>CALYLW010000050.1:1315008-1967508 GCA_944989445.1 Ampullaceana balthica | reverse complement strand
ATTCCTCATATTTCTTTGAAGGTAGAAACATGAACTTTGGAAAGTTGTTGAGTAACCTCCGCGATGGTAGCAGTCGAAAAAAATGTATCACTAACTGGGTGGCCCGGGGCCCAAATGTTATTCATATAAGAAGCATTTGTTGTGTGTTTCTCTGTTCCCTAATAACTCAAGATCCAGACAACCAAATAATGTGAAATTTGGTACACATAAACAAAATTACCTGGGAAAGATTCTTAAAAAGGTTTCGTTACATATAAATAAAATGCTGGGGGTCGGGGCGTTAAATGTACCCTTTTATTGCATGCAAATAAACAGTTTTGTACGCTTCTACAGAAAAACTTATTTTAAACCCGGGAAAACCGGGTACTTGCCCCTAGTATACATATAAGACGCATTTGTTGTCTGTCTGTTCGCTAATATTTGGTACACGTACTCAAAATTATACCGGAAAGGTTATTAAACAGGTTTCGTTCCATATATATAAGATACTGGGGGCCGGGGCTAAAAATGTAATTTTTTCCTTATATGAGCTATATAAACAAAAAACAATTATCCTATGTCCGTGTAGGTAGAAGCATGAAACTTTCTGTGGTTGTCAAGCATCATTTGGCGATGGTAACAGGTTTTGTTTCATATATATATAAGATACTGGGGGCCGGGGGCCAAAAATGTAGTTTTTTCTTTATATGATCTATAAAAAAATACAAATAAAATATTCTCCTATTTCGCGTGTAGGTAGAAGCATGAAACTTTCGGTGGTTGTTAAGTAACATTCGGCGATGGTAACAGGTAAAAAAAATTATATAAATTATCACTTACTGGGTGCCGGGGGCCCAAATGTAGTTTTTTTTCTTATATTTAAAACTAACTCAACACTAATTCTCCAACTTCCCGTGAAGTGTACAAGCATGAAACTTTGGGAACTTGCTGAATACACTGTTATGACGATAATTGGTGAAATAAGTGTAAACATTAACACTCATAGTCTGGCCGGGGCCCCAAAACTGTTTTTTTTCCTCATAAGGGCTATATAAAACTGAATCAACACTAATTCCTCATCTTCCCGTGTAGGTAGAAGCATGTAACTTTAGGAAGTTGTTGAGTACCCTCCCGCAATGGCAGCAGTCGAAAAAAATATAATTAACTTGGGGGCCGGGGGCCTAAATGTTTATACATATAAGACGCATTTGATGTCTGTCTGTTCCGTAATAACTCAAGATCCAGACAACCAAATAAAGTGAAATTTGGTACAAGTACACAAAAGTAAATGGAAAAGGTTCTGAAACAGGATTCGTTCCATATATTGTGGAGAACCTGGTTACTCGTGTGCTGACTAAATTCTCTGCTTTCCTTAATTCTTCTTAATTACTAGTCACACTTGTCTTCTCATAATCAAACAGCAAACTCTAAGACTGCATGAACACGTAAGATTACTTTATTGCTTCATTCATCAACATACACTATCTAGCTTCACATAGGTAAATACAAACTGTCCTAAGTAGTTTCTAAAATCTCTGTCTACCATCTACTGTCTACCATCTACCTACTACAATCTGCTCTCTGCAATCTCTTTTCTCCTATCTGTCTAGCTAACTACCTCAGTTTGAGGCCACGCCTTGCACATCTTCCGCCAGTCTCTAATAGGTTAATCATATCTGTCCATCATCTCGTACCACCCCCCATCCAGGCCACCTGCACGTGTGGTCTTCCTATCTACCCTGGGGCATTTAACATCTCCGGTCTCCTCACTCCACTACCTCTTTGATTTCCCAAATCAAGGGAGATAACATTTTGTGCCAGAACGTCACATTTCGCACCACCAGTCCCACGACTCCCTGTCATGGTCAATAGTCGGCTTCCGTTTCATGTCCCTGTCTTATCTCAAGAACCTATTACCGCCCTAGATCTAAAGACCCGCGCTCAGCTCGCGCTAGTGGCGGTCAGTCTTTGATCTCAGCTCCTGGCAGTCAATGAAAGTTAACCTAAATTCCTTACGATATATAACATACTGGGGGCGGGCGCCAAAAATGTAGTTTTTTCGTAATATGAGCTTTAACAAAAATAAAATAATAAAAATTATCCAATTTCCCGTGTATGTAGAAGCATGAAACTTTCGGTAGTTGATAACTAACATTCGGTGATGAAGCATCATTTGGCGATGGTAGCAGGTTAAGAATTATATAAATTATCACGTACTGGGGGCCAAGGGCCCAAATGTAGTTTTTTCCTTATATGAGCTTTTTAAGAAATATTTTTAAAAATATATTATTTCCCGTGTATGTAGAAGCATGAAACTTTGTGTGGTTGTTAAGTAACATTCGGCGATGGTAACAGGTAAGAGAATTATATAAATTATCACTTACTGGGGGCCAGAGGCCCAAATGTAGTTTTTTTTCGTATATTTAAAACTGACTCAACACTAATTCTCCTACTTCCCTTGATGGTAGAAGCATGAAAAATTGGGAACTTGCCGAATACAATATTATGACGATAATTGGTGAAAAAGAATGCAAACATTTCCACTCATGGGTGGCCGGGGGCCCCAAAACCATTTTTTCCTTATATGTGCTATATAAAACTGAATCAACGCCAATTCCTCATATTCCCGTGTAGTTAGAAGCATGAAACTTTGGGAATTTGTTATATACCCTCCAAAAATGGTAAATGGCGAAACATTAATAAAAATTACCACTCACTGGGTGGTCAGAGGCCTGAATGTAGTTTGTTTTTTTAATTTTTAAAACTGACTCATCACTAATACTCCAACTTACCGTGTAAGTAGAAGAATGAAACTTTGGGAAGTTTTTGAGTGCCATCGCGCGATGGTAACATGGGAATAAAAATAATCACTCACTACGGGGCCTTGGGCCCAAATATAGGTTTTTTCATAATATGAGCTATATAAAATAGACTCTTCATTTAATATCCAATTGCCCTTGTACGTCGGAGCATGAAACTTTGTGAAGTTGTTGAGTACTCTCCCGCAATGATAAAATACGAAAAAAAATTAAATTATCAGCTCGATAGCATTCAAATAAACAGTTTTTTACGCTTCTACAGAAAACCTTATTTTAAACCCGGGAAAGCCGGGTACATACCCCTAGTATCTATATTTTAGGGCTGCGGAAATTAACGATTAATTTCTCGATTAATCGTTAAATATTTTTAACGATTAATTTTTTTAACGTATAATCGACCCACCACATATAAAAGTACTGGAAGTCAAAAAGTGAAATATTTCGGCCGATAAATATAAACTAATTTCCGGCCGATTACACGACCATTTTGTTTTTAAACTATTGACTGACGCGAATGTTCAAAATGTTGATAAAGGTTATTGTGTCCATTGTTTGCCTACCATGCAATGTTCCCTCTAATTTTTAGCTTTGTTGGTCTGTGTGCAAAGATTTTTTAAAAAAAAGCAACTCGTGTGCAAAGTTGCACAACGTCCATTTTTTGTTATATATTTTACAAAATGTGATGCTCGGTGATTCTAAACTCTTGCGTGGCATCGGTCAAATATTTGCGCAGCAACGCTGCTGAAAGGGAATATTGGTACCATGGTTCTAACACTTCGCTTGCACATCACCTGCAAACCAAACATCCATTACAGTATCATAAACTTCAGCTGAGACAATCTAAAGCTATGTGAATATTGTTCAGCTCGGCTGGATATATTGTCAATAAGACCCGCTCATCACTTGAACCAAATAATGTCAATACACTTATCTGTTCATGTTGTTGGTTAAAAGAGTGTCATGTAAAGAAGACATTACGTGTTATTTTGATATTCCACAAGTACGTTTAAAAATGTTACTTATGACACCATAAATGTCAATTTTTGGAATTTCCTCGAAATTAACGATTCATTAATCGTTAATTTTTCAAAAGTTAATTTTAAATTAATCAGCCCAAATATATATATATTAATTTTAATAAAAGGCAAAGCCCTCACTGACAGACTCATCATTAATTCTCCAACTTCCCGAGTAGGTAGAAGCATTAAATTTTGGAAAGTTGTTGATTAGCCTCTCGTGACGAAAATTGGCGTAAAAGAATTTTAAAATTCACACTAATGGGGCCCGGGGACCCACAAACTTCTTTTGCTCCTTATATGGCCTTTATCAAATATGAAAATCACAATTCTCCTATTTCCCGAGGAGGCAGAAGCATGAAACTTTGGGAAGTTCTTGAATACAAACCCGCGATGGTACAGGCGAATATATATATATATATATATATATATATATATATATATATATATATATATATATATATATATATATATATATTATCACTTCCTGGGGAGTGGGGGCCCCAATGTATTTTTTGTTATTGTATTAAAAACGAACTTATTACTAATTCTCAAATTATCCCTGTAGGTAAAATCATGAAACTTTTGCAAGTTGCACACCCTCCCAACGATAACTGGCGAAAAATAATTTTAAAATTCCGACTTATTGATGGCCGTGGGCCCAAATGAAGTTTATTCGCTACATGTGATTTTAAAAAATAAAATAGTCACTAATTTTCCAACTTCTCGTGTAGGTAGAAGTATAAAACTTTGGGAAGTTGTTGAATACACTCCATCTGTGGTAAAATGAAAAAAAAATCACTCAGTGGGCGCCGGGGACACAAATGTAGCTTTTCACTTTATATGAGTTTTAAAAAAATACTTTGAAATGTATGTAAATGGATTATGACAAAGCTTGGAGTTTTAAAAAAAATTGATGGCCTATATTATAAAATAGGGAATTAAAATTGTACTTTCCATTCTTTTCGAGCGGAGGGCACCTAATGTCAATTTGTAAACGTTTAAAAAAATAACCATTTGTTTTCATACAATTTTTTTCCAAATATTGACAAACAAATATATTTATCAAGATCCAGATTGAAACAAAATTTTGTTTTGAACTTTACATCTTTGGCCTATAGGGCCCGGGCTCTTGTTTTAGTTTTATAAAGCCATATAAATAGTATTTTACTTTAAGAAGTACGCTCCCACGAAGATTTCTTTAATTAAAATTTTAAAAACAACCAATTATTAATTGCGGCGGCCCGTAATGCCCTTTTAAAACATAAGTTATATCAAAGGTATTTTAACCATTGGCTACGTGCAGTGGTGTGGCTATGGGATGGGGAGTCAAAAATCGAAATCGCCCGTGCCCTTTGAGGAGGGCCCCAAAAAGTAGTGACCTTTAAAGAGGTAAAGCTTCCCAGGTCCCCAAATACATAACAATCCATAGCTCCGCCGCTGGCTACTAGGTGTATAAATGAATTTTTGACCAAATTTGATTTTTAAGAAAGTAAAATTCTATAGGATAATAAACTCCTTACGTCTGTTCCTTTAGGGCCCGGGCCAAACATAATTTTTTTGTAATCTTTTAAAGCTTCTTTTCCAATTAATTTTTTATAAAAAAATTAAATAAATATAGACACGTATCTCCATAATGACTTAGATTGAAATATTAAGGCCTTATGAGATGCACTTCCTGTACCCATTTTCCACGGGGGCGCTTAATGCAATTTTATTCCTCATTTGATTTTACACGAACTTGACCAATTGGACAAACCAGTATATCCATCATGATCTAGATTGAAATCTATTGGTGTTTTGAATTAATTGGTTTTAAGCGTGTTCTCAACGCTAGCTGAATTCCTAAATTTTCGCCGCAAGGCGCGGGTATTTAGCTAGTAAATATATATAAATGAATATATAAGCTAACAGCATGTAATGTTATGGATGATGTTATTTTTTGTAAACAAAATGTTGAGCATATGACTTTGGTAGATCTTTAAAATTTAAAAGCTATTGTAATGACAGATAACCTCACAATAATATTTCTGGGTTTTTCGACTTCCATTATGCATAACAGCTCAGTTTACAATTGTTTCAATGTTATTGCTTATGTTTTTGTGCTGAAAAATACTTTTTGACAATATGTTGTTATCTTTCGTATTATTTCAGGACTTATACACGGTTTATTAACTTACTTTATACCATTATCACCCCATTACTTAATAGCGCCCAATAGAAATACCTGCAAGATTGTCCCACCAAGATGCTCTATCGAAAAGCTCAGGCACATGGCTAAAATTCCATACAAACAAACTAGAAGAAAAATTAGCAAAACTTTATTTCACTGTTAAATGTTTTTTATGTGATGAAAAATAAAAACTTGACATTTAAAAACTGTATTACAATGTAACATATATTTCTAAATAATTCGTTTCATTTTATCAACTACATATAAAGTTACTCGTATCATTCATGTTTCCATTAATGTATTTGTTTTCCCCAAAACAGTATTACATGTGAGTGTTAAAAAATGTAAGCAACCATCGATCAAACATCTGAACAAGTTGAAATCTTACGTCTACATGAATTTTGTATGCGCTATGAACACTTGGTACACATGGATACCATACCATTTCAAAAGAGATTAGCACCAAACAACCAATCAAAAATCTTAAATGATTACAATAAATTTGCTCCGGAACGCATTACCTGATAACTCGAAATTAAATAAATAAATAGATAAACACTGTTTTGGACGCACCCGTAAATTTTGTGATCAATGTTTTCTGGTACTCGGTCAGTTTCTTGTCATATCTCGGTTTTAAGATGTCCTCCCAGGTTATGGCGCCCAGAGCGTTCAGTGAGGAGGAGATAGAGCTGGAACAAATAGAGGCTGTAAATAATGTATCGTCTGTAATCACGAGGATCAAAGGCGACAGGAGATTTACATGGTCATTCCATTTGTATATCGCATTACGATTAAGGACCGCTAGTGAATATAGACTGAAGCAATATATAATTTTAATGAATGACTATTCTATTTCCGTTATATATACCTTAAAGCGCCAGAAAAAAGACTTGATATAAAAAGACCAGGAACTCCAGGGTAGTCCAGTGTTTCCATGACAAAGTAAGGGATAAGCTATCAACAGCAACCAATAAATAAGATGTCAACAAGATGAAGTTTAAATTATTTTATTTTTTACATCTGGCCATAGAATGTATGGTATTTACTTTTTTAAAATGTTCACAATAAGCCGCAAACACCCATTTGAAAAAAAATTATACTCTCATAAAATGCACGTTATTTATAAGAAACTAATTAAAATTATGTTGCATGGTAAAGAAGAACATTAATTAGATGTATAAATATTTCCTACTCTTCTTAATTTATAAGACTTAAATGTGAAATTTTGTATGAAATTTTTTATAGTATCACTATTAAAATGTATATTTTTAAACTCTATTGCAACTAATAATGATGACTTTTTTATACTTTATAGGCCCCATATAAAAATCCACATATAGAGCCCATCAGTTAATGTACTCCCTGACCTGGTTAGGGTTCTGTACAAGTCCCTGGCTGAGAGGATCACAGTTCTTGTCAGCGTAGAAGGCGAATAGGACAACACCAGACAAGCAAGTCAGTATAAGCATAATGAACACTCCGATTGGATTGATCAACACAGAACTGTTCAAATTAGGATTTAGTACTGTAACATTGATGTAGGGACAGTAGCACTGAGCTGTGACAATATGTTTTTAGACATTAGCACTTAACTGTGACAATATGATGTAGGACAGTAGCATTGAACTGTGACGACATGATGTAGGACAGTAGCACTTAACTTTGAATTCGTGATGTAGGACAGTAGCACTTAATTGTGACAACATGATGTAGGACCAGATCTCCATATAGGAGGTCCTTAGGGATACGACCCGGGCTCATTCTTTTTACATGTCCTAGCCATCTTAGGTGTGTTTCATTAAGGATTGAGAACATGCTTTGGATATGGCACGCATTAGAACTTCTCTATTTGGCATATTGTCCTGCCATTTAATGCAAAAGATGCGACACAGGCACCTCAAGTGGAAGCTATTAAGCTTGCATTCATGGGATGTATAAGTGGTCTATGTCTCGCTCCTCTAAAGCAGCGTACTGATGACGCAGGCTCGATAGACACACAGTTTGGTTTTCTCCGTAAGCTTCTGGTGGTATGCCATCATTCCCAGGGGCTTTCCCACATACTGAGATTCCATTCTGATTTCAATCATTTTCCCGATATGACTCAATTTGTTCAAGAAATCTAGTTCTCTGGTGAGTACCGAATCATTCAGTTATTTAAGATCATCTCCAGATGGGATCAGGTTACCTGTGAGATACCGTTTTGGTTTCTCTCATGCGTTCTTGTTCGATCACGTTTAATTTTTTCACAATAATATGTTTAAAATTACGGTGGCCAAGAATAGGAAAATGGAATCACATAAGCTTATTAAATATTTTATATCATAACCGAATAAGGTGAAAATAAGTGTTCATAGTCTGACAAATATTTCATGTAAAACTTTATAAAACTGGACCCATTATAAAGAAGTAAAAATTAATGGAGATGTAGAAAAAAAATATTCAGAATTTTCTAGAATATTTTATTATTTTTATTCTGTTGAGTTTCCGAAGTTTTTATAATTATTATTTTTTTAAATTTCTTTTTAAAAGTCCCATAACCGATGGTCGTAGAGGGTCCTAATTTTTCCATTAGAACTTACTAGGGGCTTTGTAGACCTGGTGGGTACCCCGATTCCCTTCCAGGTCAGCGGAGGACTTTCTTAGTCATTCATAATTTTTATTGTGGCTTTGAGTGGGCTCGATCCGTCGCCCCTCAACTTGTGAGGCGAGCGCACTACTGTCTTCGCTATTCAGCCGCTATCCGAATTTAAACATCCACACAAAAAAAAGGTTACGTTTTTAAAAAAAATGTTCATTATTAATAACGATGCCCCAACGAAAAATGAAATCACAGACGTTTCTAGAACATTTTAGATCATACCCAAATCAAATCGATTAAATAATAGTATATTTAGTATATTACATTTAAAATCAGAAAACTAGAATTTGGAAAAATTAAAATGTAGAATTTTCCAGAATATTTTATAGTATCCCCTAATAATGATGATAAAGATACTACGGTTGTTGTTTTGTACAAAGTTTATATATTAGAGATGAAATAGAAGTCCCCAATTTTAAATGGAATGGTTCTATGGGTTAAATTCTATATTTTTTTTGTAAAATCTGGAAGATAATTGATGTATGTGCCAAGTTTGGTTGAGTTCCATCAATCCACATGAACACGTATGCCACACGAACCCAGCTAACACGCCCGCTCGTTTGTATTATATTTATAATATCTGTAAATAAAAACATTTGTTGTTATTCTAAACTTACATCTTTGCATTTTTCAGGGTCGGCAAACTACAGTACCGCTGTACGCTGGCCTGGTTAATACTGTAGTGTCCCATCCACACTATAGCCTTGCTGATGGTCATGTTCCAGAATGTGTGACGGACAGTGGGATCGGGATTGAAGCTGTGAAATGAAGTTGAGTTCAGTTATAAGATTTTCATTCATCTCAGTGCGTCACTGCTCTTATGGTTTGTTTGTTCTTTCCTACTTTTAAAACTAATATTTTGTTTTGATAAGTAACCTAAAATAAAATTGCCGATTACCCCTCCCCACCCCCAATTCCACACAGATCAGCTATAATTGTTTTAAACACTATTTAATTATCACGTATATGGATTAAATACAATACTATAATTTTTTTTAAATTATCAAATACGTATAAACTTTAGGGACAATTTTAAAACACACGATGCACGTAACAAATGATTCAGGGTTTAAAGTAAATCACCAAGTAATTGAACCTTCCAAAAGCAGCGTTTCTCTTTTTTTGGTGTATTTGTGTATTATAAAACCACAAAACAACTTATTTATAATATTGGATAATATAGAATTGGAACTTGGTCTCTGCTCCCTAAGTGCTTTAGTGCTATAGCTTTATATCGAATTAAAGCTTCAGATAACAATGGCAATGAAAAAGTAAATGCATTAACACTGCAATGAATACAATATCTAGCAGCACACAATGAACGCGCCACAGAATCTCATCAAAGTAATTATTTAAAGATGACTGAATTTTAAAAAAGCCATGTTATTCAAATTTCAATGTACAATAAATATAAAAAATGGGAAAACAACAACTTGAAAAATTTGATCCTTCCCCATTGTTGATTGATCTCCCAGACACGAGATAGTCCTCCGACTTTTATAACACCCTGCGGGGAACAATTAAAAAACACAAACTATTATTTATAACAACGTAGTGGCATATACACATACATGTATATATATATATATATATATATATATATATATATATATATCAATATATATAATTTGCTATGTATGTTCGTTCGTAACGCTATGTAAGATTTTATAAAGTAAAGGTCAACGCTAAAAAAAAGCCTTGAAAAACAAATTTACTGCACCAAAAATAACTAACTTTGAACGTCTGCATAAAATAAATAAAATAATAGAACAAGTCACTGGCTAACTGGATGTGGAACGCTTTGACGTCATTGTTTGATCTTATATTTCAAAATACAATGTGTGCATCGGTGCGCAAAATGATTATTAATTGAAGACGCGCTGTAAAAAATATTATATGACTTCATTGTTTTAGCTTATATTTTAATTTAGGAAAAGGGAACGATGTGAAAATAGGATTTGATGATTTATAATTATAAAATACTTTGTGTATATTTCAGGAAGTTTAATATTTCGTATTTATCAAACAAGGAAACGTCACTTGGTGTTTTGATAAAAAAAAAGTGGGCACCGTAGGCGCCCTACAGCCACTAGTTGTTCAACATGGAAATGAGATTTGATTTTCCTCTCTTTGTCTCTACATTTTCTGATTATTTAATATACGGCTTTCAGGCAAAAGGGACAATTTCAAAAACTATACTAAAATCAGCTGAAATATATTTATTTTGAAAAAGTTCGTCATTTTTGACGGGTAATACATTAGTATATATATATGTATATATATTTAAATTTATATATAGATATATATATATATATGTTGAGGTTGTATAATTTAATTTTTGTTAATCAATTAATCCTTAAAAATTTTAATCGATTAAAATTAATTTGATAGATAAAAATTAAAATTCAATTAAAATTTATGAAATTATTTATAATATTTTCATAATCTCCTTATTATTTTTTTTTATATTTTATTTACTTGCAAACTTTTCCCTCGTATTATTTTATTTATTTAGACGTGCATACGTAAACAAAAATGTTTTTCTTCATTGTTTCTTGCATAGCAGAACAAATTTACTGTGTTACGTCACACCATTTTGGAGCCATGTAATAACCGCGACTAACCGAACAAATGAATCACGACTTAACGGGATCTATATATGCGTTATTATAACATAAGTAATCGAAATTATTTTATTAATCGATTAAATTGTTTTTCGATTAATCGAACCATTTTTTATATCATCACCAGCCCTTATATACATTTATATACTAGCAAAATACCCTCGGTTCGCTGCGGGAATTAGGATTTCAGTTACCGTTGAGAACCCACGTAAAACAAATTAAAAACACCAATTGATTTCAATATGGATCATGATAGATATAATACATATATTAACTTCACCGTCCTGTCTGTCTGTCTGTCGTAGTCTCGCAAAAAAACAAAAACGAAAAGTAAAAAATGACACACTTTCCCTTGATGCTCTCGAGCTGATAATTAATTTTTTTTGTCTGCTACCATTGCGGGAGGGTACTCAACAACTTCCCGAAGTTTCATGCTTCTACCTACACGGGAAGTTAAATATTTAATGATGAGTCTCTTTTATATAGCTCATATTAGAAAAAAAACTACATTTGGGCCCACGGCCATCTAGTGAATGATAATTTTATATTTGTTTTGATTGTTATCATCGCGGGAGGATACTCAACAACTTCCAAAGTTTCATGCTTCTATCTACACGTGAAGATGAGGAATTAGTGTTCACTCAGTTTTATATAGCCCATATACGGGGAAAAAACGGTTTTTGGCCCACGGCAACCCATGATTGAATTTTTTAAAATTCTTTGTCGCCAATTATCGTCATAGGAGTGTACTTAGCAAGTTCCCAAAGATTTAGCTTCTACCTTCACGAGAAATTGGAGAATTAGTGATGAGTCAGTTTTTTATAAAAGAAAAAAACTACATTTTGGCCCCCGGCCCCCAGTAAGTGATAATTTATATAAATTGTTAACCTGTTACCATCGCAGAATGTTACTTAACGACTACTCAAGTTTCATGCTTCTTTCTACACAGGAAATAGTAGAATTGGTGATTTTCAGTTTTTATAAAGCTCATATAAGGAAAAAAACTGCATTTGGGCCCCTGGGCCTCAGTAAGTGAAAATTTGAATATTTTTTGCCTGTTACCGTCTGGGAAGTGTACTCAACAACTTCCCAAAGTTTCATGCTCTACCTACTCTGGAATTAGGAGAATAAGTGATTCTCAAATTTTTATACAGCCCACAGAAGGAAAAAATACATTTTGGGCCCCCGGCCCCCATGAAGGAGAATTTTTTTTTCACCATTTTTCGTCGAGAGAGGCTACTTGACAACTTCCCAAGGTTTCATGCTTCTACCTACACGGGAAATCTGAGAATTAGTGATGAGTCAGTTTTAATATAAGAAAAAACTACATTTGGGCCCCCGGCCCCCAGTAAGTGATCATTTGAATAATTTTTACCTGTTACCATCGCGGAGTATACTTACCAACTACCCCAAGTTTCATGCTTCTACCTACACGGGAAATAGGAGAATTAGTGATTTTTAATTTTTATAAAGCTCATATTAGGAAAAAACTTCATTTGGGCCCCCGGCCCCCAGGAAGTGATAATTTAAATATTTGTTCTCTCGTTACAATCGCGGGATTGTACTCATAAACTTCATAAAGTTTCATCCTTCTGCCTACTCGGGAAATAGGAGAATTAGTGATATTCAAATTTTATATATGACATATAAGGGAAAAAAAACGTTTTTGGGCCCCCGGCCCCCATGAGTGTTAAGTCTAAAATTCTTTTACTCCCATTATCGTCGCGAGAGGCTACTCAACAACTTCCCAAAGTTTCATGCTTCTACCTACACGGGAATTTGGAGAATTAGTAATGGATGAGTGAGCCAGGGCTTTGACTTTATTAGTATATATATATATATATATCTTCTACTAGGGGCAAGTACCCGGCTTCTCCCGGGTTTAACAACAGCAGCAACAACAACAAAAAAAACAACAACAGCAACAAAACAACAAAAACAAACAACAAAAACAAACAACTACAACAACAACAGCAACAACAACAAAGCAACAAAAACAAAACAACAACTACAACAACAACAGCAACAACAACAGCAACAACGACAAAACCAACAACAGCAACAGCAACAAAACAACAAAAACAAAACAACAACAAAAAAACAACAAAATCAACAACAAAACAACAATAAAACAACTACAACAACAACAGCAACAACAACAAAGCAACAGCAACAGCAACAACAACAGCAACAACAACAGCAACAACAACAAAAACAACAACAGCAACAACTACAAAAACAAAACATCAACAAAAAAATCAACAACAAAACAACAACAAAACAACAACTACAACAACAACAATAACAAAGCAACAACAACTACAACAACAAAACAACAAAAGCAACAACAACAAAGCAACAACAACAAAAAAAATATTTTATGGCGATAATCGCCTTCTTGTTAATCTCGACACCAAAATGTTTATTAATTTGCGTCATTATTTTACGTCTTAATTTTCAATAATTTTTATTTTATTTAGCTCATATAGGGAAAAACTACATTTTGGGCCCCCGGGCCCCAGTATCTTATATGTAAGGAACGAAACCTGTTTAATATAGAGATAGAGATATATATAAGACGCATTTGTTGTCTGTCTGGTTGTCTGTCTGTTCCCTAATAACTCAAGATCCAGACAACCAAATAACGTGAAATTTGGTACACGTACACAAAATTATACCCGAAAGGTTATTAAACAGGTTTCGTTCCATATATATAAGATACTGGGGGCCGGGGGCCCAAAATGTAGTTTTTCCTTATATGAGCTATATAAAATAAAAATTATTGAAAATTAAGACGTAAAATAATGACACAAAATAATAAACATTTTGGTGTCGAGATTAACAAGAAGGCGATTATCGCCATAAAATAATGTTGTTGTTGTTGTTGCTTTGTTGTTGTTGCTTTTGTTGTTGTTGTTGTTGTAGTTGTTGTTTTGTTGTTGATGTTTTTGTTGTTGTTTTGTTGTTGTTGTTGTTACTGTTGTTGTTTTTGTTGTTGTTGCTGCTGTTGTTGTTGCTGTTGTTGCTTTTGCGTTGTTTTTGCTGTTGTTGTTGTTGTCCACATCCCTTGCCCTGCGACGACAATCTCCTTCATGTTGTTGTTGCTTTGTTGTTGTTGCTGTTGTTGTTGTTTTGTTGTTGATTTTGTTGTTGTTTTGTTTTTGTTGTTTTGTTGCTGTTGCTGTTTCTGTTTTTGTCGTTGTTGTTGTTGTAGTTGTTGTTTTGTTGTTGTTGCTTTGTTGTTGTTGCTGTTGTATGTTGTTGTTTTGTTTTTGTTGTTTGTTTTTGATGTTTTGTTGCTGTTGTGATTTTTGTTGTTGTTGCTGTTGTTGTTAAACCCTGGAAAAGCCGGGTACTTGCCCCTAGTATATATATATATATATATATATATATCTCTATATATATAAGACGCATTTGTTGTCTGTCCGTCGTCTGTCTGTTCCCTTATAACTCAAGATCCAGACAACCAAATAACGTGAAATTTGGTACACGTACACAAAATTATACCGGAAAGGTTATTAAACAGGTTTCGTTCCATATATATAAGATACTGGGGCCCGGGGGCCCAAAATGTAGTTTTTCCCTATATGAGCTATATAAAATAAAAATTATTGAAAATTAAGACGTAAAATAATGACGCAAATTAATAAACATTTTGGTGTCGAGATTAGCAAGAAGGCGATTATCGCCATAAAATAATTTTTTTTGTTGTTGTTGCTTTGTTGTTGTTGCTTTTGTTGTTGTAGTTGTTGTTTTGTTGTTGTTGCTTTGTTGTTGTTGCTGTTGTTGTAGTTGTTGTTTTGTTGTTGATGTTTTTGTTGTTGTTTTGTTTTTGTTGTTGTTGCTGTTGTTGTTTTTGTTGTTGTTGCTGTTGTTGTTGCTGTTGTTGCTTTTGTGTTGTTTTTGCTGTTGTTGTTGTTGTCCACATCCCTTGCGCTGCGACGACAATGTCCTTCATGTTGTTGTTGCTTTGTTGTTGTTGCTGTTGTATTTGTTGTTTTGTTGTTGTTGCTTTGTTGTTGTTGCTGTTGTTGTTGTAGTTGTTGTTTTGTGGTTGTTGTTGTAGTTGTTGTTTTGTTGTTGTTTTGTTTTTGTTTTGTTGTTGTTTTTGTTCTTTTGTTTTTGTTGTTTTGTTGTTGTTTTTGTTGTTTTTGTTGTTGTTTTGTTTTTGTTGTTTTGTTGTTTTTGTTGTTGTTGTTTTGTTTTTGTTGTTTTGTTGTTGTTTTTGTTGTTTTTGTTTTGTTGCTGTTGTTGTTAAACCCGGGCGGGAGCCGGGTACTTGCCCCTAGTATATATATATATCTATATCTATTATACATATAAGACGCATTTGTTGTCTGTCTGGTTGTCTGTCTGTTCCCTAATAACTCAAGATCCAGACAACCAAATAACGTGAAATTTGGTACACGTACACAAAATTATACCGGAAAGGTTATTAAACAGGTTTCGTTCCATATACATAAGATACTGGGGGGTCGGGGGCCCAAAATGTAATTTTTCCTTATATGAGCTATATAAAATAAAAATTATTGAAAATTAAGACGTAAAATAATGACGCAAAATAATAAACATTTTGGTGTCGAGATTAACAAGAAGGCGATTATCGCCATAAAATAATTTTTTTGTTGTTGTTGCTTTGTTGTTGTTGCTTTTGTTGATGCTTTTGTTGTTGTAGTTGTTGTTTTGTTGTTGTTGCTTTGTTGTTGTTGCTGTTGTTGTTGAAGTTGTTGTTTTGTTTTTGTTGTTTGTTTTTGTTGTTGTTGCTGTTGTTGTTTTTGTTGTTGTAATTGTTGTTTTGTTTTTGTTTTGTTGCTGTTTCTGTTGTTGTTTTTGTTGTTGTTGCTGGTGTTGTTGCTGTTGTTGTTGTAGTTGTTGTTTTGTTGTTGTTGCTTTGTTGTTGTTGCTTTGTTGTTGTTGCTGTTGTTGTTGTAGTTGTTGTTTGTTGTTGTTTTGTTTTTGTTGTTTGTTTTTGTTGTTTTGTTAATGTTGTTTTTTTGTTGTTGTTGCTGTTGTTGTTAAACCCGGGAAAGCCGGGTACTTGCCCCTAGTATATATACATATAAGACGCATTTGTTGTCTGTCTGGTTGTCTGTCTGTTCCCTAATAACTCAAGATCAAGACAACCAAATAACGTCAAATTTGGTACACGTACACAAAATTATACCCGAAAGGTTATTAAACAGGTTTCGTTACATATATATAAGATACTGGGGGCCGGGGGCCCAAAATGTAGTTTTTCCTTATATGAGCTAGTTAAAATAAAAATTATTGAAAATTAAGACGTATGATAATAAATATTTTGGTGTCGACATTAACAAGATGGCGTTTATTGCCTTAAAATAATGTGATGTGACGTCATAGTTTGAGTTCATATTAATTTGTAAATAGGAAACAAAGTGAAAAGAGCAGTGATTATTTTAATTTACATTTTTAATTGTTAATATACCTCTGTGGGTGTGCGTTTAAGTATTTGTGTGCACATGTGTGAATCAGTGAGTGTGTGTGTTTTTTGTTGTGATCTAAATGTTATGAAATGGTTTATTTTTATGTCTGTTAATGTTGCGACTCTAACAAGATTACGTATATATTTTTATAAAATTTGTTTGCAAATTACATCTTTTTAAATCCCTTATATTAAGTTCACCTGCGTCTCTCTCTCTCTCTCTCTCTCTCTCTCTCTCTCTCTCTCTCTCTCTCTCTCTCTCTCTCTCTCTCTCTCTCTCTGTCTGTCTGTCTGTCGTCATCTCATGGGCAGGCCGAAAATCAAAAGTCGAAAATGACCCATTTTCCGTGATCCGATCGAGCTGAAATTTTGCACACAGGCCCGTCTAACCTAACAATGCATCGTATCAAAATTTCAGATCGATCGAACGTACCGTAATTAAATTAATGCATTTTTAGTTTATCCTTATATGAGGTATGTAATTCAAATTCACGGTTTGTTATTGTTTTTTTTCCACGTGAGTTTGAGTTGACGCTTAGACGTCGACCGTCGTGCCGACACCCCTTCACGACCCATCCCCCGTTAAAAGACAGGGGACATCACTCGGTGTCAGTCCATAAATATTTGTGGCGTTGAAACATAATCAATACTTTTAATTATGACTAAAATATAAGGGATTTATAGTTGAAAACTTTTGTTTTTACGGGTTTGTTTTATTTACTTTACACTGTTTCTTTTATGTATATTCTATATGTATTTTATCCAGTCGTCCGATCAAGCTTTTTCCTTTTATAGGTGAGGGTAGGTGTCAATAATATCGTCCATCCCTGGGTGGCATAAACACTGTAGCTAAGCAACTGTGTTTATAATTTTTGCATAACTTAAACTAAACCAGCAGGGCACATTTTAAGCTCAAACCTTGCGTTTCGAAATGTTTCTTTAAAACAAATCACTTACTGGGGGCGGGGGCCAAAATGTATTTTTTCCCCGTATATTTAAAACTGACTCAAAACTAATTCTCCAACTTCCCGTGAAGTTGTCTGAAACTTTGGGAACTTGCCGAATACACTATTATGACAATAATTGGTGAAAAAGAATGTAAACATTTCCACTCATGGGTGGCCGGGAGCCCCAAAACCGGTTTTTCCTTTATGGGCTATATAAAACTGAATCAACACCAATTCCTCATATTCCCGAGTTGGTAGAAGCATGAAAATTTGGAAAGTCGTTAATTACCCTCCCGCAATGGTAACAGTCGAAACAAAATATATAATTATCACTAACTGGGGTGGGGGGGGGGACGGGCGGGGGCCCAACGGTAGTTTTTTTCTTAAATGAGCTATATAAATCAGGCTCGTCATTCAATCTCACATTTCCTGTGTAGGTAGAAGCATGAAACTTTGGGAAGTTGTTATGTACCCTCCCAAAATGTTAACTGGCCAAACATTAATAAAAATTATCACTCACTGAGTGGTCAGAGGGCTGAATGTATTTTTTTTAATATATAAAACTGACTCATCAATAATTCTCAAACTTACCGTGTAAGTAGAAGAATGAAACTTTGGGAAGATTTTGAGTACCCTCGCGCGATGGTAAAAGGCGAAAAAAATATATAAAAATGTTCACTCACTAGGGGGCCTTGGGCCAAAATGTAGGTTTTTTTCCTAACATGAGCTATATAAAACAGACTCATCATTAAATATCCAATTTCCCGTGTAAATAAGAGCATGAAACTTTGTGAAGTTGTTGAGAACTCTCCCGCAATGATAACATACGAAAAAAAATTATCAGCTCGATCATCGTCATCATCATCAGTCCCGTGACCGTTGCGGTCGTCGGGGGGAGCGGATGGACACACCAACAGAAAACGATCTCCACATATGCCTATTTTTAGCGGAGGCCAATAATTCATGGAATTTCACCCCTGTCAATTTCTTTATGTTGTCAAGGCTTTACCGTTGTCGACCTCTTCGCCGGCCCCCTTCTACAGTGCCTTGAAGGATAATTTTTGTCAGGGTATCATGTCGCAGTACATGACCAAACCATGCCATCTTGCTTCTCTTATTTGTTGTTACGATTGTTTCTTGATGATCCGTAGTAGAGTTGATTCGGTCCCAGACATATTCATTGGTCTTATGTTCTAAATATGAGATCTGGAGAATTTTCCTCATGCATTTGTTTTCAAATGCCTGCAGCTTGCTTTATCTTATCTATATAGACGCTCCTTCTATGCAGAAGATAGTTGCGTCCACAGACCATGACAGATAATCTGTTGGCAAGTGATGCAGCGTTCACAGGCCACGGCTTTGTGGGTTCCACGCATTACCCAGCCGCCTAACTACATGTAGTTAGGTACCCATTCGGAGCGGGGTGACTCAGGGACGCCCTAGGCCCCGGGAACAAACCCTTGCCTTCACACGGATTCGAACCCGTGACCATCGGTAAGACAGTCCAGTGCGCTGCCACTCGACCACCGCTTTCAGCTCGATAGAATGCAAATAAACAGTTTTGTACGCTTCTACAGAAAGTACCTTATTTTAAACCCGGGATAAGCCCATATAACATACATATAAGACACATTTGTTGTCTGTCGTCTGTCTGGATGTTCCCTATTAACTCAAGATCCAAACAACCAAATTAAGTGAAATTTGGTACACGTACACAAAATTATACCGGAAAGGTTATTAAACTGTTTCGTTCCATATATATAAGATACTGGGGGCCGGGGGCCCAAAATGTAGTTTTTACTAATATGAGCTCTATAAACAAATTGAACTGCCAAAAATGTTGTCAATCACGTTGCTCTAAGTTAAATGTACCCTTTATTGCATGCAAAGATACAGTACTGTACCCTTTATTGCATGCAAAATTTAAACCCGGGCAAAGTTTCTCCTTTTATTGGTGAGGGTGGAGTCAATAATATCGTCCATCCCTGTGTGGCATAAACACTATTGCTTAGCAGCTGTGTTTATACTTTTTGCATAACTTAAACTAAACCAGCAGGGTAAATTTTAAGCTCAAAACTTGCGTTTCGAAATTTTTCTTTAAAACAAATAAACCCAATACAGACCTGACATAAACCTTAATATTCACATAAATATCCCTTTATATATTGTGGCTTGGCGTGTCCGTGTGAGGCCCCGGGGTATCTAATAAAATAAATTATTGCAAATTAAGACGAAGAAAAATACATATTTTGGTGTCGAGATTAACAAGAAGGCGTTTCTAGCATGATATGTCTCACTTTACAGTCACATATTTTTTTGTTAACGCAATGTGCTGTATTATTGGTGCATTCATAACTGGAGCGCATTATTTAATGCTGAAAGTGAACGTCTGGAACGCGGTTCCGGCGGTTAATAAACAACCGGTTGATCACGATTTATTTGGAATACTTTAAACTTCTTCACTGCAGTTGCCCTTTGTGCGGTATGTAATTCACTATGCATTTACTTTTATAACGACTATATCATTGATATTTAGGCAAAATAATATAGCGCGTTTCCCAAGATTAAGGGTTCTCTCATTACACATAAATTCATATATATAGTATAGATATACATTATTATTTTAATAATATACTAGGGCAATTTTTTCAATATATTACCACATAAACATAAAAATAATTAGCATTTTTAGTTCTAGCTCTAAAGCTTTCTTGATTTTCATCTTAAATTGAAGCAGATCTTTTATTTAGTTTTGAACATTAATTAAATAATTTTTATAGAATGTTCAAAACAAATCATATAAATAGTAGGGAAAATATTAATGAAAGAAAATTTATATTATTTGATTTGCTACGTTGGTATTCGTATCACTTTGCTATTCATGACGGGCATTTTAATCAGTTTCTGAATGCCAGAAAGCTCACTCACCAGTTTGTGGTTGATGCCTTTTTCAAGACTGCGGCCAATCGATTACAGTGTGTTCTAATAAATCAAAGTGAATTAATAGCTGAAGACAATTATGTCCTTTACAAATTTTAAACAGACAGGAATCGCGTGATATTAACATAATACCTTAATAGAAAATGATACTGCCTTCAAGTTTCCAAATGAAGTCCCAGAAATATGGCTCCAAAGTTCCTAATGCGAAGTAAACGCAATACTTCTTTGTTATATTTACTTTACTGCTAGCAAACACTGCAATAAATATCACATTTACATTCCATTCCTTCATTCACAGGAAAGCATTGTCATCTTTTGCTACAGTCATGCCTATGAGAAAAAGGGGGAGTCTGGGCAGGAAAACAGTCAAGTCAAAAGTCGTAGAACATACACGTGCGGTAGAAGCTCCTGATGAAAAAATAGCAAGACTCCAGGCAGATCAGGTCCGCCACAGAGTTGCCAGAGCAGCTGAAACAGCTGAGCAAAGGCAACCACGTCTCCAGGAAGATCAGGTCCGCCACAGAGTTGTCAGAGCAGCTGAAACAGCTGAGCAAAGGCAATCACGTCTTCAGGAAGATCAGGTCCGCCACAGAGTTGCCAGATCAGCTGAAAGACCTGAGCAAAGGCAATCACGTCTCCAGGAAGATCAGGTCCGCCACAGACTTGCTAGATCAGCTGAAAGACCTATTCAGCATGTGGCACGTCTTCTTGGCTTAAGAAAACAGAGAAATGTTGCCATCACTTTGAAATGAAAGCCCACATGCATGATGTTTTCATGTACAACCCATCATATGACTATGAAAGCAACAATCTTCTTGACATTGGCAGAATGGCAAATGTTTGCCTAAAGTGTAGTGCACTTAAGTGGAAAGGAGAAACTCCAGGCATGTGCTGCTCCAGTGGTAAAGTCAAACTGCCACCAATTCTAAAGCCACCAGAACCATTGTGCAGTCTGTTGAATGGTGAAACTGCACAATCAAATGACTTTGTGAAACATATTAGACTATTCAATAATATGTTTGCCATGACTTCCTTCAAGTCTAATGTTGTCGTGAATAATGGGTGGACACCAACATTCAAGGTCCAAGGCCAAGTGTACCACCATGCTGGACCTCTTCATCCAGTCAATGCTGTAGACAGCAAATATCTCCAGATTTACTTCTTGGGAGAAGATGAGCAAGTGCAAAGACAACTGGATTTGCTTGACAGTCCTGTTGACAGAAACATAGTCCTCAAACTGCAAAGAATGCTGCATCAGCATAACAGCTATGTGACGTCATTTAAAAATGACTGCTGATATTATGGATAACACTCAAGTGGACTACAAAATCAAAATTTCTGGCAAAGCACCATTAAAGGAACACAAAGGCAGATTCAATGCACCATCTGTTAGTGAAGTGGCCATCATGATTGCTGGAGAGCTAGGTGATCGAAGGGACATTGTGCTGCATTCAAGAAGTGGCTCACAAATGCCACTTCAAAGGATTCAAGACACTCACAGGTCATATGATCCACTTCAGTACCCTCTGCTATTTGTTAGAGGAGAAGATGGCTGTGTTTTGAACATAAAAGATGTAAACAAGGCCACAAGGCCACAAGCAATGACTACTATGCATATCGCATGATGCAAAGAGTCAATGAATTTAATACGCCCGCGCCTTTTCCAGCAATACATAGTGGATTTGTATGCTAAGGTTGAGAATGAGAGATTGCGTTTCATCAGACTCAACCAAACAAAACTTAGAGCTGAGGACTATGGTGTACTATTAGAGGCAGTAAGGAATGATAACAATGTGACTTCTGAAAATCTTGGCAAATTAGTGGTGCTGCCTTCATCCTTCAGTGGAGGGCCCCGTTACATGCGTGAATATGCACAGGATGGAATGACCTATGTACGTCATAGAGGCACACCTGATCTCTTCATCACTTTCACCTGCAACCCAAACTGGCCAGAGATAACAGTTGAATTGCTTCCAGGACAAGTGTCAGCAGATCGTGTTGACTTGGTTGCCAGGGTGTTTCAACAAAAAGTTAAGAAAATGATGCATGTCATCAAGGATGTCGAAGTGTTTGGAAAAGTAGCCTGCTTCATGTATTCCATTGAGTGGCTGAAGCGAGGACTGCCACACATGCATCTTTTGGTTTGGTTGCAGACCAAAATTCGCCCTGACCAAGTAGAAAGCATTATAAGTGCAGAAATGCCAGACAAAGAAGAAGATCCTATTCTGTATGATGTTGTCACAAAACAACATGATTCATGGCCCTTTCTGCAATAGGAATCGCAAGGCACAATGAGTGGTTGATGGCAAGTGCAGTAAGACGTTTCCCAGGCAAATGTTGCAAGAGACACAGACAGGAGAGGATGGATATCGCCGCCGAAAACCAGGTGATGGTGGCCATGTTGCCCATGGTAGAGCACCAGAATCTGGAATGTTGGAGGATGTTGATAACTCTTGGGTTGTACCCTATTGTCCATTACTCTGCAGAATCTTCAAAGCACACATAAAAGTGGAGTACTGCAACACAGTCAAAAGCATCAAGTACATTTGCAAGTATGTTACCAAGGGAAGTGATGCAGCCATGTGAACTGTTGCAAATGAAATGCCGAACAGGCTTGATGAGGTTACCAATTATCAACAAATACGATACATTAGTAGCAGTGAGGCAGTGTGGGGCCTGCTCAACTTTCCCATCCATCAAAGGTATCCAACAGTTGTTCACTTGGCAGTACATCTTGAAGGACGCCAAGGAGTATACTATAAACCAGGACAGCCAACAGCACATTTGACAGACACTCCACCAAAGACTACATTAATATCGTTTTTTGATCTCTGCAAAACAGATCCTCTTGCAAAAACATTGCTGTATTCTGAAGTGCCTAGACATGTTCGCTGGGATGCCAGTCAAAAGGTCTGGCAAATCCGAAAAAAATGTGTACCTCTTTCAGACCTCCCGGGATATGTGACGGACAATGCCTGGGGAAGAGTGTACATTGTACATCCTCACAACAGAGATGCATTTCATATGCGCCTTCTGTTGCAACATGTTCGAGGACCTATATCATTTGAAGATCTCAAAACTGTTATTGTCAGAGATGAGGATGGTGACATCCTTGAAATTAAGCCATGCAGCACATACACTGTTAAAAGTACCATTTTATTGCATGCAAGTAAACAGTTTTGTAGGCTTCTACAGAAAACCTATTTTAAACCCGGGAGAAGCCGGGTACTTGCCCCTAGTATATATATATACATCTCTATACATATAAGACACATTTGTTGTCTGTTCCCTTATAACTCAAGATCCAGACAACCAAATAACGTAAAATTTGGTACACGTACACAAAATTACACCGGAAAGGTTGTTAAATAGGTTTCGTTCATATATGTAACATACCGGAGGCCGTGGGCCAAAAATGTAGTTTTTCCTTATATGAGCTATATAAAATAAAAATTATAGAAAATTAGACTTAAAATAATAAACATTTTGGTGTCGAGATTAACAAGAAGGCATTTATCGCAATAAAATAATGTGACGTGACGTCACAGTTTGAGTTCATATTAATTGTGAAGAGGAAACAAAGTAAAAAGAGCAGTGGTTATTTTAAAGTAATTTTTTTAATGTGAATATCCCGCTGTGTGTGTGTGTGTGTGTTTAAGTTTGTGTGTTCAAGTGTGTTTGTTGTGAACTAAGTGTTATGAAACGGTTTATTTTTATGTTTGTTAATGTTGCGCATCTAACAAGATTACGTATATATTTTTAAAAAATGTGTTTGCAAATTACACATTTTTACTTTACACTGTTCCTTTTTGTATTTTCTATATGTATTATATACAGTCGTTCGATCAAGCTTTCTCCTTTTATTGGTGAGGGTAGGAGTCACTAATATCGCCCACCCTGGATGGCATAAACACTATAGCTTAGCAACTGTGTTTACACTTTTTTGCATAACTTAAACTAAACCAGCAGGGTAAATTTTAAGATCAAACCTTGCGTTTCGAAATGTTTCTTAATAACAAATAAACCCCAACACATCTGACATAAACATTAATCTCTATATTTTAAATGGGAAAGGTTCTTAAACAGGTTTTGTTCCATATATATAAGATACTGGGTGCCGGGGGCCCAAAATGTAGTTTTTTCTTAATATGAGCTATATATAAATAAAAATAGAAAATTATCTTATTTCCCGTGTAGTTAGAAGCATGAAAAATTCGGTCGTTGTTTTATTAACATTCGGCGATGGTAACAGGTAAAAGAATTATATAAATTATCACTTCCTGGGGGCCGGGGGCCCAAACGTAGTTTTTTCTAAATGAGCTATATAAATCAGGCTCATCATTAAATCTCCCATTTCCTATGTAGGTAGAAGCATGAAACTTTGGGATGTTGTTACGTACCTTCCCAAAATGGTAACTGGCGAAACATTAATAATAATTATCACTCACTGAATGTAGTTTTTTTCATATATAAAACTGACTCATCAATTTTTCTCAAACTTACCGTGTAAGTAGAAGAATGAATCTTTGGGAAGTTTTTGAGTACCCTCGCGCGATGGTAACATGCGAAAGAAAATATAAAATTATCACTCACTAAGGGGGCTTGGGCCCAAATGTAGGTTTTTTCATAATATGAGCTATATAAAACTAACTCATCATTAAATATCCAATTTCCCGTGTACGTAGGAGCATGAAACTTTGTGAAGTTGTTGAGTACTCTCCCGCAATGATAACATACGAAAAAAATTGAATTATAAGCTCGATAGGATGCAAATAAACAGTTTTTTACGCTTCAACAGAAAACCTTTTTTTAAACCCGGGCAGGCCGGGTACTTGCCCCTAGTATATATGTATATACCTATATGTATTGTATGTATGTATTAAAACATTATAACAAGGTTTTCTACACAAATTATATGTTTAATCAAAGAAGTTTTTAAATGTGGTATTAAAATTTAATGTGTGACAAGATGATTTTTTTACAACATAGTATTTTAAAAATGTATTAAATTATTAAAAAATTTAAACTTATTAATTCAAATATTTTATAAACTACAAAGGTAAAAAATTCGCTAAAACTATTTTATTTTATACCCTTGTAAATCGGCGTATTTCAGATCCTTTTCAAAAGACTTATTTCATAGTAATACCTTCTTTTGTTCGCATTTATTTGTTTAACTAAAACAATTTGGAATTTTACTGTTTTGCTTTTATTTACTGTAATATATTACTAGATGCGATCCGCAGCGTAGACTTGCTCACATATAGAGCAAAGAAAGGGGAGGGGACGGAAACAAACAGCAGCACGAAGAAATGACGACATCGCGAGTGATTAAAAGACGCATTGTTATTCTCGAGGCATGCGCACTGCGGCTGAGCTATCCCCCCCCCTTATGCACCACCCTAGCGAAGATCATTTGTCATGCTTGCTTGCTGGCATTGTCTTGTTCTTATTTTAATTTGTATCTAATTATATATATATGTAGTTAGGGACTAATGATTGCCTTAGTATTTTTTAAAATCATTTATATATAAACATAACATTGGAATTCAATGTGGTTGACTTTCGTAGAAATAATATTTTATAGATGTGTGTTTAAGCAATGCATATGTTACATGTATGCTTGAAGTTTCTGCTGTACTCACCTGTATGACAATAGCGTACACCCGCCAGCATGACCCCAGTCAGCTGTACGCACCTGTATGACGATGGTCAGTACACCCACCATTATGATCCCAGTGCTGTACTAACCTGTATGACAATGGCCAGTACACCTGCCAACATGACCACCGACTGGAAGACATCCGTCCAGATCACAGCCTTCATACCTCCCTGGCAAGTCAATGTAAAATATATGAAGACGGGGCGGGGCATACATTGGAATCTCTACTGGATTTTTCTTGTTTACTGAACTACTTAGTTAATAGATAACAAGCAAACAATTTTAATTTTTTCTAATTTCTTTTAAAAACTATGATTGTTTTGTCGTCCCCTATAATACTACAAGTGTGAATCTCCACTGCAAATCAAGACACCAGTCAATGTTCTATATAACAGCTGACTTTACTTTCATTTGCTTTAAATTTTTAGCCACTCAAATTTCACCTCACAACACAAACACGCATTATTCGAACTCAGTCACTTATGTCAGATGCTCAAACAATTTAATCACAACAATCACGTCTGTTTTGTCTCCCTTCAAAACAAACAAATATATGAAACCAATTGTCAAAAAAAAATACACAAAAAACATCAAATAAATCCATATTCAAACATACTATAACACTGAATGTCACTTGAAATCGTTCTAAACCTTCATGTGTCTAAATAAAGTATTCCTGCTGGTGGATTTTTAAAAATAAATCTCTTATATTTACTTCACTGTCTTTAGTGTCGTGGCCGCATGGTCCCGCGGAAAAACAAAAGTCGAAATTGATCCACTTCCCGGGATCCTATTGAGCTGAAATTGTGCACATATACTTTTGTCACCAGACAGTGCATTCTATCAGAATTTCATATCGAGCGAATGTACTGTAATCATATTGGTTAAATTTTAGATTACCTATATGTATCTCTATGTAGCCTACCATGTAAATGTTATGCTAGTTTGTCACGCGATGCGTATCATGTTAAACATACTTTTAGAAGATATTACCGATCAATAAATGTTTGTGCTCATTTGTTGTGCGGTGCGTATTTTATCATATGTAAGGGATTTATAGTCAAAAACTATGTTTTTACGGGTTGTTTAATTCCACCTCAGCTTGATGACTTGAGACGCATGGTAATGAAACATTTCTATGGATTTGAGAACGTGTCTTTCCTTCTCTCATTCAGGTGATTCCAGTTCAAAACTCATCTATTGCCACTAAATTAATGTCATAACATGTTGCCCCTTTGTCTGATGATATGTACCATCTTTTATCTTGACTATGTAAGACCTTGGTGTAAGGACTTCTGATCAGACCCCTCAGCCGACGTCACGCGTCGAATACGTCGCAAAATTTTTCCGCCAAAAATCAGCCGGAAAATATGCGGCGCGCCGCATTAGCCGCCTTATTTTGTCCGCCGTAAATCCGCCTAATAAAACAAACACGTAAAAACAAAGTTTTTGACTATAAATCCCTTATATATGAGTCATAACTAACAGAATTGATTATTTTCAAACGCGACAAACATTTACAGACTGAATCTGTCTTAACTCAACTTTGCTTCATAACCCTAGGGGGGGGGGCCGAGTTCAGCATGAAACGTAAAATGTAAACAAAAGCACGCCGGTACTTCGATGGGTCGCCTAAACGCGTCAACTCAAACTTTCACGTGGAAAAAAAAACAATAACAAACCGTGAATTTAAATTACATACCTCATATAAGGATAAACTAAAAATGCATTAATTTAATTACGGTACGTTCGATCGATCTGAAATTCTGATACGATGCATTGTTAGGTCAGACGGGTCCGTGTGCCAAATTTCAGCTCGATCGGATCACGGGAAGTGGGTCATTTTTTACTTCTGATTTTTCCGCCCGCCAAAGACAGACAGAGAGAGAGAGATGACGACAGACAGAGACGCCGGTGAAGTTAATATCAGGGATTTAATAAAACAAACCCGTAAAAACAATGTTTTTTGACTATAAATCCCTTATATATGAGACATAACTAACAGTATTGATTATTTTCAAACATTTACAGACTGAATCTGTCTTAACTCAACTTTGCATCATAACCCTAGTGGGGGGGGAGGGGTGGGGGGGAGGGGTGGGGAGGGTGGGCGGGGGGGAGAGGGGAAAAGTCTGGTCACCGATTCGCTTGACCGAGCTCAGAGTGACACGTAAAATGTAAACAAAAGCGCCCGTCGCTTCGTTGGGTCGCCTCAATGCGTCAGCTCAAAACTTTCACGTGGCAAAAAAAACAATAACAAACCGTGAATTTAAATTACATACCTCATATAAGGATAAACTAAAAATGCATTAATTTAATTACGGTACGTTCGATCGATCTGAAATTTTGATACGATGCATTGTTAGGTCAGACGGGTCCGTGTGCCAAATTTCAGTTCGATCGGATCATGGGAAGTGGGTCATTTTTGACTTCTGTTTTTCCGCCCGCCGAGCCCAAGACAGAGAGAGATGATGAGACGGCCGCGAAGTTAATATAAGGGATTTAATAAAACAAACCCGTAAAAACAAAGTTTTTGACTATAAATCCCTTATATATGAGACATAACTAACAGTATTGATTATTTTCAAACGCTACAAACATTGACAGACTGACACCGAGTGATGTCCCTTGTCTGAAAAAATGGGGGTGGGACGTGAGGGGGTGTCGGCACGACGGTCGGCGTCAACTCAAACTCACGTGGAAGTGGAAGAAAAAAAACAATAACAAACAGTGAATTTAAATTACATACCTCATATAAGGATAAACTAAAAATGCATTAATTTAATTACGGTACGTTCGATCGATCTGAAATTTTGATACGATGCATTGTTAGGTTAGACGGGTCCGTGTGCCAAATTTCAGTTCGATCGGATCATGGGAAGTGGGTCATTTTTTGACTTTTCTTTTTCCGCCCGCCCGCCCAAGACAGACAGACAGAGAGAGAGAGAGAGAGAGAGAGACGCCGGTGAAGTTAATATAAGGGATTTAATAAAACAAACCCCGTAAAAACAAAGTTTTTGACTATAAATCCCTTATAGATGAGACATAACTAAAAGTATTGATTATTTTCAAACATTTACAGACTGAATCTGTCTTAACTCAACTTTGCATCATAACCCTAGTGGGGGGGGGAGGGGTGGGTGGGGGGAGAGGGGAAAAGTCTGGTCACCGATTCGCTTGACCGAGCTCAGAGTGACACGTAAAATGTAAACAAAAGCGCACCGTCGTTTCGTTGGGTCGCCTCAATGCTCAAACTTTCACGTGGCAAAAAAACAATAACAAATCGTGAATTAAAATTACATACCTCATATAAGGATAAACTAAAAATGCATTAATTTAATTACGGTACGTTCGATCGATCTGAAATTTTGATACGATGCATTGTTAGGTAAGACGGGTCCGTGTGCCAAATTTCAGTTCGATCGGATCATTGGAAGTGGGTCATTTTCGACTTTTGTTTTTCCGCCCGCCGAGCCCATGAGATGATGAGAGAGAGACAGAGAGAGAGACAGACAGAGAGAGAGAGACGGCGGTGAAGTTAATATAAGGGATTTAAAAATGAACGAGCTGCCGTAACGTAATTTTTTTTGTTTTGATAAGTTTCAATGTGTTCCGTTTTAAGATCGATTTCATTTTTAGAATAACCGTCACCGATGTGTGACAAGAATGAGTTAATTGTATAGTTTTTTAAAACCTAAATAATCATTGATACAGTTCTTGAAGTTATCTTTTCATTTTGCTTACACTCTTAATTTATAAAATACTAATTAAAATACTAATAAATAAATTAATTTAAGTTATCGTTCAGCTTTGTAGTAAATAGGTGATTTATTATTACACAATTATGGCTCAACGATCTTCTACTAGCAGACAGGCGAGCCTAAATTAATTTTTTTCAATTAACTAGATACTAGTTTAAAGCCAATAACTGATGATTTTTAAAGGTGATCCTGAAGTTTTAGCACGTACTTTTTTTCGCTGAGAATAGTTTTCTCTTGAGAACTTTCATTTTTAATTTAATAAATGCAATTATATATGTTACATTTTAGTTATTATAGTGCTTATTTGTAAGGCTTTTTAATTTATAACGATATTTCGGCCCTTGACGCTACATAATCGGAGTAGGATACATCATTTTTTGTTTGACCCTGCTAGTCAGATTTTTTTTACCTGGAACGACCCATGGTAAAATAATTTTACTGACTGACGATGTTTTTTTGAAAAGTTTTATTCATCTATTTTAACATTCTTAGAAGATCAATAAATATTTTAATGAAAATTTCATTTTTTTATTTCCTTACTAGATGTAAGTGAGAAAATTTCAATTTCATTTGGCCTCTTGCTGTGACAAACCATCAAGTAGGTGCTAGATAAACAAAATGGATATATCTTATTTTACTCTGATTAAGTAGCGCCAAGGGCCGAAAACAGCCTTATAAATAACAAACCCTACTAAATATAATTTTTTTTTAAATGTCCTTATACTCCCATAGTATTGTATAATGTCCGCACTGCCCTAAGATTTACAAGTGTTTTATAATTTCCAAGCTGCCATTATACTAAAAGAAAGTCGTGTATAATGTTACAAAAGCGCTTATAAAACTGTTGTCCTGTGTAAAATACCATTTTCCTTTTTACTCAATTATGTGGTGTACCATTTCCCGACTGTCCTTAAACTCTCTATTGTCATGTATAATGTCCGACCTGCCCTGATACTCACCATTATACTGTAAAATATCCCCCTCCACTTAAACCTAAAGTTTGTGTGTATATTGATCCACCTACATTGTATTATTATTGTTTATGTTTTAATCCCTAAATATCCATATACTTAAAATCATCGTTTATAATGATCCACCTGCACTTACACTCACACTAATGGTGTATAATGATCTACCTGCCCTTACACTCACAATCATTGTTTATAATGATCTACCTGCCCTTACACCCACAATCATTGTGTATAATGATCTACCTGTCCTTACACACACAATCATTGTGTATAATGATCTACTTGCCCTTACACTCACAATCATTGTATATAATGACCCACCTGGCCTTACACACACAATAACGGTGTATAATGATATACCTGCACTTACATACACAATCATTGTGTATAATGACCTGGTCTTACACACACAATAATCGTGTATAATGACCCACCTGCCCTATCACTCACAATCATTGGCATAATGATCAACCTGCACTTACACTCACAATCAGTGTGTATTATGATCTACTTGCCCTTACACTCACAATCATTGTGTATAATGATCTACCTGCACGTACACTCACAATCATTGTGTATAATGATATACCTGCACTTACACTCACAATCATTGTGTATAATGATCCACCTGCCCTTACACACACAATCATGGTGTATAATGATCTACCTGTCCTTACAAGCACAATCATTGTGTATAATGATCTACCTGCCTTTACACTCACAATCATTGTGTATAATGATCTACCTTCCCTTACACTCACAATCACTGTGTATAATGATCCACCTGCCCTTACACACACAATCATGGTGTATAATGATCTACCTGCACTTACACTCACAATCGTTATGTATTATGATTTCCTTGCCCTTACACTAACAATCATTGTGTATAATGATCACCCTGCCGTTACACTCACAATCATTGCGTATAATGATCTACCTGCCCTTACACTCACAATCATTGTGTATACTGATCTACATGCACGTACACTCACAATCATTGTGTATAATGATCTACCTGCATTTACACTCACAATCATTGTGTATAATTATCTACCTGCACTTACACTCACAATCATTTTGTATAAAGATCTACATGCACTTACACTCACAATCATTGTGTATAATGATCTACCTGCCCTTACACTCACAATTATTGTTTAAAATGATCCACCAGCACTTACACTCACAATCATTGTTTATAATGATCCACCTGTCATTACACACATAATCATTGTGTATAATGATCTAGATGCCCTTACACTCACAATCATTGTGTATAATGATCTACCTGCCCTTACACTCACAATCATTGTTTATAATGATCTACCTGCCCTTACACTCACAATCATCGTTTATAATGATCTACCTGCCCTTACACTCACAATCATTGTTTATAATGATCTACCTGCCCTTACACTCACAATCATTGTGTATATTGATCTACCTGCCCTTACACTCACAATCATTGTGAATAATTATCTACCTGCCCTTACACTCACAATCATTGTGTATAATGATCTACCTGCCCTTATACTCACAATCATTGTGTATAATGATCTACCTGCCCTTACACTTACAATCATTGTGTATAATGATCTACCTGCCCGTATACTCACAATTGTCGTGTAGAAAGTCCCTACTGCCCCAATGCTCAAGATTGTGCCCCAAACAGGAAACCCGGTCACTGTGAAGAGGAATAGAAAAAGAAAGTGTTACTTCCTGTGATTTTAAATTACATACTTAAAATAAATAGCTTTTCAGATATTTTATTGAAATGAACATAAATGCGGCTTTGGTCTAAGTTATAGAAGAAAATGTTGTAAAAATCTCAATTCTACTCTTCTACTCTAACGATGAGCTCAGCTCAACGGTGACCAATGGAGGTTTGGTGGCAATAGATTTTAAATTTGTTTTCATCTCATTTTTCAAATACTCTTCTGAGAGACTGTTCATTATATTGGGCATAATCAATACTTTTAGTTATGTCTCATATATAAGGGATTTATAGTCAAAAACTTTGTTTTACGGGTTCAACAAAGATGTATCAAAATTAGGGCTGTTAACGAATATTTTAAATTTAATCGTAAACTTTCGAAAAATAAACGATTAATTAATCGTTAATTTTGATTAAAGCCAAAAATTGAAATTTATTTTGTCAAAATTAACCTTTACTAAATTAATTGTCGAAAATCGCAATAACACTTTTTTATATGACTTCTTTTAACCAACAACTCAAAGAGACAAGTGTATTGACATTATTTGTTTCAAGGGATGAGCAGGTCTTTATGACAATATTACCAGCCGAGATGAACAATCGTTCACACAGCTTTAGATTGTCTCAGTTGAAGTTTCCGATACTGTAGTGGATGTTTGGTTTGCAGGTGATATGTAAGCAAAGTGTTAGAGCAATGGTAGCAATGTTCCCTTTAAGCAGCGCGGCTGCGCAGATATTTGACCTGCGCCACGCAGGAGTTTAGAACCACCGTGGAGCAAATTTTGTAAAATATTGTACACAAAACGGACGTTGTGAACTTTGCACACGATTTTTTTTTCAATTTGCACACAGTCCAACGAAGCTCAGACCTAGAGGGAATATTGCATGGTAGGCAAACGATTTCTCTCAATGGACACAATAACCTTTATAAACGTTTTGAACATTCACGTCAGTCAATAGTTTAAAACCAAAATGTTCCTGTAATCGTCCTGAATTTAGTATATATTTATCGGCCGAAATAGTTTACTTTTTGACTGCAATTACATTTATAAGTGGTGGGTCGATTAATCATTAACAATTTTTAATCGTTAAAATATTTTATCGATTAATCGAGAAATTAATCGTTAATTTCCACAGCCCTAGTTTGTCGGGATCGCATTTTATTTCCCGTTGACCTATATTTCTCCTTAGATTTACTTCACAGCTTCACAGCTTATGTTTGAAATATCAAAAATTATTTGATATATAGTTTCGCCAGCCCCAATGTAAACACAAAAATCCGCATGCGAGTCGAAGTTTGGCCTCCGTTAATATAGACATTGCAGCCACATTTTCACCCCATTACCATGTGGAATTTTACTACCCGTGTAATAGCATGGCAACGGCGGCCCGGGTTCTCAACGTCACTTTTGTTATCCTTCTTCGTATATAGCAAACAAGACTCTGTAGGATGATATAAGCTTTAAAAATAGCATTTCATGCCGTTGACAAAATCGGACAATAGTCGGGTTTTCAAAAATGAACAGAAAATGTATTTATATATTTTTTTTACAATAATTATGTCATTACTTCTATAGCTCTTCTTGTAATCTCATTGTAACTTCAGTCATGCACCTGTCATTTGCATATTTAGTTTATAATTTATGTGCTTTAAGAAGCCTTTTATGAACATTATACCAGCACAATATAAATGAGGTTCATAAAATGGCATATTTTATAAGGAATTCATTTTTACGTTGGTAACATATTGTGATGTTCAAGATATTTAATAGCTATATTCAAAGATTATGTTTTTATAATAAAGATATCCGTAAATATTTTCCACAATTATCTTTTGATAGTTAAGGTATTCAATAAATTTATTCATTTATCTTTTGAAAGTGAAAATATTTTAATAACTACTTTCAACAATTATTAATTGACAGTCCAGATCTTCAAGAACTTCGGTTTGATAATCTGCCCATAATTTTAACTCCTCACGTGTTTCACCTACCTGCCACAAGGGCTGTCGCTGGTGCATAAGTAGCTGTTGCTATATAGATAACCTTTAAAGTGAATAAATATGAAAATATATAGAGAAGACCAATGTCGAATAAATATATAAATATATAGATCACCTTAAAAGAATAAAAAAATAGCTAAACAGATGATCTTCTTATAAAATAAATATATGACCATATAAATGCCGAAGTAGAATAAAAATATATCTACACATGTTATCTTAATATCAAATAAGTGCATACACATATAGTTATCTTCATAATGAAAATATATTTCATAACCTTAAAAATATACCGTTGGTAATGTAGATTTCCATATATCTTTTCTATTACAAAAACTCCTTGAATTTTAATAGAGATTTAAATATTAACAGAAAAATCAAACATGAAAAAGAAACACTTTGAACTCTAATTAAAAAAAATTAGAAGATTAGACATAAACAATGGAAAAGCGTAGTGCGCAATAATCTTCTGTATAGAAGTTAAGCACCAATCATAGATAAGATAAGAATATTAGTCATGCCTATTATGTACTACTATTTTTAAAAGGAAAGAATATTAATTGAGTAATTTACATGACACCAACACACACGAAGCTTTAGAAGTTTTGGAAGTTAGAAATACTATAAGCTTTTAAATGTTTCTACTTCAAATATATTCATAGTTAATTAAAGATAATATTGTTTTAAAAATAATATTTTTAAAATTTAAAAAAAAACAAAAAAAAACAGTAATGTAGCATTAGATGTAAAAGCTAAGTTTGCTCACAAGTGATTTCAAATTGACAGTTTTTACTTTGTCAAATTCTTTTTTTAAAAATAATTATTAGATAGTTTATCAATATACAAAAGGCTTTTAAATGAAACCTATCTGATATTTTAGAAATGGTTAGATAATCTTTTAATCAAGTCTTAAGAGAAACGGAGAAAGTGTGTATACAATTTTTTGTCGGCTAAGAACTTAGATGAAAATCAAGTTCTTATAATAACAAATTGTATTTAAATTATAAATGATTATTATTTTTTTTTAAACCTGTCTAATACAAAATGTAACAAACGTTTGTGAACGTTATTTCTCGCAATTTTAAACCTTATTGTCAACAGGCACTTAATTCTCGGCCATGGAAATCAATGTCACAACTGACCTGCCCCAGGATCATCAATGCTGTACCGACAAGTCTGGCGCTTCTTGAGTTAAACCTTCTCTCTAGGTACTGGGGATGAACATCGGCAGGTATTAAATAACGGCTTAACTTAATATACAGTCAATTATTTTATACTTATTGGAAGTAATTACCATTCGAACGAGTAAAAGAAAGATTATGTGATAATAGTAACATTAGATATATGCAAGTTTAGGGTTTGAATGATAATGTTCAAATCAAACAATTTAAATAGACACTCAAAATAATGTTTGTAAAACTTGTATACATTTGCATTGTTATCTCATCGATATTTTCATTATTGTGTCGATGGTCTAAAAATGTGTATAAAATCGAAGCAAATACACAATTAAATTAATGGGAAGTACAGTTTGAGATTTAGTTTGCTTTGTGTAAAAATTCCACTATTTAAGAATACTCAAACGAGATAGTTATTTATTAATAATAGGAGCAAGATTTTATGGGAACGTACATTTTTCAGTTCCTGAATATTAGAGGGTATACTTAAGCTGTATTAGTTTTTTATGGTCTAATACCACTTTTCAGTAAGCACAAAATTTAATAACAAAACAATTTTTTTAAATGAATACAAACATATTTTCAAAGTATAAATTACTTACAGCATCAACAAATCAAAAATAACAATTGAGAAATGTGTGTGTTTAACTCACCTCAAATACACTTGTTAACTTGAGAGGATAAATGAGGGGTACAAACAGGACAGCCGCCAGTACAACGCCAAATACAATACCGAATGTGCAGATGAAGTATTCAGTTCCCTGACACCAGTAAATCAAAGCATTCATAACGATTTAGTAAACTTTCCTTAAAATAATGATAGATAAGCGGTAGAAAATAGATAAATTAGAATTGGTCCTCAGTGCTCAGAATTTTACATTCAAGTCATAACTTGTGTGTACGATATTTGACGCACACGTGATTGTATGGAGCTGTTGGATTACCTGGGAGTTCAGCTGAATCCACTTACTGTTGTTAACAGTTTTATTATCTACATGCTTATATTTTTCTGACATAAATGTAAACTTTTCTTAACCAGCTGCATACCAGACCAGCATTTAAACTTTTGTGGACTTACCTGTGTGTACATCTCTGCTGGGGTTCCTAGAATCATGATGGCTGACATGAAAGATAGCAGGATGGATATGGCCACCGGCAGAATGGACATATTTCTGTTAGCCAACAGATACTCCCCTGTAAAATTTGGATGTATTCATAATCAAACATGTTGGAAATCGTAGGGGAGGGAAACTGAAGTCTTATTTTAATGAGCTTTATTTTTATAAAAATTGACTCACAACTCACAAGACAAAAAAATGTGTCGGGGATTAAAGAAAGTATGTCCTCATTGATGCAAGATTCAGGCTGTTTTATATTCGATACCTGCGACCATAAACCGTTGGACAGGATTTGATTGTGTCGTCTTATTGATAGTAGCTTATTAGTAATAACCTGTATAAGCTCTGAGCTCACTGGACTTTTGTTACAATTTTAGTTCATGCTCATTGTGGATAGATGATACTAGCCACTCATTGTAGTAAGTAGATATTTTTAATGTTAATTGCTGTGTTCATATGATTGTTCACATATACATATTGCTCACCCTCAAGGTGAAAGGTCAAAGCGTACACTGAATAACGTTTAAAATTTGAGGATTACATGAAAATCTTTCTGTGCACTCAAGGCCGTCAATGCATACTTACCTTGAGTTTTCTGCTTTCCTCCCCTGAATGCAAACCAAACACCAATTCCAAGGGAGATTATCAACATAGAAGCAAACACTAAGTAATCCAATACCCCAAACGTTTTTTTGACGTCGTCCATCTCTGCTGTATTTCTGTAGATTCCTTGTCTGTTGTTTTCTTAATGAAGCTGTTGCTAGACACTCTACCGTTGAGCTGATATGAGGGATCACGCTGTTGTACATCTTTGTATTAGAATCGAGTAAAGAACAAAGCTTAATAATAGGTAGTGTCATATCATGGTGGAGATCTATGAATAGAAATAAGATTATCCTCGTTTCAATATACAATTATTCATTCTACATTAATTTTATTTAGATTAGTGAAATCCATAAAGATAATTATTTTATCAACATTTTTATCCTTAATGTAATGCTGATGAAATCAGTGTCTTAAAGACTTGTCACTTGACCAGCCACAAGTTCTATTACATGGTGTCAGAAGTAAAGGACCTCAAGACTATTTGAAATACAGACGCCATCCCTATTACATGGTGTCAGAAGTAAAGGACCTCAAGAACATTTGAAATACAGACGCCATATCTATTACATGGTGTCAGATGGACCGACTCCACCCGCCACAACCACTGGAGCTACATGGAAACATTGCTGCCAATGGAAGAGATTTAAGCAGTCTTTCCAGATATATAAGATAGCCAGTGGACTCGACACAAAAAGCAAAGAAGTGCAGAGCATGACACTGCTGCATGTAATAGGCCAAGAAGCGGTAGAAGTGTACAATACATTACAATGGACTGGACAGGAATGTGACGATTGTGACACGGATATTCATTCAGTGAAAGTGCTTATTACTGAAATTCGAGAATTATTGTTTGCCAAGAAAGAATGTGACAGTCGAGAGACACGTGTTTTTCTCCAGAAAGCAAGGTGAGGGAGAAAGTTTCGATACTTTTATAACAGACCTTAAACTTAAAGCAAAGACTTGTGAATTTGAAAGTTTAACAGAGTCGTTGATAAAAGACAGAATTGTGGCTGGAATAAATAATGAATATCTCAGGGCTAGACTACTGAGAGAATTAGACCTGAATTTGAACAAGGCTGAAATTATATGCAAAGCGGCGGAAACGTCAGAATGGCAACTCAAAGCTTTAAATGAAGAAAAGAATGTTCAAGCTGTAAACTCAAAGGCACATGAGAGATCAAGTACGCACAAGACAAGTCAACATGTCAAGCAAGCTCAAAGGTCAAGTACACACATAAAAGCAAGCCAAATGCAAGTATTGTGGAAAAAACCATGAACCTAGAAAATGTCCTGCTTATGGCAAGTTATGCAACAACTGTGGAAAATTGAATCACTTTTCTGCTGTATGCAAGTCAAAACGGGTAAAAGTTGTCAACCGTCAACTGAAAGATCACGTGGACTATAGTCAAACATTCTGTTTAGGAAGTGTGTCCACGCAACAAGCAACAAGTGATGAATGGAGGACAATCGTTACGCTTGAACAGAGGCCAGTGATGTTCACACTGGACACAGGGCGCACAAGTAAACATTCTGCCACACAGATTGTTTAGTCAACTAAGAATAGGAAGAATGCAGAAATCAACAGCAAGGCTCACTACATACAGTGGGGAAACACTGCCTGTTGTAGGCAACACATCGATCAAATGCTCTGTGAAAGACAAGACAGAGGCGCTGGAGTTTCAAATAGTCAAGACGCACTCAAAGCCTATCCTTGGTCTGCAAGCTTGTCAAAAGCTGAATCTGATTAAAATCGTGGACTTAATAAGCAACATTTATCAGAGGTCGAAACAGAAGAGGAAACATTACAACGAATCAGACAGAATCATTGGACGTACACACTCTCAGCGTGTAAGCAACGCAACAATACAGAAAGAACATAAAGGCTCGTGGCAGCCAGCGGTCGTCGTGTCGGCAGCAACGACGCCAATGTCATGCATCGTTAAGACTTGCGATGGTGTGACACACACACGAAACAACAACATGTTGAGACAGACATTTCATGGACGCAGAGGTGTTACAGGGTGATTGTGAGTTCGACTCACCAGAAACAGAGCATGAAGAACACGCTCCCATCGATGATAGAAAGGGTCATCAGCAACGGTCGCTACTCAGCTGGCGAAGTCAGCAACAACAACAATATACGGGAGACATGTGAAGCCACCAAAGAGATACCCAGACAAAGAGACATAAAAGGTGTGCTGCGCTTTTAAAGACATTTGGAGATTCAGTGTTAGAGTTCATGTACTGAATTGTTCGATGTTTTTAATTGTAGTATTCTCTTATTGATAATCTGGGTCATTCATTTGTTTTGTTAGAAGGGAGATGTGAGAGACGTGTTGTTGTGTTTACATTGTATGAGAATGCAATGACTTGACCTGGTATGAAACACGTGGTGTGTGAGGTGAACTGTAAGCGTGCCTGGTCAAGGACTGAGAGAATAGCTGGCTATAAATGTACGGTTCATGAGGCAACCGGGGTGGATTGCAGTGGATGACAGAAGAGCTGCTTTGGTAGTTGATTGTACAGTTGATCACAGTGAATTGTATATAGTGATTAAAGACAGTTGTTAACCAGACCACAGTGTGTTAAAGACTTGTCACTTGACCAGCCACAAGTTATATTACACTTAATTATTTTTAAAAAATATACTTACTTATACTTATATATTTTTAACAACTTATATATTGATGCCACAATTATTGTTTCACAACATCTTATTAAAGTTCTGTTTGGACGTTTTGTGACCAGGGGAATGACAATCCCAATGAGCAGTAAAATTAACAGCAATAAAAAAAATAGCTTTAATAAATAAGGATTCATTAAATTTTATGAACGTTATAACAAGAATCTACAGTAACACAAAACATGTTGGTCGAATACAATGGAAAAGTATGAAATAATGACAATTTCTGCAGGTTTTTTTTCTGTATATTTAAATGTTCAACTATGTCAGCACACTATTGTAATAATTGAAGCAAGCTGTATAAAGCCAGACGATTCACCAAGAAGTTCCGTGTTCGGGTGTAAACAAATATGGCTGAGGTGTAAACATTGGTAAGAATAATAGTTTTTTTAAAAGAATTCGTCATTTATTTTTGGGCAAACGTAAAAGAGCAACAAGGTAGGTTTTGGGGAAAAAAAAGGGGGGGGGGTTTATACATAAAATATAATTTGAGCTATTGGTTTTCGACCTTAAGCTAAAAATGAAGTGCGATTTTAAATTAATATCTAACAAAACTTTACAATATCTATTTTTAAGTAAAATGGTTGTTTATGTAGAAAAATAATTTAAAATATCAGTCTTCATTGTGCTGCATTTTTCTTACTTAGTTTAAAGAAATTTCTCCATGCGCTGGTCTACACTTTTCTACACTGCTCTACACAGCTAACAACACTCACACATCAACACACAGTCCAGCTAGACTTGGGTAACAGTATAGTAACAGGTAATGAAAGCCGTCCCATTCAAATTATGTAGTTTTTATGTCGAAAGACATGGCCGTGAATATTAAAATGCAATATTTAGACACGGTGGAATCGCAGTAAGTTCGTCGTTCTATCGTACTAAATATTGTCAGGTGTTCTTTCATATACGTATTTCACCCAGCAGTTCCTCTGCCCCTGTGACTCGGATTTGTTGGTGTGTCCAATTCCAATAAAACACCGTGGCTTACCAGCTGGTCACATCTTTAGCTGCAGTACAATGACCAGTAAATGTATAAATCCTCAATATGCATACTTTGCAATGTGTGTCACGTCCGGTCTGTCCTGTCCGTGACGCTATGCGAGGTAACTCCCGATTTAAAAAAAAACAATGAAAATATAGACGTAAAAATGTTGTTTTCGAGATTAACACAATGTATTTCTCGCCATAACATATTGTGACGTGACGTCATTTTTTGAGCTTTTATTAATGTGTAAAGGGAACGAAATAAAAAGAGCTAAGTTTTATTTGATGTGATTAATGTTATTATTTTTTTATATTAAAATGTCCGTTTTTGTGTAAGTGTCAATGTCAATATTATGTATTTCGGTTTATGAAATTTACAATTGATTGTCGTTTGGTTGTCAAGTTTCGATGCCTTTTGAACTACAAAGTCATTATTTATAACTGCAAATGAAATTTGTCAACTTATGCTTCAGTTTAGCGTTTGTTGTTTCTTTTATACCCTTTGAGATTCCATAATTTGTATTTTTTTTAAAATAACATATTTAAAAATCGTACTCCTCCCCCACAATTGGTTTTGTTTGATTGTTATTTACATGTAATATTTTGATGCGTCTTAGACTAATTTTGAATAAAAAATCTTCGCTTTTAATATAAATTTGAAGGGGTACTGACTTTACAATAATAAAAACCTTTATTTCTATTCCCTAAAACGTGTATATTAAATTGTATATACGAATAACTGTTGATACTTTAATATTTTCTTTTATACAGTGATAAACTTTACTTCAAAGTAAAGAGTTCTTTTTAATTCATAGTGGTAAATGGTACAAATTTTGGTTTACATGTTTTTTGATAGTGTAGGGGTAATAAGGTATAGACCAATGGGCACATAAACTGACAACTAATTATAGATCTTGACAATAATAAAAACGTTTTTGTGAATTACCAACACGTGTATATTAAATTGTAAATATGATTAACATTTTTTTTAAAATGTAATCTTTTCTTTTATCCTATAACAAACTTTGCTTACTACCTTTCATGCAAAATAAATAGTTCTTTGTTATTCACATGTGTAAAAATTACATTTTATTTTTTACATGTTTTGGTAATGTTGTGGTAATAATGTATGGACAAATCGGCGAATAAATTGACAAGTCATAATCATCAATGAAGCTTAAACGGCTTCAAATCACAATGTGCTTGATGTGGAATACATTACAGTCACATAATTTATTTTAACCCACTGTGCTGTATTATTGGTGCGCTCATAATTGGTGCGCCCTATTCAATGCCGCAAGTTAACGTCCGGCTGACTCCTCAGCAATATGTGTTAATACTTCAAACTTCTTTGCTGCAGTATCACTTTATGATGTGTGTAATTCACCATGCATGTTTCTATTATCATGATTATATCATTGTTATTCATGCAAACTTATATAACGCGAAGCCTAAGCTTGGAGGTTTTCTCATAACACATATATATATAATCAAAATATATAATATGTCCGTTCGTAATGCTAGATTTTAGAAAGCGCACCGCTAAAAACATTGCCTTGAAAAAAAATACTGCAAAAAACAACGACACTATTTTCAAACGTCCGCATAAAACTGTTCAATATGGAAAAGGTATTTAAATTTTCTCTCTTGGTCTCTACATTTTCTGATTATTTACTATGCGGCTTTCAAGAAAAAGGGACAATTACAATAACTGAAATATATCCATTTTGAAAACTTCCGTCATTTTTGACGTGTAATACACTAGTATATTATATATACTAATTCATCGTTTGCCTCTAAGTAGGGTGAGCACATTACGGCGACTAGACAATGTGTAAATATATATAGTAGGGCTGAGGAAATTAACGATTAATTAATCGTTTTATAGTTTAAAATCATCGATTAAAACAGCTTCATCGATTAAAATTAAATTTTATATTTTGTGTTACTAACATACTTTTTCACTCGTATTATTATTATCTATTTAGACGTGCATACGTAAAAAAAGGTTTTTCTTCCTTATTTCTTGTAGAGCACAACGAATTTTTTTGTGCTGCGTTACAAAACTTAAGAGCCACGGAATTACCGCGACTTTACCAATATCATGAAATAATGAATCGCGACTTAACGGGATCTATATATGCGTTATATAAAATATTGTTAATCGAAATTAATCGATTAATTTGTTCTAGATTAATCTAACAAACAAATTTTAATCAGTACCAGCCCTAATATATAGTAATTCATTAGTAGCGTCTTAGTAGGGAAAGAACATTTCGTCGACCAAAAAACTTACTTTAAAAAGTATGGAAAGGAGACTACTAGGGTTGCAAGATGGCTGTCTCAAAAATACCGGACACTAGTGTTGACTGTCGATGGCACAAAAAGCAAAAATAGCAACATGAATAAGTTGCGGTTTTGGAATCATTGAATAGGTTTAGTGAATTTTGTGAATTCAAAAAGTTCTGTAGTCTGTAAATGTCATTAATATTCATATGATCAAATCAAGATAAAAATGATGCGTTGCAACATTCGTATATTAAATATAGAATAAGATCGTAATCTCACTAAACATCCTTGCTTTATTATATTTTCAAAATATGGGATGATTATGAACGCAAAAATATAATAAAATAATAATATTGTTTTTCTTCTGTCTGGTAATATGTCTGCTTATGTCATGTTTTCTGGAGAAAATTACAGAATTGCAAATATCAAAATATAGCTAGATTATGTCACTAAAAAATAAATGTTTGTTCATGTTAGGGGCTTTTAAACATGTTCTGACTATTATTTAAGTTCGAACTTTCTATTTTTGTCTTTTTGAAGACTTTGACTAAGTACAATACTTAAACTACACTGCACAATAATCATCAGCATTTTGAAATAATAAAACGCTAATTGACTTTATATTTATCACTAGACTCGGCTGGTTTCAATAATTTCTTGTTCTTAGAAATTGCCTCCTTAAATTCTGTGCAGGTATACATTATATTAAAAAAACCACGCAGAGCTCACTTTTCACAGATTCAACGCACATCCGATTATGTTCATCCATCCACACATTTCTCATGACAAAGAAAATCCTCTCCACTCTTGCATTTAACACAGGAATTCACATAATGTATTGACATAATGTATTGACATAATATATTGACATAATGTATTAACATCATGTATTGACATAATGTATTGACATAATGTATTGACATAATGTATTGACATAAAGTATTGCACAAGTTTTAATAACATTGGAGCAGATTTCTTGCTGAAAAACAAACACCACTTTTCAAGAGACGTTCCTTGAAGAAACGTGAATCCATGGCACCAACCTTATCACGTAAAGCATCTGGAGGAAGTTCATTTTTCCAGGGCGACATCATTCATACTTCAAGGACTTCGTCAAGAGATGGTGATTTGTTTGCAGTACCAAAGCCAAAAGGCGTGAAATGACGATATGATGAATTTTCAAAAAGAAACAATTTCTCCAAGTAATTTAGAGGTCTTGTGTAAACTTGCAAAGCTTCTGCAATGAATTTGTCAACAAGACGAGTTGGCAAATAATCTTTTCGCAAAGCCAGTTTTACCTTCATGCCAAAAAACTTGTCGTCACTTTTTTTCTTCAACGAATCCCGAAACTTCTCCATGATCAAGTAAAGGTCACAGGAAACTGTTGTCTGGCTCTCCAACTTGAGCATTGCTTCTTGAAATCATGATATGAAAACGTGTGTAAAATACAAATACAGTTCCTGAATGGTAGAATGCTCATCACTTGCCATTTCGTCTTCCTGATCTGACAGAAATTTCCAGATGGCTGCAGGAAAATTATAAGCACCTAGAGCAAGGAATTATGCTTTTAGTGGCCTCCAACCTTTTAGCAAACGCTCAACTGCCTTGAACAAACTAAGCCAGCGAGTTGGCACATACCTGTTCACCTCATGAAATTCTGCCTCACAAAATTCAAAGCATTCTTTTAACCATTCTCGTTTTTTTGCCGAGTTGGAAAATTCAGCAAACAATTTGAGCACCAGATTTTCTTTGTCAAAAGACATACCTTTTAAAGCATTTTTGGCACAATTGTGTAAAATGTGATCGTTGCAGTGAGCTGCAATAAACATTTTTGTTTTCTTGGCTGGTTATTTTTTGGAAAACAGAATTGTTGATGCCGTAATTAACTGAGGCATTGTCTGCTCCATATGCAGACACACTTGCCCATGACAATTCTGTCTCTTCAAGGACACGACACAGCTGATTTTTAATGGACTGTGAGTCTTCAAATTAAAATCTCAGATTTTTATGAAGACGAATTTGATAAAATAAATACAATTGGTTTTTAGAGGGTATGTGCTTTAAAATCTTAGATTTTTATGAAGACGAAAGCACATACCCTCTAAAAACCAATTGTATTTATTTTATCAAATAAAGTATTGATTTGATAAACTCTCCTCAATTGCAAATCGCGTTATTTTGTGTTACAAAATAACTCTTCAATCTGTGAGGCGTTTAAAATTGTTTTTTAAATCCAGAATAGATTAACGTTTAATTCTTTACTTGCTTCATTTATATGATAATAGACATGGGGTGTTGGTTTTTTTTACAATCCGAATTGCAAATTTCGATGCGTAATTGGGTCAAACGGTCGATTCTATAATCAGAAGATTTAAAGATTGCTTAAAAAACCTACTAGTGTATTGAATTAAAGAAAAAACTAAGAACATTGAAAACACCGGACACATGCATGTCCGGTATTGCTTCAATTTTATAACTGGGCAAATAACAATAATACCGGAGGTCCGGTTTAAAAACGGACATCTGGTATTCCTGGCAACTACAGTACAGCCAGCTAAGGCGCATTTTAGACAGGATGTGATCAGCTTTCAGTGGCGTGTACTTAGTACTGTGTTGATCCTTTCAATAGGTACAATACTGAGATACTAATTAACTGCAAGGTTAATCATTTTACGTTGTTAAGTAGCTGCCCTCTTTATTACAGTGAAGTGTTCGTTTAATAAGAATTATATTCATTTAATAAATTGATGTAATCTCCGTCCAATTTTGTTATTTCTAGATTACCTCCCTTTGTGGAGCTCTAACAAGGTAATAACTGCAATCGCATTAAAGTAGCTTTGGTTGTATTGAAAACGGTAAAAATTTGTTTGATTTACAATTGTAAGTCCCTTCATTAGTCAAAAGTGTCAGGCGGAAAATAAAATACAAATATTTCTTTTCTTGATGATTGAAAAAAAATTCAATTTGATTTTTATAAAATAATAATAATAAAAAAATAATGATACATAAATCATATGGAAAAAAAACATAACAGAGGGCGCTAAATATCTATAGTAATCGACCTTTGTAATAGTTACGAATATTTAATATTTTAGTATTTAGTGTACTATATTATTTAACTACACATTAAATTTTTTTTTAAACTAGACATTATCATTAATTTTTTATTAGATTTTAATAGAACCACAATTGTTTTTACATGAAAAATTTAGTTTTTACATGAAGTTCATTGTCCCACTTTCTTATCGTGCCGGTCAGGTTAACCCTAGAAAGACGTGATGAGATCACTGTTCTCTTCAATATGGAAAATAACCACTGGGGCGGGGAGGGGGTAGGGTAGGGTCACCACCCGCCTGCTAGTAATTGGGTATCAGATGTTTAGTTGACAAAGTGAAGTAGAAATGCACTCGTCATAGTTCTGATCCTATGTTGCATAAGTTTTCACATTAGTTTATGCACACGGGTCTTGAAATTAGTAATGCCATTGTCTCTAATTTGAACCGCCACATTTTCTTTTCGATAATTTGAATTAAATATACATTTTTAAATGTTTAAATATTTTTAATTCTTTTTCTTTTCATTTTCAACAATGTGTCATGTAAACTACAACTATTTTTTCACAATCTTTTGAAGTGTAACTGAATTATTATCAAGTGAAAAATTATGATTTTGTGTAAATACAACCAAACTGTTCGTTAGTAGGGCTGTCAATATTGTTGAAAAATGCTGCGGGGTACCCGTCCAAATTTCGAACGGGTACCCGGGCTACCCGATCGAAACATCGCAAAATTTTCCCCGTCATGACCGCTATACATTGCTACCTAGCCATCTTCTATGCATCTCATTTCACACAGCAGCTACACGGCCGACGTCTTAGGGACCGTACACAAATGACATCAAACGATTTTGGCCGATTTTTACCCCCCCCCGTCACAAGTTGTCACAAAAACTTAGAGCCCCCTCAAATATGACGTCACAAAGCTTTCCGGGCACCTCATAAAAGACGTACTTCATTTTTGAAAATGAGCATGTGTCAAATACTTTTATTGTCATTTAATTTTGCATTTAATGTGAAGTTCAACTCTAAAAATCGCTACACGCTTAAATCCATGTTAAAACGTCATTAAATGAATTGTAAGCAATCAAATATTTCAGTGGAACTTTTATTTAAAGGTGCGCGCTTTGATGTGACGTCACATGTGTTCTTAAACACATCCCTCCCCCATGTCACAAATTTGTGACCCCCTCCTCCCCTAGGTGCTTAAAGTCATTTACAGACGGGCCCTTATCCATCTTACACTGTTAGTAACTTATTTATTGACTTAAAAACTGACAAGTTTTGGTGTATTATTAAAATCAGTTTTTGGGCAAGGCACACGCTGTAATGAACACACGAAACACAATCGAATGGATTAAGGAGGAGAGGGGGGGGGTAGATAAACAAACATCGACAATCGTAAACCCAATGTCGGCGTATTTCAAAGATCAAAGTTAGTATTCAAGCAGGGGTGTTTTTATTACAAATTCAAACTCTGCCTCTTTCATCTCTATGCCGACGTCTTACCCATCTTACACTGTTAGTAACTATTTCATTTATTAAACTTAAAAACTGACAACCTTGTACGCATTATAAACATCAGTTTTTCTAGGTCAACACGTGTTAACGAACACAAGAAACACAAGTGGAAGGGGTGCGGTTATAGTATAGGAGGGAGTGGATGGGGGAGATGGGGTTGATAATTGGTATCCATCGGTAGCCCAATGTCGGCATATTTCAAAGCAATGTTAGTTTCAAAGCAGGGGTGTTTTTATTAAACAACAAACACGGCCTCTTTCATCTCTATACAGTCTATCCTTATTTTCGGCAGAGGAAATTTGTTTATATGATTCATTCAAAGAACCAAAATCTTCTTGTGTTTGCGATTTCTGTTTCTTTTTCAGAAAAAAAAGATGTATCAAAAACAATGTGGTTTGTCGAGACCGTATTGTATTTCCCGTTGACAGATAGTTCTGCTTAAATGTATTTCACAGCATATATTTGAAACAAAAAATTTTCATTGGATAAATTGTTTCGCGAGCCGTATATTAAACAAAAAAGCCGCAAGCGAGCGAAGTTTGGTTAATATAGGCATTGAAGCCACATTTTCACGGGTTCCCGGGCGGAATTTTACTACCCGGGTAATCTCACGGCAATGGGTACATACATAATTTAATACATACAGGTTAACCGCAAGTGACACCTTTTTATTTGTAATAAATAAGAAAGTAATTTAAACAGATTTATTTTTATTCCAGAAAGAGTGCTGGAAACACCACCACCACTCATAGTACACTCATACGAGCTACATACAAGCTAATGACATAGACTGAAGTACACTCATACAAGCTACATACAAGCTAATGACATAGACTGAAGTACACTCATTTCTAAAAATAGTTTTAAATTTCAGGTATTTGAGATGAATAATTGACTTTTGGGGAGGGAAGGGGTTGCGGGAAATTTCTTCAACATCGTTGATTGCAATCGGGAAAGACACGCATTTCATGCAAACATGGTAAACATCTTATACCCCTACCTGTTTCCCGTTCTGAGATAGCTAAAGCTGTAAACTTAAGTAACAATAGATATTAATGGCCACCAACTGACGATGAAGTTTGTTGTTGTCTACTTAGGTGGGTAAGTTTATACGATGTTAGCCTAGTGGTAAGTTTATACGATGTTAGCCTAGTGGTAAGTTAATACGATGTTAGCCTAGTGGTAAGTTAATACGATGTTAGCCTAGTGACAAGTTTTATACGATGTTAGCCTAGTGGTAAGTTAATACGATGTTAGCCTAGTGGTAGGTTTATACGACGTTAGCCTAGTGGTAGGTTTATACGATGATATCTTAATGACAAGTTTATACGATGTTAGCCAAATGGTAAGTTTATACGATGTTAGCCTAGTGGTAGGTTTATACGATGATATCCTAATGACAAGTTTATACGATGTTAGCCTAGTGGTAAGTTTATACGATGATATCCTAATGACAAGTTTATACGATGTTAGCCTAGTGGTAGGTTTATACGATGATATCTTAATGACAAGTTTATACGATGTTAGCCAAATTATAAGTTTATACGATGTTAGCCTAGTGGTAGGTTTATACGATGATATCCTAATGACACGTTTATACGATGTTAGCCTAGTGGTAAGTTTATACGATGATATCCTAATGACAAGTTTATACGATGTTAGCCTAGTGGTAAGTTTATACGATGTTAGCCTAGTGGTAAGTTTATACGATGTTAGCCTAGTGGTAAGTTTATACGATGTTAGCCTAGTGGTAAGTTTATACGATGTTAGCTTATTGGTAAGTTAATACGATGTTATCCTAATGACAAGTTTATAAGATGTTAGCCTAGTGGTAAGTTTATAAGATGTTAGCCTAGTGGTAAGTTTATAAGATGTTAGCCTAGTGGTAAGTTTATAAGATGTTAGCCTAGTGGTAAGTTTATACGATGATATCCTAATGACAAGTTTATACGATGTTAGCCTAGTGGTAAGTTTATACGATGTTAGCCTAGTGGTAAGTTTATACGATGTTAGCCTAGTGGTAAGTTTATACGATGTTAGCCTAGTGGTAAGTTTATACGATGTTAGCTTATTGGTAAGTTAATACGATGTTATCCTAATGACAAGTTTATAAGATGTTAGCCTAGTGGTAAGTTTATAAGATGTTAGCCTAGTGGTAAGTTTATAAGATGTTAGCCTAGTGGTAAGTTTATAAGATGTTAGCCTAGTGGTAAGTTTATAAGATGTTAGCCTAGTGACAAGTTTATAAGATGTTAGCCTAGTGACAAGTTTATACGATGTTAGCCTAGTGGTAAGTTTATACGATGATATCCTAGTGGTAAGTTTATACGATGTTAGCCTAGTGACAAGTTTATAAGATGTTAGCCTAGTGTTGAGTTTATAAGATGTTAGCCTAGTGGTAAGTTTATACGATGTTAGCCTAGTGGTAAGTTTATAAGATGTTAGCCTAGTGGTAATTTTATACGATGTTAGCCTAGTGGTAAGTTTATACGATGTTAGCCTAGTTGTAAGTTTATACGATGATAGCCTAGTGACAAGTTTATACGATGTTAGCCTAGTGGTAAGTTTATACGATGTTAGCTTAGTTAGAGAATATGAAAAATGTGTCAAAAAAAGAAAATCATTGAGTAGGTAAATCAATGTCAAAGTGATGTCATTGATGACCCAATGATTACGATTGGTTGATTTTTTCTTCATAAATGTGCTGATCTACTAATAATAAAAGATGTTATGGTTATTAGAAGATGTTCAGTGTACACAATATATCAAAACCAAAATATTTTTTTTCGCATTCTATTTTCGCTCCTCGTTGACTGATTCATGATTGTACCTAAGTATTGAAATGGTTAAACTGGGGAAAAAAAATCAATATTTTAACCAAAATTTAAAATTAAAATTCAGTACCAAACAGATATCTGTATGATATTTCGATCTTGTTAAAATTCAGTATTCAGAGAATTTGTATGATATGATACAACTCTTAAAATATGGTTTCTGAGAAAAAGCTCCACAGAATAATAATCCTGTCCTTTTTTAAAATAAATTCATTAAAAATGTATAGTTTTAAGTGTGAGAATTGAAACAATCATGTCTCTCTAATGAAGTTTTTTAATCAAATGATGCCGAAATTTAAAAATTTGAAATGATTGCAATAAACTAAATTTTAAAGTCCAATTTACAAACGGAATCCATTAGTAAAGGGAAAGTGTGAAGTAAACAGAGAAATGTGTTCATAAAGAAAAATGTCAACTTCATGAATCAATAACTACATGTATCGGTAGATATACAGATATATTTAAATATGTATTTATATTCAGTAGTCGCGTTGGAAGTTTCATGTTGGGACATTTCTTCTACATGAGGAAACAACGTAATTAACTAACCGCGTGTATGTCCTTTTGCAAAACAGCTGTCATCCATTTTTTGCAGTTGTCACGTGTAAACAAAGAAGAAGGCGTCAGAGTTCTTCGTGTGCTAATTAGCAATTGCAAGCCAAGCACTTCTTGTTCAGCTATCAATTACACGCTAGATAACTTCTCTGTAGCTCTGGAGCTCTGCAATACTTAGGATTTACATGCAACATGTATTGTTTTTTTTTAATTATTATATTTAAAATTATCCAGTACCGAAGTATGGGCTATTAATTTGTTGACACATTAATACCTCTAACTTACTAGATATTTGAATTTAACAAAATCTATTATAACATAATAATACTATTTAATAAGGCACACATATTAATTTTCACTACAGTTTAAACTTATCATGCATATGTCACTATTTAGTATTTAGCAATCTATTAGGGGGTATGTATTAACATGAGTAGAATACACATAATACCATCCTTGAATCGGTAGATGTAATATTTATCTAATTAAAGATTTTGAATTTTGTTAGAATGTGTGAACTTTTTTTGCAGTTGCTTAGTCCACGTTTTTTGCCTCCGAATCGGAATAGTTCGGGACACACACGCGTAGAACTACGTAACAAGAGGTCAAGCAAATTGTTGTATCCGTTTATACAATTAAGTGGCTGCAGATGAGAATATGTTTTTGAGTGTCATGGATGATGCGATGTTTCTCCTTAAAACACGTGTATTGGTCCCTTAAACAAATGCGAATCAATGTTAACTTCATTTAACCCTTTTGTTCCCTATTGTCTACATACCCAACTTTCAGATTTATGCGTGTGGAAATTGTACACAGCGGTTTGTTTATTGATTTGTTTTCTTATTTGTAAAGCATGTTTTGCTGAATAGAGTTTTTGCAGACACGTTCGTTATTTTGGTGGGTCTCTTTTTTCAATTTTACGCTAGACAGTCAAGAGCGTGTAAAACTAGGTGAACATTTCGTTTTGAGTATTTCCTAGCATTTGTTTCTTACCCTTTTAAGCATGAATATGATAGCTTTGTTGAAACATCAACGACATAAACCAAATTGGATTGATTGCAGTGGCAGTTAATGTACACAGTAATATTTGCATAATGTATTACACACGTTAAGTCACGTAGAAGAGCTTCCAAGTTGAAACTTCTCACAGATGCACATTGTTTCATGTAATTTATTCCAAATTGCAGTCGGATATCGATACATATGATAATTTGTTTCTCTTTCAATTACACAAATGTTTTTTTCAAGCTACTAATAAACTTGAAATAACACACAAAATTAAAATAAAAAAGTTATAGAATTTTCCCCCAAGGTGTCTACTCTATAAAACTAGAGACAATTGTGTGCAGTGTTATATGCAGTTAATGACTCAACATGAAGCTGACAATTTTCCTTTTGGAGGTAATTCTCTGTGCATGGACATCCTCGGTCACAGAAGGTAATACAGACTATAAACAATCATAACAATAAAAAAGTCAAGTTGTCAGATAACCATAGATAGTTCAGACAATAAAAATGCGAAAAAGGTGTTTTTAGTATGTGAAAAAGAGTGCAGTTCGGACATTTTTTGCGGGAAAGATCGTTATGCAATTTGTGGAATATGCAGTGAATCAGATGAAGCATGTAGAGATAAAATAACTTGCAGGATGTGTCACAATAAAGTAGAAATCAGGAAGAAGAGGTCAGCAGCTCACAACAGTTTGCAAGGTTAAGCCATGAAGATGCTTAGAAATTCAGATTAAAATTCCTACCAGTGAAAGTTGGATATAATGTTCGCATTCGTATACCAGATGTTGATAGAGGTCGCGGTTATCCAAGAAGCGTTCCTGCATTTATCATGATCGTTGAAGATGGCCTCTACTAGCTAGGAACAGAACATGGTGTTCTCAAACAACTGTATTCAAACAGCGATTTTTCCATTGTACATGAGAAACTGCTCACACTAGAATCCGTTGGCACAGAAGAAAAATCATTATGAACCGTCGCGTCTTCCCAATCACTGACTGGTGGGCAAGGCTACACTCGATGCCATTGCAGTACAAAGTTTGCAACGAATCGTTGCAAATGTATGAAGAACAAACTATTATGTAATTCAAATTGTCATAAAAGTTCATCGCGTTGTACTCAGTGATAACAGAGAGAAATAGTTTACTATACTTATTAAGTTTCACTTTTGTAACTGGTTTTTATCATTTGTAATTAACAATCAATTTTAAGTATTAAATCTTACTAGTCAACCTCCAATGTGCTCATGACTTCTTTCTTTCGGGCTTTGGCCGGCTAACATTGGCCACTTCGCGAATTGGCCGGCCATTTCGCGAAGTGGCCGATTTCGGGCTAATATATAAAGCTCAGTTGTTTGTAGCTTGTATGTTTGTCGCCGCTTTCTGTCCTGATCTCATTTAAAAACCAAATAATGGAATGGTCCAAATTTTGCAGGACGGTTCCTTTTAACCTGCAGATGGTTTTGGTATAGATTTTGTAATTGTCGCTTTTGCCCGAAAGCAGTAAATAAAGAAATCAGAAAATGTAGAGACAAAGAGAAATAAATTATATCTCACTCCCATATTGAACAGCTTCATGCGGAAATTCAAAACGAGTTCATTTTGGTGCACTATTTGTTTCCTATACTTTATATTCAGTGGTGCGCTTTCTAAAATCTTTTTTTGCCTGACGGCGCTTTCCCAAATCTTTATTTATGGTGTGCACTTTTCCGTGTACGCGTTTTAATTTGAGCTTTGTCATTTTATTACTATACGTTACAATATTAACTTCTACTTTTGTTTTACAATTAAGTAACAATGCATACGCTTTTTTTTCATAATGTTACTTATGCACTTTCTTTCATATGTTCTTTATTTCAACACAATTGTCACACTATGCACGGTCACTACTTTTTTTCTGCTATTATTTTCATCGTTTTCTAAGGATTTGATTAATTTTACAAACACAAAATAAACTTAATTATATTTGCATTCTATAGTGTCTATATATCCATTTATTGAGATGAAAAATAAGTCACAAAAAAATTAATAATTCCATTAGTGCGAGAGTTTTGCTTAAAAACTTTGCAAAGAATAAATGGTCTATACTAACTGACCACCTCTCTCCGCTTTGAAACACTCAGTCTATCAGGACCATCTACCTTTACCTTCCCATACTCCTTTATCCTACTCTGGCCATCTTTATCTTTCACAGTTAGGTACCACATAGTGAGGTTTTCTCACCTCGACAATAACAATCAGACATTTATTAAGTAGCTTTAGTATTATCTATCTGACATATGTGTGGCTTTTAAAAAAAATAGATTCTTACGCATGTACAACATACTCTCTTATGTGTGATTTCTGGTCATAAGTCAAAACATGTTTGTTTATTCTAATTATGGTCTCCTTTTTACCAAAAATTTTTAATTTTGCTTGCTGTCAATAACAATTAAAAACAACTAATTTTTTATATAATATCATTTAAAATTCAACTTCATTGTGTACAAAAAACTAATTGAATAAATTTTATTTATGTTTTACAATGATAATGAGATACAGAAAAATATTTTTTACTGAGGAAAATAAAATCACTTGGTCCAGTATTACTATTACTGCAATAATCTATGTATATCTTATCTTATCTGTTACAGACGCTCCTTCTATACAGAAGATTATTGCGTCTTTGGCTTATCTATGGTTTGTGTTTAGTCCTACATTTTTATTAGAGATTTAAATATTGATAAAGTGTTGGTTTTCCTGGTTTCTTCAGGCAACCCAGTCCACGCCTGAATTTCGGACGGGAAGAACGAAAATTTTTATGTGTTGGTTCTTGCATTCGGAATGAGAAAGGTTTTTTTATCCTTATGTCTATCTGAGGGTTGTATTAAGTTATCTTTGTGTTGCATTTCTAAATTAGAATTAATTGCTTTGTGTATGATTACTACTTTACTATTGGTTCTTCTATTCTCTAGTGTTTCAATGTTTAATGATTTAATTAATGGTGTTATTCTTGTCAGTTTTGAATATTCTCCGGTGATGAATCTGACAGCCCTTTTTTGAATTTGTTCTAGTTTATCAATGTTTTCTTTGGTGGATGGGTCCCATACAGAAGATGCATATTCTAGTACAGATCTCACCAAAGTGAGGTAGCATTTTAGTTTTATGTCTCTATTACATTTGTAAAAGTTTCTTTATATAAAGCCTTAGGTTTTGTTTGATTTCTTAATAACTTCATTGACATGGGGATTCCATGATAGTTTCTCATTTATTATGACGATTTAGTATTTTGCAACCCTAGTCTGGGTCAGTTCTTTTCCATGAATGAAATATTTGGAATTAATTTGTTTCTTTTTCTTTGTTACTCTTAACAGCTGACACTTTTCTGGGTGGAAAATCAATTCATCTAAGTCTTTTTGTAAAATTTTGCTGTCTTGTTCTGATTTAATTGTTCTAGAGATGATACAATCATCAGCAAATAACCTAATTTTTGTTCCTGTTGAGATTTTGTTGGGTAAATCATTTATATAGATTAAAAAGAGTAAGGGACCTAGCACAAACTCCTGAGTTAACCTTTATTGGTGCAGATTTAGATCCATTAATTATTACAGTTCGCTCCCTACCCAAAAGGATGTCTTGGATCCAGTGATGTAAGGAACCTGAGATTCCAAAGAGTTAAGTTTTTTAAGTATACTAAGGTGGTGAATTTTGTCAAATGCTTTTGAGAAGTCTAGTAATATAGTGTCTATTTGGTCATTATTGTCTAAGCCTTTTGACAGTTCATCTATTAAACCTATTAATTGTGTTTCACATGATCTATTTTTTCTAAAGCCGTGTTGATGTGGGCATAAGGCATTATATTTGTCTAGGTGGTTAACTATTCTACTATATATTATGTGTTCTGGTAATTTACAGTTGATGCTAGTCAATGATACAGGTATGTAATTACCAGGGTCTGATTTATCCCCTTTCTTAAAGAGTGGAGTTACGTTAGCTAATGTCCAACCTGGGGCATTTTACCCTGGTTTACAGAGGCTTGAAAGAGAACTACAAGGATTGGGGACAGTTCATTTCTTAGATCTTTTAATTAACTTGCAGGTAATTCATCTGGGCCAGTAGCTTTGTTTATTTTAAAGTTTTTTAGGAGTGAATGTATACCTATCTCGTCTACATTTATGTTATCTATTTCTTCCATTTTATTTAAATTTATTAAAACTTCCTTGTCACCCGGGGACATATAATGACGATGCAAAATGTGTTGAGGATATTAGCTTTAGTCTCATTATCATTATAGGTTTTATTATTTGGGCCTTTAAGTGTGGCTATTCCTGTAGGCTCCATATTTTTAGATTTGATAAAGGACCATATGTTTTTATTGTTATCTTTAGAAATTACATTGTCTATATATTCATTTTGGAGGTTTCGACTAAGTTTTTGTGTCAAGTGTTTAATCTTTAAGTATTTGTTGTGTATACTTTTTGAATTGGTAGCCTTACATTTCTTAAATAAGTCCTATTTTTGTTTGCAAAGCTTTTTTAATTTAGAATTGAACCATCATTTGTAAATTTTATTTGATGTTAATTTTGTTGGAACAGTCTCATCCATAATAGTTTTTAGATTAGTTTTTATATCTTTCCAAATTTCTTCAACAGAGCTATTTGTATTAAATTTACTTAAACAATTTTGTTGGTAGTTAGCAGCTGATTGGTGTAGTTGTATTGAATTACATTTATTCCAAAGATAGATTATACTTCGAGGTTTCTTATTAATTTTAGTTTTTATTGTATTGGTGACCCTAACAATATCATGGTCGGACAGTCCAGGAATTATTTTGTAGTCTAACACTAGTCCTGGTCTATTTGTTAAGAATAAATCTAGTGTTTTATTTTTCCTTGTTGATCGCCATCCTATCTGCCCATGCTTAAATATTTTGGGATTGGAAAAGCTGGCTTCCTTAGTTATCTGAGAATAGTTTGTATAATCTGTAAAAATAGTTTATTTTTTAATTAACATCTAATAGTAAAATTTGGAAAAATAATTGCTTGCTTCATAATTGAATATTTCTAGCATTCGGTTTTATGGATTTAGTAAGATATAAAGAAGTATATATTGTTTATAGTAACTTTTTCAGTACATCAATGTAGTCTGTATAATACAGAAAATACATGTGTTAAATTCAAGTCCCGCAGTCAACTTCCGACACGCTGGACAAGTATATTTGGTCCGATTGGTATTGACCGGTGTAAGATTTATCCTTATCCGTACCGAATGAGAATTTTGTTAAATATATTTTTCTATTCCTACGATATAAAGAATCCGATTACTTAACACGCAGCTTATCGAACATTGGGATAAACGATAGGGATAACCTGTAATCAGATAAATTAAATTTAAAATAATTATGTTGTGATTAGATGTTTGTTACCTGATAGCCCTTAATGACATCCAGTTATTTAGTTCGGAACCTGTTGCTAACCATCTTTGCCAAATATCCAGCTCTGATAACTGAGAAAATGTGTATCTCTACAATTTTGGAATTTATTATTTTAAGTTATAATAATTTATTTTTATTTAATACGTTTACATAAATTACGCGCTACCCAAGACTACAGATGTGCTAAACGTACTTCATAACGATCACTTGAATAGACAACTTGACAAATTATGACATTACACTCCCATTCTTTCAAACACACACAACATTATGTAAAAATGTCTAGACAGGTTCGACAATGAGTGGTAATCTGAAAAGAGAGATCAGTATACCTCATCGCATGTCAACTGAAAGCCAAGTCTTCAGGACATCAATAATGTCTTCATCATATCTGATAACTATTCTCAGTTACACATTTGTTATAAGGGCCTAGCAACAAAAAAAAACTTTGATCTAAATTTAGTTTTTGTTAAGCTGAAATTGTGTATGTCAATTATGTTTAAAATGTCGTTATTGAAAGTTTATCATGTTCTTCCCGAAGGCATATATGTGATTTGAACTTTTGGCCCATCAACGATTCAGGTGCTATAACGAATTAGACAAAAGTTCAATTTGCAGAAATTTTCTGTATTAAATTAGCAGGCAGCTCACCACTACGCTAACACATACTGGATCAATCTAAGTTCCAGCATACAGTCAGCTGCGGATAGAGGCGATACAAAGGCTATGTACGATAATATAAAACAAGCAACTGATCGGGACAAACAACTCCAACGGTGGATTGAGCACTACCTGGAATTGTACGCAACTATAAACCATGTCTCAACTGCTGCCCTGGACGATATCCCAGACCTGCCGGTCATGGAAGAACTTGATACCCTACCCACCATAGTCGAGCTAAGTAGAGCAATAGATTGTCTAGCCTGCGGGAAAGTCCCTGGCAATGATGGAATTCCACCAGAAGTTCTCAAATTTGAAAAAGAAGTACTTTTACAGCCTTGCACGACCTCCTCACTCTGTGCTGGGAACAGGGACAGATACCACAGGAGTTAAAAGATTCCAAATTCATTACACTGTATCAAAATAAAGGAGACATGAGTGACTGCAATAACTATCGTGGAATCTCTCTCCTCTGTATAGTTGTAAAGGCCTTCAACCGAGTTGCATTAACACGCCTGCAGACCCTAGCATCGCGTGTACTCCCAGAATTGCAGTGTGGCTTTCGAGCCGGAAGATCAACCATAGACATGATCTTCTCTCTGCGCCAGCTACAGGAGAAATGCATGTAGCAACATATGCCTCTATGCATAGCGTTCGTCGACTTAACCAAAGCTTTTGATCTTGTCAGCAGAAGCGGCCTTTTCCAGATCTTAGTAAAAATAGGCTGCCCTACACATCTGCTTAACATCATCAAGCAATTCCAGGATAACATGCAGGGCACAGTGTGCTATAACGGTGCCACCTCTTTCCCAGTAAGTAGTGGAGTAAAGCAAGGCTGCGTGTTGGCACCTACTCTATTCGCAATATTCTTTTCCATCTTACTCCAGTAAGAACTCAAGAACAACTGCGAGGGGATATATATACACACCATGGCTGACGGGAGATTTTTTAATATTGCCGACTTAGAGCCAAGACCAAAATAAGGAAGATTTTGCTGCGCGAGCTCTTATTTGCAGACGATGCCGCCTTAACACACCTGACGGACTGCAGAACCTTGTATCCAGCTTCTCCACTGCCTGCAAAGAGTTTTGCCTGACCATAAGCATAAAGAAAACCAACATTATGGCACATGATGCTGCCTCTCTCCCAAATATCACCATTGACGACTGCAAGCTGGATGTTGTTGAGAGATTTACTTATCTGGGATAAAACATCTCGAGCACCCTCTCATTTGAAGATGAGATAAGTGGTAGGATAGGGAAGGCAGCAACTGTTATGGCTAGACTGTACAAAAGAGTCTGGTCCAATGCCAACCTCACAGCTAGGATTAAGCTGCAGGTGTACCAGGCCTGCGTACTGAGCACATTCCTCTATGGATGCGAGTCTTGGGCCACCTATACCCTGCATGAAAGAAGGCTCAATATTTTCCACCTCAGATGCTTGCGCCGCATCCTAGACATCAAATGGCAAGAGAAAGTCCCCAACACAGAGGTCCTGGCTCAAGCTAGCATGAGTAGCATTCCAGCAATATTAAGCCAAAGACGCCTCCGTTGGCTTGGACACGTCAAGAGGATGCAAACTGGTCGCATACCCAATGATGTGCTATGCATCTATCTGGTGAAAGGGAAAAGCTCGGTTGGTATGCCATGTCTCAGATACATGGACATATGCAGGAGAGACATGAATATAGCCAACATCGCTATACAAAACTGGGAAAACCTGGCTGAGGATAGGTCCACTTGGCGGGCTTTAGTGAAAGAAGGATCACTAAGAGCAGAGGAGCAAACTAGGGCAGAAGCAGTTGAAAAAAGAGCGAGGAGGAAGGCCAGGCAACACTGCCCCACTGCATTCGTGTGTGTGACATGCAGTAGAGACTGCCACTCAAGGATTGGTCTCATCAGCCACACCAAGAGCTGCAAATAATAAAGATAAATATATCGTCTTTCGTAGACGGACAGATGCCATACAAATTAGCACGTAATTGGCCGGCCAATTCGCGAAGTGGCCGGACTTCGGGCTTTGGCCGTAACATATATAATATATATATATAAATATATATATATATAAAATATATATATACTAATATTATTCAAAAGATTAAATGATTCCAAACCCAGCTCCAAACATATTTCACTTTAGTGTCAGCCATTGCGTTTTTTTTGTTGTGTTTTGTTAGTTTGTTACGAAACGAACAGATAGTGTTATTTAATCATTTGATCATCTGCTCACAGAAACATTACGCCTACAGTACTAGGGTCTCTTGCTGGAGGTGGTCTTGGCTAATGTTCCTTTCAGGTACGAAATGATAAAAATTATGTTATGTGTCATAAAATAACACATTTCAGAAAGCAAAAACCAAATCTTAAACAATATAATTTGCAATGTCTGTCCGTGACGCTACTAATTTTAGAAAGCAGGGAAAACCAAATTACTGCACCAATGCATCAAAAGATTTGCAAATTAAAGATGCGCTGTAAAAAAAAATTATATGACGTCATTGTTTTCGCTCATACATGTATTTTAATTTTGAAAAAAAAACGTAAAAAACAAGTTTTTTACTAAATCCTTTATGTACGAGACGTAACCAAAAGAATGTTCATTATAATACTTAGCGCAAGACCATCCAAAAAATACAAAACTGTAGTTGTGTCGTAAAAAAGGTTTAATATAATGCGGACCGAACAGTAATATGTTTATGGAAAGTGTTGTCTATAAAATACGTACCTTTTTGCGCGACAGAAATGTTGTTCAATATAATACGCACCACGACGCTCTATCTAAAAATATAACTTGAGACGTAGGAATAAATAAAATAATCTAAAAATTCAATAATTCAATTACAGTACATGTAATCGATCTGAAATTTTGATACATAGTTTTTATTATCGCCACCAAACTGCCTGCTGAATTTCAGCTCGCTAGCTTATGAGGAAGTGGATTAAAAATCGATCCAAAGTTTTGGGCGACAAGCAATCAAGTGTTCAACCAGACACCACGAGTTAATATAAAGGATTTAATTTTTAAAAAAACGTAAAAAACAGTTATTCACTATAAATCATTTATGTACGAGAAGTAACTAAAAGAATGTTCATTATAATACGCAGCGCAAGACCATCCAAAAATACAAAATTGCAGTTGTGTCGTAAAACATGTTTAATATAATGCGCACCGATCAGGAATATGTTTATAAAAAGTGTTGTCAGTAAAATACGCACCTTATTGCGCGACAGAAAGGTTGTTCAATATAATGCGCACCGCTTACACTCTATCTCAAAAAATAACATGATACATAGGAATAAATAAAATAATCTAAAAAATCAATAATTCAATTACAGTACATGCGATCGATCTGAAATTTTGATACATTGTTTTTATCATCGGTACAAAACTGCCTGCAAAATTTCAGCTCGCTAGCTTACGAGGAAGTGGGTTAAAAATCGATCCAAAGTTTTGGCGACAAGCAATCAAGCAAGCAGACACCACGATTTAATTTTTAAAAAAACGTTAAAAAAGCAAGTTTTTTACTATAAATCCTTTAAGTACGAGAAGTAACTAAAAGAATGGTCATTATAATACGCAGCGCAAGACCATCCAAAAATACAAAATGCAGTTGTGTCGTAAAACATGTTTAATATAATGCGCACCTAATCAGGAATATGTTTATAAAAAGAGTTGTCAATAAAATACGCACCTTATTGCACGACAGAAAGGTTGTTCAATATAATACGCACCGCGACGCTCTATCTCAAAAAATAGCATGATACATAGGAATAAATAAAATAATCTAAAAAATCAATAATTTAATTACAGTACATGCGATCGATCTGAAATTTTGATACATTGTTTTTATCATCGGTACGAAATTGCCTGCAAAATTTCAGCTCACTAGCAAGTGGGTTAAAAATCGATCAAAAGTTTTGGCGACAAGGGCGGGCGGTCGGGCGGGCGGTCGGCCGCAGACACCACGAGTTAATATAAAGGATTTAAAAAGGGATCAATGTAAAAAGAGCATTTGATGATGGTTAATTATAAAATCAAAAAACAAAGGGTGTGCCATTGGTGCCCTACAACCCCTATTATAACATACTTTAAGTGCATTTCAGGAAGTTAAGTATTTCGTTCAAACAAGGACAAGTTTGATGGGCTTTTGAAAAGGTCGGCGAAGTAGGAGCCCTAAAAAAGTGCATTTTTTATAAAATAAATAGATTTTAGTTGACAACTTCCGTCATTTTTACGGGTGATACGCTAGTATTGTAATAAGTGAACCACTCTATTTTCCCGAACTTGTATGACAGTAAAAAAAGACGCGAAAGCTTGAATCAATATCAACAGTTGGTATTGTAACTACAATTTCGGTACTAGTTATCAACAAATAACATAATTTTAAAAAGAAAGTATCATTTGCTTTAACTTTGTAATTAAAACCATGCATATTTCTTCATAAATATGTAATGTATTTCTTTTCACATGGAGCTTCACAATTTTATGACGGACACGGTTTGGTTTCGAACTACTTTGGTTATGCTTTTAACTTTCGCCTTCCTTTCTACACATATACAAGTTGAGATTTAAAGTCCGATGAAAATATTGTATTTTTTTATTTGAATCCGTTGTTTTTAGTTTTTTATTTCTTGTTTATTGTTTTAAAAAAATCAAGTTTGACTGAAACGATTATTAAATGTTCTTTGATTTCAAACTTAAAATGCCTTGTTTCTTATTAACATTTCACAATTACAGTATTTAAGAGTTTTTTCAAGTCAAAATTTTCAAAAAAAATTGTGTGGATTTTTCCACAAATTACTCGTATCCAATGTTCCCTTTAAGCTGCGCGGATATCTGACCAACGCCGTGCTGCAGTTTTTGATTACCGCGCTGCAAATTTTGTAAATATTACATAAACAAATGGATACTGTGCAAGTTCTTTTTTTTTGCACACGGACCAACAAACCTTAGGCTGAACATGGCTCGTATCTAAAATTTTATTTAAGCGGAAAATTTAATGATAATTAAATTGTTAAATTTTATATAAAAAGTGGAATTTACATTTAAAATCCAGTTTAAATTTGAAATGTAATTTTTGGTTTTTCAAAATAATCATTGAAAATTCCGAAAAACATTTTAATGCATAAATCTCGAGTTCTGAGAAGGAAATTGGTATGCAATTTATGTCTTTAAGCGGAGTCCACAACATAAATAAAACAAACCCGTAAAAACAAAGTTTTTGACTATAAATCCCTTATATATGAGACATAACTAAAAGTATTGATTATTTTCAAACATTTACAGACTGAATCTGTCTTAACTCAACTTTGCATCATAACCCTAGTGGGGGGGGGAGGGGTGGGTGGAGGGGGGGGGAGAGGGGAAAAGTCTGGTCACCGATTCGCTTGACCGAGCTCAGATTGACACGTAAAATGTAAACAAAAGCGCCCGTCGCTTCGTTGGGTCGCCTCAATGCGTCAGCTCAAAATTTCACGTGGGGAAAAAACAATAACAAACCATGAATTTAAATTACATACCTCATATAAGGATAAACTAAAAATGCATTAATTTAATTACGGTACGTTCGATCGATCTGAAATTTTGATACGATGCATTGTTAGGTTAGACGGGTCCGTGTGCCAAATTTCAGTTCGATCTGATCATGGGAAGTGGGTCATTTTTGACTTCTGTTTTTGCGCCCCGCCCAAGACAGAGAGAGACGCCGGTGAAGTTAATATAAGGGATTTAATAAAACAAACCCGTAAAAACAAAGTTTTTGACTATAAATCCCTTATATATGAGACATAACTAACAGTATCGATTATTTTCAAACATTTACAGACTGAATCTGTCTTAACTCAACTTTGCATCATAACCCTAGTGGGGGGGGGTGGGTGGGTGGAGGGGGGGGAGAGGGGAAAAAGTCTGGTCACCGATTCGCTTGACCGAGCTCAGATTGACACGTAAAATGTAAACAAAAGCGCCCGTCGCTTCGTTGGGTCGCCTCAATGCGTCAGCTCAAAATTTCACGTGGGAAAAAAACAATAACAAACCGTGAATTTAAATTACATACCTCATATTAGGATAAACTAAAAATGCATTAATTTAATTACGGTACATTCGATCGATCTGAAATTTTGATACGATGCATTGTTAGGTTAGACGGGTCCGTGTGCCAAATTTCAGTTCGATCGGATCATGGGAAGTGGGTTATTTTTGACTTTTGTTTTTCCGCCCGCCGAGCCCATGAGAGAGATGATGAGAGAGATGATGAGAGAGAGACAGAGAGAGAGACGGCCGTGAAGTTAATATAAGGGATTTAAAAAACAAACCCGTAAAAACAAAGTTTTTGACTATAAATCCCTTATATATGAGACATAACTAACAGTATTGATTATTTTCAAACATTTACAGACTGACACCGAGTGATGTCCCTTGTCTTTAATAAATGGGGGTGGGATGTGAGGGGGTGTCGGCATGACGGTCGGCGTCAACACGACGGTCGGCGTCAACTCAAACTCACGTTGAACTGGAAGAAAAAAAACAATAACAAACAGTGAATTTTGAATTACATACCTCATATAAGGATAAACTAAAAATGCATTAATTTAATTACGGTACGTTCGATCGATCTGACATTTTGATGCGATGCATTGTTAGGTTAGACGTGTCCGTGTGCCAAATTTCAGTTCGATCGGATCACGGGAAGTGGGTCATTTTCGACTTTTGTTTTTCCGCCCGCCGAGCCCATGAGAGAGATGATGAGAGAGATGATGAGACAGACAGAGACGGCCGCGAAGTTAATATAAGGGATTTAAAAATACCGATATGGAGCCCAGAAAATATGGTGATGGTAGTACACATTAGGTACGCTTGAGAAGAAAGGAAAGCGCTCATAAATAAAATAACTAAAATTATTGGCTATAGAATAATCATAAATTAAATTTATGCTATACATTTTAGCTAAACAAACTAATGAATATTTTTAACAAATATGATAGCTTATAATGACTAATTGGTTTTTATAATGTCTTCATAGTTTTTTTTTCTTTTTTCTGTCCAAGAAGGCATAGTTTTTATTTAAATACCTTTTTGTTGCTGTTCTTCTATGTGAGTCCCTCTGCTGTGATATATCATATATCTTTGCATGTTGAAATAGACTCAGTTGTCAAAATAGGCTGTAATTCCTTACAATAATGGTATTGAAATATTGGCTATCAGGCTTTTATGTTTAAAATTTATGTAAACATCAAAAGATTTAACATCTATATACGGTATATACTTCTCTTAAACGACCATGTACAAGTGAGCATGTCGAATGACCCTCACTGGTGTCGAAAAAATCATAGATGGCAAGAGTGGTGGGATGATAAAGAAAGAAAAAAGAGTGGGGGGGGTGGCAAGAACGCTCCTTGCGTTTACTTGCAGCTCAGTCTCATTTTTAAATCCCTTATATTAACTTCACCGCCGTCTCTGTCTCTCTGTCGTGATCTCTGTCTCTCTGTGATGGGCTGGTGGAAAAACGTAATTCCAAAATGACCCTCTTCCCGTAAGGCCATCGAACTGAAATTTGGCACATGGACCCGAGTCACCTAGCAATGCATCGTATCAAAATTTTATATCGATCGAACGTACCGTAATTCAATTAATGCATTTTAGCTTATCTATATAAAACTATATGTAGAAGTCGCTATTGTTTACATTTTACGGGTCCCTTGACTTCACTCCAGCCATCGGTGAACACATCTCGTGTTTTAACCAGGTGGTTTACACCAGCAGTTGAGATAACGCGTTGACGCCACCCGTCCATGTCCACACCCCTCCCCCTTCCCGAAGTTTTATATCCAGGGAGATCATTTTGGTTTCAGTCTGTAAATGTTTGTCGCGTTTGAAAATAATCAATACTTTTAGTTATGTCTCATATATAAGGGATTTATAGTCAAAAACTTTGTTTTTACGGGGTTCTTTTATTACTTCACAGTTAACATACGATTCGTACTGTAGTGCTTATCATGCCCACCTTGCGCACGGAAAGTCCTGGGATCAAATCACAATTTTCTTTTGAATTTTTTTTTAAATGTTTGTTCTGCCCTTTCTTTCCCCTTTTTTCCAAGATGACTAAGGCTGTTAAACGATAATCGGATTTGAAAGCGACAGTCGGTTTTAAATTTCCCAAACAGATAATCGAATTTGATTCGGCCGATTTATGAAGTAAAATCCGGCCGGAGCCAAAGCCGGATTTGTAAAAATTTCCGTATTCCAGATTCGCTCGAGCCGGAGCTATAATTAATATATATATTCTAACGCAAATTCGGCAAGCTGGATTTGACCGGATTTATGAAGCAAAATTTTGCTGGAGCGGATTTGTAAATATGGCCGGATTCCGGCTTTGCCGGAGCCGCAGGCGATATCCAGTACACCCCTAATTTCTGTGAAGTCAGCTTTAAAGCGATAATCGGTTTAAAATCGGAGTTGCATAATCGATAACCAGTTTCCCAAAAAATGACAACAGGAAATGAACAACCCTAAACATTATTAACCCACGCTAGAGTCGGCCAATCAGTTTATGTTTAAGGGATTGGAGTAATAAAAAGTGGGGCGAGTAACAACAACCTCAGTGTGCATGTCTCCACGTTTACTCGCTATGTTTTCATTACTTCGTGCTGCTGTTTGTGACCATACTCTCATCTCCCCTCCCTCGTTCTTTGCACTATCTTTGATGAGCGAAGGTGTGGCGTATGATACGCCGCGGGTCGTTCTTGTTGGGACCAAAAAGTCGTTTGTCTTAAATTAAACTATATGAAAGGTTTTTTCAACGTTGACTAGTGGGTGAATTTATTGATTTTGACAAAACTCGGTAGATAAGGCCATCAGCCCATTATTCTTTTCGTATTGATTTAAGACTTTATCTTTCTATTCAATTTTACATGACCTTGAAATTTATGGATACATAGACCGATCACGATCTAGATTGCAAGATAAAGGAATTCTGAACTTTACATCTTGCACTGTTTTATCTCGCAGGCCAAAAATGTCATTTTTAATATAATATAAGCCTTACATATGTGTCATCAAAATATAAGCTACCTGTACCATTCAACCGATCGCCCTAAGAAAGTATGGCTTAAAATCTTATAAAACTTCTCAAGACCTCTTTTTTTTCTAAATTAAAGTAATAAAGGGTATTTCACTCCTAGTAATCATTCCTTCTGGGCCGTTGGCCCCATATCTTATTTAATGTATTGCTTTATTCTTTGTTCTATTTTTAGGATCATGACAAATAGTGATGAATTTCTTCATCGTGATCTAAAATCTAGATTGAGAATAGGGCTGTGCAGGATTAAAATTGTTAAAATCGATCCGGATTTGGCCGGATTTATGAAGTGAAATCGTGGCAGAGCCGAACTTGTAAAAACAAAAGGCTTGATTCCGGATATACCAGAGCTGCAGAGGGGTCACACATTTGTGATGATGTTTTTAAAGACGTTTTTCAAGGCTAAACGTGTGTTACCATATTTGAGTTGCAGCCTTACACTAAATACCTATTTAAATGACAATAAAATGATTTGAAACAGGCTAATTGCCAAATAGAAAATACGGCTTTTATTTAAGGACAAGTCTTTGTGACGTAAATGTGGAGGATGGTCTAAATTTGTTGGATGAGGAGGGGGAGGGTAAAAATCGGCCCAAATCGTGTGACGTCATTTATGGATGGCCCCTATGGAAGCAATGGTGCTTAATAAGATAAGAAATATAAATAAATACAATTTACAGAAGGAAATCTTATATTTTTTTGGAAACGATAATAAAGGTAATAGAAATAGCCTTACCTTTTGATTTTTTAAGTCCAATAAAAGAAGGTCATAGGGGGTCCTAATGTTGAGCAGGTTCATAATTAGAACATACTAGGGGCTTGGGAGACCTTGGTGGGCGCTCCATCTCCTTTCAGGTCAGCTGAGGACTTTCTGAGTGTTAGTCATTCATCATTTTTAAATCCCGTATATTAACTTGCTTTGTAAGTTTAATCTGACATCCGAATGGACTATTTGTTTATAATTCTTTCACGTGCCAGTTAAGTTCACGCGTTGACGCCGACCGTCGATGTTTACACCCCCTACCGTTTCTGCGCCCGGTTTTAAAATCAGGTGAGATAATTGTGTGTTCAGTCTGTAAATGTCGCGTTTAAACATAATCACTACTTTTAGTTATGTCTCATATATAAGGGATTTAAAGTCAAAAACTTTGTTTTTACATCTATTTATTATTGTGGCTTCAACGTGGGCTCGATCCCATGCCCCTCAGCTCGTGAGGCAAGCACACTATTGACTAAGCTATCCAACATTTTGCTAGCGGTAGTTAAGTAAAGCCTAACTGCCTTTACAATCGAAAAAGATCCGTATAAATCTCAAATATTGATCATCATACCCTTAATAAGGTAAAAGTCCTCTTGTGTATAGTGTTATTATTACTATGAATAAGCATATATGCTACTAATATTTGTACCTGATGAATCTATGTTTTATATTTAAAAGAGGTGTCAAAAGAATAAAAAAGGTAATGGTTGGTACTAATTAGGATTTTCCAAGTGGGCAAATTCAATGTCTGATTTGTCAAATAATTAAGCATGGCCACTTCTTATAGGCATTTCTAGCTTTCATTAGTATTTTTATATTGAACTATTTGCAAATGTTATTAATATTAGACCTAATACAATAACTTGTTTTTGTCCCCTCCAAAATACAATAGCGTGTTCCTTATAGACGTGGCCTGTGATTCCTGTAAACGCTGCGTCACTTGCCAATAAGTTGTAATGTCATGAAATAAGATACAACAAAAATATTTTTCAAATGCATGTCGATAAAACCTATAGACGTGAAACACTTCCTTGCACAGACAAAAGTATTTCAAAAAAAAAGGTAAGAATCTAGAGCTTCTGTCATTTGGGCTGTAACCGGATGTCAAACATAAGCTATATTTAATTGACCTGGTTCATTTCATTTGGAAAAATATAATTTACCAAGTTATGATTTGCGTTTATAGTCAACAATTAACAAATAAATTATAAACATTTGTGTGCATTTTCACGCGTTCCTAAAACTAGGAATTCGTTTACGAAATCGTCGAGCCTGATATCTCAATACCCGTTACAAACAAAGTGCAACCTCTTTCATAGCGACCAAATACTCACACTTTACAGTGCAGAGAACATGCTTATAATGCATTTTCTTCTTTAAATAATCAGCTACAATCTGTTTTTATTCTTAAATCAAATAATTTCTTTTTCATTGTATATCTAGAATGTAAAATATTTTATTACCATTTTATTATAAGCATATAACACTCAATCAAGTTTTCTACGTACAGAGTCATTTTGTCAACTCTTAATGCGTTCACTAGATCAGTGCTTCTCAAACATTTTAGTATGGCGGACCGGCAGGAATTTTTTCCCTGCACTGACAATTTTTCTGTCCTTTTTTTGAAAACATCTGCGGACCGGCAGCGGATGACCCACGGACCGGCACCGGTCCGCGGACCACCACTTTCAGAAGCACTGCACTAAATGAAGTCAGTTAGTCGTTAAACGATAGATATGATAAAATATACAAGTTAACCAAAATATGGAACAGCAAAAACATTAGCCTGCCAAAAAAGCTCAGGCTTTACAGAAATCTTGTTAAAACTATTGTCCTTTAAGGGTGTGAGACCTGGACACTACTGGCAACCACTGAAAGCAAGCTGCATTTATTGGAAAACAAATGCAAGAGGAATATTCTCCAGATCTCTTATTTAGAACACAAGACCAATGCATATGTCTGGGACAGAATAAACTCTATTGCGGGTCATCAAAACACATTTATAACAACAATTAAGAGACTTAAGATGGCATGGTTTGGTAATGTGATATGATAACCTGAAAAAAATCATCCTTCAAGGCACTGTAGAAGGGGGTCGCAAAGAGGTCGACAGCGGAAAGGCTGCTTGACAACATAAAGGAATGGACAGGGGTGATATTCAATTAATTATTGGCCACCGCTCAAGATAAGAAAATGTGGAGATCGTTGTCTCAACAGAAAGGCATGTGTCCATGCATTCCCCCCCAGCGACCGCAACGGTCATGGGAATGATGATGATGATAATGATGACAAGTGTAACATAAGCATCACGTTATTTCTAATCGGGGCACTTGAATCTAAGAAACATTGTTCAAATTATCTGTTTAAAACTTTGGAAGTAGTGTTTCCTAAACGTCTCCTTCTTCAAAACGTGTTTAAAGACAAATAACAAGGATGACAAGACGTAGGAAATTTATAGGTAAAGACTCAAATGTGGTAAACATCACTCAAATATCAATCTGAAATTAACAAGTTGCAGCAGTGATTTTTTTCCCCAAGCATCCACAGGTTATAAAAAAACTCTAAGTTGGATTGAAAACCAGTTAGCTAGTTTGTACTTTTGTGAAGATACTCCGTGGCAGCTGTTAGGTAACTTTGTTACCATTGTTTGTTATGTAATTACGTTGCAATTGTTTGTTAAGTTACTTCGTGAAAATTTTTAGTTATATAATTAAGTGGGCATTGTTAGTTATGTAATTACGTGGCAATTGTTTGTTAAGTAACTTCGTGGACATTGTTTGTTATATAATTAGGTGGAAATTGTTCAGCACCTCCGTGAGCATTTGTTTGTGAAGTAAATACGTGGTAATTGTAATTTAACTCCATGGACATTGTTAAGTAAATCCGTTGATATTTTTTAGTTGCTCTGTGGACTCTGTTTAAGTAACTTCGAAGACATTGATTGTTAAGTAACTCTGTAGACATTGTTTGTTAAGTAACTCTGTAGACATTTTTTATTAAGTAACTCTGTAGATAGTGTTTGTTAAGAAACTCCTAGGGCATTTTTTTAAAAGTATCTCCGTGGACATTGTTTGTTAAGCAGCGCCAAGGCCATTGTTTGTTTTCAAAACCTGCCACAAAAGTACGCGTGACTTCTTATCACATTTCCTGTAACAGGTTTTTATATTTCTTCCTTTTCTTTAATCTTTTGAATTCCTAGTACGGCATTCAAATTTGTTGAGTTCTTTGGGCTTAGCAAGCGTGTGAACACATTTAGTAGAGAACAAGATGAAGAATTAGAATAACGTTGGATAGTCAGGAAAACGTGTTAAGATCCTATTAATAACCAAAACTGTGTTCTGCAATATCCTATTTAAAAAAAGGCAATGCTCTGTCCGTTCATTGATAGCGATTGGTCCTTCAAACTCCTACTGACTCCAACCGCCAATCACTGGCGGAGAAAATGTAAATCTAATTTACATATTGAAAGACTTTCAAAACGAGTTATTTTTTGAGCAGTTTTTTTTCCAAGAGTTTATTTTGAGCGATGCGCGTTGGGATTTGTAATAAAAAACTTTGTTTATACGGGTTATTTATTATAACTCTGGACAGACCGCGGTGTGGGGGGGGGGTAGGGTCTCTGGACAGACCGGCGGTGTGGGGGGAGGTAGGGTCTCTGGACAGAAGGGGGTGGGTAATGTGGTTATACCTGTAATGTATAGTATTTTTGACGTGATACACATGTATGGCCGGTCGAGACGCGGGTCTCTCGACAAACTGCAGTGTAGGGGATTTAGGGTCTCGCGACAGACCGCGGTGTTAGGGGGGGGGGTAGGGTTTCTGGAAGAACCGCAGAGTGGGGGTAGGGTCTCTGGACAGAACACGGTGTGGGTGGGGAGGTAGGGTCCCTGGACAGATGGGGGTGGGTAATGTTGTGATGTCCTAACATGAACTTTACAGATCACCCTACACTTATTCCCGTCCTTAGACCGGCTTTGATGCTAGTATATATATATGTTAAGCTTTTTTACTATGCCATAAATATAAAATTGTTTCAGAAAGTGCTACAATTTATATTATATTCCTATCATGTGTAAAAAAAATATTCTTTGTTTAAGAGCAGAGAACGTCGTCTATGTCATTCAATATATTATTTATTATTTAGCTGCTAATAGAGCTGCATCATTTGTTGAATGATCAACTACTACCATAAAATACTATAGTAATTAACAAATGTCAGGTGTGATACCCAAATAGAAGAATTACTCTTTAATATTAACTGCTGAGGGACTGAAGTAGCAACACAATTTATAAAAGTATAATAAAATTAAATTAATAATTTTCAAGTTAATAAACAATAAGTATATAATCTATTTGAATCCTGTTAAAAAACTGACGTCATGAGAAGTTAATCTTATAAATGTTAATTAACACAAGATAAACACGCGCTTCAAACTTTTTGAATATAAGCTGCACACACACACACACACACACACACACACACACACACGCACGCACGCACGCACACGCACGCACTCACGCACACACACACACACGCACATACACACACACGCACGCACGCACACACACACACACGCGCGCACACACACACTCGCGCAAACGCACACACACACACGCACACACACAAAACATGTACACACATCAACTATTAAAAAAACTTGAAAATCTGCAAAAAATTACATGAAGAGAAACTGTATCCTCATAATTTATAAACACTTTTTATGTTATATTATTGTTATTTTATTTATGCATAAATATAAAAAAATAGAGACACAATCAGACCAGATTGTTATCCAGTATGTAAGAACTATTGATGTGGATCTAAATATTCCTATTGTACAGTTGCAAAAATATGTTTTAAAAGTTACATAGGAAATGAATATTAGTTTGTAAAATAAAGACATGAAATGTTCTCCTGTAGTCAAATATTACATAAAATCAAAATCAAGAATTCAGAAACTAGAGCCTAAGTGAGTTTAGGTACATGGCATTGTAATGATCCAGCTAAATGTTCATGTTAATCACATGTGATTAGGTGACATGCTAAAATATAGTGTTGTCAAATTCTGAGCTTGTAGATACTTAGTGATAGCACTGATTAACTTGTATAGTATTACTTTACATCTGAAGTTTTTGAATAGCGCCATTGTTCAGATTATCTGGCAACAAAATAGCTACATACGCTTTAGTAATCACACATTTATTTATTGTTTGATAATTACAAAGACAGACAGAAATTCGTAATCCTAGACATGACACATAAAACTTATTTTTTTCAATGTTAGATTACAAAAAAAAACGAATGTTCATCTCTTTCCCTTCTCAGCTCTCAGTCCGAATATCTTCGTGCTCCAACGAATCCTAGCACTCCACCAAGTCCAATAAACACACAACCTAATGTGCTCAAAAGAAAAGAATAGCCGAGTCCTATGCCAGACTCATAGCCAAGGAGCACGAATAAAGAAAAGTTCAAACTTCTTTCTGATTGAATAGTTTTGACGATCCAGATTATTAGAGTAATGATTATAAAGCCTGCTGAAAAAAAAATTAAAACCAAATAAACAAATATATACAATTATGGTGGATGTTAATTATTTAAAAATAAACAAAAATTACATATCTTTTAGTTAATACAATTGATACTTTTGTTTGGCTTTTGAAAATTTATATTAAAGAAAGACACATGAATAATATTAATAATTAACTTTTATATACTTTTTTGAAATAAATGGAAACTTAAAATTATATTTTATAAAAAGATACCATTTTAAAGGTAGTAAATTAAAGATTAGGACTATTTAGTAACAAGGTATTTTATTTTACTCTCACTTTTTGGGGGAAAAAATTAAAATTCAGATACGATAACTAGAATAAGTTTAGAAATTAAGCTTTTAAATGAGAAAAAGTTAAGATTTAAGAGTAGTCACTAACCCTTTACAGAGAGAACATGAAGGAGATGAAACATTTTAAGGTAATTCTTGAGAAAATGAATTGTCGTAGTCTGCCAGTATGTGTTGGCTATTGAGAGAATGAATTGTCGTATTCTGCCAGTATGTGTTGATAGAACGAATGGTCGTAATCTTCCAGTATGTGTTGACTATTGAGATAATGAATTGTCGTAGTCTGCCATTATGTGTTGATAGAACGAATGGTCGTAATCTTCCAGTATGTGTTGACTATTGAGATAATGAATTGTCGTAGTCTGCCAGTATGTGTTGATAGAACGAATGGTCGTAATCTTCCAGTATGTGTTGACTATTGAGATAATGAATTGTCGTAGTCTGCCAGTATGTGTTGACTATTCAGAGAATGAATTGTCGTAGTCTGCCAGTATGTGTTGACTATTGAGAGAATGAATTGTTCTAATCTTCCAGTATGTGTTGACTATTGAGATAATGAATTGTCGTAGTCTGCCAGTATATGTTGACTATTGAGAGAATGAATTGTCATGGTCTGCCAGTATGTGCTGACTATTGAGATAATGAATTGTCGTAGTCTGCCAGTATGTGTTGACTATTGACAGAATGAATTGTCTTAATCTTCCAGTATGTGTTGACTATTGAGAGAATGAATTGTCGTAGTCTGCCAGTATGTGTTGACTATTGAGAGAATGAATTGTCATGGTCTGCCAGTATGTGTTGACTATTGAGATAATGAATTGTCGTAGTCTGCCAGTATGGTTGACTATTGAGAGATTGAATTGTCGTAGTCTGCCAGTATGTGTTGATATAATGAATGGTCGTAATCTTCCAGTATGTGTTGACTATTGAGAGAATGAATTGGCATAGTCTGCAAGTATGTGTTGACTATTGAGAGAAGGAATTGTCATGGTCTGCCAGTATATGTTGACTATTGAGAGAATGAATTGGCATAGTCTGCCAGTATGTGTTGACTATTGAGAGAATGAATTGTCGACGTCTATCAGTATGTGTTGACTATTGAGAAAATGAATTGTCGCAGTCTGCCAGTATGTGTTGATAGAATGAATGGTCGTAATCTTCCAGTATGTTTTGACTATTCAGAGAATGAATGTTCGTAATCAGATAGCATGTGTTGACCATTTAAACACTTTTTTTATGTTAATTAAAAATGTTCTCATTCTTACCAGCGGCCAGACTTGATACCAACGACCCTTGAGAATACAAAATGTTCTTTACCAATCCTAGAGTAGGTGATAAGTGATACAGAACAGCCATTGCCATCGCCACAACACTGAAAATGATCGCTAGCACAGCGCATGCTTCACATGCTCTTTTCTTATCTACATGAAAAAAAAATTAAAAATGTGTTGACGTTTGAAAATGTTTCATTCAGGTCAAATAACCAAGCAGGATGTTAGACACTCACATGCGTTTTCTATTGGATGAAATAGCAAGCATTATCAGAAGACACGAAACCTCAGAAATACATCAAGTTTTGGTAGGACACCAAATACGCCAACCTTCAAATATTTTGCCACTTTCTACAAGTTATCATTTAGCTCAACAATTTATAATTTCTGGTGTTGTCTTAATATTTTAATTTTGGATAACAATATATGTATTTTAAGGGGCTCAATGAATGGTGTACATACTAACTGTTAGGATTCAATGAATTGTGTACAGACAAACCTTAATGGGTTCAATGACGGGTATACATACTAACTGTTAGGGGCTGAATGAACTGTGTACATATTAACTGTTGAGGGTTCAATGAAATGTGTACAGACAAACCTTAAGTGGTTCAATGAATCGTATACATACTAATTGTAAGGGGTTGAATGAATTGTGTATATATTAAATTTTAGTGATCAATGAATTGTGTACACACTAACTTTAAGTGGTTCAAGGAATTTATCATTCTCATATAAAGTGGTATATATATATATATATATATATATATAGGCGCAGATTCAGATGCATGGATCATAATAATTTTCTAGTAATTCGATGGTGTACAAACTTTAAAAAAATGAAACTAAAAGCGTTTTAAAAAAATATTTTAAAATAGTTTTTTTTCTAAAATGAATATATATATATATTAGGGGTCTACCGATATATCAGCACCGATATCAGGATATCAGCAATATCGTTATCGGTAGCATGTAAATGTCCCGATATGGACGTCAGCGATATTTGATAATAAGTGACATTTTGACAAAAATAGTCAGAATTTTTTTTTATCATTTAGGTTTATAAAAATGTCAACAAATTAATATATCGATCCCGATACTGGTATTGGAAGAACCAAAAGAGTCCTAGTTTAATATGTACAGACACGACACATCGTGCCATGTGCTAGGATATTGCTTAGGTATCGGCCGATTTTCATGTACTCGGAAATACTGTGTGATGCCGAGTACAGGTAGTCCTCGAGTTACGACATTGATCCGTTCTTAAGAAACGTCGTAACCCGAATTTCAGTGTAAGTTGAAACATTAAAAAGTATATATATATATATATATATATATATATATATATATATATATATATATATATATATATACTGTAAAGTACTATATGTACACTGCTATAAAAGAATTAACAATTCCTTACCAAATAAAAAAAAATAATTAAAATGAGACGGAATTACGCGTAATACTATTTTTAAAAAAAAATTTTATGGGGCGCGTCCGTGAACACAAAACAGCGTAAGTCGGGACCGTCTTAAACCGAGGAGTCCTTGCATACCGTAATTGCTCTAATAGCAAAGATTCACACAGAATCGCAGATGTCTAAAACATTTCGTTTAGTATAGAATAACAAAATGTACCGTGTGCAGACTTGTTGTCATTGGCAACCTTTCACCCATCAACCTCATTTTGACTCTATTACTACTGCTTTGTTCTCATTGATTCATTCCTTAAATGTGGCCGTGTGCAAAAGTTATTAAACTATTGGTTATAATTAATTATGAGTCAAAGTTGAAGGTTCAAAAGGATTTCCTAATTTTATTTGTACATTTTTATAGACAGTTATCTTTGTCATGAGTCATTTGTCGGTCATGATAGATGTGTGAAATGGAACTTGTAAACACATCAGAAACTTCGTTTACAGATAAATTTTACTGTTTATACAAAGTTAAATGAGTTATTAATAAAGAATATTTTTTAAACAAAATAAAGAAATAACAATTTAATTTATAGCATTGATCATGAAAATAAAATCATTATTAAAACGAAATTGAGGTCACAAAATGTGGAGGTAAAATGAATAGAGGGCATTGGGACACATTTAGCCACATTTTAAACATTCATAACTTCAAAACTACAATTATTAAAAATTAATGTTGGTCATTCATAATATACAACACGATTTTAACAATTTCCTACTTTTTCAAGTACTCGGTATCTATACTCGGTAACGGAAAAACTTAGCCCAACTACTCAGTACTCTGTACTCGGCAAAAAATCATACTCGGTACATCACTAATATTATTTGAGTTAAAGTAGTTTGTAACAAAAATACATGAATCTAAATCTATATTTAAGATGGTTTTGTTATTATTAATAAAATAATGTTTTGATGTGTTATTTTATCACGATTATTTCCGTATTAACTTATTTTATATTTTTTAAAAATATTCCTGCATTATTTACGAGGAAAATAAATAGGAAGCAAAGTGACATAAAAGAATGAACACGAAATACGGAATACCTTAATCGACATACACTTATAATTCAAATGAAGTTGTGCTAGTAATATTTGTTTTTTAATTGACAATTGACTTAATTAAACCAGTAGCCTTACATATAAAATATAAATAATTACGAGTGATACATTTAATTATGACGTCATCAAATGTGACCGCTGATTTTTGTCCTAACAAATACTCAAAGCGGCACTCATATCGGCACTCATATCGGCACTCATATCGGCACTCATATCGGCACTCATATCGGCACTCATATCGGCACTCATATCGGCACTCATATCGGCAGTCATATCGGCACTCATATCGGCAATCATATCGGCACTCATATCGGCAGTCACATCGGCACTCATATCGGCACTCACTCATATTGGCAGTCATAATGGCACTCATATCGGCACTCATATCGGCAATAATATCGGCAGTCATATCGGCACTCATATCGGCACTCATATCGGCACTCATATCGGCACTCATATCGGCTAGAAAAAAAATATCGGCAATATCGGCAAAAATGCACATCGGTAGACCCTTAATATTTATATAAATAAATCACCTAATTTATCATTGAATTGACCATCTGTCCATAAACCCCATGTGACACTTGACTTGTCATCTGTATTTATTTCAATTGTCCATTCCGGGGTAGCCACGCCAACAATGTGTAGAGTGGTTCCCAAGAACATGACGAGCACTGAGGCCAAACCGAATTGTTGAGCTTGTAATGACATGGAGTTGATGGAACTGCAACACAAGTCTAATGGCAGGGGCAATACACAGCTTATGTCACTCAATCTGAATTTTTTTTTAAAGTGAGAAAGAACATTTAAAATATTTTAGCATTTTCAAAAATTAACTTTTACACAATAAGTTTTAAATAGACACAAACTGTGCTACACTCGATATATTAAAGGTATATCCCTATTGCAATATCAAATCTTTATTTTCGCACGTCAAGATATTTTATGATGGATATTAAATTTGTGTAGATAGTTTCGTCAAAATATAAGTATTTACATTAAAGTTTTTAATGTAATCTAAGATTGAATTTTTTTTTAAATTTAGATATTGGAACCATGTTCTTTTTTGTACTTCTTACACTAATATCAACATTAAATTTAATATTGAACTATGTTAAGTTATATTTATAAATATGCATAGATATATAAGTCACAACCGAACAAAACATACTTAACACGTTAAATTATTTCTAACAACTGTAAAAATAAATATGTTAAAACAAACCTAATTTTTTGGCATTTGAAGTATATATTGGGAAGACACAACATAAACCAATTTAAATCCTACAAAATGAGAGTTTTTCTCAAGTAAGAAGATATATCAACTTAGATATTGATATATTTATAAAACCCTCCAACAGATTTAAGAGCTTATTTTATTATACGAAAAATTTACAATTTACATACACATAGCCTACACACACCCAAAAGACGCTGCTACAACTCACCGTTCTTAAATGTCCTATGTCTCTAGAAATATTGTGTCTGTTTAGTGGTTAAATACAATTTCTCTGAAAGCAGAAATTCTGTTGTCTAGTTCGACTAGTAGTTATCGTTTGCTTAAAAAAATAACACCGGATGTTATCGCCATTCATTTCTGTGGAATTTCCCCTAAAATAAACACAACTTTAGTCTTGTAACTAAGTACTCTTATATCTTCTCTTGGCGCGGTTACATCAAAATTTCCTTCCTGGTTGTCATAGGGCCATTTTCAGGGTCACCTAGTTTCAACTTTCCTCATATCCCCTCACGGGGTTTAAAAAAATTAAAATAACTAGGGGTGTTAACGATTAATTTAAATTTAATCGTTAACTTAAAAAAATAATGATTAATTAATCGTTAATTTCGATTAAAACAAAAAATTAAAATTTATGTCATGAGTATCACTTATTTTAAACGTTCTTGTTGAAAATCTAAGTAACACTGGAATTTCTCCTTTATATGTAATCTTTTAACCAACTACGCAAAAAGACAAGTGTGTTGACATTATTTGGCTCAAGTGATGAACGGGTCTAATTGACAATATAACCAGCAGAGCTGATCAATCATTCACATGAAACTGAGGTAACTGGTATGCACAAAACGGTTTTGGCAAGGGATTACATTATCAGTTATCGATGTACCCTTTAGTTTCCACCGTTGTAGAGGGTTAACGGATTCAGGACCTTTAATGTCCATTTTGTAACGCAGTAATTTATCAGAAGCGCCGTCGTCTTTTTTTTTCTGTCTCTGAAGTTCCTTTGTTGTGCGCAATGTTTACATACCTCACCATCCCAGTCCTCACTCTAACAATGCGACGTCCTCTCATGTTATAAAATGCATATGGTTATTTGGTGGTTGGCCAAAACTCTGGTCTTTCAGTACTTGTAATTGTAACAGCTACCCTGACGGTGAGGTCAGCTATAGCTTTGGTGTACTCAAATAGGTCGTTGTAATGGTGCTCTTCATGCAGGTGATTGATGTTAAAATCGTTGACAGGCACACACTGTTTGGGGCATGGATTCTCCTTATTGCCAACAAAATGTTTGTGTAGATCTGCTTCTCCTCCTGCTGACACCTAGGTGTTTTGGATTTTACCGCAGCTAAGTTTTTAAATTTTATTTCATTATATTTGTTTTATTTGTTAATTATTTGTTCGTTAATGAAGGCTCTTTGCCCAAACGTTCGCTGCTTTTTTTACTTCCTTTCAGGTTTACTCATAACCTGTTTACATATTATCCATTGACACCTAGGTTTCATGTGTACCTGACAAGGTCATCAAAGAAAGTATACATTAATATATGTGTTAAACATTTTTATCTTCTGATAGCTCTACTGGATAAAATTTCAATTATTCTCTACTCTCATCTTAACAGATTCATCTGTAAATTTCTGGGATCAATTATGAGACAATAATTAATTTTATTAATTAAATGTATAAAGAATAAATTTACAATAACATGGCAGAAACTTGGACATATATTGTTGCATACAACAGCAATAGACGTGCAAATTGATTTGTTGTATGGTTTTACTTCAATTAGAGTTATATAAAATGGGTTTACCATAGAAAATGCATGATAGATACTTCTTGCTGCTTTTGACCTCTGGAACACTTTCCTGATTGTCATTTGTATCATCTTCATGTCTATCATCAGTGTCATCTTCCTTACTGTTATAAGTGTCATTTGCGGTCTGTCATCTGTGTCATCTTCTTCTTGGCTGTGTTCTAAGCGATGCTCTGATTAAAATATATGTAAGCTATATTATATTTAAAATAAGACATTGTATTACTTCGTGTCTTTTTCACACATTTCTCTCTATATATCATAATCAAATTGGATAATTGAAACGATTAGTAACAAAAATATTTTCTGTAGGGGTTTTTCCTCACTACTATGGCCTAATATTGTTTTTTTTTATATTTTAAATCCTTATAATAATGACTGTAAATCTATGATCTATGGCGGACTAAAAAGGGGGGGGGGTGCTGAACGGGCTAAAGTATAATACAGTTGGGCAAATGTTTGCATTAATCCCTGAATATATAAAAAAATTAATAAAGTCTCATATATTTATCACGACAAAATGTCTAAGAGTGTGAAATACAAGAAATCGTCATCGTTTGTAATAATATCTAAAAACTATCATGCAGGAAAGAGGAAACGTAGCTTTAGAAAAAAAATCAATTTTTTTTCTTAATTAGTTAGCAAAAATTTCGATTAAAATAATACTGTATAATAAAATGATTAAATGTTGAAAAAACTACCAAGTTAGTACACTGTACAGGGGCGGATCAAGATTGCGCGGGGCCCCTTGCTGTTATTCTACCTGGGGCCAGGTCCAGCCACCTTTATTATACAATATAATAAGTTTGGGGCCCTTAAATCATTGGGGGGCCCCTGAATTTAGCCCAATCAGCACCCCCCTTAATCCGCCAAAGATACTGTACACAATGTTACAACTCTTTGAAACACAGACTGCAGTAAAAAGTAAATATTCGAATAAATAGGTACTTAAACACTAATGATTTCAGTAAAACAATACAGGAAAAAAAATTAAAATATCGTTAATTAAGACATCATCTGTTTGTCAAGATCGTTATGTAGGGAGCATCGAGTGAATTTTAAACATTAAAAAAATTCTATTGCATACTATTAGATATTAGATATTATGTATGTGCCTGTTACCATTGATCGTTCGATATGTTACACAATCTGGCCATGTGGAGCGATTCTTCAAGTTCATACCAATGTATTCCCATTCAGGATTAGAAATTGCTCAAATTATTCTGAATTTTTTAGAAGAAAATGACATTCAAATTAATTACTGCCGTGGACAGTCATACGACAATGCTGCATATATGAGAGGAAAGTATAACGAAGTCCAGGCTATCCTTGGTGAGAAGTGCAGCGTTGATCATTATGTGCCGTGCACAGTTCATTTCCTTAGTTTGGATTGGGGGAAAAAGCATCAAACGGTTGTTCTGCTGCAGCAAGATTTTTTTAGTCTGCAAAATCTTTATACCTGGCTTGTTGCATCTACTCATAGTTGGCAGGTACTTCAAAAACACCTGGACTGTATACCTGTTAACAAAGTCTTGTCTGACAAAAGATGGTAAGTCCGACAGGATGATGTAAGGTCTGTTAATAAATCATACCATGAGAATTTTGCAGCACTGGAAGGGGAAGAATTGCAACTGACGAAAATAAGCCATGTAACCGTCAATTTTAAGCAGAAGGATTTCGATAAGAAATTTATCAACTGAAAGTCGCTATTTTACTTGAAATTTGGGTCACAATTTTAGAAATATTTCAGACAACGAATTTATCCTTTCAAGAGCGGGAACAATATTTGAAATTCAGCAATATTAGTTGAAATCTCTCCTTGAGTTTGTTAAAAGACAGCGTTCTAAATTTGAATCCTATCAAGAAAAGGTAAAGGACAAGTCCATGGAGAAAGGATATAAACAATCTTTAATACGATCAAAACTGAGAAAGTGTCAGTTTAATTAAGGGCCATCAACCGAAACAATATTTTCGTTAAGACAAAAATTCAAGGTTGCTGTATTTCTGGCAATAATTTACACATTTTTTTCATCCATACAACATCGGTTAAGAAATGTGTCTTTCCTACAAACCTAACTGAGCTCAGCAATGGGCAGCAGCCAAGTCAGTTGAAGAATATTCAAGTGATTTCAAAGATTGCTTTCCTTCAGAATGAATCCAATTTTCAGAACTCTTCAAAAATGTTATTGTCCAGCCCAGGGTCAGGGACTGGAAGAAGCATAATGCAAACCTCAAAACACATGCAAAGAGCTACAAATGTTGCTGTTTTTGAATGAGCTAAATTTGACACAGTCCTTTCCAAATGTACACATCGCACTTCTCATCTATCTCTCAATGATGACATCAAACTGCAGTGGAGAGCGATCATTTTCAAAGTTGAATAGAATTTTTCAAAATGAATTTAGAAAATGTAGAAGTTGCATGGGACTACAAAGACTGAGTATGCTCTCTCTGATGAGCATTGAAAAGGAACTTATTTAGCTTACTTAGCTTTACTGACTTGATTGATAATTTTGCGATGAGAAAAGTTCGCAAAGGAAAGTTCTACGTTGACATAAATAATAATAAATATTTTAATGAATTTTGGATTATGTAATTTAATATTAATTAATTTGTCTTCTATTTAATTTTTTGTCTTAAAAGTTACAGTCTTATATTAGCTGCTAGCAATCATTTTATTTAATGGACGCTGGATGTACCGGGCCCCAGTTTGAATTGCAGCAAGGGGCCCCTTGCTGTCTTAATCCACCCCTTCTGTAAATATATAATTCAAACACTTCTTTTAAATAAAATATTTTGATAAATAAATCAATTAACCATTTATTTCTTCTCTTTTCTGTTTTATTGATATACTTGACTGACTTTAAGAAATCTGAAAATATAAAAAAGTATGTAATCATTAATTTAAAAAAAAATTATATTTTAAACATTTAAAAATAACAAAAATTAATTCATAATAGTCATATCAGATATAAATGAAAAGCAAAATTATGTACAAAATGCGAACAAGAACTTTATAAAGAATATTGGACATAATGACACACTCATGAAAAAACATTTGGTCAGTTCTCAACAATAAATTATTTATCAACACATCTGAATATTATTAATCATTAGTATTATTAACACATGTGCACGATATACATGCAATGTTAGATAAACAATCAGTTTTATCGTTTCAAAAATGCACATTAAACATTTAATTATATTAAATATTAAATATATAGACATGTTTTTATATTAAACTGTATCTATTAGCTCAATCTGAACTAATTTATTTTTAATAATAAAACAATTTTTTTTTATTTATAGCGTTTATAAAAAAACATATTAAAATAGTACGTGTATTTATTTTCATCTTTATAATTTACTTATTTTAAATACTCTAATATTAACCGCTTCTGAAGAAAGATATTAAAATATGAAAGACTAAAATAACACCCTTAAAATATAATGTGAAAAGAAGTTTTCTTTATCTTCTTTATATTAAGCCCTTATTTCATAAACTGTGTTAAATTTACAGCATTTATTTATTATTATAACAAGTAAATGAAATATCTTTATTTTTAACGTCAGTTACAAAGCAGGTTATTTTTTTAACTACTGAAGAAGACATAAACCTTTGTTTTAAAAATCAAATCAACATTACATTTAGTGTTGAAATATTCTTACATAAAAAATGTGAAGATAATATAAATATACATATTACATTTCTTAAATATATTAAATGAATAAATTTAAAGTTAATAGTTTATGAAATGTATATATTAGGAGTGATAACGATTAATTTAAATTTAATCGCTAACTTTTGAAAAAATAACGATTAATTAATTGTTAATCTCTATAAAGTCAAAAATTAAAATTTATGATGTCATACCTAACATCCATTAAAAGTTCTTGTTGAAAATCTAAATAACACTGGAATGTCTCCTTTATATGTCATCTTTTAACCAACTACACAAAAAGACAAGTGTGAAATTATTTGATTCAAGTGATGAGCGGGTCTAATTGACAATATAACCACCCGGGTTTAACAATCATTCACATGGAACTGAGGTAACTGGTATGCACAAAATGGTCTTGGCAAGTAATGACAGTCAGTCATTCAATAGTTTAAAACCAAAATGTTTGTGTAATGGTCAGGAAATTTGTTATTATTTATCGGCCGCTATTTTTTATTTATATATTTTTTTATTTTTTATTTTACTTTTTGACTTCCAATAATTAGTAAGTGATGGGTCGATTAATAGTAAAAAAAATAATTTAATCGTTAAAAATTTTTAACAATTAATCGAGAAATTGTTCCTTAATTTCCACAACCCTAGTATACATTAATAAAAAATTTATTAAAAATACTATTAAATTGTATTTAATGCTATGACTTTCTACTTATTTAAATATACTCTTGGTTTTTGTTATGTTTAGGCTCAAATATCTCTTAATTATTTTTATGAATGAATGCAATTTATTTTTATAAAGAATTATTGATTAAAAAAATATTTTTTGTATATCGTAAAAAATTGTAATTTACAAAACGGATGAGTATATATTTTTAGTTGGAAGCATATTGTTGTGTACATTTTAGCAGGTATTTACAAATTAATAAACTTGATTTTAACAAAGTTAGCCACACTTAAAAATCTATATATATAATTCACCAAAGCAAGTATGTGTAAACAAGCATGATGAAAGTCTCTGACTGGGGTCGATGAATGGCATTCGCTGGTTCGACGAATGTCCCGAGACCAACAATGGCCCTTGATTTCACTTGCGTTGTACTTTCACAGAATAAGATGTGATTCGTAGAGTAGTGGTTATCACGTCCGTCTTACATTTTGATGGTCCTGTGTTCAACCCCCAGCAAAAACATTGTTTTATTAATTTTTTTTAATAGTTGGTGGTTCCCGTTCCTTTCCCCTTTTTTTACGCACATGGCTGACCCTCACCCTAGCGAAGGTAAGCCAATCACAGTTTATGGTTGGCAATGTAGGGTGGTGGGCAAGTAGATAACAGACGATCACTCACGTTATTTTTAAATCCCTTATATTAACTTCACCGCCGTCTCTGTCTGTCGTTCGTCGTCGGGCAGGCGGAAAAAAAAGTGAAAAATGACCCACTTCCCGTAATGCCATCGAGCTGAAATTCGGCACATGGACTCGTGTCACCTAACAATGCATCGTTTCAAAATTTCAGATTGATCGAAAGTACCGTAATTAAATTAATGAATATTTAGTTCATATATATAAAACTATATGTAGAAGTCGCTATTGTTTACATTTTACGGATCACTTGACTTTACGCCAGCCATCGGTGAACACATCTCGTGTTTTAACCAGGTGGAATTGACTCATTTTCAGGCTGTAAATGTTTGTCGCGTTGGAACATAATCAATACTTTTAGTTCTGTCTCATATATAAGGGATTTATATTCAAAAACTTTGTTTTTACGGAATTGTTTGATTAAATCCCTTATATTAACTTCACCGCCTTTCTTTGTCGTTCTGTTGTCATCTCTCTCTGTCTTGGGCGGGCGGAAAAACTAAAGTAAATAATGACCAACTTCCCGTGTTTCGATCGAGCTGAAATTTGGCACACAAACCAGTCTCACGTAACAATGCATCGTATCAAAATTTCAGATCGATCGCACGTACCTTAATTAAATTAATGCATTTTTAGTTTATCCTTATAAGGCGTATGTAATTCAAATTCACTGTTTGTTATTGTTTTTTTCACGTGATTGTTAAGTCACGCGTTGACGCGAACCATCGATGTAGCGGCGTGCTTTTGTTGTTTACATTTTACGTGTCACGCTGAGCTCGGTCAAGCGATCGGTGACCAGACTTTTCGCCTCTCCAGGGTTATGAAGCAAAGTTGAGTTAAGACAGATTCAGTCTGTAAATATTTGTCGCGTTTGAAAATAATCAATACTGTTCGGTATGTCTCATATATAAGGGATTTATAGTCAAAAACTTTGTTTTCACGGGTTTGTTTTAATTTGTAATGAAATTGTTGATACGTTTATCCGCCATGGCCGAGCAAACCCCAGAGCAATGTATATGGTGTTAAGATGAATGACAACTGATATACCAGACTATCAAAGGAGTCCAATTTATTTAAGAATTTTCCGACATCGAACAGTGGTCATCGCATCGTCTAGTTGTCATCGCCGATTTAATGTCTCAAACACGAGACATGATCACAACATTGCTTACTAAAAGTATTCACCTCCTAGACATCAGTGTTATGTACATTGTTCAACATCTCTTGTGTAAATATAAAGAACAAAGAACCATCAGTCTATAATCACATTACATAGTGATATTTAAAAACACCCGAGACGGATCACAAATGAACCATCTGGTGAAGCAAATATACCCTGGTCGGGTTTCCTATGTCCAAGAAAAGACTCCACAGTGTCACCTGATGATTATTTGTTACTCGACCTTCAACAGGACACCACGGTCATCTGAGATTCTTACTTTTATATTTTCTCATTAAATTGTGTGCACCCCTAAATAAAAATGTCGGAAACGAAACGAAAAGGAGAAATGTCAACTTTCCTGTGTCAGGCTTTATCACAACACAGTCCCATATCCTCTGAAGAAATATAAACGATCAAGGCATTTACATTTTCTTCAGCGTTCTGCGTCAAATGGTCCTGCCGCAGTTAAAGATAGGTGTGTAGTCGTTACCAAGGTGTCAGTAATGGTTTGGAAAGTCGTTAATGATGCTTGAAACCTAAATAGAATGAATGCACTTGAATCGTTTAGAGACCTGTTACTATGAATCTTGGATGTCGCTCGTCCTAGTTCAACTGCTAATCTTGTTCTTCATTTACTTCATTGACAATCAAGTTCCAGCTTTTTTATTCAGCATTCATACATCCAATGAATAGATTTTGTTGTTAAAAGACTTGCACTTTGTCGTCTTTAATTTTGTTCAAAATGAATCGAAGAACCCTTGGGACTTGTATTTCAACTCACTCATGCAAAGAAACAGGACACACCCCCACCACCCTTCACATGTCCTGGTTTCAACAGACTACCCAGAAAGGGGAGGGTTGGTATTGCATTTCTGCACTAAATACTATGACCATCACTTGTTTGATTGACACACGAGATAAAAGACGTGTCAAGCAGTTAATGTTACGACTGAAACATGAGAACTCGTATAATTCTTAAGAGAATGAAAGAGTGCAAAACGTGCACATTTGGGAGAGTGGGGTTGATTCAGATATACATGAGTGCATATAAGTCGGTAGCATTTATTAGAGTAAAGAGTAAGCTTCAATCTTCTATCTAGTTATCTGTTGATATAAAATTAAAATTTGGTACATCACATCTTTATTAAGCATGATAAAATGATGCTTGAATAAAATAAATAAATGTATTCATTTTTGGGGTGGGAACTCATATTTTAATTTGTGGTTTTTGGGAAAAAATAGAATACTATTTTTTTCTTCATCTGCATATGTAAAGAAAATATGTGTGCCTCTTGGACCTTTATGCAGTACTACACAATTCATCCGAGCGCCATGAAACTTGGTTAGCGTGTAATTTACACTGCCGCAAAGGTTATGGTATAACACGTTTTTACTAATATGGTTCTCGCCAAGACCCTCACATTCTTTCCAACACTAAATTTTCCTTTATATAAATTCAAAGTTTGTGTGTGTGTGTGTGTGGGGGGGGGGAGGGCTGGCTGCGTTTCGCTTATGTTTCAACAAAGTTTGATGGATCTCGACCAAACTTGGTAAATATAGTATATCCATTGTAATTCATATTGTAAACATGATAAAATGATGCTTGAATAAAACTAATAAATTTACTCATTTTTGGGTGCAGACTCATATTCTAGCTCCGTTGTACAAACTTTCTATTAACAACATTAACAAAAAATAATAAAAATTAAAAATATTTATTTGCATATGAATAAATTAAAATGAAAATGTGTAAATATTACTTTTTGTTTTCACCGGTATGGTAATTAATTCAAAAGTAATCGGGTTGTCCATTTAATTCTTGGGTTATTTGAAAATTTCTTAAATTAATTTTTAGTGGATGTCCGTTGTTAAACCGATTTTAAAGTGTCCACTTTTCAAAATGTAGCTTTATTGTATATGGGGCTATGAATTCAATAGCAACTTTAGTAAATGCTCTTTTGGTTGAAACTGTCAACTTTGATCTGAAATAGGATGAAACGAGAAAACTTGAGAGTACCAAATAAGGTAACGCGGGAATGTGACCCAATCTGGATAAATTCCCTTTTAAAATTAATGATTCAATGATTGGTTCACCGCCAAGGAACTAGATAGGTATCAAAGTTGATCATGTTTAAGAAATGATTTTAATTTATTAAATTGAATCTCAATATGCAAAGAAATCATACTTGTTTGTAAGATCCCACTGAGATATGAGATAATATCAGGAAAAGGAACTCGACCAAGAACGGGATTCCATTTTGCAGCCTTATCGTACTGTTTAGGATACAGGAGGCGTCAATAAAGCAGATCCTTGAAAACAGTATACTACTATTTTCTATTTAAGCCTTTGTGAGCACTGTAGTGAAAGGATATCAGACATATTTTAATGAGAGCATTAATAAAAGGTGGATTAAATGATTTGTTTAGTTTATAGTTAAATGTATGAATTCTTTTATCATTGATTTTGACTATATAGTATAGAGAGATGAGATGTCATAACTGACTTGCCTCATAGCCATAACTGTGATGGTATTTATGGTCGTCAATCCAGGTAAAAATTGAATTAATTCAACTAATTTCTATCCTCAAATCATGTAAGGTTGTGTATGTTATAAACATGAATACAAATTTTAAATTTTTAAATTTTTAAAATTTTATTTTTTTGTCATTCCAAGAATGTTGTTTCATCAATGGCAAAAAAGTAATTTTTAATTTTTGATTGTTTTCTCTTTTTTAAAGATTCTCTTTAAGAATTTTACATTAAAAACCACTTACAAATTATCACTGTTTAATACACACTAAAATTGACCCACTAGTAAAATAATACAATAGAACTCACACAACAGTGTAATTATCAAATGCATGTATATCAGAATTCCATATATAAGTGAATGAAGAAATATACAATAATACAAATACATCAAAACAACGATGAAATGTAAATATGAAATAAATCATATAAATATACTTGTGCATTTTCAAATTTTACCGTTGTTCTGTTTTATTAGTCCAGTTAAATTCAGTATGATGTTTCTTGACAGTATGCTCAACATGTTTAGAGAAATTCAGGATAGAATAAAATCTAAACATCATAATTAAAGTGTAAGCTTGTTTATCAAAATCATAATGACTCCGTTCTTCTTAATGCTGCCCAATTTTAAAATGTGACGCATACATATAGATAAGGGCATATATTTAAGTTCACACAATTATTTACAGTATTGTCTTTAAGTGACGGGAAGCACAGAGTAAATTTATGAAATTGAATAAAATTAAAATGAGTTAAAAGGTGATTAATTCATATCGAGATTTAGTCCCATATAGTAATTATAATATAGTTTATTAGTAATTTAAATATTAATTAATTTAAATGTTTAAATATATCCTGTCACACACTTGCATTTTATTATGAATCTTTTAAGTCATTTTGATATATTAACACCAGAAATAGACAGAAAAATTAGCTTCATAATTCTCATGTTAATATGTGACAGAAGTAGCATTTACATAATCTTGGCAATATTTGAGAGCAACAGCCTTTAAAATATAATAGTAGTATTTGACTTTCATGAAAATATGCAGGGTACAGTGCAGTTCGATGGAGCTACGTCATAAGCCTTCCCAGTCAGCAGCGGAGTTAAACAAGGTTGTGTACTTGCACCAACACTGTTCGCAATATTCTTCTCTGTACTGCTTTGATACGCATTCAAGGATAGCAGTGATGGTATCTGGCTACACACCAGAGCTGATGGAGGACTTTTCAACACTGCCCGCCTCCGAGCCATGACCAAAATGAAAGATGTCCTAATTCGTGAGCTACTCTTTGCGGGTGATGCGGCATTAACAGCGCATACAGAAACTGGGTTGCAACAACTTGTGTCAAGCTTCTCCAGCGCGTGCAAAAAAGTTGGGCTGCAAATCAGTTTGAGAAAGACAAACATCATGGCCCAAGACACACAACCTCCTCCTACCATCAATATCTACAATGAAACATTGGAGGTTGTGGACAGCTTCACCTACTTAAGTTCCAAGGTTTCCAATACACTGTTCATTGAAGAGGAAATAAACAGTAGAATTGGCAAGGCTGCTGCCACAATGGCTAAATTAAATAAACGGGTCTGGCAAAAAAACCAAGTTAACAGAATTAAACAAACTGTGTGTCTATAGAGCCTGCGTCATTAGTACATTGCTATACGGGAGCGAGACATAGACCACTATACATCCCAAGAGCGCGAGCTTAATAGCTTCCACTTGATATGCCTGCGTCGCATCCTTGGCATTAAATGGCAAGACAAAGTGCCTATACTGAGGTCATAATGCGTGCCAATACCCAAAGGTTTCTACCGGGCAGTGTTAAAGGAACTTGTGGAGTCTACAGACAATACGTGCCAAGATTAAGATTTACATCTGATCTGTACGGACGCTCGCTCCGTCTGGACAAAAGATTATTGCTTTCTTCAAGTACTTATTTCTTTTTTTTTAGAATGAATATATAATTGTTACATACTTTAAATCCTTTTAAATAATTATATTTTTTTAAAATATAGAATATACCGACACCTGTAGGATCCGGTCAACAAAAGAAAAAACACTTAAAAAGAAGGCTTCCACTGAGTATGAGTCAATATTTAAATCATTTTTTTTTACAAACAAACAAAAATATTTTCTAAACTTCATTTGATTAAATATTCATATTATTTAAATTCTGAAAAAGTACAATTATATATATTTTTTAAATTTACTAATTAACATTTTTGTAGTCAAATATTCTATCTGGGTTATGTCTAAATTTGATCAACATAATTTCGTAATTTATTATTTTTTTATGGGCGACTCATCATATACATTTCATTAAATGAGCATATAATATAGCATCTCTTATTTCCTTGACAATTAATCTTATTTCTCATGAATTTTTGTCAATAACGCGTAATTCTCACGTTTATTTGCAAATAAAAATATGTCAGTTATTTGTTTGGCTTATCTTATTTGTAGAAGCTGGTGAAAAATCAGTCTTTTAATGGTTTTTTATTTGTATGTTATGGATAAAAAAAATTTTTACCGTTATAAATTCATTTGTGTTTTATAATTTTATTAAACGTCTAAATTCATCTCTTTAACAAAAAACAATTGCTGTTATTTTTTTTATTGAATAACTCATTTTATAATAAATTGTAGACCTAATAGAACAATAGCCGAATTATGGGACTTATATAAAGATTATCCCTGCACCAAAAAAAAACAAATAAAAAATAAATTACTAAATGAGCAACAAAAATATATAATTCGTAACAAAAATTGTCAATGCACAAAAACGGAAAATTTTAAAAATGACGCGAAAAACGCCTGATGTTAAATAATATATTTGAATAGGTGTGATATAAGTATAAGCGAATTACTTACCAAATAAAATAAACTTACTACAAGAAAAATATATGCACGATTTTTAAAAAAAATATTACCCGTGAGGTAAACTTAGTATCATTAAACATAATATAATCTTATTCGGGTCATACACCTAAGTAATATCTAATATATAAAGCTCAGTTGGTGTTTGTATCTTTGTATGTTTGTATGTTTGTATGTTTGTATGTTTCACTTTTCGACTTTCTGTTAGACAATCACGGAAAAACAAAATGACGGACGGGGACCAAATTTGGCAGCACGGTTCCTTTTACCCTGAAGGTGGTTTTAAGTTAGTTTTTGTAATTGTCCCTTTTGCCCGAATGCCGTAAATTAAATAATCAGAAAATGCAGAGACAAAGAATAAAACATTTTAACCTCATTTCTGTATTGAACAAATTTACGCGGACGTTCAAATGCCGTTCAAAGCGAGTTACTTTTGGTGACGTTTTTTTTCCCCAATGCCAATACTTTATTTTCAGCCGTGCGCATTTGAAAAAATATGATAATGTCTAATTACGGTGCGCACATTTTCGTGTACGCTTCATAATTTGAGCTGTGTAGTACAAAGAATTGTCATTTTCTTTACTGTTACTTTCTATATATTAGATAGACACGTAAACATATTTAATTACAACTGCCACACGATGCATTAGATTTAATTGTTTACACGTTTAAATTTAATTGCGAATTTGTTTTAATTATTTTCTGTTCCATAACTCGACATTTAATGAAAAACCTATTTATGTAATAATTGTGTCAGTATTTTTTTCAAAGCTTCATTTTTAGCGGTGCACGTTTTAAAATCTTTTATCGCCTGATTACTGTGCGCACATTTTCGTGTACGCATCTTAAATTTAGCTGTGTCCTATTAATATAACATTTATATTTTGTTTGTCTTTTACATAAGCTATTGTCTTTTACATAACCTGTACACTTATACTATTTAAACTTAGGCTACCGGACCTATTAACATAAGTAGATTAAACTAAATAAAGTGATCCTGAAAACGCTTAATTATTTTGTATTGCGAATTGAATATGTTATGTTCATTCCTTTGATGATGGATTAACATAGGCCATTTTTAAAATCGATTACTGTAATGGTTTCACATGCATTTTTAACATAAAATTGATTTGTTTTGTTTTGTTTTTTTAAATTAGGAAAATAGCCTTTTTTTTTATTTATCTTTATTATCTTTATCTCATAGACGCTGTTGCAAATATTGTATTAATTACAATTGTGTTACATTGCAGTGTCGTAAATATATAAGAGCTTTTTTAGTGACGACAGTGGCAGAGATCTTTTGGAAAAATGTTAACAAAGCAGTGGCCTTTTTTTTATTGGATACAAACACAAACATAAAAATATCAACTGAGCTTTATATATTACATATGCGTTTAAATCATTTTATTTCAATTATTTTCACGATGCATTGTATTAATATTTTACATGCAATGAATAAAATTGGGATTTTTAAAAATTTAATTCATAACTCGACATTTAATTAAAAACCATAGAATTAGCGAGTTTATTTTATATTGAAAGTGATGGCCTATGTCAAATAAACTTACACTTTAAAACTGTTTACTTAAGCTTTATATACACTATACATTATAAACTTTCGCTACCGAACGTATTAACAAAAGTTGACTAAATTTAATGAAGTGATCCTGAAAACGCTTAATTAATATGAATTGCGAATTGAATATGTTTTTATGTTCATTCCTTTGTATTTAGAATAGCATAGGCCATTTCTAAAATTGCCTTTTAATCATTTTTAAGATGCGCTTATTAACAGACGGTTGAATCTTTTTTTTTAAATTTATTTTATTTTTCAGATATAAAATCTGGTGTGTGTGTGTGTGCATCGAATATAATTTACAAAATATGATGCCTTATCCGAAACAGGGAAAAAAAATATTCCTTTTTGAAATTATACACATTGCTTATAAACCGTAAATATAAATCGTGAAATATAGAGACATAAAAAATGTTAAATATTATTTCCCTATTTAGACAATTATGAATACGTCAAAATGAAGAGTTATTTTGGTCCAGTACTTTCACTTTATAACAAGACTTTATTTTATGCGGCCAGCTTTCTATATGTCTAAATATGGTGTGCACATTTTTTATATCATTTTAATACGACCGTTTTTTAAAAAATAGTATTTTAGAAAGTACATTTATAATTTTGTTTATTTGCGCTATAAGTCACTTAGCTTTTGCCTTTTAAAGGGATAGTGCCACATGTTCTTTATCTCATAGACGTGGTTACAAATATTATATCTCTTACAATTGTGATACGATGCAGTTTCGTAATTATATATTAAATTTTTGAGTGACGAGGGTGGTAGAACTCTTTTGGAAAACATATAAGTTATGTTAATTTTGTACAAGTGGGAATGAAATTGTAAATTTAGTTATTATGGTCGGCAAGAATCATTATTTAATAAATCATATCCTTTGAATAGTAAGGTTATGTTAAGAGGCACTGCATTAAGTGAAAACAACTCACGCGGTAAAATTGCATATCTCTGTTTCTCATAAGATTTTAACTAAATAGTTGAATCTGAAATTTAACTTGGCAAATAAAAATTGAAATAACCATCACCTAATACTTGGATAAAGGATCAGCACAATCCCGCTACAAAGTGCGGGCATGTTTCTAGTTCAACATAAAAATAATCTAACTCGTTGTGGGATCAATAGAAAAATAAATGAAACATGAAGTAATGAACTCAGTATGAAATAAGCTTAGTGTCACATGAACAAATATACGTTTCTAGCTTACAAGTCGAAAAACCCGATTTATTTGTATGGGCACACAAAAAAAACAAAAAAACCAACAATGTATCCACAAGAACTCCAATAAATGAATGTAATTAAAACGACACTTTAAATACATGCATATATATTAGGGCTGTTAAAGATTAATTAAAATTTAATCGTAAAATTAATCGTTAATTTCGTTGAAAGCCAATTATTAAAATTTATGACGTCATAAGTAACACGTATTAAACTTTGTTTTTGAAAATCTTAATAACACTGGTATGTCTCCTTTATATGTCATATTTTAACCAACTACGCAAAAAGAACAGTGTGTGTTGAGATTATTTGGTTCAAGTGATGAGCGGGTTTAATAGGCAATGTAACCAGCCGAGCTGAACAATCATTCACATGGTACTGAGGTAACTGGTATGCAAAAAACTGGCTTGGCAAGGAATCACATTATCAGATATCGGTGTTCATTAAGTTTCCACCTTTGTAGAGGGTTAATTGATTCCGGAACTTTCATCTCCATTTTTAACTCAGTAATTCATCAGAAGAGCTCTCGTCATTTTCTGTCTCTGAGACAGACTCCATTACGGCCAATAGCTTAATACGCTTTTCATTTGGTTTGATAAGTAGGCGGAGTGCTAAAACCATGGAAGGCAAACTTTAGCAACATTTTGGACATTCCCGTCAGTAAATAGTTTAAAACAAAAATGTTCGTCAGGAAATTTGTTATTATTTATCGGCCGCTATTTTTTGTTATTTTTTATTATTTACTTTTTGACTTCCAATAATTTGTAGGTGATGGGTCGATTAATTGTTAAAAATAATTTAATCGTTAAAATCGAGAAATTAATCGTTAATTTCCGCAGCCCTAATGTATAATTAGGCCCCTACCAGGACCTACTCACATCAATTAAAAAGAGGAAATTACGATGGTACGGACACGTGACAAGAAATGGAGGTCTCGCAAAAACTATATTGCAAGGCACAGTCCAGGGAGGAAGGAAAAGAGGCAGACAAAAGAAACGATGGGAGGACGATATCAAAGAGTGGACCAGCCTGTCATTCGGCGACTCTCAAAGGGCAGCACAGGACCGTGACAAATGGCGTGTGTTAGTGAGCAGTTCACGATGGTGCCCCAACGACCCAACAACGGGTTAAGGGATAGTTCAAGTTCAAGTTCAATATATATATATTTATATATATATATATATATATGTTTATTTATATATATATAAATACACTATTTTTGTGTTTTAAATTAAAAATCAAAGTAGATTTTGAAGTTGTTTCCTATATCATGGAAATGGTTTGTCATGTTCTCTAAAACTAGCATCGTGTTTAGAAATCTTGATTGTTATGGAAACTATCAAAATAGTAAAGTGTATTGCGATTGGTCACTTTGATAAGTAACTACCGCTTCTATTTGCTGGTACCTTATCAGGGTTTGTTAATTATGAAAGTGTTTCATTTTTCAATAATAAGATTATGCGTATTTATTATATTTTAATGACCAAACCAAAAAAAAATACTATAGAGCAGCGGTTTTCAAACTGTGGTACGCGTACCACTGGTGGTACGCCAGGCCTCTCTAGGTGGTACGCGAAAAATTTTGAAAACAATTTAAATAGTGACCATATTTCTTTGATTGTATCTATTGCTACAATTTTATTTTTTAAAACTTTTTATTAGTTAACTAGTAAGTATTAATTACAAAAATATTTTAATTGGAACAAATTTAGGCAATAGTTTGAAGCAAAATAATTCCCAAACGCAACAGATTTCTAAAAATCAAATGCAGATGTGCCAAGTAGGGCATTAACATGGCGGCGATGGCCAATTCATAGGCCTACGACCCTACGTAACCTATTATTCTAATTGGCTTTTTTTGTAAAACTTTTAATTCTCTTCCATAAATACTTATTATTTATACTAAAAAATATCTATCTTCCAACACAATTGCATACGAATATCTCCTATTACAGTGTTGATTCTACAATTTAATAATCTATGGTTGTAAACGCGCCAACTGGCAACTGTGCGAAGGAATTCTGTTTTCTGGTAGAGGTAGCACAGACGTAAATAGTATACTGTGGACCGTGGAGGTAGTCTTTGCAGTTTGACTTTAGATTTGGCACTTTTATGCGTTGTTCGTAGTTTATTTAAATTTTAATGTGGAAATGTATAATTAATATGTTTGTGAATATACATTCTCGGTTCCGTGGCAAAATTTTTGAATATTGGCCTAGCCACTGGCTATATGTTTGAAATACCAAATTTACTTATGCTAGGCCTCCACTTACGATTTCTAGTCGCACGATTGTTCGGTCGAGAACTTTTTGAATATTGGCCTAGCCACTAGCTATAATACTTTAAACCCATCAATGGATAAATGGTTAAAAAATCAACCGCTTAAAAGAAAGTTAGAACCGGCCAATGCTAAGGTTAGTAATGAATCCACCAAGGCTAGCACTCGAGAACAAAGCTTGAATTTTAACCAGAATGAAGATGATGGCACTCGTAAGCAGCGAAAGATTATTAGACGGTATGACGAAAGCTCAGTGGCGTCACTAGGGGGGGGGCGAGGGGGGCGGGCCGCCCCGGGTGACACCAATCAGGGGGGTGACACCCATCAGGGGGGTGACACCCGAGCCTAAAATTTTACTGTGTACGAATTTATTTCAGAAATAAAATGAAGACACATTTTTTTCATCTAGAAAGAAATTAAGAAATACAAAGAAATACGTTAACTTTTTATTTAAAAAAATATCAGTTAACTTGCAATAATAAAACAGTCCCAACACACAAACAACATTAAAACAAATTAGGAAAAAAAGAAAAGAAACGTCGCAGCTGAGAGATCTTTAAAAAAAGGCTGGACATGAAAGAGGCAGTGTCTTATGTTTTAAAAGATATAATGCTATTTGGGCTTTGACACGCCGACAACATGGACGAATCCCACCTCGCGACTCCCCCCATCACAGTGGGGTGTGGGAGGGGATAAGATTTATACAAAAAAAATAAAAATAAATCAAAAGATGGTTTTTCTCTGTTGATGTTTTTTCTAGACGAAAATTATGAATTCATTGTCTTTGAGTTAATATAATTTTATATATATATTTATTAAAGGCGTGATATGCATGTTTATATACAGGTAGGCTAGTCCCCCGGTTACGACGGTCCCATCCCGACTTACGCTGTCCCCAATAAAGAATAATATTACGCGTTATTCCGTATTTTTTATTTATTTTTTTAAACCTTTTTTTTTCTTGGGGTAAAGAATTATTTTCTCTAGTTGAAGTAAAAAATTTATTGAAAAATATGTATTATTATTATTTGAACCTACAACTTTCGTTTGCGAATTTTTCTCATGGTAAAGTTATCAATCAAGTCAGTAAAGCTAAGAAAGCTCACAAGTAAGTTCCTTTTCAATGCTCATTAGAGAGTGCATATTCAGTCTTTGTTGTCCCATGCAAATTCTAACTCATTTTATATTCTTTTCAACTTTGAAAAGGATTGCTCTCAGTTGTAGTTTGATGTCATCATTGAGAGATAGATGAGAAGTGCGATGTGCACATTTGTAAAGGACTGTGTGAAATTTAGCTCATTCAAAAGCAGCAAAATGTTTAGCTCTGTGCACGTGATTTGAGTTTGGCATTGGGGTACTTCCTTTTCCTTACCCTGAGCCTGGACTATAACTTTTTTAAAGAGTTTTGAAAATCACTTGAATATTCTTCCATTATCTTGGCTGCTGCCCATCGGATGGCGAAATTGCTGAGCTCAGATAGGTTTGTAAGAAAGCGTAATTTCTCATGGATGTCTTTATATGGGCCTAACCGATGTTGTAGGGCTCAAGAAAGTTTGTCAATGATTACCAGAAATACCTCAACCTTGAAACTTTTGTCTCGGGGAGAATACTCTTTTGGTGATGTCAATTTAATCAAACTGACGCCCTTTTTAAAATATTTTTTTGGATAGCATTGAAGATTGTTCATACTCTTTTTTTTACCACGGACTTGCCCTTTCCTTTGTCTTCATAGTAATCAAATTAAAAATGCTGTCCTTTAACAAACTCAATGAGAGAGTTCCTTTCTGAAATTTTTTCCCGAATTTCAAGTAAAATAGCGACTTCCAGTTGTTCAAGTTCCTTTAGAAATCCTTCTGCTTCAAGTAGACAGTCACGTGGCTGAATTTCGTTTGTTGCTAATTCTTCCAGTGCTGCGATATTCGCATGGTATAAGGTATTAACAGACCTTACTGCATCATGTCAGGCTGACCATCTTGTGTCAGACAAGGCTTTGTTAACATGTATCAATTTCATGTGTTTTTAAAGTACCTGTCAACGATGAGTAGATGCAACAAGCCGGGTATAAAGATTTTGGAGAAGACAAAAAATCTGACTGCATCAGGACATCCTGCTGCACTTTTCCCAACCAAATTAATAGAATTAGCTGTGCACGGCACACAATGAGCGACACAGCACTTCTCACGAAGAAAAGCCTGGTTTCCGTTATACTTCCTACTCATATATGCAGCATTGTATTATTAATGTCCATGGCATTTTCAGGGATTCATACAAACATTTGCCTGCATCTTTATTATACACTATAATAAGTTTGGAGTACCTTAAATTATTGGTGGCCCTTGGCTTTAGTCCGTTCAGCACCCCCCTTTTAATCCGTAATAGGGTGTGGGGGTCACGCATCGGTGACGATGTTTGACGAGGGGGTGGGTTTAAAAATGTGAAGTCACATAAAAACGCGCAACTTCAAATAAAAGTTCCACTTAAATATTTGATTGTTTACCGTTTATTTAATGACGTTTTCGATGGCTTCACACAAGTTACGACATCAGAGCGCAGACTTACCCTAAATACATATTTAAATGACAAAAAATAATTTGCAACATGCTAATTTTTATTTAGAAAATACGGCTAGGAGGGGGGGGGACGGTCAAAGCTTTGTGACGTCATATCGTGAAAAAGGGATGGGGGTATAAGTATGAAGCTGGGGGATGGTGGGTTAAAAATCGGCATCCTCGCGTGACGTCATTTATGGACGGCCCCTTCAGTCGTGAAGGGGTGACACCATGAGCTACCGCCCCGGGTGACACCAATCCTAGTGACGCCTCTGCGAAAGCTATTTATACTTTGGATTTACTTGGTGTGGTGACAAAAATGAACCCCAGCCTCAATGTGTCATTTGCAGTGAAAAACTTTCAAATCATTAAATGAAACCCTCTCTGCTTCAGCGCCATTTCAATACAAAACATATCCTTCATAAAGATAAGCCACTTGAATTTTTTAAAAGAAAAAAAATTGAAATGCAACTAAGTAAGACAAGTTTAAAGTCATTTACCAATATTAACTTACAAGCATTGGAAGCATCATTGGTCAGTTTGGGAATTGCTCAAACAGGGAAACCACACACTATTGGGGAGAGCTTAATATTACCTGCTGCTAAAGATATTGTAACTTGTTTGTTAGGACAGAATGCTGCCAAAAAACTTGATAATGTTCCTTTGTCGGATAACACTGTTTCCAGACGCATTCAAGATTTAGCTTGTGAAGTAAAGAAAATCCTCATTCAAAGGATACAGAAAAGCAGATACTTTGCAATTCAGTTAGATGAGAGTACTGATATTACAAACTTCGCTCAATTGATGACGTATGAACAGGCAGTTGAGGAAGAATTTTTGTTCTGCGAATCTTTAGCTGAGCGGACAACTGCTAATGAAATATTTAAAAAAATTAATGATTTTGTTGTTGCCAATGAAATAAATAGGAAAAACTGTGTTGGGGTTTGTTCTGATGGGGCAGCTGCTATGACAGGAAAACATGGTGGAGTGGTTACTCAAATTAAGCAAGTTGCACCGAGAGCCAACTTCACACACTGCAGCATCCACCGTGAAGCATTGGCATCCAAAGCCATGCCCGACACTTTAAAAACAGTTTTAGACCAGGCTGTTAAAATAGTTAAATTCATAAAAGCTCGAGCTCTAATCTCACGCATGTTTACAATAATTTGCAATGAAATGGGAAGTGAACACAATAACCTTCTTTTGCACACGGAAGTACGCTGGCTATCTCGAGGGAAAGTTTTAACTCGGCTTTTTGAACTACGCTCAGAAGTACAAATGTTTCAGTTGAACAGCAAATTTGAAACATCGCATTTACTTTTGGACGAATTGTGGTTAATGCGTTTGGCATATTTGGCGGAAATTTTTGGGAAACTAAACGAACTGAATACGAGTTTGAAAGGAAGAAATATCACTCCATTTATTGTTGTGGATAAGATAAATGCAATAGTAAAAAAGCTTCAGTTCATTTTGTCAGATCTTGAGAAATCTTGTGTAGCTTCATTTTCTTCTCTTGAGTCTTTTGTGATGGAGAATAAGCTGCAACTTCATGCTAATTTGATTGAAGACATTAAGAAGCATTGCTCTCAGCTGATACTGAATTTTCAATCATATTTTCCTGAACAGTTGGATAATAAGGAATGGATTCGAAATCCATTTTCGGATGTGGTGTTGCCGGCTGATTATTCAGTTTTTGAAAGAGACCAGTTTGTTGAGATTTCATGTGATGGTGAATTGAAGAACGAATTTAAAAAAGACATGCTGTGCGATTTCTGGTTGAAGCGAAGGAATGAATATGGATTAATTTCTGATCGAGCTTTAAAGTTTCTGATTCCTTTCAACACGTCATATTTGTGTGAAACTGGGTTTTCAGCTATGCTTGCAATAAAAAATAAATACAGAACAAAGCTTGAACTTGAACCAGATTTGCGATTAAAATTAACAAACATAAAACCTGACATTGCAAATCTGTGTGCGTCTAAACAAGCTCACAGCTCACATTAACATTTCTATTTTCATTTTTTATTGATACTCAGAATGAGCTCCATAAAATAAAATATTAACTTTTCTATGTCTAAGTTTACCTTTATAGGCCTATTTAGTACCCATACCTATAACGTACTGTATGTCTGTATGATGTTTTCTTTAATTGCAAGGGGACTTCGTGCCCACCTGCTGCTTTTTTCTATCGGACTTTAGCTGCATGTGGTACGCCAAAATTTGATTTTTTTACCAAGTGGTACAATAAAAATAAAGTTTGAAAACCGCTGCTATAGAGTTTTACTGTTACAAAAAGAAAAGTGTATTAACTCATTTTCCACGCCAAAATTGACTTAGTAGGTGTCGCAAGTAGGCAACTTATTTATGATTAATTATTCCCACTTCAGCGTCTATACGGGCACAAAAAATATCTTATTCCTTATCTTATCTTATCTTATCTGTTTACAGACGCTCCTTCTATACAGAAGATTATTGCGTTCTACGCTTATCTATGGTTTGTGTTTAGTCCTGCATTTTTATTAGAGATTTAAATGTTGATAAAGTGTTGGTTTTCCTGGATTCTTCAGGCAACCCATTCCACGCCCGAATTCCGGACGGGAAGAAGGAAAACTTGTATGTGTTTGTTCTTGCATACGGAATAAGAAAGGTGTTTTTATCCTTATGTCTATCTGAGGGTTGTATTAAGTTATCTTTGTGTTGTATTTCTAAATTAGAATTAATTGCTTTATGTATGATTACTATTTTGCTCTTGGTTCTTCTATCCTCTAGTGTTTCAAGGTTTAATGATTTAACTAATGGTGTTATTCTTGTCAGTTTCGAATATTCTCCAGTAATGAATCTGGCAGCTCTTTTTTGAATTTGTTCTAGTTTATCAATGTTTTCTTTGGTGGATGGGTCCCATACAGAAGATGCATATTCTAGTGCAGGTCTCACCAAAGTGAGGTAGCATTTTAGTTTTATATCTCTATTACATTTGTTAAAGTTCCTTATGTTCCTAATTCTCTTTGTGAAATGATCATCGAACATTACACACACATTTGAACACACAATAAAAGACTGTAACAAAAAATACATAAACCAATATTTGTTGTAAGTTTCAAATGAATTATTTTTCTTTAATCAAAGTGTTCACATCTAAATCGAATAGACAAAGAGAGATAATTCAAAAAGTTTAACAATCACATACTCACTCACATAAAAAAAATCAAGAAAAAAGCAAAAAAACAACAACAAAAACACAATTATTTTTTATTCTAACATAATATCTAAAATGTGTGTACCTTTTTGAAATTATACACATTGCATAAAAACCGTAAAAATAAATCGTACAATTTAGAGACGTAAAATTTTTAAAATATTATTCCCCTGTTACAACAACTATGAATACGTCAAAAGGAGGCGTACTATAGGTCATGTACGTGTACGTTATGACAAGACTTTATGTTATGCGGCCAGCTTTCTATAATCTTTTATTGTCTAAATATGGTGTGTACATTTTTTAATATCATTTTAAATTTTAATACGACGGTTTTAAAAAAAATTATTTTAGAAAGTACATTTATAATTTTGTTTATTGGCGCTATGAGTTATGTAGTCTTTGCCTTTTTAGGGGATAGCGCCATATGTTCTTTATCTCATAGATGCGGTTACAGATATTGTGTTATTTACAATTGTGTTACTATGCAGTGTCGTAATTATACATGAAATTTTTGAGTGACGAGGGTGGTAAAGCTCTTTCGGAAAACCTATCAGTTATGTTTATTTAGTACAAGTTGGAATGAAATAGTGAATGTAGTTATTATGTTCGTCAAGATTCATTAATCATAAATCATATCTTTTAAATAGTAAGGTAATGTTAAAAGGCACTGCATTAAGTGAAAACTACTCATGCGATAACATCTCTCTTTTTTCTTAAATTTATTTACTTTTTTGTCCTTAAAATGGAATATCTCTGTTTCCAATAAGATTTTAACTAATAGATGAATCTGAAATATAACTGGGCAAATAAAAGTTGTAACAACCAGCAACTAATACTGGGAAAAGGGGTCAGCACACTCCCGCTAAAAAGAGCAGGTATATTTCTAGTTCATAATAAACATACTTTTATCACATTCTGTCACAAAAATTAGTGATTTATTCATTGACAAATACAACAGAAGACGTTTGGACTAATGCCATCGCCTGCACAAAAACTTGCACTAGTCTTAAAATTATTTTTACATTATATAAGACAATTTATATCATCGAAAAATAATTATGTGAAGATAAAAAGTAAGAAATAAACACAAACAAACACACACTTAATTACACAGGATATAAGAAATTGTATGAAGTATGAATAAGTAACTAAGAGTAAAATATTTTTTAAAAATTACACAGTTAAGTAAAATTGTGATTTTGGTAGTCCATATGAAGCCAACGTAACAAAATGTTTTATAAGTCTCTTTGCCAATTAATTCATATTATTGGTATTGCTTCAATATAAAGTTCCAGTAACTGAAATATCTATACACTCCAACATTGCCAAAAGAGTCCCAGGTATACTCTGGCCTTGTCGAAAAAGCATCAGGTATACTCTGGCCTAGGCTACAACAGCCCACCTTGGCCAAACAGCCCCACGGATACTCTGGCCTAGGCCAAACCACCCCCTGGTATATTCAGACCTTGGCCAAAACAGCCCAAGGTATATTCTGGCCTTGGCCAAAACAGCCCCAGATTTATTCTGACCTTGGCCAAAATAGCCCCGGGTATACTCTGGCCTTGGCTAAAACAGCCCCTGGTATCCTCTGATCTTGGCCAAAAAAGCCCCAGGGTATTCTGATCAGGGTATTAATCTGGCCTACTACACTAGAAAAGTCAATGTATCATTGCCAGTTTATTATTAGGCACTTTAAAAAAAAGAATAATTGTATATATTTTATCAAATTCATGTAGGACGATTTTTTATAAAAAAGTTTTTTTTTAAATTAAAAAAATAACTGTTAAAATTGATTGATATTGAAATATACACAATTTATACCGAATTATCACGCGTAGCTTATTTCTTAAATCTATGTATAACCGCTTGTAACAAAAGAAATTACGATGACTTTGAATGATTAACTGTTTGAAATTCCCTCCACTTCTTGTATATGGCTGGTATGGTGTAGATGAGTGGGTTTAATGCAGCGTTCAGTGGTAAGACAAGTATAACAAACCAGGCGTATGTGTCAGGACTCACTTTATGTCCGTTTATAGACATTAAACCAGTGACACAAATTGGAAACCAGCACATAAAATTAGACAGAGCTACAAGGAAGAGTTGCTTAGCAACATCAATGTCTCGTTCTCTTCTTGAAGAATTTGTGGTGCTAATAGTCATTCTTTGATTATACATGGAGAGAAATATTAAAATTTGTCCTAATAAAATAGATAAGAATAAAATAGAGTTAAAGAAAATAAAAATCCCAACAGCATATTGCCAGCTCTGTTGCTGGTCAGTGGTAAGAGGTAAACCTAGACACATTCCATTCGTAGAGTAGATTGTTAATTCTGAATATACAATTGGAATTAATGCCAGTATAAACCCTAGAATCCAAGATGTAACAAGAGAAATAAATATAGCTGACTTTGTTAGTCTATATTCTCCAAAAGGAAACCGTATCACTAAAAACCTGTCAAGTGTTATTAATAAAATAAAGAAAGTTGACGTTTCACTTGACAATGTTGACAAAAACCCGGCAATTTGACATAAATTACTGACACGCCAATTTGTTTCATAGAGAACGTAATTGTCTCTGAAGTAAATGTCTGCGAACACAATGATGGTCAGGTACACACCCATGACAAAGTCAGATATTCCCAGGTTAGTTACAAAAAGACCATAGCCTTTTTTCAATATTTGGCGGTCGTAATAAATCCTAAACGAAAGAACTACGATGTTACCAACCCAGGGAACACATGGCCACAATTATAAGAAGTAAACGTTTGAAAATGTCACCAATAAGATTTTCACATGAAGAGATACTATCAAACGGGGCATGACATTTCTCTCTTGGTAAATTTTTACCAACAACTTGAGGACAACAATATTTATTGTTATCTGTGTACAATGCAAATTTAATAGGTAGTTTATTTAAGAAATGAATGGTGTAGTTTTCACTGAGCATTGTATTTCGGATATCCAAAATTTCTATTGACTTTATGTCGTTCAGGTTTCCAAGATTTCCTATTTTTGTATTTGACAAATTCAAATAAATTACTGAATGATTTCCCCGGTACTCTATACCCAAAAAGGTTATGTTTGTATAGGAAAGATCTAAGTTTGTTCTATATAATTTTCCATGTAGAAAAGTAAGATAAACATTTCCGGTTAAATTTAAATATAACAAGGAATAAAATTTATTTTTTATGTCATTGATACTGAGCTTAATAAATTTATTGTAGCTTAAATCTAATTTAACAATTGACACCTTAAAACTTTTACTAAACAAAAAGTCTAAGCTGTGTAAATTGCAGTTGACTGCATGGAGTTCTAACAATTTCGGTAAAATATACATTTCATTTAAACCAGAGAGGTCAATGCCACTAACATTCAAAAATTTTGTGTGGATATCAAAAACTCTCAAAGATTTCATTTCCATAACGTCTGAAAGATTATCAACCATTGTTGCACTTTCAAAACATTTAAAACCATTAGGGCACGTGACATTACAGTTTAACTCATCATCACCTTCTGGACAGTGGTCAAGTCCGTCACAAAAATTAACAAAGTGAATACATCTAAATTTATAACCAACACAATTATAAGGACAAGTTATATTTGTATTTTCTTCTACTTCTTCGTCCTCCCCATGTGGACAGTCCATTATCCCATCATTCATGTAGTACATAGGAATACAATACGATTCCTCACACTTAAAAAAACTCCTCAGAACAAATAAAATCTTCACAGTCCTGTAAATTAGACAAATCATCACATCCAATAGGTCGCCCACTACGTTCTCTTATAAATATGCACTTTGGTGCCCATGAAAATTTGTTTAAGAGATTCCTTTGGTCTGAAAATTGAATCATCTCTTCTCTGAGTCTACATATTGCCAATTCAATTTTCTTTGGGATATAAAAATTGTCAATAGTTACAAAAATAACATTTTCGTCAATCTCAAAATCATTTAAAGTGCATTCATTTCCATCACGTGACAACCAATGTCTAGGTACACATGTCCATCAGAACATCGTCTCTCCATACATTCATCACAACCTTCCTCATCACTGTTATCAGGGCAGTCTTGGTGAGCATCACATTTTCCTTCAATGAAAAATGTCTGTGTAACTGGAAAATTTTCATTGTCATTTGGATTAGTACACTTATAATTCTCTTCATAGCAATCAATTTCTTTAAGATGTTCACATTTATTTTCATCCATGTTATTTTCACAATCATCTCGTCGATCACAAACTTTGGTGTGGGATATCATCTTGTTTGAACTATCCTCGCACTTAAACATCAAATTCTCGTATTCGATCATAATTTTCGTATCACTAAAAACTTCAAAATCGCCAATTAATTCAAATGATTGTGTATTATTATCTAAATAAAAGATTCGTTTTTTAATAATCGAATTTTCAGGATCAAATGTTTGCCTCAGTTGATAGCTCGTGTAGTCGAAATGTTTTTTACACAAAACAAATTTAGTTATTTTCTTTTCACAATCAGTCATCTCCCATGATATTCGATCATTTTCTCCGATTTTTTCATTTTCATTAGAATACTTTAAGATCGCACAATAATGAAAACCATGTTTGCTTTTAATATTTTGACGTAAAAGAAATGGTCGATTATTCGTCCATTGTATATTTGTATGACTCTTCATTGATTTGGTGAGTCCAACGTGTATTAGGAAAGTTTGTATTGATTCGTGAAATGCCTTCCATATTGTTTCTTTTAAATTCGTAATAACGAATGCTAACTCATTAAATGATTCTATTACAGGTAGTTCTGAATACATCATTCTGCACTGTTTTGATGCGTCGTACCAATTCATTTCAAAAGATGAAACAACAACCTTATAGCAGGTTAATATATCAGAATCATATTCATCAGGCATCTGGTTCCATCCAAGCGGACATTAATTACACAGATGAATAGAAACTACATCATTTTCTTTTAAATCATCATTAGGAAATAGATGGATATCAATTAATTCAGGATTTGTTGAAAGAGAAATGTCAGAATATTTTATTGGAGAATGTAAAAATAGTAAAAACTGCGAAACGTGTTTAAAGTTGAAGTCCCCAAATATAGAAATCGTCTTCTTGCATGTTACAGTGCACGCGGTGAACCAAGCAATTACATTCGATTTTATTACATCCTTAGGGCTATGCAGTTGAATTTGCATCCATAAAATGGAATAAATGACTTAAAGTTGAAATATTACTCTTTTTTTTTCTCACATTTATTGCTTTTTTAAAGTGATCAAAAATATGTAATATCTCTAAAATTGAATTAGTTTTTGACAATCTCAAAATATTCTGTTGAAAAGGCTCGACGAAAGATATGGCAGTTAGGGTAGAATTGTCTCTCTTAGATATAAAATGATAAATAAAATGTTTTATTCTTGCTAAAGTTATATTTATTTCCCTTGAGCTGTCTACAACAATGTATAAGTTGTCCTTTGTTTTATTGCAAATGTTCTCCGCAAGAAAATGTGGGACCCTTTCTGGAAAGAAAAATGCAAATGTAATAACTTAACATTGGTATTTAATACTTTTAATTTTAAAAAACGTAAAAAAACAAGTTTGTACACTATAAATCCTTTATGTACGAGACATAAATAAAGAATGTTCATTATAATACTCAGCGCAAGACAATCTTAACAATACAAAATTGTAGTTATGTCTCGTAAAACATGTTTAATATAATGTGCACCGATCAGGAATATATTTATAAAAAGTATTGTCAATAAAATACGCACCGAATCGTGCAACACGAAAGTATTAATAAAACAAACCCGTAAAAACAAAGTTTTTGACTAAACAACCCTTATATATGAGACATAACTAACACCATTGATTATGTTCAAATGCGACAAACATTTTCAGACTAAATCTGTCTTAACCCTCAGTACCCTTAACACGGGGGTGGGGGGTGGTAGAGGGGAAAGGTCTGGTCACCGATCGCTGGACCGAGCTCAACGTGACACGTAAAATTTAAACATAAGCACGCCGGTGCATCGACGGATGGCATCAACGCGCCGACTGACCTGTCACCTGAAAAGAAAGAACTATAACAAACAGTAAAATTGAATTACATACGTTGCATTGAGATAAACTAAAAATGCATTAATTTAATTACGGTACGTTCGATCGATCTAAAATTTTGATACGATGCGTTGTTAGGTGACACGGATCCATGTGCCCAATTTCAGCTCGATTGCTTCACGCTAAATGGGTCATTTTTTAATTTTGTTTTTCTGCCCACCGAAGACTGAGATGACGACAGAGAGAGAGAGAGACAAGATTTCGAAGTTAATATAAGGGATTTAATAAAACAACCCCGTAAAAACAAAGTTTTTGACTATAAATCCCTTATATATGAGACATAACTAAAAGTATTGATTATGTTCAAACGTGACAAATATTTACAGACTGAAACCGAAGTTATCTCCCCTGGCTTTAAAACTTGGGGAAGGGAGGGTGTGGACATGGACGGGTGGCGTCAACGCGTTATCTCAACTCCTGGTGTAAACCAGGTGGTTAAAACACGAGATGTGTTCACCGATGGCTGGCGTGAAGTCAAGTGACCCGTAAAATGGGGACGCGGTGGTCGAGTGGCAGCGCACTGGACTGTCGTACCGATGGTAACGGGTTCGAATCCGTGTGAAGGCAAGGGTTTGTTCCCGGGGCCTAGGGCGTCCCTGAGTCACCCCGCTCCGAATGGGTACCTAACACTACATGTAGTTAGGCGGCTGGGTAATGCGTGGAACCCACAAAGCCGTGGCCTGTGATTGCTGCATCACTTGCCAACAGATCATCTGTCATGGTCTGTGGACGCAACTATCTTCTGCATAGAAGGAGCGTCTGTATAGATAAGATAAGATAAGATAAAGTGTAAACAATAGCGACCGCTACATAAAGTGTAGATAGATAAACTAAAAATGCATTAATTTAATAACTGTATGTTTGATCGATCTGAATTTTTGATACGATGCATTGTTAGGTGACACAAGTCTATGTGCCAAATTTCAGCTCGATTGCATCACGGAAAATGGGTCATTTTTTACTGTTGTTTTTCTGCCTGCCCAAGACAGACAGAGACAGAGAAACAGAGAGACAGAGACGGCGATGAAGTTAATATAAGGGATTTACAAAGGTGGTTCAATATAATACGCACCGCGACACTATCTCAAAAATTAACATGATACATAGAGATAAATAAAATAAACTAAAAATTCAATAATTTAAATACAGTACATGCGATCAATCTGCAATTTTGATACTTCGTTTTTATCATCGGCACGAGTCTGCTTGCAAAATATCAGCTCGCTAGCTTACGAGCGAGAAAGTGGGTAAAAATTCGATACAAAGTTTTTTCGACAAGCAATGAACCAGACACCACGAGTTAATATAAAGGATTTTTTAAAAAGATGATTGTTTAACTATCTATCTATCTGTTAAGTACCTGAATATATTGTTTGAGAGTTCTTAGAAGTTTAGAACCGTTGGGGATAGGGGTTAGAGCCAACCAACGCTACAGTTGACGTTGGGTCAAGCGAAGTTATGCAAATGAGGCCGTGATTGGTACCTACTGGAAACAGTCCATCACGTGCCAAGAGGATGAGACTTAAGGTTTGACAAACCAGGAGAAAGTTGTCACATGCACCAGCCATGGGGCAAAGGTTCGCCGAATAGAATTGTTAGGAATGTAGGACAAATGCTATGATGGCGTGGGTGAGCGGTCCTTTATATACTGGGGAGAAACCATGAGGCATCCTCTCTCCCTGATATCTCAGGTCACAATGTTACCTAACTGCAGAATCTTTTTTCCGTTGTGGTTTTAACTGTAACTTTAGATACTTCCTTCTTTTTTCTATATCCTGTGTCCTTGTTTGTTTTTGTTTTTCCTTTCATTTTATTTTACATGAATATTTTAAATTATTTTATGATATAATATGTTTCAAGATATAAATATATTTAAGTACCTATTTTATGTTATTGTACTGATGAAAGCATTAGCAGAAACGTCTATTGTCGTTTTAGTTTAAGATAAAGCTCAAATTTATTGTTTTAATTACACAAATTGTTTGTGTATTTTGTATTTCACATCTATAAGAGACAAACAATATTCACATCTATAAGATACAAGCATTATTCACATCTATAAGATACAAAAAATATTCACCTGGAAAATCATGTCTTAAGATGATTTTCACACGAAGCAACAAATTTTATTCATTCTTAAAAAAGAAAAAAGAAAATGTTTGATTAACCATCACATTCGTTCAGTTAGCGAAATACGTCTGCCTCTTAGAAGGGATCTACACAAATTTTTACTCCTAATTTAATAATGGCTGGTTTCATTTACAAACAAATTCATAACAGACACTGTTTTTGAAAGAAGACAAAAATATTATGTATATTTTCTTATTTTTTAATCATTGGAGATTTGATTAAAATAGAAAGTTTTGGTAAAGAAGAAAAGCACATTCTATAATAAAAATAATTAAATACTAATACGGTAGACAAAAAGATGGTTTCATCATACATTCTGTTCAAATATAATAATTTAATAGGATATCAATTAGGTTGGTTACACAGATGCTTGGCTATAGAAAATATCAATGCTTGGAATATCCTCAAGTTAAGTGTTTATAATTGGAAAAAAAACGTTTCGTCATTTATTTCACACGTTTGAATTTGAAAATTATAGGCATAGAGTATTACAAACATATCTCATTTTTTGGCAAATGTCTTTAGTTTGGGAAACCCGTTATCCGGTTAGCAGCTGTAAAATTCTAAATTCCCTATTCGTTTATTGTACATTTTTTTACATTGAAATATTCAACTCCAATCATAGTTAGATAATAACAAATGTAATCTGAATTTGAATCGAATAGGATTATTGTAATTGTGTCTAATTTTGGAAAATGTCCAACAGAAACAAAATTGAATGAATATACATTAAGAGGTAAATGCCTAATAATATTTGAATTTTGGCCATTTAGTTCTTGTGTATTAATTAGCTTTCGTCAAAATCCAACAATTAACCAACTATGTATGTACATACACAAACATAGTTACTTACATTTATATATGCGCGTTGTTCGAGTGTTATTAATAATAAGAGAATATTTGAAATTAAAACAAGAACATATTAAAAGTTATTAATTTATGTCTTGCAATGTGCCAGCACTTTACACATAGAAAATAATATTTTACGCACAAGTATACATTATACATGAAACTTAGAGTTGATGATAATCTCATATATCTTTAGGTACTTCATAACAAAACGTTGTACCAACTTAAACAACACTTTGGTTTTATTATGAATTGTGACGACCTCTTTTAAAGTCCATCCATTTTTTTGTACATGACTGGTAAAATGTAAACCGTTGGGTTAACTGCGGAGCTCATTGGTAATAGAAAACTATGTAACCAGATCAACGTCTCATGACTCACACCATGTTTGTTTACATACATTAACCATGTAACATATACAAGAAAAAAACACAGTACTTTATTAGTGGAAATAATTAAGAGTTGCTTATTAACCTCTTGTTTGTTCCGAGAGGAATTAACATCAGTGAATTTTAATTTTTTAAATAAAATGTTGAGACAAATGAAGATAAGCCCTACAGCAATTGCTGTGATTAAAATGCAGTTTATATTCTGAAATATTCCAAAAACTTGTGTCCAATCCTGCTCGCTGTCAGGGGTGTATGGTAAACCGTTGCAGAAAGAATTAGAGCGTGATTTTTTACCCCAATGATCGGCTGTAGAAGATATTGAAGAAAGTAGGAAACCCGATATCCATGAACATAAAACTAAAATTTGTGCAGGAAGTCTTGGCAGTCTAATATTTCTATGCTGAATAACAATCAATAAGAACATATCCAGTGTCAAATATAAGACAAAAATATTAGATGTTGAACTTGAGAAAATAAAAAAAAACGTAGTTATCTTGCATAAAATACTTTCTTGCCAATTTTTTTCAAAAAGAACAAATGTATCACTTACGCATATATCCACACACAAAATGATAGTGAGGTATATGCCCATGACAAAATCAGAAATCCCAAGGTTAATGACAAAGATTTCATGAAGTCTATTTACTCTTTCCCGAGTAATATAATTTCTAAAGAGCACGGCCACAAAGTTCCCCACAATAGATGTCAGGGCTATAATATAAAGAAGTAAACCATTCAATGAATCACCGATGAGATCTTCACAAGACGATATCGCATTAAATGGGGCATGACACGCGTGTTTGGGTATCCCATGACCAACGAGTTGAGGACAACAAAATTTGAAATTGTCCGTGTAGAACGCTGACTGGATAATTATGTTTCGTAGAAACAAGACTGTCTCATTTTCCTCTAGCATTGTATTTCGAATATCTAAAACTTCTAATGGAAGAACACCATTTAAAACTCCTAGATGTTTGATTATTGTGTTTGATACATTTAAATACTTTAAAAGGTTTTTGTATGTTTTGTATTTAGTATTCAAGACAGAGATGCTTGTATATGACACATCTAAATTTGAATTCTCCAAGTGTCCATTCAGAAACGATAAATAAATATTTCCCTTTAAATTTAAGTCCACCAATAGATAAAAACTAGAACTTATTTCGTCATTAATATCGATATTGGTAAATCTATTGTAACTTAAATCTAATTTATAAATCAAATAACTAAAACTGTCGCTAAAAATGGAATCTAATTTTTTTAAATTACATTTTGCAGCATGCAACTCTAACAGCTCTGGCAAAATATAAACTTCATTCAAATGACTGAGATCAAGTCCACTGACATTCAAAAACTTTGTTTGGATGTCAAAAATTCTAAAAGAATGTATGTCCATTACTTGTGAATAACTGTTAACTGTAGTTGCACTTCCAAAGCATTTAAACCCAGGTGGACATGATACATTACAATTTAACTCATCATCAGATTTTGGACAGTGAGCTATTCCGTCACAAACATTAACGTAATGAATACAAAATAATGTATAATGGTTACAAACAAACGGACAATTCATGTTAAAATATTCGGGAATATTTTCATCCTCCCCATGGGGACAATCCATCACCCCATCATTGATGTAATAAAATGGTATACAATAAGAATTGTGGCATTTAATGAATTCGTCAGCACATATAAAATCTTCACAGTTTTGTATGTGAGACAAATCGTTGCATCCTAAAGGTCTTTCACTTTGTCCTTTGAGAAATATACATTTTGGTGCCCATTGGTCATCATCGGTGTTATGTTTCAAATTAATTAAAGTCTTCAAAATTTCTGTAGTTTTACAAAGAACAACTTCATGCATAGTAGCTAATGAAGAATGGTTTAAATGAACTTTGAAAAATATAGCTCCATTAGGATATGTGTATAATCTGCAGTCACCCCCATGACGTGACAACCAATGGCTAGGTATACATGTACCATCAGAACATCTTCGTTCAGTACATTCATCACATCCGTCCTCATCACTGTTATCAGGGCAGTTTTGGTGTCCGTTGCAGTAATTATTTGTTGTAAACACTTCTTCGGTGGGGTAGAAATTATTTGCGTTTGGATTCGTACAAGTATCCATATTTAAAAAACACGACAATACCTTTCCACACCATTTTTCATCCCTTCCATCGTCACAATCTTGTACTTGATTACAAACTTTGGAATAGACAATGGCTGGTTCACTTTGGCCACAATCAAACACCAACAGTTTATTTTCCGTAACATCGCTCTCATTTAAATCATAATCTTTATTTACCAATGAATACATTCTGCCTTTGTCTGTGGCGAATTCTGTGTTTAAGATTTCATCCTTGATATTCTTGAATTTTTTTAACAAACTATTTGCAATTTTATAATTTTTATTAACACGTGATCTTTTACAGAGAACGAGTTCTGTAATTTCTTCTTTACAATCAATCATTTCCCATGAGATTGAATCATTAACTGTAATGATTTTTTTTATCAATTCTGTTGTTAATGAAATATTTAAGCCCACGCATTGGTCAACATCATTTTCACTTTCTATATTTTTCTTAAATAAAAACGGTTGACCGTTCGCCCATTTCAATCTTTTCTGACCACTTGATTTGGTGAGACCGACATACATAAAAAACGATTCTGTTGACATTGGCGATGCTCTTTATGTTGCATTTTTTAATATTAATGTCATGAATTTTAGTTCTTTTTTGCTTTCTATAGTAGGAAGCTGAGCGAACAACTTTGCACATTACTTTTCAGCATCTTTCTTGTTCACTTTCAAGGGTGTGATGATAAGTTTATAACAATATAATTCAGAATTTGTATTGTCCCTGAGGAAGTGAATCCATCCAGGTGGACATTCGGTACATAAGTGTATAGCGATCACATTGTTATCACTAAAATCATCGCGGTGAACCAGTGGTATATACATGAAAAAAGTGCCGTTTAAAAATCCTTTGAAATCGCTGATTTCTGTCATTAAAGTTGGTATAAACAGAAAAAATTGACCAGCAACATAAGTTGAACTTTGTTTCTCGAAGAATATGATAGTGTCGTCGCAAGTTCCATAGCACACTGAAAACCAAGCTAATATAACTGACGGAACTGCATTAGAGCTTTTAGAATTATTTAACTTCTCATCGACAAAAACGACAGCGTCATTTAGTGTTAAAATGTTGTTGTTGTTTGATTTATTAAAACTTATTGATGTTTTAAACTTATCAAGATGACTAATTATTTCTTCACTAGAGCTGATGGATGAAATGCGCATTACTATTTGTTGAAATGGTTCAATGAGAGATATCGGATTTCCAAAAGAGTTATTTCTTTTTGAGCTAAAAAATTGAACAAAATTATTTATTCGTTTAAAAGTTATATCCATGTCATTTGCCCCGTCCACGATAATGTACAATGTATCATCAGATGTGTCGCATGACTTCATTGTAAGTTCCGCAGCTATTGGTAAAAAAAACTATGACATTATCTGAAAGGAAAATTTTGTCGAAACATTAACACGTTCAAGTTTTGGTCTGTTTTCGTAAACCTTGGCAACATTTGTTCTGTCAGTTTATAGTTGTCAAAAAATGATTTCTTTTTTTTTAAAATTTAACGAGAATATATAGCTGATGGACATACCTACACACAGTAGCAATAACAGATGAACAAGCATTTTAGTCTGTGTTTGATATGCTGGTATAAGTTCACAAGTGTTCACTCTTTAGCCAGTAAGAGTTTTCAGTTATGAATGCACTATTCCCAAACAAGTAGAAGCAATATCCAATCTATTTTTCTTACTCACACGTGCACAGATCGTGATCAAGTGGCGTGGCATTAAAATTGATTATAAAAAACTTTACATTTACTCTCCCTCTGTCAGTTTAAACAAAATTAATTTCCTCCTTGACCCCAAAAAAATTTATATTTATTGTTTTGTTTAGACATTTAAAAATTTGGTTATTGCAACCCAATAACAAAAGTAAACTTAGAACAAAATTAATAATTTCGAACATAATCATTTTTTTAATGAAACCGGTAATGTTGACCTAGTGTCCCAGGCTTGTCAAATATTCTTGGGTGTCGGTTTACATAATTCGAATGGTCAGTAATACACTAAGAGCGCAGCGGTCGATCCAAAAAAAAACACGTATTTCGTAATTGTAAGTCAATGGCCAAATATTTTTGGGGGTTTATAAAAATAAAATAATAAAACAAACCCGTAAAAACAAAGTTTTCTACTATAAATCCCTTATATTTTAGTCATAATTAAAAGTATTGATTATGTTTCAACGCCACAAATATTTACGGACTGACACCGAGTGATGTCCCCTGTCTTTTAACGGGGGATGGGTCGCGAGGGGGTGTCGGCACGACGGTCGACGTCTAAGCGTCAACTCAAACTCACGTGGAAAAAAACAATAACAAACAGTGAATTTGAATTACATACCTCATATAAGGATAAACTAAAAATGCATTAATTTAATTACGGTATGTTCGATCTATCTGAAATTTTGATACGATGCATTGTTAGGTAAGACGGGCCAGTGTGCTAAATTTCAGCTCGATCGAATCAGGGGAAGTGGGTCATTTTTGACTTTTGTTTTTCCGCCCGCCCATGAGATGATGAGACGGCCGCGAAGTTAATATAAGGGATTTAACAAACCCGTAAAAACAAAGTTTTTGACTATAAATCCCTTATATATGAGACATAACTAACAGTATTGATTATTTTCAAACGCTACAAACATTGACAGACTGACACCGAGTGATGTCCCTTGTCTTAAATAAATGGGGGTGGGACGTGAGGGGGTGTCGGCACGACGGTCGGCGTCAACTCAAACTCACGTGGAAGTGGAAGAAAAAAAAACCCCGTAAAAACAAAGTTTTTGACTATAAATCCCTTATATATGAGACATAACTAACAGTATTGATTATTTTCAAACATTTACAGACTGAATCTGTCTTAACTCAAGTTTGCTTCATAACCCTGGGGGGGGGAAGGGGTGAGGGGGGAGGGGTGGGTGGGTGGGAGGGGGAGAGGGGAAAAGTCTGGTCACCGATTCGCTTGACCGAGCTCAGCGTGACACGTAAAATGTAAACAAAAGCATCCCGTCGCTTCGTTGGGTCGCCTGAATGCGTCAGCTCAAACTTTCCCGTGGCAAAAAAACAATAACAAACCGTGAATTTGAATTACATACCTCAAATAAGGATAAACTAAAAATGCATTAATTTAATTACGGTACGTTCGATCGATTTGAAATTTCGATACGATGCATTGTTAGGTCAGACGGGTCCGTGTGCCCAATTTCAGCTTGATCGGAACACGGGAAGTGGGTCATTTTCGAATTTTGTTTTTCCGCCCGCCCATGAGATGACGACAGACAGAGAGAGACGGCGGTGAAGTTAATATAAGGGATTTAAAAACTGAGAGTTTTTATATATATATATATAGTGCCGTCACGATATTTAAATAGTACGAAGACAAGTGGTTAGAATACTTTAGTGGGAGTTAATGGTTCTAAAACTGGTTACTAAAAACATAAGTAAATACAATTTAAATAATTGTATTTTTAAACACTCTCATTCCTGTCATTTTACTTTATGATTTAATTATACTATGTGATAATTGCTATTAGGTCTACGGAAATTAATGATTAAATTCTCGATTACTAGTTTAAAACTTTTAACGATTACATTATTCTTTAACGATTAATTGACCCATCACTTTCAAATTATTGGAAGTCAACAAATTTTTAAAAGACAATTAAAAAATAGCGGCCGATAAATAATAAGTTTCCTGACGAGTACATGAACATTTTGGTTTTATACTATTGATTGACGGGAATCTTCAAAATGTTGATAAAGTTTACCTACCATGGTTCTAGCACTTCGCCTACTTATCAAACCAAATGAAAAGCGTATTAAGCTAATGGCAAAAATGGAGTCTAACTCAGAGACAGAAAATGACGACAGCTCTTCCAATGAATTACTGCGTTACAAAAGGCATTTGAAAGTTCCTGAATCCATTAACCCTCTACAAAGGTGGAAACCTAATGAAAACAGATGTCCGATATGGTCATTTCTTGCCAAGACCGTTTTTTGCATACCAGTTACCTAAGTTCCATGTGAATGATTGTTCAGATGGGCTGGTTATATTGTCAATTAGACCCGCTCATCACTTGAACCAAATAGTTTCACCACACTTGTCTTTTTGTGTAGTTGGTTAAAATATGACATATAAAGGAGACATTCCATTGTTATTTATATTTTCAACAAGAACGTTCAATAAGTGTTTTTTATGACATCATAAATTTTAATTTTGGCTTTAATCGAAATTAACCATTAATTAATCGTTAATTTTTCAAAAATTAACAATTAAATTTAAATTAATAGTTAACAGCCCTAATTGCTATCTTTTCAGGTAGAAGATTTTTAAAAATCCATTTGTTTTTTTCTTTTCTTAAACTCAATCAATGTTGTTGTTGATGTTACTTTTTAAAAAAATGGATATAAATTTCTACAAAACTAGCCTGCCACCCAAAGTCTAAAGAACATTATCTAACAATACATCTACTAGCCTACCAATAGTCTTATCTACTTATACAAATGTCTTGCTGTCTTGTCTGCTACCCGTGAACAATTCTTGTCAATGACCAGTCCACATGTTAACTTCTCCACTAATCCTCACAAGTTTTTGTAAACCCGTAAATATTCACTCATTTATTTGTGTCAATCTATTTACACTTCCACACATCCAATCATTTATTTGTGTCAATCTATTTACACTTAATAATAATAATAATAATAATAATAATAATTGATAATTTATATATCACTTTATCCCAGTAAGGAACCGGGCTCACGGCGCTTTACATGGAGATCATAACATTAAACTATATAATTTGCAATTGTCACGCAAGTAGTGTCTGTCAGTCATGACACTACTAATTTTAGAAAGCAGGGAAAACCAAATTACTGCACCAATGCATCAAAAGGTGTGCAAATTAAAGATGCGCTGTAAAAAAATTATATGACGCCATTGTTTTCGCTCATATTTTAATTTTGGAAAAGGGATCAATGTAAAAAGAGGATTTGATGATTGTTAATTATAAAATGAAAAATTACAAGGGGCGCCGCAGGCGTTCTGCAACGCCTATTATAAAATACTTTGTGAACATTTCAGAAGGTTTAATATTTCGCATTTATCAAACAAGGACAAGTTAGTTGGGCTGTTGAAAAAGGTCGGCGCCTTAGGCGCCCTAAAAAAGTGCATTTTTATAAAATAAATAGATTTCAGCTGAAAACTTCCGTAATTTTTGACGGGTTTACGCTAGTAAATATAATAATTAAATAATCATTCATACCATAATAACAACATAAACGACAGTACATTACACATAAGCTACGCTAATCATTAAAAACAAATGATGTTTCATTAACTTTGTAAATACATTTTGAAAAGATGTGTCTTAAGTGCAGTCTTGAAGGACTTGGTAGTTGGAATACTACGGATGTGTAATGGTAGAGAATTCCATTTTTTGGCTGCACAAAAAGAGAATGACCTTTCGCCAAAAGTTTTAGTTCGTATCTTAGGAACACAGAGAATACGTGTGTCTGCAGAAAAGCGTAGCTGACGAATGGGTGAGTAGACCGACAGAAGTTCAGTAAGATAGAAAAGAGATGAGTCAGAAAAGAAGTTGTGACAGAGAACAGCCAGTTTGTAATCAATTCGAGCTTGTATAGGTAGCCAATGAAGTGAGTAAAGTAGCGGAGTAACACGGTCATGCTTTTTTTGCATTAAGAACTAGTCTGGCAGGTGAAGTTTGAACTTTCTGTAGTTTTTCAATGCATTGTTTTGGCGCACCTGACATAAGATAATTGCAATAACCAATTCGAGCTAGAACAAGAGCACAGACTAGAGTTTTTGTTGCACTAACTGTTAAGTAATGACGGAATGAGCTGATCTGACGAATGGCGGTGTAGGCAGAGCGACAGATGTGATTGATGAAGTTGGTAGACATGTTATCAGAAATTATGTAGCCAAGATTCCTAGTCGATGTTTTAAATAGTATATCAGAACTAGCCACCTGAATAGAATTAGGAAGAGACAAAGTACTGCGTGATTTATTGTTGCAAAATAGGAGTGCTTCTGTCTTATCGTCATTCAGCCTGAGCTTGCTGAAAGTCATCGAAGACTTTACCTCACCAATGCACTCCTGCATCAATTGGACAGTGGAGTCAATATCAGAGAGATCAGTGTGAGTGTATAGCTGGGTATCATCTGCAAATGATTGGCTTTTAACTGAATGCTTTCGAGTAGTAAAAGTAGTGGCCTTTTATACATTACGAAAAGAACCGGACCCAAAACGGAGCCTTGAGGCACACCATAAACCAAGTCAGCTCTGTGAGAGATACAGTCATTTACTGATACCACCTGTGATCTTCCACACATTCACTCATTTATTTGTGTCAATGTATTTACACTTCCACACATCCACTCATTTCTTGTGACAATCTATTTACACTTCCACACATCCACTCATTTCTTGTGTCAATCTATTTACACTTCCACACATCCACTCATTTATTTGTGTCAATCTATTTACACTTCCACACATCCACTCATTTCTTGTGAAAATCTATTTACACTTCCACACATCCACTCATTTCTTGTGTCAATCTATTTACACTTCCACACATCCACTCATTTATTTGTGTCAATCTATTTACACTTCCACACATCCACTCATTTATTTGTGTCAATCTATTTACACTTCCACACATCCACTCATTTCTTGTGTCAATCTATTTACACTTCCACACATCCACTCATTTATTTGTGTTAATCTATTCACACTTCCACACATCCACTCATTTACGTATCCGTTTAAACATCTCTTTATCTGGTACAGTGCTGCTCAAACTTCTTAGTATGCGGACCGGCGGGAATTTTTCCATTGCACAAGGAACCGGCTCACTATTTTCCCTGTGTGGACATGATAGCGAAATGTAATTTATTTTATTTTATTTGTTTCATTGTATGTGCTTATTGCTGAAAAATTGACATATTCTATTGGGTTAATATAAATGGATGAAAATGTTGGATTATAATTAGATTTTCAGTCATTTTTTGATAACTTCTGCGGACCGGCGGTGGATGGTCGACGTACCGGCAACTGTCTGCGGACAACCACTTTGAGAAGCACAGGTCTAGTAAACTTCTAGGAGAAATAAAGCCAATAATAAGGTGAACGAGATTAATGATATTTAACAGGTCGACGCAAACAAAGAAGATGTTGAGAAAGGTCAGCTTCTGACTTCACTCGTATTTCTTGTAGACGCGAAGAAAATTAATCAAAATAATTAAATATTTTTTATGTCGAATTATATGATTGTTTAAGTACTTTATTTATATTGATCGTGAGGTTCAAAAATTTGTGCTGTCTTGAGCAACATAAATAAAAGATTATAAGAAAAAAAATTGTTTTCGAAAATGTCCTCCAGAAATTTAAAAGTATGTTTACCAAAGACATTTTCCTTCAAAACCAAGAATTACCTTATGATAATTTTTTAATCTATTTATTTAATGTCTAAAAAATTATTTATTAATATATTTTTATTATAAATATATATTTTAAACACACGTTTACTTTTAAACACACATATTTGAAGAAATACCATTTATATTTTTTAAAATGTACACATTTTAAAACACAAAGATAATATAATACATTTTAATATTTTATGCATTTTACAACATATCTTAGTTTTGTATCACGTATTTTACGTCTCACTCGAACGATTCTACTATAATACACATTGATTTCGAAGAATTCGCATTATTTTATAAACTCGTGTACTCAACTCAAAATATGTTTTTCTTACAATATATATTTACCAACAAGTATCTTACAACACGCATATAACATACAAGACATTGCCATTTTAAACCACATAATGACAGAATATACATTTCTTTTCTAAATACATATTGTAAACAAACATCCATTAGTCCCAACAAATAAAATTGCTTTACAACACTAACGTGTCGGACACAAACGAGGCGTTGTACTAAAAGTACTTCACAACACACACGCTTCTAATAACACATTTGTATCAATAAACATATACAAATATTGTAACAAGCCTAGACGTTTGGACTTCATAGTAATAAAAGACAGTACAAGTATTTTAGAATAATGATATTTCCTCAAAAAATTTAGGTTAATTTCAAGCATAAATAATGTTACCAAGGAAATTGATATAGAAATTGAAACTTATGATATAAATAATTTTATTGATTAATGTCATTTTTTTATATTTTTTTTATTTTTAAAATCTGTCTTAGGTGCCGTCCATAAATGACGTCACGCACCTACGGGGGGAGGGGGTCACACTTTTGTGATAATGCGTGACGAGAGGGAGGGAGGGGGTTGCAGAAATGTGACGTCACATCAAAAGGATAACTTTAAATAAAACTTCCACTGAAATATTTAGTCGCTTACAATTTATTTAATGACTTTTTAAAAAATGTAAAACCAGTGCTTCTCAATGTGCCGGTCGGAAGGCCATCAGACGCTGGTTGGCTTTAGCTATCAAGAAACGAAAAATAAATCTAATTATAATCCTTAAGTTTGAGAATCCACAAGATAACATTTGAAATTGTTACACTGCGTCGTTTGATGTTGACATCAAAGCATTTGTGATGTAACCGCAGCTCCGTTTGGTTTTCTCATGGCAGGAGTCGTCAAACGTTTTTGCCCGTTACCCCAAAATATACAAGTTTATGTGTGCGTTACCCCCCCCCCAAACCCCCAGATTTTAGGTCCTGCTCACATGACTCGGGGATTTGGTAGAGTGTCGTTAGCGAAAATGCTACTGGTGAGTTTTACAAGCATGAAAAGTGTCTAAAATGATCTGAATAGGATTAGGTGTAGATATTTTAAGTCAAAACGACACTGAATATCCATTTTCTTTAAAAGGGGAGGGGGGAGGGAAGCTATTTGATATAATTTAAAACGTTTTAAGTTTGATATAATTGTTCGATTGGTTTTTGGTCAAACGCCCCTGGCCATTCTAGTCTTCTAGATCAGTGCTTCTCAAAGTGGTTACAGTATCAGAAACTTCAGCTGAGACAATCTAAAGCTATGTAAACGATAGTTCAGTTCGGCTGGTTATATTGTCAATAAGACCCGCTCATCACTTGAACCAATAAATTTCAATACACTTGTCTGTTTGCATCGTTTGTTAAAAGATGTCATATAAATACGACATTACAGGTTTATTTCGATTTTCGACAAGTACGTTTAATAAATGTTACTTATGACACCATAAATTTCAATTTTTGGCTTTAATCGAAATTAACGATTAATTATCATTAATTATTCGTTGGATTTTTTCAAAAGTTAACGATTAAATTTAAATTAATAGTTAACAGCCCTAGTATAATTATATTCATCATTACACTATATGTAAGACGAAAAACTAACAAACATGTATTCTTGTAAAAAATTAGTTTTAGACTTACTTTTGTAATTTGGAAAGAAGATAATATAAACTCATATTTAAGATATCTCAAATTATCTTGCGTTTGTTAAGTTTGTGTTGATTTTGTTAAAGTCGGCATTGTCGGCATTTAAATATTCATGTCATTTTTTAATTTTTATTTTTCAGTTTATAATTGTGTTAAAGGCTTAGGTTTTTTTTTCTTGCAGTGCTATAATTTGACCTCTGCTAGTAAATCTATTAAGGTTTATGAGAATATATTTTTAAAATAAAACTCTTCACAGAGGAATTCAATCAAAGTAAAATATCTTTTTTTCTCTAAGTATCTTCCATCCAGTCTAAGAATTGGTATTGCCGTGAAGGTGATATCCACATATCCCTCTTCTATGACTGTCGTGGTAAACTAAAGCAACAACACGATTTCTTCAAAGAATTTCTCTCCGAATTTGAACCAGCGTCATGGATCAGTCACAACGATGCGAACAAGGCTTTAAACTATAACATTCGGCTGTCACTGATGACTTATGGACCAACTGAGTTAGTGAAAGTGGAGACGCTGACAAGGGACAACTACACGATTGACCACTTCAATGAAGCGTTTATCACGTTGAACAACAATACCGGACTCTGTCCAGAGAACAAAGACGTCCAAAGCACTCTTAAGAATACAACAGAAGAGATCCAGAAAACAACACTAGATTTGAAATTTGAAGACCATTCTGTAAGAAAACTCGCTCTGTTTATTGTGTGGGAAAACAACACCTTAAACTCACCTTGTAGTAATACTGTACAATTTCTGGACGCCGAGATCAAATTTGAATCCGTTGTAAGGAATGTGTTTATCGTGGTAACACGAGGGAGTCAGCCTAATTCAAACAAAGCTGTTTTCTACACCCGAGACTTGGAGAACACAGGGGATTTAGTCCAAAACAGTGTGTACGCCATCTGTGAGTCTTGTGGCTATGCTGATAAAAGCTTTCATATCGTTGGCAGTTGTTATTTTATAGAAAATAATACTTCGAGTTTGACGGTCATGGAAGCAAATGAACTTTGTGGGGAACGTTGGCCGGGCTCTCAGTTGATTTCTTTAAATACCCCTTACGAATATTCTGATTTAATGGATAATTTGGAACAGGCAGATTATTTAAAAGAGCTAAGTGACAGCTGGAAGCCTCCTCGAAAAACGTTTCAATTTTAACGTGTTGACTGGACTAAGCAAAACAAGGAGTAGTGCCGGAGACCAGTACCGATGGATTGACGGTGGTCCGTTTGTATTACAACCTACATGGATATCTGACAATAGCAGCACCAGCTGTTTTCACATTTCCACCCCGCAACAAGATAAGTATGGAACTTGGAAAGAAGCTGACTGTGACAAAAGAATAAAGAACGTCACATTTTTGTGTGAAAAGAAGATGAGTTTAAATAAAAAACTAGATGTTCAGGAACTTTTATTTCAAACCCAACCGAAAACACCAACCTTGGTCAGCGCGTACTTCTATAAATTGTTGATGTCGAGGATATATAAGGCTAGTTTGTCTCAGGATAACCTAAAATTATTACCGGAATTATTGTCGGCATTTAAATATTCATGTCATTTTTTAATTTTTATTTTTCAGTTTTTAATTGTGTTAAAGGCTTAGGTTTTTTTTTCTTGCAGTGCTATAATTTGACCTCTGCTAGTAAATCTATTAAGGTTTATGAGAATATATTTTTAAAATAAAACTCTTCACAGAGGAATTCAATCAAAGTAAAATATCTTTTTTTCTCTAAGTATCTTCCATCCAGTCTAAGAATTGGTATTGCCGTGAAGGTGATATCCACATATCTATGACTGTCGTGGTAAACTAAAGCAACAAAACGATTTCTTCAAAGAATTTCTCTCCGAATTTGAACCAGCGTCATGGATCAGTCACAACGATGCGAACAAGGCTTTAAACTATAACATTCGGCTGTCACTGATGACTTATGGACCAACTGAGTTAGTGAAAGTGGAGACGCTGACAAGGGACAACTACACGATTGACCACTTCAATGAAGCGTTTATCACGTTGAACAACAATACCGGACTCTGTCCAGAGAACAAAGACGTCCAATATAGGATGACTTCTACAACAACACAAGTTCTTATCTTATCTTATCAATACAGACGCTCCTTCTATGCAGAAGATAGTTGCGATCTGTTGGCAAGTGATGCAGCATTCACAGGCCACAGCTTTGTGGGTTCCAGCCGCCTAACTAAGTAGTTAGGTACCCATTCGGAGCAGGATGACTCAGGGACGCCATAGGCCCCGGGAACAAACCCTTGCCTTCACACGGATTCGAACCCGTGACCATCGGTACGACAGTCCAGTGCGCTGCCACTCGACCACCGCGTCCCGAGTTCTTGTGTCAAACGTTGCGTCATGTCGATGTTGTCAGATCAAGTCAGAGAATAATTCATCAGGTATATATCTCCGATCTTCCAGCCACAAACGATTATATCCTGTACCAGTTGAAAGAAAGAAATAACACAATAATGTGTCAGGAACCAAATGTGGTTGTATCAAAAGACAATGATAACAGTGACATGTGTAATGTAAATGCAATGACTGAAACTGAAGTGGAAGGCATTTCTAAAAAAGAATGGATAGAGCAAAAGGTATACATGCAAGGTTGTTTGTATGATGTAGATTTGAATAGAAAAAACTTATTTACCGCTCTAACACACACTTAAGGGAGTGTAAATATGAATACTGCAAGGATATATCTCCATATTGTGTACAGAGTTGGAGAGAATATTGCATTCCCTATTACCTCATCAATAACGGTATAAAGGATTGTACACATGGTGCAGATGAAAATACTCTCAGGGATGATGATGTGGTGTGTCAAAGAGTTTTCAGATTTACCCCAAGAGAAATGTGCGTACAAAATAAGATATACCGCGAAGTGTTGTGGTCCTTCGAAAATTTTATCGCACATGAGTGCACGCGTCCGTGTCAATCCGGGTTTGTTTGCATGTCAAACACTGTCATGAAATTGGGCAATGATTATAAAACTCGGCGTTCAATCTTGTTCGAGGCAAATATTAAAATGTATCAATCATCATGTTCATATGTACTGACACCACAAGTGTATACCTTAACTCATTTCTTTCAGCTTGTGGAGATAGATGTCAGTGGTTGGGGTATAGCTGAATATTCAAAGCAATATTTCATGGTCTAAATTATTCTGAACTCATATCGCTGGATATAAGCCGTAACAAGATCAAGTCCTTGGTTGATTTGTCTGTCATAAATGAAATGGTAAACCTTAAGAAATTAAACGTATCGCTTAATAAGAATTTTAGGTTTTATAGACGATTTAAATTTCACAAATATATTGAAACTAGTTTGTGCTGCGGCGCCGTCTTTTCTTTTAAAGCGTCTAGGGCGCCCACCTTTTTCAAAAGCCCAACTATCTTGTCCTTGTATGATAAATACGTAATATTAAACATATAGCTCGTATTGTTGAATTGATACTATGTACAGGAAATGCAGACAGATCTAGTTAGGGTGGGACTAATACTAATTAGTCGACAGAAAGTAAACATTGGAAGGAAAACTTGTTTGTTCGTGGGCGGCACCAAGACCAAGCTAATTGGGGAGTACTTGGGGGTTGTCCTGAAAAGGACAGTATGGCGAAAAAACAAAATGGGCCGGGTGGTTCTGTTGTTGTTGATGATGTTTAGCGCTTGCCACCGGTGGCCTTCATTGACTTTTTGGGCCTGGATGTTTGGCAGGACACATCCCTGGGCGATGGTGACGACGGGAGGAGCTTGTCATATATATATTAAAATCCTCAAATCCTCTTTTTACATCGTTCCTTTTTCCAAATTTAAAATATGAGCTAAAACAATGACGTCATTGTTAATGTTATGTGACAATATTTTTGGTTTAAAGAATCTCTTTGAAGACGACATTTCTCGTAAAATCTCTCATATCATTAAGTAGTTGACCTTGATATGAGTTGGATTCAACGTGTACTTTGATATTTCGAGCATCGCGAGATCTTGACAGAGCGACATATAGCATTCCGTGCGAGAAAACAGCTGTCTGAAGATTTACACCTACGTGATCGAATGTCTGACCCTGACTCTTATTGATAGTGATGGTATATGCAGGTGTAATCGGAAATTGACGTCGTTTGAAGGTGAAAGGTAACACAGTATCCGTCGGTGCAAAATCGATGCGAGGAATTAATACCAAGTCACCACGATTGCATTCTGATATAATCCTTGCTTTTATAAAGTTTCGTGCCAGCTCTTCCACAATGAGTCTTGTTCCATTACACATACGCTTCTTCGGGTTCAAGTTACGTAGAAGCATGATGATGGTGCCCTTTTTTAATAAAAGAACATGTGGTGGCATACCCGATGGGGTCAACTCATTCAAGAATTCTGTTGGAAAATTTGAGATTGTCGCTGGGGTCTTCGCTGCTGAGTGAATCTGCTGAGTAATAAATCATAGGATCTCCAGCCAACATCTCAATGATTTTACGATTCATTGCGAGTGTCTGAGCATTTGTCGGTGCAACAATCACGCGCTTTGAAAGCTCTTCGAGTGGCATCTGTTGAACATTTGCGAATATTGTCTCAATGAGATCGTGTGTTGAAACCATTTGCTGCGGTATTTGAATTGCATCTTCATCAAAAAGTCCCGACACTGGCTCTAAATTTCCGGATCCCACTTGTAACAGCCACTGATTATGAGCGTTTTGTCCCTCGCTTCTCATATTTGTTACCAATGTCAATTGCTTGAAATGTCTCCATAATCTACTTGTTTTGATGCAACACTCGATGATGTCTGTGCGAGTACCACGCGGAACAACAGGTAAGGTTTGACGAAAATCTCCTCCAATCACCAGAACCTTTCCTCCAAATGGCAAGTTAACATCCATAATCTCGCGAAGAAGCTTATCGATGCAACGCAAGCCATGTTTTGGCAACATTGTGATCTCGTCCATGAGAATGAGAGATGCTTCCTGCAATATTTGAGCTTCTGTGGATGTTAAGCGCATTAATGAGACTGAAGTATCGAGCAAAGGAACTGGCAACTTGAATCCACTGTGGACTGTCCTTCCACCCTTCAAAAGCGTTGCAGCAATTCCGGTTGTCGCGAATGGCAAGACAGATTGATTTCGACCGCGAATGAATGACATGAGCGTCGTGTAAAGAAATGTTTTACCGGAGCCTCCCGGTCCATCAATGTAAAAACATCGCTGTGTGGCATTCACATCGTCCACTGCTGCAATTATTTGATTAAATGCACTGAGCTGTTGGTCGTTGAGAAGTGCAATTCGCTCTGCTCCCTCTCGCGCCTCTTCGACGGCATCGTACGCCGGAGTGTCGTCAGTAAAATTTCCAGTGGGCTCTGGTAGCTTGAATTTGCTACATGATTTGCCGTGCTGCTTGAAGATGGCATTGATGTTGTGGAGCGCTTTGTTGATAGCTATGGGCTCTGGGTCACGTCGCGCGTAGTCAAGAATCATGTCCGGTAGATGATCTTCCCACAATTTCGGAGCATCAGCAGGGATACAAAATACGCAGATATAAGCGAACATCTCGCGTAATTGCTTTGGCATAAGGTATGTGGCTCCATCTCTCAAACAATTTGCCCATTCGTCGTCAGACTCAAGTAATCCTCGTGCTGATGCTGCTGCCTTGAATGTCTCATAAACAACAGCATCAACCGTTCGCAAAAAGTCAAAGCTGGTAGCTCCACGCACGTGGAGAAGAAGCATTCGTAAATAGAATCGCTCTTCGTCCTTAATTCCCACCGTATACATACGCGATACCACATTGTTCCCTCCCCTCTTGCGTTGTTGCCAATGACCTTTTGTGAAAGTGTAATGGTAGGGTATATCCGTGTAAAGCCACTGTCTTGCTTCCTCATCATTCTCGTTGAGACTAAACCATCGCTCGAGTTTAGTTTTGCCAGTTTGTGCCGCTAAGAGCGCCTCCTCTTCGTGCCCAGCTTCGAATACGACCGTTTGTTGATTTGGCAAGTGAACGTTGAGACGCATCACGGCATGACTGCGATCATGCATTGGTGACTCTCGCAATCTCCACATCGCTTCCGGAGCGCTAACGTACCGACAACTTATATAATTGGAAAGCTCATCGTATCGCAATTCTGGATTTCCATCTGATCTGATGGATATGTTGGCGCAATCAAAGCCTTTGAAAATGTACTTGTAGATGTACTTGATGGCATGAAGTGATGTGCAGACCTCGACGTTAATGTGTGCGTTATATTTGAGAGTCAAATAGGGGTTGTAGGGAACGACATTGCGACTGTCCATTTGCACGCCTCTGACTGTTGCGCGCTCATTGTTTCGACGACGATATACCGGATAACCACTTGCGTTTGGAATTGTGTTTGCATTGAATTCTTTTGGGAAATTTTTACTGCAACTTCCATTGACCATACATGGTGCTTGTAAGTTGGCAGAGCCACACGGACCGTGCATCATACATAGCGTGACTATTTCCCGAAGTCGCGGACTTGATTCTGGGGGAATTTCAGCGCTTACGTATTGATCAATTCTGTGCGCCATGGTGAATTTATCCTCCACTCTCAATGTTACCAAGATGTGAGCGTGTGGGAGGCCACGTTTCTGGAACTCAATGCTGTACACGAAAGCGAGACATTGTCCGAAGATTCCATGCTTTGTAATGTCCTCCATCAACGAATCAAGCTTCAGTTTGAACACTCTTGCTACCAAATCGGGACGATCGCATGTTTGTTCTCCAGGTCGCAGGTTGGCGACGATTTCTGGCCAGCTTGGATTTGCCGTAAATGTGATGAAGACGTCAGGTGCTCCCCACTTTGCAAAAATTGACATTGCGTCGCAGCATCTCTCTCTCATGTTACGCGGTGAGCCTTCGAATGACGATGGAAGGATGATAGACACGCCCGCTGCAACATTCTGATTCTCCGCTAAGTTAGCCATATGATCAGCCAGTCCTTGATATTGCTCTGTTCGTATTCGCTTCTGATTCTGCCTGATGTAGTTGAGATTGTTGGCTTCTACTTGAAGGTAAGAATCTACCAACCACTGTTGCGTGAGCTTTCCAGCGCTCATAATCGGACTGAAGTCATCGCGAATTGCTGTGAGAGCAGCTTTGAACTGCAACATGCTGACATTCCTACGCTTTTCTGCGAGCGTTGCACCTTCGTATGACTCGCATTGCCAATATGGCTGCCACCCTGCCTCGCCGTAAGGAAACATGATCGCGTAAGTCATGGGGTCCATATTAGGGCTTAAAATGTGTAATTTGATGAAGGCTTGATTGGGATCTTGAGGATTTTTTGGATAGATGTGTATGTCTCTCTCGAAGGGAGGTTCTCCGTCCTCATTCACAAAGACCATGGCGATCTCATTGGATGTCGGTGCATTGTATCGCCTCTGATCAGACTGTCGATCGCGATAAAAGGCCATCGAAACAGTAGGAATGGTAAGTCCTAATTGAGCGGCATTCTGTGCTTCTCGCGACTCGATCTCGTGCATTAGCTGGTAACATTGTGCGAGCCGATTGTTGTCGCGGAAAAAGCGATCAAGCTGATACATAATTTCCTGTCGGCAATCCTCGTTTGCTTGATGCTGCTGACGAACGTCAGTTGCTTGAGTTGTAGTATCAAGCACATACAATTGAGCATATTGTGGTGCTTGATCGTTGACTGGCAGAGTATGGGATGTTTGGTGACATGTCTGGCCGTGAATTTTGAAGACGTAAGGACCGCGTCCTGGAAAATCGATGATTTTTGCACCCATTGATGCGAAAGAGATGGCATTGTTGTATGAGCGGATCTTATCGCGAAAATGTCTATATTTTGGATGAATTAGATCAGAGAGAAGCTGTTGTAGAAACGTAGGATATGGCAGTACAGTTCCGCCAACATTAGTAGGCTTTGGCAATTTGACGCGACCCTTCCTGCAACAGCTTGTGAATTTCTTGTCTGCCGGACGTTCCGCAGCAAAATTTCGAGAGGCACAAAATTGACACATTGCATCAAAAGGTCCGCAGTGATGTTGGTCAACATTTGCCTCATCAAAGTTACTTGTAACATCTTGAATTGCTTGACTAATGCGTTTTTGAGCTGCCTGATATGATGATGAGTTTGCTGTTAGACGTGCTTGCTTTTGTGATGGAGTTTCAAGTGTAATTCTATTACGTTGTGAAGCTGCATTTGCTTCTTGACGTGCAGCTGCGTGCTCTTCAGTTTCCAGCTCTAATTTTCGTCGTTTTTCAGCATTAATTTTAGCGAGGGTTTCCTGAGATTGTTTAGCCCGCCATCTTGCTTTACGTTCTCTTGCCAGCCTGCGCTTCCTTTCAATTGGATCTTCGCCCACATCCATAGTGTTTCTACTGTCCAAAATAATGAATACGAAAATAGTTAAATATATATAAAAGGTAATTATTGTTCTGGTACTTACGAAGATATTGTAGAGGATATTTTAAATCAATTAATATATATGCAGAATTTCAATGATGTGTATGTTTCAGATTGTGAAAGATAACCTTTAAAATAACAGTAAAAGTTAAGGACTGGGTATTGGAAAATTTTACGAAAGCTCCCGCGTAATTTAGTTATTTCACACTGAGAGGCAGTCAAAAAACTGACTGTTTCCAAGTATATCAACATATTTACTTTGAAACTTTTATGTCTTTGGTTATATAACAAATGAAAATGTCATTGAATTTATTTGATAAGTAATTGATGTTGATCTAAAATAAAATATCAATAAATTTCAACGTTTTTCTTTCGAATGTCACTTTATTTTACTTCTACTCAGAATTCTACTCACAATCTGAGTGATTAAAATCACTATTTTTTTAAATAATTGAAAAAAAATCGAAATAATTGTCAGAAACTTTGAATCAATATTGAAAATAATTAAATGGTAACTACGATTGTGTCCCGTTTGCCAATTTTTTTTCAGCTTAACACATATTTAAATGTTTTATTTTAACACATAATGTTCATTCACTACCATGGTACTTATTCAGCACAGTCGGAATGAGCTTTTCGACATGTAGCTGCCTCCTCATCGGTTTGAAGTGCAATTCGATTTTTCAGCATTAATTTTAGCGAGGGTTTCCTGAGATTGTTTTGCCCGCCATCTTGCTTGACGTTCTCCTGCTAACCTGTGCTTCCTTTCCATTGGATCTTCGCCCACTTCCATAGTGTTTCTACAGTCCAAAACAATGAATACGAAAATAGTTAAATATATATAAAAGTTAATTATTGTTCTGGTACTTACGAAGATATTTAAGAGGATATTTGAAATCAATTAATATATATGCAGAATTTCAATGATGTGTATGTTTCAGATTGTGAAAGATAACCTAAAAATAACAGTAAACGTTAAGGACTGTGACATCACTATGCTTTAAAAAAAATCTTAATCATTTTGGTTTCCAGATTAACATTAACAAAACAACGCACGAACCTTTGACGTCAGCATTTGTGTTGTAAACAGTGCTGCCAGCGCTAGTTTATTTAATCATAGTGTGCTTTGAGCGTTACTGAATAAGTGAGTCAGTGATAATTGAGGGTTTTGTGCTGGGGTGCCAGCTAACTAAATACGATATATTACATTTCCTGAAAAGTACTCAAAGTATTTTATAATTAACAATCTTTAAATCCTCTTTTTACATCGTTCCCTTTTCCAAATTTAAAAACATGAGCTAAATCAATGACGTCATATAATATCTTTTTACGGCGAGAAATTTTAGAAAGCAGCGCACCAAATTACTGCACCAAAAATAACTCTTATCGAACGTCCGCATGAAATTGTTCAATTTTTTAATTAATAAATAGTGTGGATGGTGTTTAATGTTAATCTGGAAACCAAAATGATTATCCAATTTTAAAAAAAAAGCAGAGTGATGTCCCTCAGCGTTCCGCTACATAATTGAGCGTAAATATATATATACTAGATTGTTCCGGGGCGACGTGGCGCCTTCGGCGCCCACTTCTTTTAGGGCGCCTACGGCGCCCACCTTATTCATAAGCAAAAATTAAACTTGCTGAAATGTTCACAAAGTATTTTTATAGGGGCCGTCCATAAAGTACGCCACTTTTTTTGTCAAAACCCCAAGTAACTTATCCTTGTTTGATAAATACGAAATATTAAACTTCCTGAAATGTACACAAAGTATTTTATAATTATAAATCATCAAATCCTATTTTTACATCGTTCCCTTTTTCCAAAATTAATATATAAGCTAAAGCAATGGCGTCATATAATATATTTTTTACAGCGCGTCTTTAATTTGTAATTAATTTGCACACCTTTTGATGCACACCTTGTGTTAAATATAAGATCAACCAATGACGTCATATTAAATATTTTTACAGCGCTAATCACCACACGATTTTTTAAAACTGCTATAGACTGTTCTACATCATGAGCGTTCCACATCCAATGAGTGACTTGGGCTTTTATATTATATATGATTCTGGATATCTCGGCCACTTTGGTATCGCAGAAAAGACTAGAGTCTGTCCTACTTTTACCTAATTTAAAGATTTTACAGTTACGCAATGTCAAACCGATTAATTTATGCTTAAATAAAAGTAAAGATCTGGATATAATTGATTTTCAAGGGACAGAAAATATGGACATCAAAACCAGCTGTTTGAGCTGGTTGTCTATTGGCAAGGCTTTGTACACAGGTGACTTTATGATCTGTTGTGACGTGATCCGAGGCCCAAATATACCAGCAAGACATTGTCACGCGCCACGTGATGCAATCTCTACGTGTCAAGACCTTATTGGTGACCCACTAAAATGTGTTATACTATGGTTTGTCGGTGTCTTGTCTCTTCTTGGAATATGTTTTTAGTGATATACCGCTTAGTTTTGGACAGGGCTGTATTTAAAACAGCATACGGGCTGTTTATTGTTTGTTTAGGTGTATCTGATTTTATCATGGGTGTCTACTTATTGATCATAGCTTGGGCAGACTTGCTTTATCGGAACGTTTACGTTTTAAATGACATGTACTGGAGACATAGTAACGTCTGCAAGTTAGCTGGTATTCTGTCAACTTTCTCAAGTAAGACCTCTACCATGTTTATTTGCCTCATTACACTTGACAGGTTCTTGGTCATTCGGTATCCGTTTGGTCAACACAGGTTCTCAAAGATTGGCAAGATAATGTCCATCTGTTTGACACTGGTCATAGGTGTCGTGGTGTCTGTGATCCCAGCCGTGTTCCCTGGCTGGAAGATTTACTCCTCCAACGGGATGTGCCTGGCTCTTCCATTTAGTTCCGGGAGACACGGGGGTTGGGAATACTCTGCCGTATTGTTTGTCGGCCTGAACTTTGTTCTATTTATTATGATAGCCTTTGGTCAGCTGGCAATTTTCCTTGCCATAAACTCGTACAACGACAGCAGAATATCCAGCACGAAGGACCATTCAAGAAGGGCCCAAGATTTCGCTGTTGCTAAACAGTTATTTCTGGTGGCCCTGTCAGATTTCTGCTGCTGGTTTCAAAATGGAATTATGGGTATTTTGTCGCTTAATGGCTACCAATTTGACCTTGACGTCTATGCCTGGTCAGCGGTTCTCATCCTCCCAGTAAACTCGGCCATCAAACCGTTAATCTACACCTTGCCTGCTATATATAGGCACCTACACATTTACTTTTGTGCAGCAGATACATCATTATCATAACTACACATTACACCAATTCTCACTTTCCCAACTTTTATTACAATAAACTTTACAGTTTTTCAGGAAGTTTAGGAATAAACCTTTCATTTAAATTATTTTGGGGTATCCGTTTGTTCATTGGAGTTAGTTTTCAAATGAGCCTTGACATATCTCTGTAGATGGAATGTTTTAGAACGAATGGTGCATTAAAATTCTGTAGTTGAATGATTTTGTAATTGTTTCTTGCAAGTTGTAGCTTTTTTATTAAACGTTACTTCATCTCCTTCTATATATTAAGTCTCAGTGCGGTTCGCATAGTGCTGTGCGGTGCGGGTGCGCACACTACTAAATATACTTTCTGGCGAAATATATATAGATAAATATATATATATATATATATATATATATATATATATATATATATATATATATATATATATATGTATACTAGAAAAATACCCGCACTTTGTAGCGGGAGTGTGCTGACCCTTTATCCAAGTATTAGTTGCTGGTAATTACATTTTTTTATTTGCCAAGTTAAATTTCAGATTCATCAGTTAAAATCTTATGAGAAACAGAGATATGCCATTTTACCGCGTGAGTTGTTTTTACTTAATGCAGTGCCTTTTAACATAACCTTACTATTTAAAAGATATGATTTATTAAATAATGATTCTTGCCGACCATAATAACTAAATTTACAATTTCATTCCCACTTGTACAAAATTAACATAACTTACAGGTTTTCCGAAAGAGCTCTACCACCCTCGTCACTCAAAAATTTAATATATAATTACGAAACTGCATCGTATCACAATTGTAAGTTATATAATATTTGTAACCACGTCTATGAGATAAAGAACATGTGGCACTATCCCTTTAAAAGGCAAAAGCTAAGTGACTCATAGCGCAAATAAACAAAATTATAAATGTACTTTCTAAAATACTTTTTAAAAAAAAACTGGTCGTATTAAAATGATATAAAAAAATGTGTACACCATATTTAGACAATATAGAAAGCTGGCCGCATAAAATAAAGTCTTGTTATAAAGTAAATGTACTGGACCAAAAAACTCCTCCTTTTGACGTATTCACAATTGTTTTCATATGGAAATAATATTTAACATTTTTTATGTCTCTATATTTTACTATTTATATTTAGGGTTTATAAGCAATGTGTATAATTTCAAAAAGGAATCATTTTTTTGTGTTCCCTATTTCGGATAAGGCATCATATTTTGTAAATTATATAATGCACAGACACACACCAGATTTTATATCTGAAAATAAAATAAAAATGAAAAAAAAAGATTCAACCGTCTGTTCATAAGTGCATCTTAAAAATGATTAAAAGGCAATTTTAGAAATGGCCTATGCTATTCTGAATACAAAGGAATGAACATAAAAACATATTCAATTCGCAATTCATATTAATTAAGCGTTTTCAGGATCACTTCATTAAATTTAGTCAAGTTTTGTTAATAAATTCGGTATCGAAAGTTTATAATGTATAGTGTATATAAAGCTTAAGTAAACTGTTGTAAAGTGTAAGTTTATTTGACATAGGCCATAACTTTCAACATAAAATAAACTCGCTACATCTATGGTTTTTAATTAATTGTCGAGTTATGAATTGAATTTTTAAAAATCCCAATTTTATTAATTGCATGTAAAATATTAATACAATGCATCGTGAAAATAATTAAAATTAAAATAATTTAAATGCATATGTAATATATAAAGCTCAGTTGATATTTTTATGTTTGTTTGTTTGTATCCATTAAAGAAAGGCCACTGCTTTGTTGACATTTTCCAAAAGATCTCTGCCACTGTCGTCACTAAAAAAGCTCTTATATATTTACTACACTGCATCGTAACACAATTGTAATTAATACAATATTTGTCATAGCGTCTATGAGATAAAGATAATAAAGATAAATAAAGAAATTAGGCTATATTCCTAATTTTAAAAAAAAATTAACAAAAAAAAACGCATATGAAACCATGACAATAATTGATTTTAAAAATGGCCTATGTTAATCCATCATCAAAGGAATGAACATAAAATATTCAATTCGTAATACAAAATAATTAAGCGTTTTCAGGATCACTTTATTTAGTTTAATCTACTTATGTTAATAGGTCCGGTAGCCTAAGTTTAAATAGTTTGAAAAAAATACTGACACAATTATTACATAAATGGGTTTTTTTTAAATGTCGAGTTATGGAACAGAAAATAATTAAAACAAATTCGCAATTAAATTTAAAAGTGTAAACAATTAAATCTAATGCATCGTGTGGCAGTTGTAATTAAATATGTTTACGTGTCTGTCTAATATATAGAAAGTAACAGTCCTAATATATATCTAATATATAAAGCTCATTTGTTTGTATGTTTGTATGTTTCACTTTTCGACTTTCTGTTAGACAATCACGGAAAAACCAAATGACGGACGGGGACCAAATTTGGCAGGACGGTTCCTTTTACCCTGAAGGTGGTTTTAAGTTAGTTTTTGTAATTGTCCCTTTTGCCCGAATGCCGTAAATTAAATAATCAGAAAATGCAGAGACAAAGAATAAAAAATTTAACCTCATTTCTGTATTGAACAAATTTACGCGGAAGTTCAAATGCCGTTCAAAGCGAGTTACTTTTGGTGACGTTTTTTTTCCCCAATGCCAATACTTTATTTTCAGCCGTGCGCATTTGAAAAAATATTATAATGTCCAATTACGGTGCGCACATTTTCATGTACGCTTCATAATTTGAGCTGTGTAGTACAAATATTTGTCATTTTCTTTACTGTTACTTTCTATATATTAGATAGACACGTAAACATATTTAATTACAACTGCCACACGATGCATTATATTTATTTGTTTACACGTTTAAATTTAATTGCGAATTTTCTGTTCCATAACTCGACATTTAATAAAAACCTATTTATCTAATAAATGTGACAGTATTTTTTTTCAAGGCTTCATTTTTAGCGTTGCGCGTTCTAAAACCTTTTATCGCCTGATTACTGTGCGCACATTTTCGTGTACGCATATTAAATTTAGATGTGTCCTATTAATATAACATTTATATTTAGTTTGTCTTTTACATAAGCTATTGTCTTTTACATAACCTATACACTTATACTATTTATATTTAGGCTACTGGACCTATTAACATAAGTATATTAAACTAAATAAAGTGATCCTGAAAACGCTTAATTATTTTGTTTTGCGAATTGAATATGTTATGTTCATTCCTTTGATGATGGATTAACATAGGCCATTTTTAAAATCAATTATTGTCATGGTTTCACATGCGTTTTTAACATAAAATTTATTTGTTTTGTTTGTTTTTTTTAAAATTAGGAATATAGACTAATTTCTTTATTTATCTTTATTATCTTTATCTCATAGACGCTGTTGCAAATATTGTATTAACAATTGTGTTACGATGCAGTGTCGTAAATATATAAGAGCTTTTTTAGTGACGAAAATTTAAAAAAGTTTACATAACCTATATATTTACACTATACATTATAAATTTTCGCTACCGAACGTATTAACAGAAGTTGACTAAGTTTAATATAGTGATCATGAAAACGCTTAATTAATATGAATTGCGAATTGAACATGCTTTTTAATCATTTTTCAGATGTAATGTAATTATAATCAGACGGTTGCATCTTTTATTTAATGTGGATATATATCAGTGGCGTCACTAGGGGGGTGCGGGGGGGGGCGGGCCGCCCCGGGTGACACCCATCAGGGGGTGACACCCAAACATATCAATTTACTGAACGATTTGATGTAAAAAAAAATTATAAATAAATAAATAAAACATTTAAAAAAGACATTCTTTCTCCTAGAAAGAAATTACGAAATACAATGAAATACGCTAAACGCTTAAACTTTTCAATAAAAAAATATCAGTTAACGTTCAATAATACAACAGTCCCAACGAACTACAATGAAACAAATTAGAAAAAAAATAAAGAAACAGCGGACCAGAGAGAGCTTTAAAAAGTTTAGAAATATGGGAGACGGTGTCTCATGTTTTAAATGATATAAGCCAACTGGGCTTAGACATACCGACACCCCACCTCACTAGTCCCTCCACCACAGTTGGGAGTGTGGTGGACGAAGATTTCTCTAAAAACAAAATAATAATAAAAATCAAAATGTGGGTTTTCTTTGTTGTTTTTTTACATGAAAGTTATGGATTAAATGTCTTTGAGTTAATAAATAATTTAGTTTTATTTATACCAGTGGCGTCGCTAGGGGGGGGGGCAATGGGGGGGGCCTCCCCGGGTGACACCATCATGAGGGTGTCAACAAAGTATAAAATTTTATTGTTTTCGATTTTATGTCAGAAAAAAAGAAGACACATTTTTTTCACCTAAAAAGAAATTAAGAAATACAATTAAATACGTTAAACGTGAAAACTGTTATTAAAAATATCAGTTAACTTGCAATAACAAAACAGTCGCAACACACAAACAACATTAAAACAAATTAGGATAAAAAGAAACAGTAACAGCAGAGAGATCTTTAAAAAGAGCTGGACTTGAAATAGGCAGTGTCTTCTGTTAAGATATAAAGCCATTTTGCCTTTGACATACCAACAGCATGAAAGAATCCCACCTCATTTCTCCCTCCACCCCAGTGGGATGGGGGGAGAATACGATTTTTCTACAAAAAAAAATCAAAATATGGGTTTACTAAGATGTCTTTTTTTAAAGGAAAATTATGAATTCAGTGTCTTTGACTTTATATTTTGTTTTATCTATATTTATTAGAGGCGTGCAAGCATAGACATGCATGTTTATATATTGGAGGTCCTCCGGTTACGACTGTCCTATCCCGACTTACGCGTTTTCGTGGTTACGAACACGCACCCATAAAGAATAATATTACGCGTTATTCCGTATTTTTTAATGTTTTTTTTAAAATAATTTTTAAACTTTTGTTTTTCATTGGGTAACGAATTGTTTTCTCTATTTGAAATAAAAAATAAATAAATTAGTTTGCGAATTTTTCTCATTGCGAAGTTAGCAATCAAGTCAGTAAAGCTAAGTAAGCCTACAAGTTCCTTTTCAATGTTCATTAGAGAGAGCATATTCAGTCTTTGTTGTCCCATGCAAATTCTAACTAATTTTTATATTCTTTTCAACTTTGGAAAGGATCGCTCTCTGCTGCAGTTTGGTGTCATTACTGACAAATAGATGCGAAGTGCGATGTGTACATTTGTAAAGGACTGTGTGAATTAGCTCATTCAAAAGCATCAACATTTTTAGTTCTGTGCACGTGTTTTGAGTTTCGCATTGTGCTACTTCCTTTTCTTTGCCCTGAGCTTTGGGCTTGACAATAACGTTTTTAAGAGTTCTGAAAATTGGACTAATTCTGAAGATAGAAAGTCTTCAAAATCACTTGAATATTCTTCCATTAACTTGGCTGCTGCCCATAGGATGGCATCTTTGCTGAGCTCAGTTATGTTTGTAAGAAAGTCATATTTCTCGTGGATGTATTTATATGCGCCTAACCGATGTTGTAGGGTTTAAGAAAGTTTGTCAATAATTACCATAAATACCTCAACCTTGAATTTTTGTCTCGGGGATAATATTGTTTTGGTGATGTCCCTTTATCAGACTAACACTTTCTCTTTATTGATAGTATTGAAGATTGTTTATACTTTTTTTTCATGGACTTGTCCTTTCCTTTGTCTTCATAGTAATCTAATTAAAAATGCAGTCTTTTAACAAATTCAATGAGAGACTTCAAATGCATGGCTGAATTCAAAGATATTCTCGGCTCTTGAAGGGATACATTCGTATTCTGAAATGTTTCTGAAATTTCAAGTTAAATAGCGACTTCCAGTTGTTCAAGTTCCTTCCGAAATCCTTCTGTTTCAAGTTGACAGTCACGTGGCTGATTTTCATTAGTTGCTAATTCTTCCAGTGCTGCAATATTCTCACGTTATGAGTTATTAAAAGAGCTTAATCATTTCGGGCTGACCATCTTATGTCAACAATGAGTAGATGCAACAAGCCGGGTATAAAGATTTTGCAGAAGGAAAAAAATATGTCTGCAGAAGGACAACCTGCTGCACTTTTCCCAAACAAATTAATTGAATGAGCTGTGCACGGCACATAATGAGCAACACTGCACTACTCACGAAGAATGACCTGGACTCCGTTTTACTTCCTACTCATATTTGCAGCATTGCCGTATGACTGTCCAAGGTATTTTCAGGGTGTCATACAAACATTTGCCCATCTTTATTATACACTATAATAAGTTTGGGGGACTTTAAACTTTAAATCAGTGGGGACCCCTGGCTTTAGCCCGATCAGTACCCCCTCCGCCATAGGGGGACGGTGTCACGCATCTGTGACGATGTGTGTTGAGGGGAAGGGTGTTTTTTTAAAAAAAGTGACGTCACATCATAAACGCGCAACTTAAAATAAATGTTCCACTGAAATATTTGATTGTTTACCATTTATTTAATGACGTTTTCAATAGCTTCACGAGTGTTACGATATTAGAGAGCAGACTTACCCTAAATACTAGAAAATACGGCTTGGGGGGGGGGTATAAAAACTTTGTGACATCATATCGGGAAAAAACGGTTGGGGGGAGGGGGTTGGATTCTAAGTTTTTGTGACAAAGTATGACGCTGGGGGAGGGTGGGGTAAAAATCGGCAACATCGCGTGACGTCATTTATGGATGACCACTTCGCTCGTGAAGGGGTGACACCATGAGCTACCGCCCCGGGTGACACCAACCCTAGTGACGCCTCTGATATATATATATACAAATATCTTTCACAAACAAAATCTGGTGTATGTGTATTGACTATAATTTACTAAATATCATGCCTTATCAGAAATAGGGAACAAAAAATTATTCCTTTTTTAAATTATACACATTTCACAAAAACCGTAAATATAAATAGAGCTGTGTCATTTTATTATATTAATTGCAAATAAAAACATTTACATTTGGTTTGGCTTTGCGATATAAAGCAATTTCCTATTTCCGGGTACTTTCTTTATTTTACAGTAATGTGCTTTTGACCAATGATTCCGTTTTTTCTTACTTCAGCTATATGACTATACTTTTAAACTTTAGCTACCAGGAATCACCATCATGTTGTCCTCGGTCACGTGGTTACCCTCAAAGACTATTAGAGTCACGTGCAGACCTATTTTTAAAATTACACAACTCAGATTCGTTATATCAGAAGAGTTCATCAAATTGTTAGTCCATGTTATTACTCATTACCCATGAAAATGCTCTTATAAAAAATGTTGGCTGGATTTCTTTGAGAGATACCAAAGTAGTAGCCATCTTCCCCTTGCCAAAACATCAGAGGATATTGTAGGGCATCATAGGAGCGGTGTGTTTCTGGTACCCTTTGCAAACCGTTATTTCTTTTTTGTAGTATAATGTCACGCTTTTCAAAATTAATTCCAACCATTACTACTGCTACCTCATCAAAAGTAGGGGCATTGAACCGCCTTAGGTGTTCGCCTGCTGGTGTTTTATCAGCGCGTATAATGATTTTGCACTCATCTGAAGGCATTTGTTCCAGAGCAGTCTTAAAAAGATTTACGTACGCATTATGACTGTGAAGAAAATCTTGGAGCTCTAAAACAATTTTTTCCTCAGTACCTGGAATAACAGAACATCTTTTTTGTGCTTCGGAAACATTATCTCCCATGAAATATATTTGAAGAAATTGTGGTTGATCATCACCAACAGGAAGAAGTGAGCCCAGGGTGTGGTATATTTGTCCTTGGACCTTAAAAGTTGGCATTTTTGGCATCAGGTGCAAATCCACGACAATGTCTTCAGAATTATTTTTAAACATTGGTTTCTTTAAATTTATTCCTTTTTACTTTGATCGTTGCGAAGCACGACGGGTCTACTAGTATCTAATATATAAAGTTCAGTTGGTGTTTGTATGTTTGTATGTTTCACTTTTCGACTTTCTGTTAGACAATCACGGAAAAACCAAATGACGGACGGGGACCAAATTTGGCAGGACGGTTTCTTTTACCCTGAAGGTGGTTTTAAGTTAGTTTTTGTAATTGTCCCTTTTGCCCGAAAGCCATAAATGAAATAATCAGAAAATGCAGAGACAAAGAATAAAAAATTTAACCTCATTTCTGTATTGAACACATTTACGCGGACGTTCAAATGACGTTCAAAGCGAGTTACTTTTGGTGACGTTTTTTTCTCCAATGCCAGTACTTTATTTTCAGCCGTGCGCATTTGAAAAAAATATTATAATGTCTAATTACAGTGCGCACATTTTCGTGTACGCTTCATAATTTGAGCTGTGTAGTACAAAGATTTGTCATTTTCTTTACTGTTACTTTCTATATATTAGATAGACACGTAAACATATTTAATTAAAACTGCCACACGAGGCATTAGATTTAATTGTTTACACGTTTAAATTTAATTGCGAATTTGTTTTAATTATTTTCTGTTCCATAACTCGACATTTAATGAAAAACCTATTTATTTTTTTCAAGGCTTCATTTTTAGCGTTGCACGTTTTAAAATCTTTTATCGCCTGATTACTGTGCGCACATTTTCGTGTACGCATCTTAAATTTAGCTGTGTCCTCCTATTAATATAACATTTATATTTTGTTTGTCTTTTACATAACCTATACACTTATACTATTTAAACTTAGGCTACCGGACCTATTAACATAAGTAGATTAAACTAAATAAAGTGATCCTGAAAACGCTTAATGATTTTGTATTGCGAATTGAATATGTTATGTTCATTCCTTTGATGATGGATTAACATAGGCCATTTTTAAAATCAATTATTTTAATGGTTTCACATGCATTATTAACATAAAATTTATTTGTTTTAAATTAGGAATATAGCCTAATTTTTTTAATTTATCTTTATTATCTTTATCTCATAGACGCTGTTGCAAATATTGTATTAATTACAATTGTGTTACATTGCAGTGTCGTAAATATATAAGAGCTTTTTTAGTGACGACAGTGGCAGAGATCTTTTGGAAAATGTCAACAAAGCAGTGGCCTTTTTTTAATGGATACAAACAAACATAAAAATATCAACTGAGCTTTATATATTACATATGCGTTTAAATTATTTAATTTCAATTATTTTCACGATGCATTGTATTAATATTTTACATGCAATGAATAAAATTAACTGAACACATTGCTTATAAACCCTAAATATAAAGAGTAAAATATAGAGACATAAAAAATGTTAAATATTATTTCCCTGTTTAGACAATTATGTATACGTCAAAATGAAGAGTTATTTTGGTCCAGTACATTTACTTTATAACAAGACTTTATTTTATGCGGCCAGCTAACTATATGTCTAAATATGGTGCGCACATTTTTTATATCATTTTAATACGACCATTTTTTTAAAATAGTATTTTTGAAAGTACATTTATAATTTTGTTTATTTGCGCTATGAGTCAATTAGCTTTTGCCTTTTAAAGGGATAGTGCCACATGTTCTTTATCTCATAGACGTGGTTACAAATATTATATAACTTACAACTGTGATACGATGCAGTTTCGTAATTATATATTAAATTTTTGAGTGACGAGGGTGGTAGAGCTCTTTCGGAAAACATATAAGTTATGTTAATTTTGTACAAGTGGGAATGAAATTGTAAATTTAGTTATTATGGTCGGCAAGAATCATTATTTAATAAATCATATCTTTTGAATAGTAAGGCTATGTTAAAAGGCACTACATTAAGTGAAAAGAACTCACGCGGTAAAATGGCATATCTATTTATTTTCTCATAAGATTTTAACTAAATAGTTGAATCTGAAATTTAACTAGGCAAATAAAAAATGTAATAACCATCACCTAATACTTGGATAAAGGGTCATCACACTCCCACTACAAATTGCGGGGATTTTTCTAGTTGTTAATAAAGCGTGATCATGTCTGCTTCCAGAAAATGTAAACGCTCTAAATTGACTGCGTGACTGGCTGAAGTGATGCCTTCTTGCTTACTCTAACGTTGCTGGAAGTATCTATAATGTGTTATTTTTATTGATAACTAAGTTTTAATAATTAATACTATTTTTTTTATTTTATTATTAAATCTTAAGGTAAACTAAAATTTGTAATATGTCAATTACAAATCCTGAATCTTTAAAAAAAAATAATTAAAATTAACATTGTAATTAGTTTTCAAATATATTTGCTTTTCTACAAGAGCACGTCTCATTGGACCTTATGTAACATGACTTGAAATAATACTTCAGAAATAAGATTTAGACATATTTTCCATTGCAAACATTGGAATTAGACATTTCTTCCATTGTTATCATAATTTTGATTTCAATTTTTTGTATGGATTAGAGAAAATACAATTTAATTTCAAAATATTCTCATTTTTCAATGTGTGCAAGACAGAGGAAATAACTCAATAAAATAAAAATGTCAATTACCTTTTTTTGTTACTTCCCTTCAGATGTTCAGTTTAATGACATAAATTTTATTTTTTGTCTTTAATCGAAATTAACGATTAATTAATCGTATATATATATATATATATATAATATATATATATATATATATATATATATATATATATATATATATATATATATATATAAACTGACCTCAAAATGATCCATATAAAATTCTCCTCATTATTTCTTCTTGATTATTCTTTTAAATATTTTACGGCAACAAACTTAAGAAAAAATTTCCAAAATGTACTATCAGTTATAAATGTTAAGGGAAAAAACAAGAAATTACTTATTTATAATATTTTCTATTCATTTACAAATTTTATATTTAATATATTCTTCATGGATGAATTTTATAAAAATAATACTTATTTATGAATGATATAAAACTACAGGGCACGAGGAGAAATCAACTCAAAACTATACCTCAGAATTCTTCCTGTAAAAGGTTTATCAAAATAAACGAAATAAAATATCTCTTATTTTCGCTTTTTAAACAATTACAACTTCTACAAAGTCAACTGGTGTAAGGGTCATAACACAAAGATAACATGAATCAAATACTCATTATTTTACACCAATTACATAGGTCACATAAATATTGACCATGGTCATTCCATATTTCTCTCTACGAAAAAAAAGACTCACTTTTTGTAACGGTTGTGCCTGGAGCTAGTTTTTGCTTTAAACCATGCCTCAGTCACTAAAATTACTTACTTAAAGCTCATGCAACAACTATCCATCATAAGCGAAATTCAAAGTGAGAAATGTGCAGCTTAAGACCTTATCTTGCATATTGAAAGGCTTATTAAAAAATGAAAACTGCGCATGATATTTTAAAAAAAAATTACTTTAGATAATTTATAAATATGGTATATTTTTTAAAACAAGTGTTTATCTTAGTATGCTTTGTGTGTAAAAAGTTTGAAGTAAGGTAAGCATAACGATATATTTAAAAGTTCCAACCGGACAAGCAGATAAACAAGTTTTTTTGTTATTTTTTTTTCAACATGTTGATTATTGTTGTCTATTAATACTTTAGCGTCCTATTTTATTTTATCTTGATTTTTATTAATTTTGTTGAAGATTTATTTTCTTATTTAAATACTTGTTGGTTACCGACGATCTGATTTTAAGGGAAAAGTCTACGTCCTCAACGCCTCCGGTTAGTAGCAATTTTGAACTTCGAGTTGAAAAAAAAGTGGAAAGATTTGAGGACTTTTTGTAAATAGACAAACTTTGACTTTAACATTAGACAGAGCTTTGTAAATTCTTTGAAAACAAACAACAAATAAATAAACTTCCAAATATAAATGTTTAAATTGAAAAATGAATATTGACAATCTATGGTCCATTTTATTAACAAACTTTGTTGGCCTGATTTAATTCAAAATATTCATTCTAGGTTAGATCACAGTGTAAACAAGTGTATTATTAAATTTTATTAAAGCTTTGTTTATGTACACTATAGAACTTGTTTCATTCGAAGCTGAAAAACTTTGTAAATATTTAACACCCTTTACTAAATACTCTACTACAATATCATTTTCCTCAAAGAAAATCATGAATATAAGATTGTTACACATCATTGGCTTTATAATGTTCTTTTTAATGTAGATTTGTTATATAAATCAGCATTTGCGATTGGTTTTAAAAGTCTTCACATTTATTTAGATGTGGATACGAATTAAATAATAATAATAAAAATAATAATAATGTTCAATCAAATATGGCTATTTTGTACGCACAGCAGCACGTAATTCCATTGGCTTTTTAACTGAATATCCACCTATGTAAAAGGTCATCAATGTTTTATGTTTACCCTCATTTGAAGTCATCCTATTTTGTACTAAAATAACGCATAGTTTCACCTTCTCTTATAATGTCATTGTCGTGGTTAAAGAACCAATACGCGAGCAAAGTAATTATTTAAGGTGAGGCCACAGGCCAATTACAAATTGACGGGGACCAAACTTATGACAATCATGATATACCGTCTTTGAACCACGGACTGATGTAACTATTTTTTTTAAAACTATTACAGATCATACCAGGAAGTGAAATAATGTGAAAATTTAACTTATTTGTTTTTAAAAGTCAGATATTGATATATTTTAGAAATATTTATGAGGATTTTTTTTTACTTTAAATTTTGTAATCTACATTAGCAATATTAGAGGCTATTTGTTTCTACATGTTACATTTATCTATATATTTCAAAAATATTTATATGTACGTGTTTTTGTACTTTTCTTCGCAAAAAGAGGTTATTTCTGTTCACGAGAAGACATCAAGCGCGGAATTATCGGAATTTTTTTTTACATGCGAATTGACTAATCAAAATTGCACATGTCTAATGATTGTTTTTTATTTTAATTGAAAATGTTACTACATTTTTTGAAATGTGAGAGCATTAATGAATTTATCAGCATGAATTACAGAAGATTAGGTTGTGAACTTTAAGTCAAGTTTATAAACGAAGTTATATTTTTTTTTAATTTAGTAAAGTAATGGGATACTTGTTTCATTTAAAGTTCCCTAGTTTCATGTAATAACTAGCAACTGAAATAGATGTCTAAAGTTAGCATGTGTGTTATCTATGATAGAGTAAACGTATGTAAATAATTGTTGGGATGAGATATAATGCTTAGTCTTGAAAAAAATTACTAAATGTTTAAACATTTAAAATCTATTTTATTGTCTGTAATATTAAAAAATGATTATTGCTTGTCAATAGTAAATGTTAAGCTAATTATATTAGGGTTTCGAAAAAACTGAGTAAGGACAAATCAGAGACTTTTAACAACATAAATATTTCAATTTTTAAAATTTAAAGATTTATTTAAAAAGCTTACAAAATAAATAAAGTGATTTTTTATATTGCTTATATATTGTGTAAAAATAAATTATTATTATTTTTATATAAAATACGCATACGCCGCATACTTGATCATAGATAGTGCAAAGAATGGTTTGGGGGGGGGGAGAACGGACACATACAGTAGGTCGAAGAAATGAAGACAACGCAAATGAACGTCGGGGTGGGGGAATCGCCGACGCATTGTTAGTTTCAAGACATGCGCACTGCTGTACAGAATGAGCTTCTGTATATATAAGACAACAATAAATCTGATAAAATTGGAATACATTAAATTCTAGTAAGTATACACATTTATATAAAGATAAAATTGATACAATTTATTTTAAAATTCTAATTTTAAATAATAATTTACAACATCATTTAAATTTAAAATGTGTTGTCATATAAGGTCACTTTCTGACTAATTCATTGATGAAAGATTCTTTAGACAATCAGGTAGAATAATATTTAAGAACTATGTCATCTGATATTTGTATCTACTATGTGTCTAAGTAAATAATACCCAACTTAACTACTTAATATGTGTGAATATGTTTAGGTATATTCGTATTGCAAGCTATAATCTAATATTTCGGAACATGACTACTTATATTTTTTACTCCAAGCTGCTACCTGCTGTTCTTTTTATGTGCCTATTCGATTGTAAATAACTATAGGTATATTTGAACTAGGGCTGTCAATACTGTTGAAAAAGGCTGCCCGGGTACCCATCCAAATTTCCAACGGGTACCTGAGTTACCCGTTCAAAACGCTGCATATTTTCGCTGTCATGACGGCTATACAATGCAACCTAGCCACCATGCATGCACCTCATTTCACACAGTAGGTAACGGCATTATACTTACAAAAACATACTATTGTGCTTTACAAACTTTTATTCCTGCCGTAAATGTATTCATCACACTCATAATATAAAACTACAGTAAAGTGAACTTTCAAACAAAATGTCAACAACAATGACGTAACGTTCATTCAGGTCATACGGGCCCAGCAGCTTGAATGCTAATGTCCGCTAGGCGGCGGTAGTAACTTTTTAATTTATTAACTTTAGTTACTGACAAATATGTACGTCTTATTAAGATCTGTTTTTCTGCTAGGCCTATATAAGAAACAAACACAAGAAAAACAAGAGTAATGGAAAGGGAGTGGGTTTGTTAAATTGTTTTTTGTGAGGTGCGTCGACACCTGTGGGCGGGTGGTGACAGTTTACATCACCAACCAATCGCTGCCTTCAACTTTTACATTTTAAATCAAGCCCAAATTCTTTTCATCCCTATGTTTTTTTTTCAGTGTAAAAAAATAACCTTTCGTGTATGCAGGTTATTACAGTAAATATATTTGAACGACTGAAATATAAATTTTAAAATAAATGAGGTGCTTCTTTAGGATGGTTGGGATATGAAAGGAGGAAGGAGTGAGGGGGGGAGGGTTAGATTTTTAAAAAACACATTAAAGACAAGTTAGCTTCCTGTCATTGATTCAATCAAAGAACCAACAGTTTTTCGTGTTCAGTGGAAAAAGGTGTATTAAAATACTTTTTTAGTTTTGTCCCTTTGGCAGATGCTTCTTCTGAAGCGTTTTCGTGTTAAACGTATTTCTTAGGGAATATTTCAAACGAAAAATTTTAATTTGATAAATTTTCGCGAGTCGTGATGTGATCACAGAAGAGCTGCAGTTTGGCTACCTTTGGTATTAACATTAGAGCCACATTTTCACGGTTAACCGGGTGCAATTTTAATATCCGGGTAATTTCTCAGCCACGGGTACCCTGGAACCCGGGTAACCGTTGACAGGCCTAATTTGAACACAAAATCACTACCCACTATGCGTTTTATGTCTAGGTATATTGGTACACAATGTCACTACCTGAAGACTAAGACAATAGATAAAAATAATAATTCCTCTAAAATAGGAAGAAAAGCAGAACTGATGACGTCATTTACAATTTTTGTAATGGAGTGAGGCATATTATATGAATTTGATTAGCTCAAATTTTCAATAATTTTTTTAAAATTTATTCTAAATTTTGCCTTTAATAAAAGTATAGATTAATATATATGTTATCGAAATAATAACATACAATTTTTCAGTATCGGTCCTTTTGAGATAATTCCTTCTTTTTAAAGTCTTTATATTAACTCGTGGCGTCTGGTTGTTTTTTTTTGCTTGTTTGATTGTTTGCCGCTAAAACTTTGGATCGATTTTTAACCCACTTCACTGTATGCGAGAATGTTATGTAATTAAATTAATGAATTTTTATATTATCTCTAATATCTCTATGTAGCATGTTTTTTTTTGTGCTAGACCGTGGCGGTGCGTATTTTATTGAACAACATTTTAAAAAATATTTTCCTGTCCTCGCAGTGCGGTGCGTATTATATTGACGATACACTTTTAAAATATATTCCGGATTTGTATATTTACGCGGTGCGCATTATATTAAACATGTCTTACGAGACATAACTAAACTTTTGGATTGTTGGATTGTTGTTCGATGCGCATTATAATAAACACTAGTGTATCACCCGTCAAAAATGACGGAAGCTTTCGAAATAAATACACATAAGATTAAAAAATAACGTAATCCAGAACTTTCATTTATTTTATTTATTTTTATTTGATTCATTTATTATCATATTGAACAATTTTATAAGGAACGTTCGAAAAGTGTTATTTTTGGTGCAGCACTATAGAACTAAATCGATCGTAGCGACACCAAACAACATTACAAATTTCGCAGCGCCATCTAGTTAGATCCATACATACAGACAACGGTAATATTGATACTTTTAGTTATGTCTTGTAATTAAAGGATTTTTTGTCCAAAACTTTGTTTTTTACTTTTTTTAAATTTAACTCTATGTTCCAAAGAAATATAATAAGTATGAGTTAAATGGGTTAAAGGGAAATAATAAATTTTGTAATAAGTAATTTCATATATGTAAGGGTTTCTTAAATTATATATTATTTAATTGTAACAATACAATAATAGCATTTGGGTAGAATTTTAAAGTAAGTGAAATGTTATTTCTTAATTTCCTCTTTTTACATTACGAAATAAATAACTTTTCAAAAACTATTATTTTTCGACAATCATAAAAAATTATCTGTATTTGGCAATTCGTGCTTATCTCGCCATCATTTGCTGTAAACCAAGTAGTTATAAAGTGTTTTACACTTTAATTCGTACTCATAATCACTATCTTAAGTATTTTATTTTGCCTGATAACATAGCGTAACGAACGAACGAACATTACTTTATTGGAGTTAGTAACAGCGTCTAGAGGTATGTGGGAGGTAGATACAGGGTCAACATGTATGTTGGAGGTTGATACAGTGTCGACAGGTTTATTGGAGGTGGTTACAAGGTCGACATGTTTCTTGGAGGTAGTTAAATGGTCGACAGGTTTGTTGGAGTTAGTTACAGTGTCAACAGGTTAGGTTCTCATTCCTAAGTTACAGCAACCACTACAACAACCACAACAACCACTACAACAATCACTACAACAACCATTACAACAACCACTACAACAACCACAACAACCACTACAACAACCACAACAATCACTACAACAACCACAACAACCACTACAACAACCACAACAACCACTACAACAACCACAACAATCACTACAACAACCACAACAATCACTACAACAATCACTACAACAACCACTACAACAATCACTACAACAACCACTACAACAACCACTACAACAACCACTACAACAACCACTACAACAACCACTACCACGATGAAGAGAACAGCGGCTCCAAGTCCAGCGACGATTAACAATTTTAGTATTCAAAGGGGTGAGCAGTGGCGGGATCTCCTCATCACTTTTACACTAGTCCTTGATCCGCCAATGTTTATACTTTTTTTTCTTCTTTGTTTTTTTTTAATTATTTTTTTTTAGTCCCATAACCACGTGATCGTTATAACCCCATAGTCGTAGGGGGTTCTAATGTTTCGATTAGAACATTCTCGGGCTTGATAGACCTGGCGGCGCCCATCCCTCTCCAGGTCAGCGGAGGACTTTCTTAGCGTTAGTCATTCATCAACATTTTTATAGTGGCTTTACGGTGGGATCGATCCCACTCAGCTTGTGAGGCGAGCACACATTGACTTCGCTATCCAGCCGCCAATTTGTATACTTACCTCTTTATAAAATTAATGAAGTTGAGCAAGAGGTAAGCATAACAAAAAAAACCAGACAAGGAATTATCGACATGAATAATTCCTAGGCAAACCAACAGAAGCGTAACTGGATTTTAACGCCCCCTTGCCTAATTTATTTTTGACGCCCTTGACAAATGGATATTTAAAAAATCCAAAAGGTAGGAAAATACTACATTTGAATAAATTTAACGATTAGCCCTCGGCGCCCTTGGCCACTGCCCGATACCAAGTCGTTGTTACGCCACTGCAAACCAACGTAATCCAAATTTAATTAACTAACGTATAAAATCAGTGTTAATATAAGTTAATCTTTTTATTTACCCACTTTTTATGGTCAGTTACACTTATAATGGGTTTTGGTAAACAAAATTGTTGACTTGAAGGCATCTTATTGAACATTTTTTGGTATTGATTTGTTTGGAAAAATAAAAATAGAGAGAAAAAGAGACCTACCTTGTTTAGACTTAGGATTCATCCATCCTTTCATCCATCCGTCTCCCCGTCTAAATTGTGTCCGTCCACATGTCCTTTCATCAGCTGTGTATCTGCCTGTCTGTCTTTCCGTCCACCTGACTGTCCATCCGTCTGCCTTTCTGAATGTATACCTGTGCGTGCGCGGCTTTGTTCGTTGGTGCATGTGTATGGATGTGTAAGTATTTATGTGCGTATATCGTTGCATAACGTTTAGACTCTGGACGTTGCGACACCAGAACAATAATTTATTTATGTTGTTATATTAAACATTTTTTTCTGTATTAATATAAGTTAGTTTAGTATTTCTATATATTTAAATACCCAAAAGGTATGAAGCAGTTATTCTAATCGTTTAATCTATGATAAAACGATTGAAAATAAGAAAGTATACACACTGACAACCAATAACATTTAATGCGCATTCAAGACTGTGACCACTAAGTCATGGCTCGGAGTAAATAAAATAATGGGGGTGAGACTGCAACCAGAATTTTAAAGGAGTAAATGTATAACATATAAACAGAGTATTAGTTAGCCTAACAGGACGTAACACAACAGCGAACGTTTCGGCAAAGAGCCTTCCTCAACGAACAAATAGTACACAAATAAAACAAATATAACGAAAGAATAAAAAACATAGCTGTGGTGAAATCCAATTAGTCCAGTAGACTGTTGTGTTCAGGTAACTACGTGTAATAAGAAAAGATATGTTTGAAAGCATCAAGTCTAGTAACCTTCCCTTCATTCCTAAAACATGAAAAACAGAGCCAAGATATACTAATATTTACCTATCAATGTGGATGGTTGGAAGTGGACTGGCAAAAAGGTGGCTGCTCTTTTAAGGTGGACGCATCAGTTTCAATGAGGATGAGAGCGGGTTTATATCAGTACTTCAAAGTGTAAATTACCCAAGCATTGTCTAAATTAAAATATAGGTGGCTCATAGGATGTTGCAATCTTCAAACAAATATTTTTTTTAAAGTCCGAATTTTAATTAAGATGTATTAGGATATTAATATTTTAACCTTGTGTGAGCCCTTCTAGCATCATATGTTTATCCACTAATTGCATTGCGTCATCATTTTATGGGTCTTTTTCAGTCTGGCTCATTACCTTTTGCGGTTTTGACCGTGGCCTCTGCGATCGGTGTTTACACTCTCTTTCAACGAAGTCTCGTGAGAAATGTCTTATATTGCTTCATCAATGTGTGTGCTACTTTGAGCATGTTTCATCTACGGTGTTGTCGGTAGAGTCAGTGAGTGATGTTTACATTTGCTTTTGAAGGTACATTTGACTTCGGTTTTCAACATCAGCAATCCACCTATGAATTAAGTGTTAGCTGACAACTCACGAATTTTGAAAACACGAGAAAAACAATGCAAGAAAAGACAGTTTTTTTAAAACCTGAAAAACTGTTTGAAAAAAATAATAATAATTAACTAGTACTCTATTTACAATGGAAAAAAAATTATAATAATAACAATTTTTAACAATTAAAAATATCAAAACATGAAAAAATTAAACTATTCTCCTAAAGCCTAGGACGGAATGATCTTCTGTCTAGATCTAGAAGCAGCGACTGTAACAGATAAGATGAGATGAGTAATATGTAAATTGGTTTGAAAACTTCCGTTATATTATACGTGTACCACTTATTATGAGTATCCTTAGTGCTACCACACATTTCTCTTTGAAAACCTCAAATTTGTTATTAAAGGTTCTTTTCTTATTTTTACTCACAGCAACCAAAAATGTTGAACACATCAATAAACCATTAGGTAAGAATATTTTTTTCATAGTTTAACAATTAATTAACTGTAGTCAATTAATAAGATGTTCAAAAAAAGTATATGTCAGGGATAAACAATTCTCCTTCATAACTTTGTGTGAACTATTGGCAATGGTAAAGGTGAGGGTTGCGTTTTGAATAGTCCGTAAAAGTTAGGGTGCGGGAGGCGGGGGGTCGGGGGTATAAGAAAAAACAACAATGCGTGATTGTGAGAATGTGCGTGATTGTGAGAATGTGTGTGATTGTGCAACATGTGTGATTGTGGGTGTGGGTGTGATTGTGAGAACGTGAATGAGTATGAGAATGTGTATGATTGTTAGAATGTGTATGATTGTGAGAATGTGTGTGATTGCTAGAATGTGTGTGATTTTGACAATACACGTTCTCACAATCATACACATTCTCACAATCACAATCGTTCCGCAATGCAACACAATCCCACAATCACACACATTCTCACAATCACTCAATTTCTCACAATCACACACATTCTCACAATCACTCAATTTCTCACAATCACTTAATTTCTCACAATCACACACATTCTCACAATCACTCAATTTCTCACAATCACACACGTTCTCACAATCACACACATTCTCACAATACCACACATTCTCACAATCACACAATTTCTCACAATCACACACATTCTCACAATCATACAAAAATGACCCAGTTGCCAGTCCATGACAGACTATGGGGCAAGTTTTTAGCAACCACTAACGAGCAGGGGAATGTGTGCCCAACACAATGCCCCAGGGGCCTTGCCAGTACCTGGGCTCGAACCCGCGACTCGGGATCTGCCTCGGATCGATAGTCCAGTGCGCTACCACATACACGTTCTCACAATCACACACGTTCCGCAATCACACACACTCCCACAATCACCCACATTCTCACAATCACACAATTTCTCACAATCACACACATTGTCACAATCACAACCTTCTGTTACCTCCTACTTTCCCTACTTTCTATTCCCTTTTACGTTCTGTTACCATTTGCCTTTCATTCCAACATACTTTCTCGCCCCAACTAGATGTTTTCTAATTACTCTCCGTTCCCAATTTCATACTGGACCCACAAATCTTCTGAATCCACCTGCTTTCTGGTCCCGCCTTCTTTTCTCACTAACCTTCCCTTCTCACGAATTTTCTGTTCCAACCTACCTTCTGATGCCACCTACATTTTGTTCTCACATACATGTTCTTTTTCCATTTACATTATTTTCCTCTGCTACCTTAGGTTACAACCTAATTTCTTTTCCCTCCTACCTCTTATTCCAACTTACCTTCGTTTAACAATTATCTTTTGCCCTCTCCAACATTTCGTTACCACATACCTTTTTTTTCTTCATTACCTTCTGCTCCAACCTACGTCCTGTTCAAAGGAATCAACTTTATTATATTTTAAAGACAACAGTATGGTTTTAAAATATCTAATTTATTTCTTAAATTTTAACGTTTCTTAATTTATTACCTTAATACAGTGGACCTCAAGCCACATTAAATCAGAGACGTTTGGTTACATGTGTCATATTCTTTAAAATAAAATAGAACCAACAGTTCAAATGGGTCGACCACATAACTTTAGATCTCCCAATATGTGAGGCTGACATTTTGATACTCATGACTTTTTAAAACCTTGATTTAATGCTGACAGTAATTCGCACCTGTTGTTCCAGGCCATCTATCAAACAATACATTATAGATCACATGACTTGTAAGCGTCGGTTTTTCTTCACTTGTAGTCTCAAGACTCATGACTCTCTTGTGTTGACAAAGATAAACTCTCTAAAACATTTATCTCCTGTACGACAATAATCTGGTGAGAAAAAAATGTATGTTATGTTTGGAATATGATTTTCCGTAGTTTATATTAGATTAATTGAGAAGGGTTTTTTTAAATTTCGTAACAGATAAGATATCTTGAAAGTTTTTATTACTTATATAATGTTTTAACCGTGAAAATTTAATTAGGATTAGTGAATTTTTTGTTTAAATCAATACCTTTTTTCTTGTATTTTGATAGTATTTAACTTGCTTACACGAATATTTAAATAATTATTACATTAATGTTACTTGATTAAAAGTACGTCAAACATTTATTCATAAATTACTTAAACTTAAATGAGGGTAAATACCTGAATTTGAATAGTCATGAAATTTCAGTTTATATCGTCGATATACGTAGTGACACTACCTATTTCAGTGACAAGATATGTGTAAATGATAAGAGATATTTAGTGACAAGACACTTTTAGTGTGAATTTATGTGCAACTGAAAATAGATATTAAGTGACACTACAAGTTCAGTGACAAGACATCTGAAAGTGACTACATACGTTAAAGTGACTAGACATATTAAGTGACAATATATGTCTTGCAACCAGATATGCGTAAGTGACTAGAGATTTGAATACTTTTTGTGAGAAGACACTTTTTTAGTGAAACCAATGTCTGCATTAGGATTGTCTCCATGAAGACTGGATGTGGGTGAAACATTTGAGTAATAATAGACGTCCAGCTGTCGGTTATGAAAATTGTATGAATAATCGTTAAACAAAATTTTAGTCAAAGAGATCAAGGTTGATACTGAGTAATCCATTGATCCCTGTGGAGTAACAGCCCATGGAGGGCTTGGGCCTGCCTCACAACCTCCTTTCACCCAGACTGAACAATGCCTTTCCTCTCCAATATTGGATGCCCATTTGCTGTATATTTTTTCTACATCTATCCATCTAAGCATATGTCTTCCTTTGAGCTGTTTTCCTCTGTGGGTTTTGTTGGTGCACCTTCCTCTGTCATAAGTCATTCTTTCTATGTGGCCTTCCCAGTGCTGTCTGGCCTTTTTATTCTACTGCTATTTTGTGGTCCTGATATAGACTGTAGAGTTCATGGTTGGTTCGTATTCTCATAATGTATTCATATTTAGTTGGTCCATATATTTTCCTGCGAACTTTCCTCTCCCATGTAGTTAAATGTTTTTCTGCAGTTTTGGTTAAAGTCCAAGTTAAAAGCTTGTTTGAAGACAGTTTCACAAAGAATTTTCTTCGTTTCTCTTTTAATGTTTTCTCATGTCATATTCCCTAATCATATTTTTTTAAAAATTTATGTTAGTATTCATTTCTTTAATTTAGGAGCAATCCTACGTATTTGAATTTTCTTTACTTTTTCAAACTTCTAATTCCTAATTTTTATGTCCCCAACTGTCATTTCTTCAATTTCTAAGTTTTTTTCTCTCCTTTTTTATGATTTCCAGATATGTTTGAAATGATGCATCTTCTAAAATGATGTGGGACTAAAGATTTCTTTAGTACTTTTCACAAGCATGGCTATGTCATCAACATATGCAAGGCACTGGATAAGTCAGTTGTTTAGAGTATCATTAGGATGTGGTTCTTGGGTTTTTCTCAGGAAGTAACCAGTAATTTTTTCTCGAATGTCTAATTTTATGCTTCTTATAACTCACTATATTTTGGTTAATAAGCATAAGAGACTGTAAGTCTCGTTGTCATTGGCCTTGTCTAATTCAAAAGTCCCTTGAATATTTTTCATAAAAAATAACTTTGCTTTTTAAGTTGTTAGTATTACTTATATCATTCTTGACAATTTGTTGAGTATACAAAACTCATGCAGAGTCTCATATAAATATTTTCATTTGATGCTGTCATAGGCGATTTTATAATCTAAAGGGGTTGATGTAAAGGGGTTTTATATTTGTAGAATTTCTCTAATAGGCATCCAATGGCAAAAATCTCATCAGTCGTTTACCTGTTTTGTCTGAATCGACATTGATAGTCAACTAGTATTTCTACTGTATACTGATGGAGTCTAATAGAAATAAGTATCGTCAAAATTTTCTAAGAAAAATGAAATGGGGAGATTTTACTGTAGTTTGTGCAAATGAATTTTGGTGTGTATGGGGTTATTAATGCTGTTTCCCATTATGTTGGTATTTTCTCTTATTGCCAGATTGTAGTTATGATTTTATGTATCTGATTGTTTATTTCTTATCCTCCATACTTAATAATTTTCGCTGTGGTGAGTCGTCTGCCTCTAAGCTTCTGCCTGTAAACAATTTTTGCTGCTCTACATTCTGGCATCATTTCAACATGTCCTGCCCAGCGTAATCTTCCTTTTTTAATTATTGTGACTATGAGTGGGTCCTTGTACAAATGGTATAGTTCTTAGTTTTGTAAGAATTCTCCAGATATTATTTTCTATCACAGGGCCATATATTTTCCTGAGGATTTTCTTGTCGCTAGTGTTGAGCAGGCTCTTTGCTTTTCTGGTAAGGGTCCAAGTCTCACTAGCGTCAGTTACTACCGGTATTATCATAGTGGTGTATTTTGTTCTTTGTTCCCCTTGATAGGTTTTTTTGCTTCCTAGAAGTTTTTGTAAGCCGAAGTTTCTTTTACCTCTGAAATTATCTCATTGTGCTAATTCCGCTAGTAACTATTTTATGTATATAATTCTCGTTTATCTGATACATGTCTCCAGTCGATTAGAACATGGTAATTTCGGCGGTGTTCATTCAATCTGGTGAGTTCCTATTACCTTGATGTATATTATTGTGCAGAAACTGTTAATCATTTTCCTAGTGCGAAGTCTATCAGCCTTATACCACTGTCATTGGATTCCTTATGTAGACTTTCCTTGCCTATAAAACCCTTTTCATAAAAGTCTCAATAACTATTTTAATATCGTGTCGTGTTGCCTCTTGGTAGATCTTTCACGGTGTCTCTAAGAAAGATTCTTTGTCTTGATCTTATGTATCTTTGCTGTTGTTACCACTATAATTCATGATGCGTTCTTATGTTGTAGGCATGCCTGAGTTCTTTCATTGAATTTATTGTATGCAGCTATATTTTTTTTAAAGAATATTCCAAGTCGCAAAGCAAAATCTGCGTCATATCCCTGGCATAGGTCAGCTTTCATTTTAAACAACCAGAATTTTATTCAGTAGCTTAGCTATCGTAATGTTGATTTTTTTTTAAACATGCCTTCGTTGTTTGCCCTGGCGGGGGGGAAGGGACTATCCTTTAAGGCTCTCTAGGTAGCTGCCCTAGTTTTTTGGGGAATAGGGTTCCTTAGGCTTTCCGGATCCCTCCACTTCCTACCAGTTAGAAGTTTCTGATTTTTGTCCGCTCCGACTACATTATTTCCCCAGTGTCCTTCATATCTAGTGGGAAATGCGCTCGCACTAGTTATAACATGTAAAGAAAACTTTAATAATTTTATGCGAAGTCAATAAATTTTCATAAAATATGTTTTTAACCTTCAGGAAAATGGACTTATCTGCAGTTCTATTGGCAGTCACTCTGCTACTAACGGGTTCATTTGAAACATGCCAAGGTTTTTTCAACATGGACAACCTCACATCACACCTAACACCATACATTCAGTGTGGAGAAATAACTAAAGCAAAAGAACTCAGCTTGGTCAATGCTTCTTTGATCCCGAGAAGTTACGCGGGATTCATTACAGTAGACAATCAACTCCGGAATCATTTGTTCTTCTGGTTCTTTCCGGCCATAAATTCAGACCCACAATCACCTCTACTGGTTTGGTTAAATGGCGGCCCGGGTGTCTCCTCGATGGTAGGTCTATTTTATGAGAATGGACCTTTGAGAATTTCTGAGGAAGGCAATACAGACTTTATACGATGGAACAAATCTTGGGCTGAAACATTCTCCATGTTGTACATCGATCAGCCTGTAGGCGTCGGCTACAGCTACACAGAAGATAAGCTACGCGGCTACAGGGTCAACCAAGAAGGTTGTTCTGGTGACCTTTACGAGTTTATCAAACAGTTTTATCTTCTATTTCCAGAATACACAAGCAGAGATCTATATTTAGGAGGACAGTCCTACGCTGGGAAATATATCCCAGCGTTTGCTTATCGAATACATACAGAAATACTTGCTAATAAATCAATGATTCCTTTGAAAGGAATATATTTAGGTGCACCAATGTTTGATGTAAAAATACAATCCAAAGAAAAGGTGATATTTTTAGAGACTCTTGGTGTCATAAGCAAGAAACAAGCAAATGACTTTCAAGTTCAGTTTGACAAGTTCGTAAACGAAAAAAACAACTCATTCACAATACATGAGTTTGTTAAAAGCGTGTTCCCGAATGTTAATATAACAGGCTTAGATAACTATTCTACTTTGCGCTCAGCTAATAAGAGCAATCTTGATGCGTTAATGAGAAGCACTAATGCGCGCGACTTTTTGCGAGTCGGTAATGTTGACTACCACTCCTATAACAACAATGTCACTGAAAAGTTGCTGAAAGAGGTGTTGGTCAGCCAGGCGTCCACGCTAGCACTGCTAATGGACAACTACAAGGTGTTGATATACAACGGTGACATGGACGGGCTGGTATCCTCAGGCATGGTGGAAGCTGGTCTGATGACCTTGACCTGGTCACGACAAAGCGAGTACAGCGACTCGATACGCATTGTCTGGGGGTCAGCAGACAATCCCAAAGGATTCTACACACAGTCTGGTCAGTTTTGCAGAGTGGTCTTACGAGGTGCCGGTCATGATGCTCCATTTGACCAGCCGGACAGTACACAAGAGATGATAGAGATGTTTGTCAGGTTGGGTTGTATCCAACAAAATATCAAATTTAATGAAAATGATAAAGCTTTGAATGCAACAGTCAACGATTTCAATACAACAGTCAATGATTTCAATACAACGGCGAATGATTTCAACACAGGTGTCAATGATTTCAATGCAACAGTCAATCATTTCAAAACACATATATGATTTTAAAACAACATTACTCGAGTTCCATTTCATTTTAAATGAATCAAATACAACAATGACATACCCCAATGACACAATGAAAATGTACAATTAAAAATGAATAATTTTAATATATCAATGATACATAGAAGTCCCACAACTGATGAAGTCACTACAGCTTTAATTGAACTCAAAACAACACTAAAAGATGCCATATGGAGCAATGAATAATTACAATACAACAATAATTGGAATATTTCATCTAGACATAGATATCATTGACACATTGGCAAACTTTATTTTTTAAAAATCAAAAGAAAACAAATATATGAGTCCAAGGTAAATAAAAAAGAAGGAAATGTTAGGTAAATGTATAATATGAAAACATGGTATTAGTAGACCTGTCAGGACGTAACACAACAGCGAACGTTTCTGCAAAGATCCTTTCTCATCGGAAAATAGTACACAAATGAAACGAATAAAACGAAATAATAAAAAAACACTTAGCTGCGGTGAAATGCATGTAGTCCAGTAGAGATAAAGTAATCTCTACTGGACTACTTGGATAAAGTAAAGTGTTTTTTTTATTTCGTTTTATTCGTTTCATTTGTGTACTATTTGTCCGTTGAGGAAGGCTCCTTGCCGAAACGTTCTCTGTTGTGTTACGTCCTGTCAGGCCTACTAATACCCTGCTTTCATATTATACATTTACCTATTTAAAAGCCTGATTGCAGTCTCACCCCCATTACTTTAGGAAATGTTAGACACGTTAAATAAATAAAATTTGTATCCTTTTAAGGTAAACTGTCTTCGCATTGTTCTTACTATGTTTGTCTTTGTTATCATTATTATTACTATTACTATTACTATTATTATTATCCATATAAATATATATATATATATATTTCACAAAAGCGAGTATGTGCAAATGAGCATGACGATTGACCCTCCCTGGGGTCAACCGATCACAGTTGGATGACAGTTGGAGGCATAGTAGGAAGAAAGGGGAAAATAAAATAAACCCGTAAAAACAAAGTTTTTGACTATAAATCCCTTATATATGAGACATAACTAACAGTATTGATTATTTTCAAACGCGACAAACATGTACAGACTTAATCTGTCTTAACTCAACTTTGCTTCATAACCCTGGGGGGTGGGGGGTGGGTGGGGGGAAAAGTCTGGTCACCGATCGCTTGACCGAGCTCAGCGTGACACGTAAAATGTAAACAAAAGCACGCCGGTACTTCGATGGGTCGCGTCAACGCGTCCACTCAAACTCTCATGTGGAGAAAAAACAATAACAAACAGTGAATATGAATTACATACGTTATATAAGGTTAAACTAAAAATGCATTAATTTAATTACGGTACATTCGATCGATCTGAAATTTTAATACTATGCATTGATAGGTAAGACAAGTCCGTGTGTCAAATTTCAGCTCGATCGGATTACGGTAAGTGGGTCATTTTTAACTTTTGTTTTTCCGCCCGCACAAGACAGAGATGACGACAGAGAGATGACGACGGAGAGAGAGAGACGGCGGTGAAGTTAATATAAGGGATTTAAAAAGGGGGGGGGGCAACAGAATAACATATCATTAGTAGTGTAGGGTTTATCACGTCCGCCATGCACGTGGAAAGTCCTGGGTTAAACGACATAATGACAACGTGACAAAGCGACAAAGTCACAAAACGACAAGGTGACAAAACAACATGGTGACAAAACGACATTGTGACAAAACGACAAATGCAAATCACTGCAGCCTAAATCATTGAATTAAAGTGTTATTTTAAAGCATGTTACTGTTTTCTGTTTAACCATTACATTGTATTTAACAGCAGAGGGTCTTGATGAAATTTTACAAAGCTATTTGCCTTATTTAGGTAGACAGTCTTTTAAGTAGACTGGACAGTAATACTAATTCAACTTTTGAGATCACAATCGTACGCATAATAACTGATAGACTTGAGATGATTAATAACAAATAAATGTCATTACATATTTTATTTATAATTACTTTTATTGGTAAAGTGAAAATACTGTAGAGCAGATCACATCAGAGGCACCAACCTACCACAGCATATATCGTATATACTCGTTTGCAAGCCGACCTTTTTTGGACAAAATCTAGGGGGAAAAGTTGGGGGTGGGGGGTCGGCTAATGAGCTGGTCATAGGTGATTTCTGCATTGATATTGAATATCCGTGCTGTTATTGTAGATTATCAATGTCCTTTTCTTAGAATTTTCTACATTATACAAGATTCGACTGCTCTACCAGAAGCTATAATATATTATTAAAAATCTGCACTTACCTTATCTAATAATTTTATTTATTTTTTGAACTTTTAATAAATTGTTTTACACATTTTTTTTCAACAACGAATTTTAATGTACGCGCTTTCGTCACTGTTTACCAAAGTTATTATTTTTTTAAACACCGGTAACTTTTTCCTTACAAAGAGCACAAAGACAAAGATAGACAGTACAAAGTACACAATCATAATGACCGATTTAGCTTGTAGTTTAAAAAAAATTGTGTACCATTTTCTTTTAGCTGTCCTATTATACACTTTTAATACTTTTCACTTCCAAAAGTGGGGGTCGACTTATGAACGAAAGGGCTATAGAACGAGTATATACTGTGGCTAATGTGATGATGATAATGGTCATCATCACACCAAGCTGCTTCAGCACATAGCTAATGTGATGACAATGGTCCTCATCACACCAAGCTGCTTCAGCACATAGCTAATGTGATGACAATGGTTCTCATCACACCAAGCTGCTTCAGCACATGATCACGACTAACAAACATAAGCAACAACATGTATAACCCAATCTTATTTCTCAAATAATCTAAATCCATTTTCCTCCAGCAGAGAAATATATTTAATTGTTTTTAAATTTCACTTCAATTCAGTTTAATGGCCAATTTATGTTGCTAAATTTAATTTTGTAACATAAAATATTACAATACAGTGAATCTCAAGCATTAACAAATATATTTACATTAAAATAAGTAGAGATGACATAGTTTGTGGGCTTGAATTTAAAATTTAAGAACCATTTGAGAGAGCATAATGACCTTAAGATAGACTACTAATTTTTAGAACCTTAACAAACATTTTTATTATAACACCTGTGGCTTGTACACCATCGGACATGAATAACATATCACATGACCACAAGGGCATCAGAATTTTCACCAGTTGCTGAGAGATTCATTAAACGGTTGAAGTGGGCTAAGCCAGACTGTCTTAAACTTTTCATTCATATACCCAGTAATTGGTGAGATGGATGTGTAGCTTTCTTTTATTTCTTTTTTTTCCTGATTTGTCTATGTCTTAGTTGTGGTATTCCAAGACTTTGACCCTGGAAGATTCGACCCTGCGGATTCGACCACAGAACGTTTCAACCCCACGACGTTTCGAACCCGGTCAATTTGACCCTAGACGGTTTGATCTTACCGATTCGACCACAGGACGTTTCGAAGCTACGACTTTTCGTCTCCGGTCGATTTGACCCTGGACGGTTCGACCTCAAGACGTTTCGATCCCAGGCAACCACTGACGAAATGAAAAAATGTAGTTTTAAATCAAATTATTAAAATTGACCTTTCGTAAGTGTAATTACTGTAATGTATACCTAGTAAGCTAGAGAGGGTCTATTAAAAGCATATTGTGGTACGTAAAATGGGGCCACTTGAATTGTGGTTGGGATATCAAAAGAAGTCTATTGAGATCAGGGACTGGACGTTTGCTGGCACATGTCACATCATGACATGTTACGAGGGCTACACTAGGTGACGAGGAGAGGTCACCACGTGCTGTCGAGAGTTATAGGAGAGGTAAATATTGGGAGTGGGGGCAGGGAGATTGTAGGTACCATTACAAGAACTATCTGACCACGTTGCATTTTTACAGTCCGATTACATCGGATCGGGGTGGTGGTGGGGTTATATAGGCTTAGTTATATATTACTTGCTCAACATTAGATGCTCAACATTAGTTGCTCAACATAGTTGCTCAATATTAGTTGCTCAATATTAGTTGCTCAAAATTAGTTGTTCAGCATAAGTTGCTCAAAATTAGATGCTCAACATCAGTTGCTGAACATTAGTTGCTCAACATTAGTTGCTCAACATTAGTTGCTGAACATTAGTTGCTCAACATTAGTTGCTGAACATTAGTTGCTCAATATTAGTTGCTCAATATTAGTTGGTCAATATTAGTTGCTCACCATTAGTTGCTGAACATTAGTTGCTCAATATTAGTTGCTCAATATTAGTTGCTCAATATTAGGTGGTCAACATTAGTTGCTCAACATTAGTTGCTCAACATTAGTTGATCAATGTTAGTTGCTCAACATTAGTTGGTCAAAATTAGTTGCTCAAAATTAGTTGCTTATAAATTCCCCTTGTGATAATATAAAAATTGAATATACCGTGGAATACCGAATTTATCACAATAATTAATTCACATTGAATGTTGACTGTTTGTCAGTGTATACACTTTTTTCAATAACCCTATCGTAGATAAACGTTACAAATAACTCTTTCATACAATTTTTTCCCCCAACTTTTAACAGATAATAATAGAAAGCAATATTATTTATATATCAAAAATAAAAACAAACATATCAATTTAAAAAATAATACAAAATATTTAGAAAATTGTTTTTACGATGTAGAACCATCCGGGGTCGAAATGTCTTGTGCCTTGAACTTTTGCGGGTTCAAATCACCCATGTTCTAATCGTCTGTGGTCTAAACGTCAGGGTCGAATCGTCCGGGGTCGAACAATCATGGAAAACTGTGTCTCGTTGTTTAAGAAGGATATTTTAAATACCATAATCCCTTTATGACTGTTTCAAACTGTTTTACTATTTAAGACCTTGACTAAAAAAATTTCTTAATAGAAAAACCTTCTATCTGTGGCTCAATATTTAAGAATGTTGGACTGTATGACTGTTTCTCTGTGGCTTACTTGTAAAGAATATTATTCTAAATCTAGAACAGTTTATTTATGGCTTACATGCTATAAGATGGTAGTGATTAAGCCTAAAATAAGCTCGAAAACGATAAGTATCTTTCAAAGTTAGATTGTTAAGTAGACAGACGGACGAACGGACGATTAGAGGGACGGACGAATGAATGGACGGATAGATGGATTGATTAATAGGTTTGTAGATAGTTTGGTAGTTTTTAGGTAGCCTGGTAGGTTATTTTGCAGGTTGGTGGATCCCTGGTGCGTAAGTATGTGAGTTGGTTTCTAAGTCGGTGGGTTGGTTTATACGTAATTAGATAGTTATCTTAGTAAGTAGGTGGGTAGTTCAGTTGATAAGTAGGTTGCTAGGTAGATAGGTATGCCTATAGGTAGGTATGTTGTAACGTAGATAGGTAAGATAGTAAGTAGGTAGATTCGTAGTTAGGTTTGAATTTAGTGTCATTGGTCACCAGGTAGATAGGTTTGTATGTAGGTTTTTAGGTAGTATATTGCTTGGTTGGTAGGTAGGTAGGTAGAAACGTTGGTTGGTAATTATGAAGGTTGGTTGTAGGGAAATTTTTTATAGGTAGGATGGCATTAAATTTCAGGATAAAAATATGAGCCATTAAATTTAGTAAATTTAAACCCTACCCTTTTTAAATGTTAATCTCCGTTATGGTGATTTTCTATACTTTCAGGAGAATGGACACTAACGATATTTCTGCGGGCAGTAACTTTTTCACTAACGATTTATTTTATTTGTTAAAAAAACAGGCTTATCTGGACATAGAGCTGCGGAGACGGCTCAGCCTAGTAACACATGACGTCATCCCGAGAAGTCACGCGGGATTCATTACAGTATACAAGCAACTCGGGAATCATTTGTTCTTCTGGTTCTTTCCGGCCATAAATTCAGACCCATAATCACATCTGCTGGTTTGATTAAATGGCGGCCCGGGTATCTCCTCCATGGTAGGTCTATTTTATGAGAACGGACCTTTGAGAATTGGAGTTTCTGGAGAAGGAAATATAGATTTTATGCGATGGAAGAAATCTTGGGCTGAAAATGTCTCCATGATGTACATCGATCAGCCTGTAGGAGTCAGCTACAGCTACACAGAGGATGAGCAAAACGGCTACAGGGTCAACCAAGAAGGTTGTTCTGGTGACCTTTACGAGTTTATCAAATAAATTTATCGTCTGTTTCCAGAATACGCATGCAGAGATCTATATTTAGGAGGACAATTCTACGCTGGGAGATATGTACCCGCATTGGCATATAGGATACACACAGAAAAACTGGCCAATAGATCTAGCATTTATTTGACAGGAATCTACCTCAGCGATCCAAAAATTGGCGTATTTTGTAGTGCGTTCGTGTGATGCTTGATCAAATGATCGCGAGCATTTGAGAGGTGTGGACCAACCTTTACTGTATTTGTAACTTTCAAGCACTGAAAGATTCTGATTTTTCAGCAATGACCATGGAAGCTGTTACCTCTCAACTTTGAAATGTACGATCTTGATAACTATGTAACCCTGACAACATCTCCGTATTTGGAACTTCACGGTCTAATGAGATGCATAGAATTATTAAAGTTGGTATTCTCGTTTTCTCTCCATTTAGAGATAGCGAAACCGACAAGTTAACCCAAAACCTGATGGTGAGTTAAGCGTCGTCGCTGGCAGGGCTGATGGACAGTTACAAGGTTTTGATATACAACAGAGACATGGACGGTATAATAGGCTCCCAGGTGTTGGACGGTGGTGTGAAGGCCTTGACCTGGTCAGGACAAGCCGAGTACAACAACTCGGAGCGCCAAGTCTGGCCGCGTGACCAGAAAATCCAGGGCTTCTACACCCAGACTGGTCACTTCTATCGTGTGGTCATTCGTGGCGCCGGTCATCGTGTTCCACATGATCAAGCGGACGTGTCACTTGACATGATTTTTGCAATTTATCCACTTTGGTTGTATCCAGGATTAAAAGTATATACCTCCCAAGTCATTTCATTAAATACCATTTATTTTAATTTCTAACATTGATTTTAATACCTACCAATGAGTTCAATAGCTTAGCAATTATTTCAATACCTTTATTAATTTGAATACCTCCCACTATTTCTGTACCTATCAATGATTTCAAACCTCCCCCTGATTTCAATACCTACAACGTATTTCAAAACATCAAGGAATTATGTATTTTCATGAATACAATGCTATAATAACTCTAGGTTATCATTAACATTTTGAACAAAAAAACTTCTTTTAGGGTCATCTAAAAATAAAAAGCCAATGAAACTAACATAAATATTACCTACTAATGAATAATGAATTTCTTCTTTTTGTATAATTTTTTTTGTTTTGCAATTTGACAAGCTTTTTCGCATTCAAAACTAATGCAGTAAACACTTTTATGGTATATAATAAGTTAAAACAAATAAAATTAAATTGTTTGAACTGGTTTAAATTATCAAATCAAATATGTTTTAATTGTTAAAATTAATATTTAATGTCAAGTCTTTCATAAGAGAATATTTTAAAATTAATAATTATTGCTTTACCAAAGAACGGTAACATTATATGTGAGGTTCCTGTGTTTTTTTCCATTAAAAAATTACTTTCAAACAAATTTCGATTTGCTTTTTTTAAAAATTACATACTACACATCCTGAATATTTTTAAAAGCCAATGATTTTGTATTTATTTATTGTTGAAATTGTATTCATATTTCCAATTTTATGATGTTCATGCATATGAGGTTATTTAGTAATTCACTAAATATATATATATATTATTATAGACAGAGCTTCTGATGGTATCAACAACATTTTAAATAAGTTAATTTATACACGGTAACCATATACATGTCTTTACACTCTGATATATGTAATAATTCCTATGAAATATAACGTAACAAAAAATAATTTAAGGTTATTCAGTGGACCACTTATACTTATATATGTCCCAAGGTGAACATGACTCTTGGTGACTGCTATCATTCAGTGGGCCGCTATCATTCAGTGGGCCGCTATCATTCAGTGGGCCACTTACATATGTCCCAAGGTGAACATGACTCTTAGTGACTGCTATCATTCAGTGGGCCGCTATCATTCAGTGGGCCGCTATCATTCAGTGGGCCACTTACATATGTCCCAAGGTGAACATGACTCTTGGTGACTGCTATCATTCAGTGGGCCGCTATCATTCAGTGGGCCACTTACATATGTCCCGAGGTGAACATGACTCTTGGTGACTGCTATCATTCATTGGGCCGCTATCATTCAGTGGGCCACTTACATATGTCCCAAGGTGAACATGACTCTTGGTGACTGCTATCATTCAGTGGGCCGCTATCATTCAGTGGGCCACTTACATATGTCCCAAGGTGAAAATGACTCTTGGTGACTGCTATCATTCAGTGGGCCGCTATCCTTCAGTGGGCCACTTCCATATGTCCCAAGGTGAACATGACTCTTGGTGACTGCTATCATTCAGTGGGCTGCTATCATTCAGTGGGCCACTTACATATGTCCCAATGTGAACATGACTCTTGGTGACTGCTATCATTCAGTGGGCCGCTATCATTCAGTGGGCCACTTACATATGTCCCAAGGTGAACATGACTCTTGGTGACTGCTATCATTCAGTGGGCCGCTATCATTCAGTGGGCCACTTACATATGTCCCAAGGTGAACATGACTCTTGGTGACTGCTATCTTTCAGTGGGCTGCTATCATTCAGTGGGCCACTTACATATGTCCCAATGTGAACATGACTCTTGGTGACTGCTATCATTCAGTGGGCCGCTATCATTCATTTGGCCACTTACATATGTCCCAAGGTGAATATGACTCTTGGTGACTGCTATCATTCAGTGGGCCGCTATCATTCAGTGGGCCACTTACATATGTCCCAAGGTGAACATGACTCTAGGTGACTGCTATCATTCAGTAGACCGCTATCATTCAGTGGGCCACTTACATATGTCCAAAGGTGAACATGACTCTTGGTGACTGATATCATTTAGTGGGCCGCTATCATTCAGTGGACCACTTATATATGTCCCAAGGTGAACATGACTCTTGGTGACTGCTATCATTCAGTGGGCCGCTATCATTCAGTGGGCCGCTATCATTCAGTGGGCCACTTACATATGTCCCAAGGTGAACATGACTCTTAGTGACTGCTATCATTCAGTGGACCGCTATCATTCAGTGGGCCGCTATCATTCAGTTTGCCACTTACATATGTCCCAAGGTGAACATGACTCTTGGTGACTGCTATCATTCAGTGGGCCGCTATCATTCAGTGGGCCACTTACATATGTCCCGAGGTGAACATGACTCTTGGTGACTGCTATCATTCATTGGGCCGCTATCATTCAGTGGGCCACTTACATATGTCCCAAGGTGAACATGATTCTTGGTGACTGCTATCATTCAGTGGGCCGCAATCATTCAGTGGGCCACTTACATATGTCCCAAGGTGAACATGACTCTTGGTGACTGCTATCATTCAGTGGGCCGCTATCATTCAATGGGCCACTTACATATGTCCCAAGGTGAACATGACTCTTGGTGACTGCTATCATTCAGTGGGCCGCTATCCTTCAGTGGGCCACTTACATATGTCCCAAGGTGAACATGACTCTTGGTGACTGCTATCATTCAGTGGGCTGCTATCATTCAGTGGGCCACTTACATATGTCCCAATGTGAACATGACTCTTGGTGACTGCTATCATTCAGTGGGCCGCTATCATTCAGTGGGCCACTTACATATGTCCCAATGTGAACATGCCTCTTGGTGACTGCTATCATTCAGTGGGCCGCTATCATTCATTTGGCCACATACATATGTCCCAAGGTGAACATGACTCTTGGTGACTCTATCATTCAGTGGGCTGCTATCATTCAGTGGGCCACTTACATATGTCCCAATGTGAACATGACTCTTGGTAACTGCTATCATTCAGTGGGCCGCTATCATTCATTTGGCCACTTACATATGTCCCAAGGTGAATATAACTCTTGGTGACTGCTATCATTCAGTGGGCCGCTATCATTCAGTGGGCCACTTACATATGTCCCAAGGTGAACATGACTCTAGGTGACTGCTATCATTCAGTGGGCCGCTATCATTCAGTGGGCCACTTACATATGTCCCAAGGTGAACATGACTCTTGGTGTCTGCTATCATTCAGTGGGCCGCTATCATTCAGTGGGCCACTTACATATGTCCCAAGGTGAACATGACTCTTGGTGACTGCTATCTTTCAGTGGGCTGCTATCATTCAGTGGGCCACTTACATATGTCCCAATGTGAACATGACTCTTGGTGACTGCTATCATTCAGTGGGCCGCTATCATTCAGTGGGCCGCTATCATTCAGTGGGCCACTTACATATGTCCCAAGGTGAACATGACTCTTAGTGACTGCTATCATTCAGTGGACCGCTATCATTCAGTGGGCCGCTATCATTCAGTTTGCCACTTACATATGTCCCAAGGTGAACATGACTCTTGGTGACTGCTATCATTCAGTGGGCCGCTATCATTCAGTGGGCCACTTACATATGTCCCGAGGTGAACATGACTCTTGGTGACTGCTATCATTCATTGGGCCGCTATCATTCAGTGGGCCACTTACATATGTCCCAAGGTGAACATGATTCTTGGTGACTGCTATCATTCAGTGGGCCGCAATCATTCAGTGGGCCACTTACATATGTCCCAAGGTGAACATGACTCTTGGTGACTGCTATCATTCAGTGGGCCGCTATCATTCAATGGGCCACTTACATATGTCCCAAGGTGAACATGACTCTTGGTGACTGCTATCATTCAGTGGGCCGCTATCCTTCAGTGGGCCACTTACATATGTCCCAAGGTGAACATGACTCTTGGTGACTGCTATCATTCAGTGGGCTGCTATCATTCAGTGGGCCACTTACATATGTCCCAATGTGAACATGACTCTTGGTGACTGCTATCATTCAGTGGGCCGCTATCATTCAGTGGGCCACTTACATATGTCCCAATGTGAACATGCCTCTTGGTGACTGCTATCATTCAGTGGGCCGCTATCATTCATTTGGCCACTTACATATGTCCCAAGGTGAACATGACTCTTGGTGACTCTATCATTCAGTGGGCCGCTATCATTCAGTGGGCTACTTACATATGTCCCAAGGTGAACATGACTCTTGGTGACTGCTATCATTCAGTGGGCCGCTATCATTCAGTGGGCCACTTACATATGTCCCAAGGTGAACATGACTCTTGGTGACTGCTATCATTCAGTGGGCTGCTATCATTCAGTGGGCCACTTACATATGTCCCAATGTGAACATGACTCTTGGTAACTGCTATCATTCAGTGGGCCGCTATCATTCATTTGGTCACTTACATATGTCCCAAGGTGAATATAACTCTTGGTGACTGCTATCATTCAGTGGGCCGCTATCATTCAGTGGGCCACTTACATATGTCCCAAGGTGAACATGACTCTAGGTGACTGCTATCATTCAGTGGGCCGCTATCATTCAGTGGGCCACTTACATATGTCCAAAGGTGACCATGACTCTTGGTGACTGATATCATTTAGTGGGCCGCTATCATTCAGTGGACCACTTACATATGTCCAAAGGTGAACATGACTCTTGGTGACTGATATCATTCAGTGGGCTGCTATCATTCAGTGGGCCACTATCATTCAGTGGGCCGCTATCATTCAGTGGACCACTTACATATGTCCAAAGGTGAACATGACTCTTGGTGACTGCTATCATTCAGTGGGCCACTTACATATGTCCAAAGGTGAACATGACTCTTGGTGACTGCTATCATTCAGTGGGCCACTTACATATGTCCAAAGGTGAACATGACTCTTGGTGACTGATAGCATTCAGTGGGCTGCTATCATTCAGTGGGCCGCTATCATTCAGTGGGCTGCTATCATTCAGTGGACCACTTATATATGTCCAAAGTTCAAAATGACCCCTGACGACCGACATCATTCAGTGGGCCAGTAACATATGTCCGATGTCAAAATGACTCCTAGAGACCGGAGATTAACAACATCTGCTGGTCATCGTCTCACAACTTTTTTTTTAAAAAGTGAACAATGTTTCTAGTCTTAAGGACATAAGCCATGTCAAGGCCTAGATATAGTTATTTAGGATATTTTGCTTATGTGTTTTGCTTCGTCATGTAAGCCCGCGAGAACTGAACTTTAATAGTCATACTTTACACCCGATGGCGTCACGTGATTCATATCCGGGGTGATTCGCGAATTTATCTCACCTCTGTCACGATCTTTGACCAAACGTTTCTAGATGGTGAACATCGAGCTTTTTGTTATTTCATGGACAGGGAACCATGAAGGAGTTAGGTAATCATATCTTGGATTATAGACGACGAACAAAACAACCGCTCTCGCCCACCAAAGGGAAGATGTTTTAGAATTCGATCAATGATGTCACAAGACCGGGCGAAACAATTTTTCACATGGAAAACAAACCTAACGACATAACATAAAAACTAATTTAAAATCTTATGTGAATGACGCGAGGAGTCAACTTGCACAACTTAACTAAGTCACTTCTTAGAGTTTTCTTCGAAAAAGTCATTTATGTTTGCAGTTTTTCCAAGTGTCTCATATTTTTAAGAATAAAATACAGCGTATTTAGTGGGTATTTATTGACAAAACCAAAAGAATATTGTAAAGTTTTACCATTTAAACCAGACAATTGCAGTAACTAATTGTCCCGCCAAAATCATCATAGTGAGTTGTGAAAGTGGACTCCTCATGCATAATACTCCGTTTTTATAGTATTTATAGTAGTTGTTGATAATAAATCAAAGCAAAAATATTAGGGCTGGAGCTGATTAAAAAAAAATTCGATTAATCGAAAAAAATAATCAATCGATTAATCGATTAATTTCGATTATTTATATTTTTATATTTTTATATAGATCCCGTTAAGTCGCTATTCATTATGTAGCACAATCGGTTAAGTCGCGGTAATTCCGTGGCTTCCACATTTTGCGAAAAACTAAGCAAATTCGTTCTGCTATGCAAGAAATAAGGAATACACATTTTTGTATAGTATGCACGTCTAAATAAATAATAATACGAGGGGAAAATATGTAGTAACAAAAACTATAAAGTATTAATAAATTATGGAACAAAAACATAAATATGTTCATAAATTTTAATCAAATTTTAATCGATCAAATTCATTTTAATCGATTTAAATTGTTAACGATTAATCGATTAATTAATCTTTTATTTCCGCAGCCCTAAATTATACTATATTATCATACTTGTAAGGGACTGCATTCAGTAAAACCAAATAGGAAATTGAAGTTTGACTCAACTAGACCAAAGAACAACCGTTTCTGCTGTAATATTTATATTTATTTAAATGACCGCATTTGGAGGAATTAAAATACCCATTGCTCTAGTGATTGACGTAACTGTGATTTAAATTTAAAACTAAAAAAAATAAAAAATAAAATACACATGTTCAGTACTAGGCAAGATTACTGTCAAAACTGGAGATACAATAATTACATTTGTGATACAGTTAAGATTACTATGCTACAAATATGTGAACAGTCTCGTCAATGGAATTTTGAGGACATGGGAAATTTTTTAGCTGAGCCGTACTCCATGAAATGAATGTGCTGTTAAGTAAGTGTGGTGTTATGGTGGCGTGGTGACACCGGCAGGTGTTGTTATGGTGGCGTGGTGACACCGGGAGGAGGTTTTATTGTGGTATGGTGTCATGGGCATGTGGTGTTATAGTGTCGTGGTGTCATGGTCATGTGGTGTTATGGTGGCGTGGTTACACCGGGAGGAGGTTTTATTGTGATATGGTGTCATGGGCATGTGGTGTTATAGTGTCGTGGTGTCATGGTCATGTGGTGTTATGGTGGCCTGGTTACATGGGCATGTGGTGTTATGGTGGCGTGATGACATGGGCATGTGGTGTTATGGTGGTGTGGTGACATGGGCATGTGGTGTTATAGTGGCGAGGTTACATGGGCATGTGGTGTTATGGTGACGTTGTGACATGGCATGTGGTGTTATGGTGGCGTGGTGACATGGGCATGTGGTGTTATGGTGGCGTGGTGACATGGTCATGTGGTGTTATGGTGGCGTGGTGACATGGTCATGTGGTGTAATGGTGAAAATGTGACAAGGGCATGTTGTGTTATGGTGAAAATGTGACAAGGGCATGTGGTGTTATGGTGGCGTGGTTACATGGGCATGTGGGGTTATGGTGGCGTGGTTACATGAGCATGTGGTGTTATGGTGACGTTGTGACATGGCATGTGATGTTGATATCAATGTATAACATTAGTTTTTCGGTTTATGAAATTTATAATTGGTTGTCGTTTGGTTTTCAAGTTTCGATGCGTTTTAAAACTACAAAGCCATGATTTATTACTGCAAATGAAATTTGCCTACTTATGCTTCAGTTTAGCGTTTCTTTTTTTCTTTTATACACTTTGAGATTGCATATTTGTATGTTTAAAAAAATAACATATTTAAAAATCGGACTCCTCCCCCAGATAGTTTTTTTATTGTTATTTACATGTAATATTTTAATGCGTCTTAGACTAATTTGGATTAAAAAATATTTGCTTTTAATAAAGAACTGGAAGAGGTGCTGACTTGACAATAATGAAAACGTTTATTAGAATTCCTAAAACGTGTATATTAAATTTTATATACGATTAATATTTTATTTTATCCAGTGATTAACTTTACTTCAAAGGTTACATACAAAATAAATAGTTCGTTGTTCTTCATATTTATAAATAGTTACAATGTTTTATTTACATGTTTTTCATAATGTAAAGGTAGTAATGTGTGGACCAATGGGCGCATAAACTGACAAGTCATAATATATCTTGAAAAGGCTCTGACTTGACAATGATAAAAACGTTTACGTGAATAACTAACACGTTTATATTAAATTGTAAATATGATTAACAGTTGATAATTTAATATTTTCTATTATCCTGTGACAAACTTTGCCTACTACGTTTCATGCAAAATAAATATTTCTTTGTTATTAACATGTGTAAAAATTACATTTAATTTTTTACATGTTTTGGTAATGTTGTGGTAATAATGTATGGACAAATGGGCGAATAAACTGACAAGTAAAAATCATCAATGAAGCTTAAACTGCTTGAAATCACAGGTGTGCTTGGTGTAGATCGCATTACAGTCACATAATTTATTTTTAACACATTGTGCTGTATTATTGGTGCGCACTATTCAATGCCGCAAGTTAACGCCCGGCTGACTCCTCAGCAATATTTGTTAATACTTTGAACTTCAAACTTCTTTGCTGTAGTATCACCGTATGCAGTGAGTAATTCACTATGCATTTACTATTATCCTGATTATATCATTTTTATTCATGCAAACTTATATAATGCGAAGCCTAAGCTTGGAGGTTTTCTCATAACACATATATTCGTATATACAATCAAAATATATACTCTGCTATGTCCATTCCTAACGCTATATTTTAGAAAGCGCACCACTAAAAATAATTGCCTTGAAAACAATACTGCAAAAAATAAAAAAAATAATAAAAATATAAAAAATACTATTTAAAAAAAACAGAAAAAACGCTATTTTCAAACGCATAAAATTGTTCAATATGGAAATGAGATTTAATGTTTCTCTCTTGGTCTCTACATTTTCTGATTATTTATTATGCGACTTTCAGGCAAAAACGACAATTACAAAAACTGAAATATATCCATTTTGAAAACGTCCGTTATTTTAGACTAGTTTTGGAAATATATTTTTATACTCGGTAATACTATTTTTAAGTCTCTTGAAAAAAGTAACATATAGGCTTAGATGCATTTTAAAATAATGTTCTATATTCGACAATCATTCAAATTAATTGTATCTGTGTGAATTGAGAACATTTGTAACACACAAGCAGGGACAGTGACTTGTGATGTTTGATTAACACAATAAGAGACAGTTATTTCTGATATTTGATGAACCATAAGAGACAGTGATTTGTGGGGTTGAATAAACACAAGAGACAGAGATTTGCGGTGTTTAGTAAGACACAATAACAGACAGTGATTTGTGTTGTTTGATGACATTAACAAATAGGCAGTGATTTCTGTTCTTTAGTGAGACACGACCAAAGTTATTGAAATGTACTATTAGGATGGAAGCAGTCACAGTTTGTGATAATACATTTTTTACAACCCCCATAATGTTACCATGTCAATATTAATACCACCCACATACTGTTACCATGTCCATATTAATACACCACACATACTGTTACCATGTCCATATTAATACCACCCACATACTGTTACCATGGCCATATTAATACCACCCGCATACTGTTACCATTGCCATATTAATAACACCGACATACTGTTACCATGTCCATATTAATACCACCCACATACCGTTACTATTGCCATATTAATACCACCCACATACTGTTACCATGTCCATATTAATACCACCCACATACTGTTACCATGTCCATATTAATACCACCCACATAATGTTACCATTGCCATATTAATACCACCAACATACTGTTACCATTGCCATATTAATACCACCCACATACTGTTACCATTGCCATATTAATACTACCAACATACTGTTACCATTGTCATATTAATACCACCCACATACTGTTACCATTGCCATATTAATACCACCAACATACTGTTACCATTGCCATATTAATACCACCCACATACTGTTACCATGCCCATATTAATACCACCAACATACTGTTACCATTGCCATATTAATACCACCATAATACTGTTACCATTGCCATATTAATACCACCCACATACTGTTACCATGCCCATATTAATACCACCAACATACTGTTACCATTGCCATATTAATACCACCCACATACTGTTACCATTGCCATATTAATACCACCAACATACTGTTACCATTGCCATATTAATACCACCAACATACTGTTACCATTGCCATATTAATACCAGCCACATACTGTTACCCTGCCCATATTAATACCACACACATATTGTTACCCTGTCCATATTAATACCACACACATACTGTTACCATGCCCATATTAATACCACCCACATACTGTTACCCTGTCCATATTAATACCACACACATACTGTTACCATTGCCATATTAATACCACCCACATACTGTTACCATTGCCATATTAATACCACACACATACTGTTACCATTGCCATATTAATACCACCCACATACTGTTACCATTGCCATATTTATACCACCCACACACTGTTACCATTGCCATATTAATAACACCCACATACTGTTACCATTGCCATATTAATACCACCCACATACTGTTACCATGTCAATATTAACACCACACACATACTGTTACCTTGTCCATATTTATACCACCCACATACTGTTACCATTGCCATATAAATACCACCCACATACTGTTACCATTGCCATATTAATACCAGCCACATACTGTTACCCTGTCCATATTAATACCACCGACATACTGTTACCATGTATATATTTATACCACCCCCATACTGTTACCATTGCCATATTAATACCACCCACATACTGTTACCCTGTCCATATTAATACCACCGACATACTGTTACCATGTATATATTTATACCACCCCCACACTGTTACCATTGCCATATTTATACCACCCCCATACTGTTACCATTGCCATATTAATACCACACACATACTGTTACCATGTCCATATTAATACCACCAACATACACACATCTCACAACCGCTTTTATTTCTCCAATAATCTTAAAAATGAAAATGACGTTTTGAATCGTCTGTGGCCGAACCATCGGGGTCGAAACGTCCTGGGGTCGAGATGTCATGTCTGCAGGGTCGAACCATCCGCGGTTTAATTGTCCTGTGTCGTAATGTCCGATAACCCTTTAATATATTTTTCTTCAGCAGACAAACAATTGTTATTGTTATTAACTTTAATTTTCATGCAATTTAATGGCAAATTTATGTTTTTAAATTTAATTGTGTCACATAAAATGTTATAACACAGTGGATCTCAAATATGATGAAAAGTTATATTTTAAATAACATTTCAATAAGTAGAGATGACATAGTTTGTAGGCTCGAAATTATAAGTTTAGACACATCATAGAAGATCATAATGACACGAAGGTAGACTACTTACTTTTAGTATCTCGATAAACTTTATTGTTATTACAGCTGGGGCTTGCACGTCATCTGATATAAATAACACATAACATGATCACCGGAGTATCACATCTTTCCCCTGTATCTGAGAGAAACATTCAACTATTGAACTGGGCTAAACACGACCGTCTGAAGCATTCAATTCATTTACCAGGTCATTTGTTAGAGAAATTGTAGGTTTCTTATTGTTCTTATTTTTATTTGTCTATATTTTTGTGACCACTTGATGTGTAATGGATTATATTTTGATATGCCATCCTTACTTAATCATTTTTCATATTTATGTTGAATTAAGTTCAACAATTCAATAGTTAAGTTTAGAGAGTTGAGTCCGTGTCATGTTGGAGACATATCCGTGTAGCATGGGACTGTATGCAAGTCCCACACTCAGACAATGCTAAATGGCACTGAGATGTAGCTGCTCACCAAAGATGCAAACCCTATTTTTATTTATTTCATTCATTTAGCATATGAGAGAAGATGTTATTACAATAATGTTTATATCTGTGGCTGACTTTTTAAGGCGTTTGTTAATAATACTATAGTCTCTCTTTTTATTTTATATATTACAGTATGTTGCTCTACAGTCGGATCATTCTCACTTCGGGTTACTTCCACAGAATGTTTTTCTATTGTAGATCCAGAAAATCTGTTACTCAATATTACAGACTGTTGTTACTATAGGACCATCTCTCTGTGGCTAACTGCTACAGAAATTTGTTACATGGTAACTTTGGCTCAGTATAAAATAGTGTTAAATCTGTGTTAAACTGAACGCTTCAAGAAGCTAAGAGATTAGTTTTTTGTCGCCAGGGCTGTTCATATTGTTGAAAAAAAGCTGCCCATTTAAATTTCCGAGAACCCATTCGAAATGCCGCTTAATTTGTGTTGTCACAAACGCTATGCAAATCATGCTAGGCCCCATTCATACACCTCATTTTACACAGTAACCAATGGTCCTGAAAAAACGGTTGGTCTAAACAACCTTAGTATAAACATTGAAGTCATATTTTCACTGTTACCCGGGTTCAATATACTAACCGGGTAACTGCAAAGGCAATGAGTACCCGGTTTCTCGGGTACCAATTGACGGGCCTATATTTTGCCTCAGGAAAACCATACTCCCATGTAAGATGATGTTGGAAACCAGAACTGCAATTAATGGTTCAATAGAAAGACATCTTTTCAAACACATATAGACTGGCATACATGCACTTTGACTGAAAGACATGTATGTAGGTGTGAAGGTAGGTAGGAGCGTTGGTTTGATAGGTAGGTAAGTTTGTATTTTGTGGTAGATAGGTAGGTAGTTAGACAGGTAGGTGGAAGGGTATTTAGGTAGGTAGTTAGTAGGTAGGTAAGTATAGACCTTTATGTCAAAATAACATTTTACACCTAGTAGTTTAAAACTAACATATTTAAAATATTAATCTCAGTTGACGTTGTTTTTTGTTTAAATTCAGGAGAATGGACTCTACAATACACCTATGGGCAGTAACTTTGTCTCTAACGGTTTTCATGGGAAACAACCAGGCTAATCTGGAGGTTAATAGCACCATCTTACACCTGACACCTTACATTGAAATAGAACAAACAGAGCTGGGGAGGCGTCTCAGCCTGGTAACACATGACGTCATCCCGAGAAGTCACGCAGGATTTATTACAGTAGACAAGCAACTCGGGAATCATTTGTTCTTCTGGTTCTTTCCGGCCATAAACTCAGACCCACAATCCCCTCTGCTGGTTTGGTTAAATGGCGGCCCGGGTATCTCATCCATGATAGGTCTATTTTATGAGAACGGACCTTTGAGAACTCTAGTTTCTGATTTTTCGGTAACTTTTACGAGATGGAACAAATCTTGGGCTGAAAATGTCTCCATGTTGTACATCGACCAGCCTGTAGGAGTCGGCTACAGCTACACAGATGATGAGCTAAACGGCTACAGGGGAAACCAAGAAGGTTGCTCTGGAGATCTTTACGAGTTTATCAAACAGTTTTATCTTCTTTTTCCAGAATACACAAGCAGAGATCTTTATTTAGGAGGACAGTCCTACGCTGGAAAATATATACCCGCATTGGCATACAGGATACACACAGAAAAACTGGCCAGAAGATCCAGCATTCGTTTGAAAGGAATCTATTTGGGCGCGCCTATGTTTGATGTTGAAACAGAAGGCAGAGAATACGCGAGCTTTTTTGAGACGTTTGGTGTCTTTAGTAAGAAACAAGCAGACGACTACTACATGAACTTTGATCGATTTATGAAAAATCTTGACCTTTCAGGCAGGACATTTCAAGAGTTTAATGGTATAACATTTCCAAGTGTTAAAATGTTAGACTTGGAAAACTATGTAACACTGCAATCAGCTCCCTTTGCTGAACTTGACTATCTCATGAACGGCGAAGAAATGCGTGGAATTATCAAAGTAGGAAATCTACGCTACTCTTCAGTGGTTTTGTCTTTTACCGCATTGTTTTCACAAGATTATTTTGTGAGTCAAGCGTCCAAGCTGGCACGGCTGATGGACAGTTACAAGGTGTTGTTATACAACGGAGACATGGACGGTATAATAGGCTCCCAGGTGTTGGACGGTGGTGTGATGGCCTTGACCTGGTCAGGACAAGCCGAGTACAACAACTCGGAGCGCAAAGTCTGGCGGCGTGACAACAAAATCCAGGGCTTCTACACCCAGACTGGTCAGTTCTGTCGTGTGGTCATTCGTGGCGCCGGTCATCGAGTTCCACATGATCAGCCGGACGTGTCACGTGACATGATTTTGCAATTTATCCGGTTTGGTTGTATCCAGGATTACAATACCTACTAGTGATTTCAATACCTACCACTGATTACAATACCTACCACTGATTACAATACCTACTAGTGATTTTTAATATCTATCACTGATTACAATAAGTACCACTGATTATAAAAAAATAGAAACTAAATTAAAGTATGTACAACTTTTAATTGGTAACAAATTGTTACTTTTCAAAAAATAAGTTTCTCAAAAAAAATTAGATGTATTAACTGATTTTAATTAGCAATTATCTTTATTGGATAAAGAGTTTAACTGCTATAATTAATATTCAATGTCAACTTGTAAAACTATTCCTTCAAAAAAGAATATTAAAACAATTGAAATTGTTGCTTTGTCAAAGAACTATTAACTTACCTGTTAGGTCACTGACTTATTTTTGTTAATTAAAATATTCCGAACAAATATTGAGTTTGTTTTTGGGGTTTTTTTTTGTTTTTTTTTGTTTTGTTGTTGTTGTTATTGTTGTTGTTCTTGTTCTTGTTGTGTTTTTGTTTTTTTTCTTTTTTGTTTAATAGTTTTTGGGGTTTTTTTAAATTCCATACTACACACCCTAAGTATTTTTAAAAACTAATTACTTAGGTTGGTTTTTTTTTGTTACACATAAATTTAATTCTTAATAGAACATGTAAATAGATTATACTATATAAATTGTAGGTAGTTAAAAGACATTAAGCTATAAATAGTTACCCCCATCTAAACTGCAGTTTCTACTCTTAAATAGTTAAAATTTTCTACGACAGTTTTAACCCATGACAACGTTGATCTATTTTAGAGCTCACAATCCCAATTTTATTTATTAATTGTATATTGAATATCTAAATTGTTTTTAAAAAAAAGAAGATGAAAATAAAATTATCAATAATAATCACATCTTTATTTATAAGTAACAGCATTACAAAGAAGAAGAAAAAAGTATTCTTTACCATGTTTTATAATAGAATATTAATGAAACTCAAACAGCATTATTACACATAACGATTCACAGAAATCAGCCCGATGCTTGAAATTGTAAAAAACATTATTTTAAAATAATTTCAAGAGAGAGAAGATAATATTTCACGGTTACAAAAACTATTGAACTTTTTACATTTTTAATAACTATTTGTTACAAATTTAACTTTAAGTTTCACATTATTTCTATGTACAATAAATATTTACCTTTAATAACGAATTATTTCTAAATGTCACTTTTACTACAATGTCTTTATGTATTAAATTAAATATGCAAAATAATTCACAGATACTATCAAATGTAAGTAAGGTTAACGTTTATAATCACAATCAGAGGCGGCTTTAGGTACGCGAGAGGCCTGGTGCAACAATGACCCCGTGGGCCCCCCTCCCGCCCCCCAGATTAGATAAATTCTTGCGCAAACTCAGTAGTGCAATATCTGCCGGCTCTTTTGTTCCTAAAACATAGTCTCAAGTCTGAAACGCGGGGCCCCCTAAGCGCGGGGCCTGGGGCTATTGCCCCAGCTGCCAGCCCCAAAGGCCGCTCCTGATAACAATTTAGAATTTCATTGTACAACGAGAAGGAATTATATAGCATTTTTTTTTAATGTATTTTTTTTTAATTTTTAAAGTAAATGTTGCATGAAAAGTAGATTAAAATTTTGTAAAGTAAAAAAAACACGTAGAAACCAAAGTTTGTTACTATAAATTCTTTATATTTGAGACATAATCGAAAGTATTGATTACGTTCAATATAATACGCACCGAGTGACAGACTAACATAAACATTTACACATCGGGAAAATATTATAAAAGTATGTTCAATATGATATGCACCCCACGCTTAATATAATACGAACTGCGCGACATACTAGCATGAACATTTACAATCTACATAGAGATACATAGAGATAATCTATAAATTCATTAATTTAATTACAGTACTTGCGATCGATGTGAAATTTTGTTACATCATTTTTATCGTTACCACGAGTCTGCCTACAAAATTTCACCTCGATATGATACGCGGAAGTGGGTTATAAATCGATCAAAATTTTTGCGACAATTTTCTACCAGACGCCACGAGTTATCTAAAAATCAACATAAACTACCAAATTTTTTCCGTAGGTGAATATTTAAAACAAAATCCAGGAATTCTCAAGGCTGATTCTCTACACAATATAATTATCTGTTTCACTAGTGTCTTTACTGGTATTATCTTTTTATTCATTTTGTGGAACTCAATATCATAAATATCTATCATATTGCAATTTGGATTTAGTTTTAAAAGAATATCGTCTTTTCCAACACGATTTAATTTTATTTTGTACTAGCAGACCCGTCGTGCGTTGCAACGATCTCATTAAATATGAATAAATTGAAAGAAACCAATGATTGGTATGTTTTAAAAGAATTATGCCATAAACTCTCGGGGAAGTGAGCAAACAAAAGTACAAGTTTAATAGCAAACTGATAAATAAATTAATAATTAAAAAGCTTAGAAAAGGAAAAACGATATTAAGGGGCCCAACATAAAAATGAGTCATAATTTAATTTTTTTATTGCTATTGTACTCAAGCTAAATTTCTCAATATCTTGTAAAATTGAATGGGGAATTAAATTGTTACCGTGAGGTAAAAAAGACACTTGGGGCCCCCAGCTCCGAGGGAATGGACATTAGGAGTTCAGTGCCCTATAGTAATATATTATAGGTTCTTAACTTTTTATATTCTAACTTTAGTCAAAATCCATTTTTTTCTCATTATCTAACGCTTAAACTAATTTTAATATAGCTAATATAGTGAATAAAACTACATAAAGGGGCCCCGGGCCTATTCGCTGCGAGATGTCAATTTCAAAAACCTTTACATTTCAATTCAGTTTCATCATGGATATATTTATCAAGATCGTTAAAAAGTGAATGGCAAAAATATCTTAAACATATATGAAAAAAGACATGTGGGGCCCTTCGGCACCGAAGAAAATGACATTAGAAGTTCAAAAACCTTGAGTATTTTAATATGGGCTACCAAGTTTTTTTATACAAAATTTGGTTAAGATCCAATCATTTACTCAGTAGCTAACGCATTAACTAATTTTTATATAGTTCGTATAAGCAAAAAACGACAGTAAGGGCCCCAGGGCCCAGTTATTGCAAGAAAAAAGTGCGAAACACATGTTCATTTGAATAAATTTCAAAATGCATAAATATATTTATATTTCTCAATATTGGTAAAATTTGACTGGGCGATAAAATATTAAACAAACATTTTTGGCCCCCTGCCCCGAGGGAAAGAAAATTACGATTTCAGTGCCCTATAGTAATAAAATATAGACCCTTGAGTTTTTATATACTAAGATGGGTCAAGACCCCTTAACTTTCTCAGAATTTTACGCTAATACTCATTTTTTTATACAGCTAATATAAGGAAAAAAACGAAATTTAGGGGCCCCTGGGCCCATTCGGTGAAAGATGTCAATTTAAAAAATGCTGTTCATTTTAATTCAGTTTCCTCATAGATATATTCCTTAAGATCGTGAAAAATTCAAAGGGGAAAACTATCTTAAACATATACGAAGAAAAGACATCTGGGGCCCCAGGCCCCGAAGAAATGGAAATTTGAATTTCTTTGCCCTATAGTATTTTAATATGGGCTACCAAGTTTTTGTATACAAATTTTTGTTAAGTTCCGTTCGTTTACTCGGTAGCTAACACATAAACTTATTTTTATATGCCTCATATAAGCAAAAAACTACATTATGGGCCCTAGGGCCTAATTCTCGCAAGAAATAAAGTGCGAAAGACATGTTAATTTGAATAAATTTCAAAATGCATAAATATATTTATATTTCTCAATATTGAATGGATGATAAAATATTAAACATTTACTAAGAGACATGTTGGGCCCCCTGCCCCAAGGGAATGAAAATTAGGAGTTCAGTGCCCTATAGTAATAAAATATAGACCCTTATGTTTTTATATAGTAAGATGTGCCAAGATCCATTAATTGTCTCAGTTTTTTTACGCGAATACTAATTTTTATACGGCTAATATAAGGAAAAAAACGACATTTAGGGTCCCCTGGGCCCATTCAGTGAAAGGTGTCAATTTCAAAAACCTGTTCATTTAATTCAGTTTCCTCATAGATATATTCCTCAAGATCGTGAAAAATTGAATGGGGAAAATATCTTAAACATATACGAAGAAAAGACATGTGGGGCCCCCGGCACCGAATAAATTGACATTAGAAGTTCAGAAACCTTAATTATTTCAATATGGGCTACTAAGATTTTGTATGCAAATTTTGGTTAAGATCCATTCATTTACTCAGTAGCTAACTCAAAAACTAATTTTTATATAGCTCAAATAATCAAAAAACGGCAGTAAGGGCCCCAGGGCCCATTCAGTGCAAGATATAAAGTTCAAAACACCTGTTCATTTCAATCTGTATAATAATGGATTCATGTGTCATTATTTTTCAAGATTGTTAATAATTGAATGGTGAATAAAATCTTAACGTGTAAGAAAAAGAACTTTTTGGGCCCCCAGCCCCGAAGGAATGACTATTAGGAGTTCTTTTCCATTTAGTGTTTTAATATTGGCTATTAAATTTTTATATTCAAAGTTTGGTTAAGATCCATCAATTTACACAGTAGCTAGAGCTGAAACTAAATTTTATATAGATCATATAAGCAAAAAATGACATTATGGGCCCCCGGCGCCCCATGAGTGATAAATTTAGAAAAGAAAGTTGCCAGTTACCATTCCGGGTGCGTACTCAACAGTCTCCAAAAGTTTCATGATGATCGGATGAATGGTTTAGTCAGCTATAAAGAACATGCACACAGACATACATTGATTTATATATTTTATAGATTAGCAAAAACGTCATTAAGGGCCCCCCGGGCCCAATCGGTGCAAGAAATTAACTTTAAAATACCTGTTCATTTCAATCTGGATCATGATAGATATATTAGTCAATGCTTTACAAGATCGTGTAAATCATAACGGGAATAAGGTATTTAACGCTTAAAAAAAAAGATTTTGGGGAACGGACATTAGGAGTTCAATGCCATATGGTACTTTAATATAGGCTATCAAGTTGTTATGTACCAAGTTTGGTCAAGATCCATTCATTTTCCAAGCAGCTAAGCCTAAAACTAATTTTTATATAGCTCATATAAGAAAAAATTCTCATTAAGGGCCCCCGGCGCCCCATGAGTGTTAAATTTTGAAAAAAAGTAGCCTATTTCCATCCCAGGAGCGTACTCAAAAGTCTCCAAAAGTTTCATGGCAATCGGATGAATGGTTTAGTCAGCTATAGCAGACATGCATACATACATACATACATACATTGATTTTTATATATATAGATTGAAATACAAATTGTCTCATAACTTCATAATACATAATCAATCATCATAATTTCATTTAATGACTTATAACCTAATGTGGATCATCATCATGAATAAAATAAAATTAGTAAAATATCAGCTACAAACAAATAAAAAAATTAAACATTAGAAAATTTCAAGTTTTCGTAAGCTGATAAATATAAAACTTGCTAAGAAGTCAAAAACAAAAAATTAATGAAGTTAATTCAGTTCGTCAGTTAGATGTGTCCGTGGTAATTCAGTGCGTCAATTACCTGTGTCTGCTGTAATTCAGAGCGTCAGTTACATGTGTCCGCGGTAATTCAGTGCGTCAGTTACATGTGTCCGCGGTAATTTAGTGCGTCAGTTACATGTGTCCGCGGTAATTCAGTGAGTCGGTTACATGTGTCCGTGGTAATTCAGTGCGTCAGTTATAAGTGTCCGCAGATCCAGGAGGATTATAGATTACTAAAATCTGCTGGCAAATATCTTGCAACTTCTAAACGTTACTTGAAACATCTGTTAGTTAATGATTGCAGAGTTTTTTTACCAAGAAAAATGTTTTGCTTAGTAATAATACAGTGCAAATAAGAATCGATGAAATGGCTCAGGGCCAGGGTGTTACAGATTCATGCTGTGTTGCTTTTTGAAAACATGTCGATTTTCTAGTCTACTTGACTAGGTTGTGCTGCGGCGCCGTGGCACCTGTGGCGCCCACTTTTTTTAGGGCGCCTACGGCGGCCACCTTTTTCAAAAGCCAAACTAACTTGTCCTTGCATGATAAATACGTAATATTAAACTTCCTTAAATGTACATAAAGTATTTTATAATATGGGTTGTAGGGCGCCAGGCGCCCACTTTCTTGGGGGTCAAAAGCCCAAGTAACTTATCCTTGTATGATAGATCCGAAATATTTCTGAAATGTATTTAAAGTATTTATATAATATTTTTTGTATAGTGCTAATCACAACACGATTTTTAAACTAATTTTAGAAAGCAGCGCACCAAATTACTGCACCAAAAATGACTCTTTGAGTTAGTCAGCACTGTTTACAACTCAAATGCTGACGTCAAAGGTTCGTGCGTTGCTTGGTTAATGTTAATCTGAAAACCAAAATGATTATGATTTTATGTCTATATTTTCAATTTTTAAAAAAAGCAGAGTGATGTCCATTGGCGTTAGGCCAGTCATTTCATAATTGAGGATAAATATATATATGATGATATGATGGGTCATCATTGCCAGGAAATGAAGGTTTACTTTAAGCATACATGTGATTCACAAAGGAAGAACTAATTTACCAAGAAATATTATTTGCTAAAAAATTTTAAACTGTAACCAAAGGATAATGAATATTCGTGCATTGGATGAGACTTTTTAAGAAAAAGGAATACCTCTAAGTAATATTTTATCAGTGGCCACAGATGGTGTTCCAGCGATGGTAGGGCGCTACATAGGTTTTCTTGCATATTGAAAACAGAAGGTGCAGAATGCATTCACAGTAAACTGTGTCATCCATCTTCAAAATCTACTTGCCACAAATGTAAGTGTATTCGAGCCGAGGGCCCTAATCTCAATTTTTAAACGTTTTAGAAATTTTAAACATTTGATTTAACACATTTTGTTTTCCAAATATTGACAAACAAATATATCTATCATGTTCCAGATTGAAACAAACAGTTGTTTTGAACTTTACATCTTACTCCGATAGGGCCACCGGGCCCTTATTTTAGTTTCTCCTAAAGACGTATAATTAGTATTTTATTTATCCCATGGCAATTAAACTTTGGGTTATCTTTGGCACCCACGAAGGTTTGTGTAATTAAAAGATTTTAAACATCACTTACTAGGGGCCGGGGGCCCATAAAGCCATTTTTAAAACACGATTTATATCAAAGGTATTTTAAAAAATGGCTACTAGCAGTTGCATAGCTATTGGAGGTCTAAATTAGAAAGTCCACTTGAGCCCCCTTTTGAGGGAGGCCCCAAATTAGTGTCCTACTAAGAGGATAAGCCTCCCAGGCCCTTAAACCCTTAAAAATTCTTGCTACGCCACTGGCTACTGGGTATATGGATGAATTATTGACCAAATTTGATATTAAAAATAAAATTACTTAGGATAATGAGCTCCTAACGTCTGTTCTTTTGGAGCCGGGGCCCAAAATATTTTTTTCGTTAACTTTTAAAGATTCATTTCCGATAAGATTTGTAAAAATTTTAATAAATAAAAACATGTATCTCCTTAATGACCTATATTGAAATCTTCAGGCCTATTAAATATGCACATCCTGCACCCATACTCCACTGGGTCCATAATGTAATTTTATTTCCCACTTGATTTTACATGATCTAATCAAATATTGACAAACACGTATATCCATCATAATCTAGATTGAAATCAATTGGTGTTTTGAATTGGTGTTACGCGGGGTTCTCAGCGCTATTTGAAATCCTAATTTTCCGCCGCGTTGCGCGGGTATTTAGCTAGTCTCAAATAAATATGGAATGATATAGGTTGAAAGGAATTTGAAAGAGCGGGATCCAATTATTTAACGGGATTTGTAAAGGTTGTGGCTCAAAATGGGATCCATAATGTTGGCCAGATTGAAGCCGGGTATATCAGCTAGTACTTTCATAATTTCAAATATCATTTTTTTTAAATATACTTATTTCTTTACCATACTCTACGACAAAATGAGAAACATTAATACATATACATATACTTATACATATTTCAATTGCTGTTAAAAATTTTATAATAAATTTTTGGGGCGCTGAGTAATATATATTCGGTAAAAGGACTGGTAGACCAAAATTTTTTCGAAACCACTGCACTACATGATAATTCTAACGGGACGACCCCGTCTCAATTGGACGCTTCGTTCGTCCAACTCGCTCAGCTCGTTCTGAAAGATACGTGTTTCCCCTGAATTCTTTGATCCTTGCCGCTTGTCACGACTGTCTGCGCTACGATCTTTTTACGCAGCAGTCTAATGGTCTACTATAGGTCAAATATGACTTTTGGCCCACAATGGCTGTCCCAACAACTGTTTCTTCTGGCGCTTCTTCATTCTTACATTTATTTCTAAGTCTCGCTCTCGCTGGCACTTACTCTTACTTTTTTCTTTTACTGGACTGCATATAAAAAAGATGAACCTCAACTCTTCTAGTCAACTAGGCTTAAACACTACTAAACTTCTATCGTGAGTGGGGTGAGAGTCAAAACGTGCTTCTCCACGCCGTTATTTATAGTGGCACCATATGACGCTCGCCTTATGACAATCAGATATAACATTGACTAGCAATAATGTCGGTCCAAGGTTTTTGTATTGTTCTAGAAATGGACTGGTGCACAACGTCCCTTTGATGCGCTGGATCACTTGGCCCGGGTGAGCATGCATCGCTAGATCCGTTTGGTCATCGAGAGCATGCATCACTGGATCGCTTGGCCTTCGAGAGCATGCATCACTGAATCACTTGGCACTGGAGAACATTCATCGTTGGATCACTTGGCCCTGGAGAGCATGCATCGCCGGATCACTTAGACCAGGGGTTTTTTAAGTTAGCGAGTCTCTAATATTATACCCTGCAGATCTCAACAATCTGTATCTGAAGTGTCCCAATAAAATGTATAGACTTTAATCGGCAATAACGCCATAATGTATTATAATTTTGCAACGTTTCATAAATAAAAATACTGTAAACAAATGTAGAAACCAGCCTATGATCGAAAGTGTTCGAATTGTGTATACACCTTGAACTATCGTAACAAAACCAAATTTTTTTGCACTTATGACTGCTTAAATAAAGGCTGGACTAAATTTTGAAGGGGGAAATTAATTCTAAAATCTACTAAAATACTGATATCATAAGTAAAGTACGATTGTGCAAAGAACGTTTAGAATGGAGTTGGAGTGAGATGGTTCAATGAGACTCACACTTACTCGCTTGCGAGAAAAGTTTGAGAAAGAATGACCAATTAATGTCAATAAGAACCATTACAGGAGACCACAATCATCCACCAGCCCCAAAATAGCAAGAGGAGTCTATAGCGATTTCGGCAATCGCCTTGAAAATCTCTATCACAAGCGGCTCATGAGATAGGAAATTTCGAAATTGAGTGTCCGTTGTATTGAGAAGCGTGCACAATGGTAAAGTTTCTTTCCTAGATTTTTGCACCTCTCAATGAAGATGATTATGACAGGGGAATTCAATTTTGTGAGTGGTACCAAGTAAAATGTGCAGAGGACAATCAGTTCCCAAACATTATTGTTTGGAGTGCTGAGGCTACGTTCAAGTTAAATGGTTCAAATAATCGTCAGAATTGCAACTACTGGACACCTGACAATCCTCATGTGACAATGGAAACACCATGAGAATATCCGAGGGGTTACAGTGTGGTGAGGCTTGACAACATTTGGTTTAATTTGACCTTTATTTTTTTACTATACTGTGAATGGTGAAAATATTCTCAACTTACTACATTATTCCGCTTAGTCACGTATCCAAGAGTCGTTTAGGAATGAAGATAGGTACTTCCAGCAGGATGGAGCTCCTCCCCAATACTATCGTGAGTGTTTTCACGGTCATCTGTCAAACAGATGGGTAGGACGAAGAGGAAGTATCAAATAGCCACTGAACTCACCTGCTTAGACCCCATGGATTTTTTAGTGGAGGCATTTTAAACACAATATTTACTACATAAAATAAGCAACAATCAATGAGTTGAGAGCGGCCATTGAAATAGAATGTGTCAACGTATCATTTGAAATAATTAGGAACATTTCAAAGTCAAGCAATGAGCGTTGGTAAATGTATAATATAAAAACAGGGTATTAGTAGGTCTGACAAGACGTAACACAACAGCGAACGTTTCGGCAAAAAACCTTCCTCAACGGACAAATAGTACACAAATGAAACGAATAAAACGAAATAATAATTATTAAAAAAAACACTTAGCTGCGGTGAAATCCAATTAGTCCAGTAGAGATAAAGTAAGGAGAGAAAAGTAAGAGCTTATAAAGGAAAGGATAGGGTGGGTGTGGCCAATCAATCAGCTTGTCAGTGTGAACACAACGTTGATCCCATGTGATGTAAGAGTCTCATACTCATGGATGAGTCTATTCTCCAGACTGACCCGGCCGGGTGTGTTTGTACAAGAAACCAAGGCGGTGACAGACATGTCATCGACGCCCATGTGGTCACGTCCATTGAAGTGTCGGGAGACAGGACAATTTTTGTCTTGTTTAATGGCACGTACATGCTCAGCGATACGGCAGGAGAGTAACCTCCCCGTCTCACCAATGTACTTCAAAGGACAGCGCTTACACACAATGATTACGACCACAAGGCATGGTGCCCAGATGGGAGGACGGAATACGCAGACGGCTACGAACCAATAGGTCTCGCAGATTTTTGTCCCTCCTGAATACAATTAGGGGTGGGGTGGAAAATATGTGGTTTGTATCAGGGTCCGCGAGGAGGATATTGCGGTTTTTCAAAAATATTTCCTTGGCAATGAGCGTTGTCAGCTGTGCATGAACGACAGTGGCCACCTATGTGAACACTCTAATTGTGCAGTGTAGAAGTCAAGTTAGTTCTGAACTGATCTGAACTATCCCTTAACCCGTCGTTGGGTTGTTGGGGCACCATCGTGAACTGCCCACTATCTCACGCCATTTTTCCCGGTCCTTGCAATATAGTCTTTGTGAGACCTCCAGATCTTGTCACGTGTCCGTACCATCGTAGTTTTCTCTTCTTAATTGAGGTTAGAAGGTCACAAGTTAGTTCACGTTGGTATAAATCTAAGTTCTAAACAAAATAAAATTAAACGCCAGTAATTTCAGTGATGATCCATTAAGCAGCCACCACGTAAAACATTACGGCATCATCAGGGTCATGATTTCTGGTATTTGGTGAGATATGTTAAGAGACAGTGATATGAAGTATATGGTGATACATAACGAGATACAGTGGATTTAGTTGTTTATTAAAGACACGAGAGTATCTGATACTACATAATTTTACCCCCAACATATTGTTGCAACACCTACTAAATCCAGGAACACTCAACCCCCCCACCCCACACCCAAAAAACAAAAAAATAAAAAATTAGCGTCTGGATAGCGAAGTCAATGGTGCGCTCGCCTCACAAGCTTCACAAAGCTTGAGGTCATGGGATCTAGCCCACAATAAGGAACATTTAAAATATTGATGAATGACCATTGTTAAAAAGTCCAACGCTGACTTGGAGAGGAGATGGATGCCGCCAATTTTACCAAGCCCCGAGAAAGTTCTAATGGAAACAAGAGAACCACCTTCAACCTCGAGGTCATGTTCAAATTTGTTTCCCATATAATCTAACTCCAAATTATTCCAACAGACAAACATGTTATTGTTATTAACTTTATTTCAATGCTGTTTAGAAGCGATATTTTATGCTGTTAATTTTAATTGTGTGACATAAAATATTATAACACAGTGGATCGCAAGTATGAAAAAAGACATATTTTAAATTAAGTTTCAATAAGTAGAGACAATACAGTTTGTGAGCTCGAATGTATAAGTTTAGACCATCTCAGAGATCAGGAATGACACGAAGTTAAACAATATACTGCAAGCATAATTATTAATTTTATTGTTATTGCATATGGGGCTTGAACACCATTTGATTTTGATATCTGACCACCAGAGCATCACAACTTTCACCTGTAACTGAGAGATACGTTCAACTCTTAAACTTGGCTAAGCAAGACTGTCTTAAGCATTCAATTCAGGTAAAATGTCATTGGAATAGTACGTTTCTTTAGTTCTGTATTTATTTTACGTATCTATGTTTTAGTTACCACTTTGCGTTAAAACTCTATGGCTAACAGTTACAAAAGTTTAAGACTGAGAGAAGCTAAAAATCTAGTTTTTGTCACCTTAGGAAACCCATACTCTTATGCAAGATGATTGTACTGATCAAAGTAACACCTAACGCTATAATATCTGGACATCTTTTCAAAGACAGACAAGTAGACAAGTAGACGAATAGATTGATAGACAGACAGACAGGCTTGCAGATTGGCAGGTGGTTAGGTAGGTAGGTAGGTTGGTAGGTAGTTAGGTAGGTAGGTAGATAGGTGGGTAGGTAGGTAGTTATAGATTTATGTAGATTGAAAAGTATATAGCTAGGTAGGTATGTAGGTGGGCATTTAATTTGGCACGTAGGTAGTTATTTAGGTGGGTTGCATTTACACTTAGTAAAATTCAACATATTACTTGTTGAATGTTAATCTCAGTTATAGTGATTTTTAAAAACTTTCGGGAGAATGATCTCTACGATACTCGTGTTGGTGGTAACTTTGTCACTAACGAGTTTCATTTGAAACAGCCAGGCTAATGTTAAGGTTAATTGCAAGATCTTACACCAGACGCCTTTCATTGACAACGGAACAAATAGAGCTGGGGACACAGCTCAGCCTGGTAACACATGATGTCATCCCGAGAAGTAGACAAGCAACTCGGGAATCATTTGTTCTTCTGGTTTTTTCAGGCCATAAATTCAAACCCTCAATCCCCTCTGCTGGTTTGGTTAAATTGCGGCCAGGGTTTCTCCTCCATGATTTATTTTATGAGAACGGACCTTTAAGAATCAATGATTCTGAAGGAATGTATGATATTATAAGATAGAAAGATTCTTGGGCTGAAAATGTCTCCATGTTGTACATCGATCAGCCTTTAGCAACCGGCTAGAGCTACACAGAAGATGAGCTACGCGGCTACAGGTTCAAACAAGAAGAATGTTCTGGCGACCTTTACGAGTTCATCAAAAAATTTCATCGTGTTTCAAGAATATACATGCAGAGGTTTCTATATAGGAGGACAGTCCTCGGCTGGGAAATGTGTACCCTCTTTCGCATATCGGATACACACAGGAATACTTGCTAAACGATCGAACATTCCTCTGAAAGGAATCTATTTAGGCGGGCCTTTGTTTGATGTTGGGACACAGTCCAAAGAAAGCGCGATGTTTTACGAGACGTTTGGTGTCTTGAGTAAGAGACAAGCAGGCGACGTCTACCTCAACTTTGTTAAATTTATGGAAAATTACAACTTTTCAGGCATTGAAATTCAAGATTTTTTCGGTATAATATTTCCATTTGTTGGAGTTTAACACACAGACAACCATGTCACCCTGGAAACGGCTCCATTCGATGATCTTGATGTCATGGCCTTGACCTAGTCATGACAAGCTAAGTACAACAACTCGGAGCGCCAAGTCTGGCGGCGTGACAACAAAATCCAGGGCTTCTACACCCAGACTGGTCAGTTCTGTCAAAAGGTCATTCGTGGTGCCGGTCATCGTGTTCATCATGATCAGCCGAACAATGCTGCCATTTGTCTTGGATATTGTTAAGATTTTGACTGAAATTCTTAATTTAGCGTCGTCTAAAAAAAGACATCCTTTGAATCTAACAGTTACTTTTTACCATGTAGCGAATTCTTTCTTTTCTTTACGAAATTAATTCCATTTTGACAAAGTTATTTCATGTTCAGATTTAGTTCAGGAAAATATTTAGGCCAGAAAATTAATTAAAACAAATAAAATTTAAATTTATGAATATGGTTTATTATCATTCAAAATAGTATTTATAATATTCAATGTCAATTTGTAGAATTATTCCTTCAAAAAATAACATTAAAAATGATTTTTTTTAAATTTTAGAAAAGAGCTGAACAATTGTTAGTGTTGATTCAGTATATTTTATTCTATAATAAAATTCCCAACAATTTATTTTTAAATTCCATACCACACACTTTAAGTATTTTTAAAGTCAAATAAATGCAGTGGCATTGTGAGGAGGGCATAAGGGGGGGGGGAATGTCCCGGGCGGCACTTTTTTAGGGGTGACAAATTCTTCATCCATAATCAGCGTCTGAGAATAAACATTTTTTTTTAAAAATTGGAGCTTTTAAGCAAAATAAATTAAAAACCAAATTCGAAATTAATCAAATAAATCAAGGAACGTAGGACGCAATAATCTTCTGTATAGAAGTAGCGTCTGTAACAGATAAGATAACTACGTTAAAATATGTGAATTTTTCTACGAGCAAAAACGTCCTATCGGATAATAATTCCTCTGATACCAAGTGGCTTAAGTAGTGTGAGAACATGACACTGATCTGCTGGTAACTTAAATTATTCTTCAAATTCGACAGCCGCTCCTGCTGTAGAAGGGAAATTTACGGTACTCTGTGCTCATGTTTTTCAGACATGACCCAATTGAATGCTATAGGCGTCTCTTATTTGGGGTGGCAAAATCCTCCATGTTAATTAACTACTAAAAATTAAAAAACTTAAAACAAAGGTTATTGGAAGAAAACAAAATACAATGTAAAAGTTAATGAAAGAAATAAAGAAACTATTTTAAAATCGATAAATTTTTCCGATGCCAAAACTTCAAACTCCATAATGAATCTATGTTTTCTGATAATAATGTTACTGAACTGAAAATCCAAGGGGATGATGAAGTATAAGAACATGACTATGATGTGCTTTTACCTATAATTCATTCAAGTTTGTCAGCCGCTTATTTTGGAGAAACGAAATTGCTGTATCGGTTAAATTCCAAAAACAACCAATAAATTTTTAACATCATACTTGGACTTACTTGATATAAATAAATTGCCAGTACCGAAAAAAATGTGCGATTAATATAAGTGCAGCGATATTGAGTGTCCAAAATATTAACATTAACCTCTCTAAATTAGAAACGGACCTTACACAAAAATAGAGATGAGACTGATAACGCCGAATGATTTTAACGTAAGTACACTATTAGAAAAAAATTTCATTGATTTAATTTTAATGTCTGTTGTTTTGTGGCATAAAAAAATTAATGAACAAAATTGCATATCTGATGGAATTAAAAACTTGCATAGAATAAATCCAAAAGTAGCCACTCATGAACAAGTGCTCAACATTACCAACGTTTTAGCAAATGGAAGGAAACTGAAATCGGATTTAAAGAAAAAAAAGACTATAAGAAAAGAACAATACGTTGTTCTAAAAGAAAACAAAAGTGATAAGAGGTTTTGGTAACAATGTTAGACATTATTATTTCGATTCAAAATAGAATTTGACATTAGCGGTCACAGAGAGGACAAAATTAGTAGAAATGTAGGTAATATTCTCGAATTGATGCATCTGCTAGTAAAGTATGAACAAGTGCTTCGAGAACATCTTGAGAAAAGGGATAAAAAGTATTTCCCCTCAAATTCAAAATGACCTCGTTTCAGGTTTTTGAGTTACAGTTCGTCAAAAATCATTTTTCAGGTAGAAGGTACCAAATAGTATTCTATTGTATTCGATGACCCTCCACATTGCACCGAAGGATCAAACAAGTTCATGTGTGTGATTTGTAAAGATTGATAATAATAAAGTAGACGTTGTAGAATTTCTCAAAAATTTCATTGAAACAAAAAACGAATTTGCTTACGACATTTCTGAACAGATTTAAATAAGTTAAAAGCTCATGGTCTAAAATATAGGACCGCAGAGTGTGTTAATACTTCTTCATGGCTGAAAAGTTTACAGGAGCTCAAGAAGGACTCAAAGACAAATAGCCCAATTCATATCTCGCTCTAATGGTTATTAAACCAGATTCGTTTACATGTGGCTCAAACTGAAACGTTATCAATGGCCAGCAGGTGACAGATGCTTTCCATGTGAAGACTGGTGTGAGACAAGGTTGATTGCTGTCACCATTCCTCTTCCTGTTAGCTATTGACTGGGTGATGAAAACATCAACACAGCAGAAAAGGAATGGCATCCAATGGACCTTGTGGGATCAACTGGATGATCTTGACTTTGCTGATGATCTTGCCCTTCTTGCAAATACCCAACAACAGATGCTGGAGAAAACAAACATTGTCGCAGCCACTTCTGCTGGCATGGGTCTCGGCATTTACAAAGGGAAGAGTAAAATCCTCAAGGTTAGTGCCACCAGTACATCACCAATTATGCTTGAAGGAGAAGCCCTTGAGGGGTGGACAGTTTTGTTTACCTTGGCAGCGTGGTAGATAAACAAGGTGGTACAGATGTGGACATCAAAATAAGGATCGGAAAAGCAAGAGCAGCCTTCCAGCAACTCAAGAATGTTTGGGTCTCTAATAACTTAGGCAGCAAGTTAAAAGTAAGGATTTTTAACGCTATGGTAAAACATGTGCTGCTATATGGAGCCGAGACATGGAGAACAACAGCCGTAAACCTGACCAGAATCCAGTCATTCATCAACAACTGTCTAAGAAGGATTCTCAGAATTCACTGGCCAGACAAAATCAGCAACCAGAAACTGTGGCAGTGGACAAAACAGAAGCCCATTGAGGAAGAGATTCTCCAGAAGCGGTGTAGGTGGATTGGTCATACACTAATTAAACCTGCTTCTAACACAACAAAGCAAGCCCTGAAATGGAACCCTCAGGGTAAGCGGAAAAGAGGCCATCAAAGAAACACTTGGCGCCGAGAATTGGAGGCAGACATCAAGAGAATGGGCCATGAATGGAAGATCCTGGAGAATCTGGCCCAGGATAGAGATGCCTGGAGGTCTCTCGTAGGTGGCCTATGCCCTTGGAGGATTCGCAGACGCCGAAGATGATCGGTGGATGCCCCTCATGGACGAGAAGGCTCAAAAACAACAACAGACTGAAACGAACTCTATATTTTAGTACACTAGAACATTGATACGCATTTATTTCATGGTCATACACCATTGGAAAGTTAAAATTGCTGCTAAAGGGAGTCATTAAAAAGACTTCAGGATACAAAATAGTAAATCATCCCTGGAGGCATTTTGAGGTTAGAGGCTAAATACTAACAGACGTACTCACATCAAAATATTTTTTACAAAATTTGTTGGACATTACAAACATTTACTGCCAGGAAATATGTGCTTAATATGAAGTCAAAGATGTCCGATATTATTCACAAACGTACAGTGCTAAAATGCTTTTCTGTGGCTAATCATAGAAAAACTAATGCAATACTTAAAGGAAGCATTTATACATTTTTTATGGAGAGCTTGGCATTTTAATTGAAACTTCCAGTCAAAGAACAAGAGAGCAAATTGTTGACGTTCAAAGCGAATATGTAACCTTGTTATGTAAACAAAAAAACTGTTTAGAAGAAAGATGTAGTCTTCGTAAGATGAGTTTATTACTGTAGAAATTCGTGTGAGGTTTTTGAAGTTACAGAATTCGGAAAACGTAGTTGATTTTCCGTGCAACAGAAAAAAATGAATTCCTTTATTTAAGCCCAATTTATTTATTCAATTTAATGAGATATTTAGGCTCGAAGTTATTCTCCCAGTATAATATCATTAATTGGATAATTGTTTACAACATTCACAGTTAATCCCAGCTCCTAAAGAAGCTTCTCTAAATTTAAGATATTGAAATATAGAGTACGATACATGATTACACCAAGAATGACTCATCCATAGATATATTGCCTAATGAGCATGATATGGCTGACAGTATTCATACATCAAAGATAGAACCCTGATGAAAAGCTGAAAACTTCAATTTCATTCAAGAAATGAACGCTTTTCTATTTATTTCTAACATTCAAAATGTATTGTGTCCTTATTAAAGCTTTCTAAAAAGAGGATACCGAAGTCAATAGTGCGTTTTCCTCACAAGCTGAGGGGCGTGGGATCTAGCCCACGTTAAACCCACAATAAAAAATGATGAATGAATAACGCTAAGAAAGCCCTCCGCTGACCTGGAAAGGAGATGGGGCGTCCACCAAGGTCTACCAAGCCCCTAGTAAGTTCTAATTGAAACATTAGGACCCCCTACGACCATCGGTTATGGGGGAAAAAAGAGTACCTTTTCACTATAGAACCAACATATTTTTACGAGGACGTGGGGCGGCAAACCTGGTTTCTGCACCGGCGGCATATACCCATGCTACTACGACGCCTAATAAATGTTTATGTTAATTTTTTTTAAATTAATTAATGTAACATATAAAATATATCTATTATTTAAATTTTAGGCAGTAACAAGTCATCAAGTTATATAAAAAAGAATAGTTAGAATTAGGGCTGTTAACGATTAATTTAAATTTAATCGTTAACTTTTTAAAAAATATCGATTAATTAATCGTTAATTTCTATTAAAGCAAATATTGACATTTATGGCGTCGTAAGTAACATTGATTAAACGTACTTGTCGAAAATCGAAAAAACACTGGAATGTTGTCTTTATATGACATCTTTTAACCAACAATGCATACAGACAAGTGTATTGACATTATTTGGTTCAAGTGATGAGCAGGTCTTATCGACAATATAACCAGCCGAGCTAAACAATTATTCACATAGCTTTAGATTGTCTCAGCTGAAGTTTCTGATGCTGTAGAGGGTGTTTGGTTTGCAGGTGATATGTAAGCGAAGTGTTAGAACCATGGTAGCAATGTTCCCTGTAAGTAGCGCGGATGCGCAGATATTTGACCGACGCCACGCAGGAGTTTAGAATCACCACGCAGCAAATTTGGTAAAATATTGAACAATAAATAGAAGTAAAAATAAAGATTTTTAAAAACCACGTTTTTATAAGCGGACCAATAAATAGAAGTAAAAAAATGATTTTTTTAAAACCATCTGTTCTATCAGAGAACTGCAAAGAAGAAAATTTTTGACTTTTCTTTTTCCGCCCGCACGCCCAAGACAGACAGACAGAGAGAGAGAGACGCCGGTGAAGTTAATATAAGGGATTTAAAAAATGGACGCTGTGCAATTTTGTACACGAGTTTTTTTTAAACTTTGCACACGATCCAACGAAGCTTAGAATTAAAGGGAACATTGCATGTTAGGCAAACGATTTTTCTCAATGGACACAATAACCTTTATCAACATTTTGAACATTCACGTCAGTCAATAGTTTATAACCAAAATGTTCGTGTAATCGTCAGGAGATTAGTTTATATTTAGCGGCCGAAATATATTACTTTTTGACTTCCAGCACATTTATAAGAGGTGGGTCGATTAATCATTTAAAAAAATTTATTCGTTAAAAACTTTTAATCTAGAAATTAATCGTTGATTTCCGCAGCCCTAGTTAGAATACTTATACCCCACCCAAACTGCACTAATATTACAAAATAGTTAAAATAGTTATACTCCGTCGAAACTGCGCGTGGGTTCTACTTTCTAGCAATTCAAATTGTCTATGCCAGTTTTTGACCCCAGACAATATTGATCTATCTGTAGAGTTTACAAACACAATTTTATTTATTTATTGTATATGGAGAATGCCAATTGTTAACAAAATAAGATAACAAAAAATTTATCAGTAACTATTATGTTTTAAAATATAATTCCTACAAATACATTTTTTTAAATGTGTTATTCATGACACCATGTCCTGTAGTTATGAACCTAATTGTCCTAGTTCAACTACACATGATGTCCAAAAGTTGTGCACCTAGCTGTCCTAGTTCAACTACATATGATGTCCTGTAGTTGTACACATAACTGTCCTAGTTCAAGTACATATGATGTCCTATAGTTGTGCACCTACCTGTCCTAGTTCAACTACACATGATGTCCTGTAGTTGTGCACCTAACTGTCCTAGTTCAACTATATATGATGTACTGTAGTGCACCTAACTGTCCTAGTTCAACTACACATAATGTCCTGTAGTTGTGCAACTAACTTGTCCTAGTGCAACTACATATGATATCCTGTAGTTGTGCACCTAACTGCCCTAGTTCGATTACACATGATGTCCTGTAGTTGTGCACCTAACTGTCCTAGTTCAACTACACATTATGTCCTGTAGTTGTGCACATAACTGTCCTAGTTAAACTACAAATGATGTCCTATAGTTGTGCACCTAACTGTCCTAGTTCGATTACACATGATGTCCTGTAGTTGTGCACCTAACTGTCCTAGTTCAACTACATATGATGTCCTGTAGTTGTGCACATAACTGTCCTAGTTAAACTACAAATGATGTCCTGTAGTTGTGCACTTAACTGTCCTAGTTCAACTACATATGATGTCCTGTAGGTGTGCACATAACTGTCCTAGTTCAACTACGTATGATGTCCTGTAGTTGTGCACCTAACTGTCCTAGTTCAACTACATATGATGTCCTTTAGTTGGGCACCTACCTGTCCTAGTTCAACTACATATGATATCCTGTAGTTGTGCACCTAACTGTCCTAGTTCAACTATATATGATGTACTGTAGTGCACCAAACTGCCCTAGTTCAACTACTCATAATGTCCTGTACTTGTGCACCTAATTGTCCTAGTTCAACTACATATGAAGTCCTGTAGTTGTGAACCAAACTGTCCTAGTTCAACTACTCATAATGTCCTGTAGTTGTGCACCTAACTGTCCTAATTCAAATACAAATGATGTCCTGTAGTTGTGCACCTAATTGTCCTAGTTCAACTACACATGATGTCCTGTAGTTGTGTACCTAACTGTCCTAGTTCAACTACACATGATGTCCTGTAGTTGTACACCTAGCTGCCCTAATTTAATTCTACGATGACTCGGCTAAAATGTACTCCATTTCTATTTCCCTTTAACATGCAGAACTTTTTTTTTAATTTGAATAAAAGTGTTCGTGAGATATGCATTTCCTGTCAGTCATGTGAACAAACAAGACACACCCCTTCAGATGACCTTGTAACTTCAACTACCACTACCATTGAGACGGAGTGATAGGAACTCATAGATCTGTTCGTGTGCATACTCTGGCCTTGATTTGTTTTACTGCATACACTACTGAGAGGGAGGTAATAATAAACCTGCTAGACTGAATACTCTGGCCTTGATTTGTAGGGATGACTTCTTTCGTTGGGTGGGGGGGGCGGGGGAAACACATCTTGTCGTTGATGGTAAAACTAAAACATGGCAGCCTTCGTGACAAACTACTGGACAATGACCTTGTTCGCTTGATAGTAGGGGAGGGAGATCACATCTTGTCGTTGAATGTAGAACTAAAACATTTCAGCCTTTGTACCAAACTACTGGACAATGACTTTGTTCGTTTGGTAGGAGATGGGGGGCACACATCTTGTCGTTGATGGTAGAAACTAAAACATGGCAGCCGTCGTGACAAACTACTGAACAATGACTTTGCGATAAAAAGAGTGGGAGGAAATGTGTCACATACAACGTACAGGTCAGGTCGGATGGAAAGAGGCGCCAGGAAACATATTTAGAAGGAAATATGCAACAAGCAAAGATGAGAGGGGAAGAGTGGACTATAAATTCATTGATTATTTGATATCACGATAACATGAACATTTAGTTACTTCGTGGCAATATTTGTTTTCTTGACTATGTTATGTAGACCAGCAAATGGGGTCTCTATGGGTCTCGGAGTATGAGAGACAGTCCGAAATTTTATTAATTTTATATGGCTATCAATATGGTGCATGTTTGTAGGAAAATATAAGAATATTGTCTATCAGGACCCGAGAGATTGTGCATGTTTTTTTCCTTCTAAAACCAACTTATATGGGGTGATGGTTTAAATATAAAATATTGCGTAATCGTTTTTTCGTGGGGTTGGGGGGGGGGATGTTCCACTTAAGTTCCTCAGACCAGATGACAAAGCAACTCTTGATTTATTTGGACCATGGTTTTAATCCTAACCAAAGTGAGGGTGATGATGAGTCATGCTGTCATGACCTGGAGTTTGTCTAGGCTTGGATGTTGCGCTATTCAAAGGCATTGATATCTAGATGGCACGGAACAAGCTTATCATCTGTTTGTACTAGGCGAAGGATTTCGAGTATTGAATGCTAGACTGCTGCTCATTCCTAGCATTTATCAATGACCTGTCCGAGAAGCTAGCTGCTGAAGCAATACCTTTGGACATTGACAGACCCGTGTACAGATCGAATGAAAACAGCTTCAACCTAGGTTTAATATTATTCAAAATGAATACGAGTAGTGAGTAAGTCTACTGCTCCAGCAAATGGCAGAAACTAAAACATCTCCTCCCTTGTAATTTTAAACTACCGTGTTTCATATTGTAATGTTAAACTAGCGCGTTTCACATTGTAATGTTAAACTAGCGTGTTTCATGTTGTAATGTTAAACTACCGTATTTACTCGTTCTATAGCCCATTCGTTTATAAGCCGACACTTTTGGAAGGGAAAAGTATTAAAAGTGTATAACACGATCGCAAGCCGACCCCCCAAAAATAATAGGACAGCTTTAAAAAAAATGGTACATATCTTTTTAAAACTACAAGCTAAATCGGTCATTATGATTGTTTACTTTGTACTGCCTATCTTTGTCTTTCTGCTCTTTGTTAAGCAAGAGTTACCGGTATTTAAAAACAAAAATTATTTGGTAAACAGTGACGAAAGCGCGTACATGAAAATCCGTGGTTGAAAACAAAATTTGTAAAACAATTTATTAAAACGTTCACAAAAATAAATAAAATGATTAAATAAGGTAAATGCTGATGTTACTGCATATATTATAGCTTCTGATAGAGCTGTCGAATCTTGTAGAATGTAGAAACGGACATTGATAATCTAGAATAACAACACCGATATTCAATATCCACGCAGAAATCACCTATGACCCGCTCTTAAGCCGACCCTCCCCCCACTTTTTCCCCTAGATTTTGTCCAAAAAAGGTCGGCTTGCGAACGAGTATATACCGTACCTTGTTTAGTGTTGTAATGTTAAACTACCTTGTTTCATGTTGTAATGTTAAACTACCTTGTTTAATGTTGTAATATTAAACCACATTGTTTCATATTGTAATGTTAAACTACCTTGTTTAATGCTGTAATGTTAAGCTACCATGTTTCATGTTGAATGTTAAATTACCTTGTTTAATGTTGTAATGTTAAACCACATTGTTTCATATTGTAATGTTAATTTACCTTGTTTAATGTTGTAATGTTACTCAACATCGTTTCATATTTTAATGTTAAACTACCTTGTTTAATGTTGTAATGTTAATCTACCATGTTTCATGTTGTAATGTTGTAAACTACCTTGTTTAACGTTGTAATGTTAAACCACATTGTTTCTTGTTGTAATGTTAAACTACCTTCTTTAATGTTGTAATGTTAAACCACATTGTGTCATATTGTTATGTTAAACTACCTTGTTTAATGTTGTAATTTTAAACTACCGTGTTTAATGTTATAATGTTAAACACTTTGTGTAATGTTGCAATGTTAAACTACCGTGTTTAATGTTGTAAATAAAACAGTCCCCTCTTTTATATAATTATAGTTTCTCCCTCCCTAATGTAAAGCACTGATGCCAAGATTTCATAGTTATTTTAAAAAACACTCTAACACATGAAAATACAATGAAGCGTTCTTTTTTTTTCAAATAAAGAAATTTAAGCATTATAAAAAACAAACGATAACATCTAAAATGCACTATTTTTAATAAACTAGAAATAGTTCTAAAATTTTGTCATGCAAAGAATTTCCCAAGGGAGATAAATATAATCAACTACCAAGGTGATTCCTTTCTTGTTGCCAGGTATTTTGCGATCTTGTCGTTTGATTTCATGACTTCAACATTTCTTTTGATGAGCGGGAAGTTTGCAATGTCCAGGAGTGGGGACATGGTGCCGCCTGTGGTAGAATCCAGGACCAAGAACTCCACGAGACTTGGCTTGTTGCCCACAAAGTATCCCGTCCCGTTCTTCTTCAGGATGTCCTCCAAGTAGCCCAGTGTCTTGGGGGCCAGCTCTTCTTTGACCTTTTTCAAAGTCGCCGCCTTAACGACGGGGTCGTCTGTGTGAAACATGGCGTCCACTGCGGGGTTGAAGAAATCGTTGAAAAGCTGTACAATCTCATCGATTTTGAAGATCTCCAAACTGGAACTGCCGAAGAAGCCGAACTCGCGGGCAAGAAAGGAAAAAATTGCATTGCTCTGTGAATAGCAGACCCCGTCAACGTCCAAGGCCGGGGCTTGACCAGATGGGGTCAGGTGCTTGTACTTAGGCCAGTCAGCCTGGGAAAATCGGATATCTTCGTATTCTTTGCCAGAAGCGGCAAGGATAAGTCTAGCCACTTCACCGCGGCCACGACCATCAAAGTAGTAGAGCTTCAGTTTAGCGTTGGCCATTATGAGATTTCTGAAATATATTAAATGGCATTCAATTAGACATGCACAAATCATAATGAGGCATTCCTTACACACAATAGAGCAGTCATTATAAATAATAAGGCATTCAATCCACATTATAAGACATTCAGTACACATAATAAGGCATTCAGTACATACAATTAAACATTAAATAGATATAATTAGGTATTTAATATCTATTACGCAACTACTATGATAATCATGTAAATTATAGATAAAAATAGTTGCTTCAGACTTCAATACTGATCATTGACATCTGAAAATAAAACTTGTAATGACAGATAGAGGCTAAATCAGTATTTGACTCGTTTACATCTTCATCAAACTGTTCCTATCGGTCAAACAGTTTCAGGCAGTCAAACTGTATCTAGTGGTCAAACTGTTTCTACCAATCAAACTGTTCCTATTGGTCAAACTGTTTCGGGCAGTCAAACTGTATCTAGTGGTCAAACTGTTTCTACCAATCAAACTGTTCCTATCGGTCAAACTGTTTCTGGCAGTCAAACTGTATCTAGTGGTCAAATTGTTTCTACCAATCAAACTGTTCCTATCGGTCAAACTGTATCTAGTGGTCAAACTGTTTCTACCAATCAAACTGTTCCTATCGGTCAAACTGTTTCGGGCAGTCAAACTGTATCTAGTGGCCAAACTGTTTATGCCAATCAAACTGTTCCTATCGGTCAAACTGTTTCTACCAATCAAACTGTTTGTAGCAGGCAAACTCTTTCTACCGGTCAAACTGTTTTACTACTCCAACTGTTTTTACCGGTCATTATTTCTGACATTTTTTTTAAAAATGTCCACAATCCAATGTTGCGAGTTAGATCAATCATACGCAACTCCCAAATAAACTCTCTTCATCATACAACCGGTGGTCGCTACACTACACAAAATAAGAAGTTCATTTTATTACGAGTCAGAGTTTCGGGTAGCCACCAGGTAGAATACCTCAATTTAATGTTTCAGAAAAATATTGGAAAAAGTCGCCAACAAGTGATTTGAAAGTATATCCTCACTAAAAAAACATATGTCAATAAGTTAGCAGCTTGAGAGTTCATTCAATGTAAACTCAAACAACAAAAGTTGCTAAATTAGTGGGTAGACTATAGATTACATTTTTAAAAAAATATAAATATGTGTAACTACGAGTAGAGCTGAGTTAAAATAGCAAGCATTCAATAAAAATAGACTTACTTCAGCACAAGTTCAACCTCTCGCCTTTCTATTTGCTCTTGTTAGTAAGCTCGGTGAAGAAGGTAGCAGCTTGCCAGTTCGGGACTACCTACCCCTCGCGTCGTTTTATAGGAGACGAGAGAGTTGGGGTGGGGGGGGGTCAAATTTCTGAATGATTTCATATAATGAAATACTGTTGATAGAAATGTCAATTGACATATAACATATTAATTCTCCCAAATGTGGATCTACCATCAAATGAACCAAAGATGCCTGTTGTGTTGTTTTTTTTTCTTTTTTGTTTTTTTAACTATGAGACTTCAAATAAAGTGTTGTTATTTTAGGTTTACTTATAGTCACTTTGAGTTTCAATATGTTAATATTAGAGTTCAGGGGTCATTGTTGTGTATAATACTATTGGGGCACATAACATTTGTTGTAATTGTTCTATTGTTGCTAACAAGATCAGTAAATGTAAATGAAATGAATTAGAGAAGTCCAGTTAAAAAATCATTGCTTAAAAGTGATGTGCCGCAAAAGAAAGATTCTATGAGCAAACAGTGTGCCGCATTCAATCAAGATTCCTTGGGGAATAGAATGACTTGCAGGAAAGATGTTACTGAATTCTGGAATCAAAACTAAAGTAAAAACTTTCTTGACAAAATATCTAGTATGCAAAATTTAAATTGAAAAAAAATAGCAACCACTTAAGAAAATTTAAATTTGAGCCACGTGTGTCAAGTCAGCTCCCAAGTAATATTTGGATCCATATGTGTCAAGTCAGACCCCAAGTAATATTTGGAGCCATATGTGTCAAGTCAGCCCCCAGTAATATTTGGAGCCACATGTGTCAAGTCAGACCCCAGATATATTTGGAGCCATATGTGTCAAGTCAGCCCCCAGTATTATTTGGAGCCATATTTGTCAAGACATTTCCCAGTATTATTTGGAGCCATATTTGTCAAGTCAGCCCTCAGAAATATTTGGAGCCATATTTGTCAAGTCAGCCCCCAGTAATATTTGGATCCAGGACAGTGTAAATATCGAGACCTGGTTTAACAACCAGCACAAAGAGCGTTATGATGGGAAATAAATATTACACCTCTTAGTACCTCTGAGGAGGGCCACTGTCATCGGCTAAATATTAGGGGAAGGGGCCCCAGCTGCTATGTAGCGTTTCGGAGGAAAGTGCAAGGCAGTTGTTGGTCAAGTTAAGGAGAAATTTATCTCAACGGCCATTTCCATTGGATGAATCTTTTGGGTGAAATAAGAGGCCGGGTAATAAGAGCTTGCCTAAAACCAAGCCAGAAATGTAGATTTGTTTATATAACTACACATGAACATCTATCAGTTGAAAACATAATAAGGGTGGAAAGCTACATTTATGGTAGCATGTTAACTAATCAGTTAGAAAGGTTGTTTTACTCAAAGGGAAGATAATGCAATAATATTTTGAATTTTTATTTTTATATTTGACTAGACGCCCCGCGGTGTAGAATACGCCGAAGACTTGCTCATAGATAGTGCAAGAAAAAAAGGGAGGGGGAGAACGGACACAAACAGTAGCACGAACAAATGGGAACAACGCGGGTGAACGATGGGGGACCACCGAAGCATTTCTGGTAAGTATTTAGGACATCGCCACAATATATAAACAAATATTACAGCCATGAAGCCAAGTTGGAGAGCAACAACTTCGTCCATGAACGAAATATGCGACCAATAGAAACAAACAGGTACCTGGTGAAGGAATTGATATAACATTGAACAAAGCTTTTTTCCGTGACATGCGAAGCGGTGTTTATGTTTGCTAAGAAAGGGGGGCAAAAGAATAGGCATTGACATTTTTAAAAATTAAAAAAAACATATGTTGTCACTTGGGCTTGAACCTAAGACTAAGACCTTCCGCATGTTAGGCGGATGTAATAACCAATATACTACGAAATACATACACACTGTGCAGGAACTTCGAAAGTGAATGTAAAAAACATTGCTGTCTCAAGACATGCCCCACCCCTCCACTACCTTCGCTTGCCAACCGTTAACTGTGTTTAGTTGACCCGAGCGAGGGTCATTCGTTATGCTCAGTTGCACATATTTTTGCTGCTTACTTGCCTGGCATGGTCCCATGAAGAGAATTATATATATAGATAGATTACAAATTAATGTTAAATAATTTTTTTTTAAATTTTTTGGTTTGTTTTGTTAAAAATTTATATATTCTTGATATATCTTAACATAAACATATTTATAATACATTCAAATTCATTATTTATTTTTATACGCATGTATAAAAAGCGGCTAAAAATATTAATTATTACTTTTGAACTTGCCCAGTCGTAGTTTCCCTGTCCAACATGTCAGTACACGCGTCAAGTCGCCAGCATGACATTAGGTCTCCTCGTCTGAGGCTGCAAAATTAATTCAAAGATTTACATGATAAATCAAAGTGAATACTTGACATTGAACCCAGATTCTGATATAACCAATCACCTCAGATTCTGATATAACCAATCACCTCAGATTCTGATATAACCAATCACCTCAGATTCTGATATAACCAATCACCTAAGATTCTGATATAACCAATCACCTACGATTCTGATATAACCAATCACCTCAGATTCTGATATAACCAATCACCTAAGATTCTGATATAACCAATCACCTCAGATTCTGATATAACCAATCAACTCAGATTCTGATACAACCAATCACCCCAGATTCTGATGTAACCAATCACCTCAGATTCTGATATAACCACTTATGTCAGATTCTAATATAACTACTCATGTCAGATTCTGATATAACCTCTCAATTAAATAGATAAATAGTATTTTAAAACTATCTTTTGTGTAAAAAATTTATATTAACCTTTATAACAAATTTTTTAAAAACAGAATTTGATTTTCTCACAAATACAAAATAGATTAAATACTTTACCTTTGTTGAAGTCAACCTGTATAACGATCCCTGAAAAGTGGTAAAAACAATTAAACTAAACATCAAAGCAGGCATTTAACTAAAGCGTCCCAATTAGCTAATGCGTTGCAGCTTCTAATCATATCACATTTATTTTCCTAGAGGTAAATAATTACTTTGACTTATATATCAAATAATATTTTGTTAATGATACTGTAAGTCTTTATCGACAAAACAATTTATTTGGTAAGCACACATCACATTACAACTAAAATACGTCAAAAAACGGTAACAGATGTCGTATTGAGTCTTTATGTGTAGCTTTAGTTACCATAAGTCAGAGCCGTCTTTACACCATTTTGGGCCCCCGGGCAAAGAAATAGTGTTGGGCCCCTCCCCCGCAGGAATCAAAAAAATAAATATACATAATATATATATATATATAAACATATTCCCATGGGGCCCCTATGGTCGTGGGCCCCCGGGCAAATTCCCAAGTCAATGCTATTTGTGAATCTTCCACACATATTTTAAAATTGAAATCCATGGCTAAATATGCCCGGTGAAAATCTTAAGAGATTTATAGTAACGTAAGAAACATGTTTAAATGTTGTATTTAAAAGAGATGGCTGTAGTCTGATATCAGATTAAATGAAGCAAACATTGATAAAAATAAAATGACTTCAAGTTATGGAAAATAAAAATACTATGTCATAACTGCATATGCTAGTGATGGCGAACCTATGCCACGCGTGCCTCAGACGGCACGCAAAGCCTCAGCCGGCACGCAACTAAAATATTACATCCTTAATCAAACCACTGTGCTGGCGCTTTTTTTTTGGCATTTTGCTATATAAGTAGGTTTTATTTGAATTTTGGGCACGCGATCCCTAAAGGGTTCGCCATCACTGACCTCTGCTGAGTAAATACCAAGGGAAGTAAAAACGAAATAACAAACATAGGCGTTAAATCTTTTTTTTTCCTTCTTTATATAAATTTTGTTATTGAATAATGGTTATTACCTTTATTTTCTTACTCTAAAACAGTGCTTCTCAAAGTGGTGGTCCGCTTACCGGTGCCGGTCCGTGGGCCATCCGATGCCGGTCCGCAGAAGTTACCAAGAAAGGACATTTCGCTACCATGTCAGTACAGGGAAAATAGTTCACCGGTCCCTGGTGCAGTGAAAAAAATTCCTGCCGGTCCACAATACAAAAAGTTTGAGAAGCACTGCTCTAAAAGATTTGTAAATTAAGTTATATAAATTGAAAACTATGGTATCTTGAAATTGATTTACAATATGTATTTTCAATTATTTATCATAACATGACCAATAATATTGTACATATAACATAATTATATTTTAATTGAGTAATTTTTAGCCAACACGTCTGCTACGCATTCGGAATTGTTACCCTTCATTTGTTCCCTAAATTTAGGTTTCAATAGACACTAAATTATACGACGAAAAATACATGATATGTCAGTAAATAATATTCTCACAATTACCGAACGACTAGAACTATACTTTAATGATATATCTATATATAAGACATATTTTTTTTGTAAGTACAAATCAATCTAATATCCAATAATTTGGTGCCGGGGACAAAAAATTATTCCCCTATCTGATTTTACAGGATCTTGACCTACATTGTCAAGTTCCTTAATTAAATAGTAAAATATTTTGAGGTAACATGTCACCATTGAGTCATTTTAGTAGAATAGCTAAGTTCAATATCCTTATGAGGTTTAACATATGCGGTTCACTCATTCTCTCACTTATAGATCTCTCTTTTGCCTTCTAAATTAGAAATCTTTAATTTTTATACCAAACACCAGCCCCACGTTTTTAGTCACATTAAATCGAAGTACTTGAACTAATAAGTTTTAACTTATTTTCTTCTTTTTAGTCCGCTTATAAAAACGTGGTTTTTAAAAATCTTTTTTTTTACTTCTATTTATTTTATTCTTTTCAGTCGACTTATAACAACCTGGTTTTTAAAAATATTTTTTTACCTCTATTTATTTTACCAAACACCTCACAAGCGCCCGCCCAACGTTTTAAAAAAATTGTGATGTGGTCACGGGGTGAACTCACGGATGTCAACAAAAGCAGACGGTTACAGATGCTTATATATAGACTATAGATAAAGTAAAATGTTCAATAATTTAATAACGGTATATTCGATCGAACTGAAATTTTGAGACAATGCATTGTCATCCAAGATCTATCTGTGGTAAAATTTTCAGATCTCTAGGACCATCAGAAGTGATTAAATTTTACGTTGACAGATTTGAAAAAATCTTGGACAAACCAACAATGCCACAGGAACGAAAGCGAGTTAATAAAACGTGGTTAAAAAGAATAAAATAATAATAAATCTTTTTAAAATCTTTTTTTAAAAAGGACACGCTTTTAACATAATCACTACTTTTAGTTATGTCTCATATAAAAGGGATTTATAGTCAAAAACTTTTTTTTACAGCTATTTTTTAAAACTTATAATAAAAACTCTTTAAAATTTACGTCTGAAGCCCACACATCTTTTTTACCACTATTTTTTATACCAAACACCTCATAAGCGCCCGCCCAACGTTTTATACCATGGTGTTGTGTTCACGTGGTGAACTCCTGGATATCAACAAAGCAGACGGGTACCGATGCTTATATATAGACTATAGACAAACTAAAAATGCAATAATTTCAATACGGTACATTCGATCGATCTGAAATTTTGATACAATGCATTGTCATCCAAGATCTATCTGTGGTAAAAATGTTAGATCTCTAGGACCATAAAAAATGGTATAATTTTACGTTTCAAGTTTTGAAGGAATGATGGATGGATGGAAGGATGGATGGATACAACATACAAACATTGTGACTTAAATAAAAACGTGTAAATAGAGGTAAAAAAAGTATTTTTTTTAAACCACGTTTTTATAAGTGGACTAAAAAGAAGAACATAATTTTAAACGTATAAGTTCAGGTACTTTGATTTAAAATGACTAAAAAGGTGGGGCGGGCGCTTATAAGGTTTTACATATGCAGTTCACTCATTCTCTAACTTATAGATCTTATAGCCTTCTCAATTATAAATCTTTAATATATATACCAAACACCAGCCCAACCTTTTTAGTAATTTTAAATTAAACTACCTGAACATATAAGTTTTAAATTATTTTCTTCTTTTTAGTCAACTTATAAAAACGTGGTTTTTAAAAATCCTTTTTTTACCTTTATTTATTACACGCTTTTATAACACGCTTTTATTTAAGTCACAATGTTTGTGTGTTGTATTTTCCATCCATCCGTCTAATCTTGTAACGTAGAATTAAACCACTTCTGATGGTCCTAGAGATCTCAAAATTTTACCACACAGATCTTGGATGACAATGCATTCAATCGAAATTTCAGATCAATCGAATGTACCCTAATTAAATTAATCAATTTTTAGTTTATCTCTATTTAGAATGTTTACTCATCTGCTAGAGTTGACCTCCACGGCTCACTGGTTTCACTGCAGCCCTCGATTACCAAATTCCCGTGTTTTACATCAAGGAGAGTTCATTCCGTTTCAGTCTGCAAATGTTTGTCGCGCGATGAACATTAACAATACTTTTAGTTCTGTCTCATATATAAGGGATTTATAGTTAAAAACTTTGTGTTTACGGGTTGTTTAATTACCACTATCACATTTAGTTATTGAACATGAACTTTTAACTAATTAAATAGAATTGACAAGGTCGAAAAATCTATTTTTAAAAATTTGATACTAAATAGAAGAAAATAAAATATTTTTAAAAAACTTTTTTTTAAAAAGTACACGCTTTTATTTACATATAGAAAGTGCAATAAAAAAGAAGAAAATAAAACTTTTCTATGATAACAGGTGAAATCCGTGAACCTATCCACTGCACATAAAAGCGAGGGGCCCTCATCACAACTCGCTATCATTTACAAGGCTGTACATACAAATTTGTATCAATATTTATAAACATTAAAAGTTTTACAACTTTGATAATATACATTCTACTATTATATTACCGAAATTAGAAATATCTATCTATATGCAAAAGAATAGTTGCAAAGAGAAACGAGTTGTGATGGAGGCCCCAAGCTTTTATTTGCAGTGGATAGGTTCACGGATTTCACTTGTTATCATAGAAAAAAAAATATTTTCTTCTTTTTAGTGTACTTTCTATCTATAATAAAAAAAGGCAATTTTCTGTCCGTTCCGTCTGGTCCTCGATAGCGATTGGTCCCTCAAACTCCTATAGACTACTACAGCCAATCATATTGAACACGTTTACGCGGATGTTCAAAACGAGTTATTTTTGGTGCAGTATTTCTTCCAAGATATTATTTTGAGTTATGCGCAGTGGGATTTATAGTCAAAAGCTATGTTTACGAATTATTTATTTTAACTATAGTGAATAGTATTTTTGACGTGATGCACATGTATGCCTGTCGAGAAGGCTGTTGTAGGGGTGTTACAACACGCCACAGAACGGTGGCGGAACATCCTTGGACGGGCTTTGTTGTTTGTATGTAAATAAAAGCGTTTCTTTTTTAAAAAGAAGATTTTTAAATATTTTATTTTAGTTGCTTGGCTCCTCCTATTAACTTTCTTAAGACTCATCTGCTGTCCATGAATAACGTCACACACCGGTGGGGGGGGGGTCACATATTTGTGACGATGTGTGACGAGGGGGATGTTTAAGAACTGGGATGTCACATAAAAAAAAACGCAAACCTTTAAATAGAAGTTCGACTTTAATATTTGATTGTGTACGATTTATTTAATGACATTTTAAATGGCTTAACGCGTATTACGATATTAAAGTGCATCCCTACAAATACCAATTTCACATACGAAATAAAATTATCAAGAATATAAGTTTAATAAGATACTTCACGTTCTGACTGCCTGTTAGTTTTTGCTTCTTCTCTTTATATAACTACTAGCGTATCACCCGTCAAAAATGACGGACGTTTTCAGCTGAAATCTATTTATATTGAAAAAATGCCGACCTTTTTCAAAAGCCCAATAAATACGAAATTATAAATTTTCTGAAATGTACACAAAAGTATTTTATAATAGGGGTTGTAGGGCGCCTATGGCGCCCCCTTTGTTATTTATTTTATTTTATAATTAACCATCATCAAATCCTCTTTTTACATTGTTCCCTTTTCCAAAATTAAAATATGAGCTAAAACAATGACGTCATATAATATTTTTTACAGCGCATCTTTAATTTGCACACCTTTTGATGCATTGGTGCAGTAGTTTGGTGCGCTGTTTTCTAAAATTAGTAGCGTCACAGACAGACACTACGTGACATTGCAAATTCTATTATTTAATAAATAAAATTGTAAGCAACATCAGTATGAACCCTAATACTATAAAAAAAGAAGAGAAAGATATACTCTAAATACACATATATTAAATTATACGCATAAATGTGTTACATATGTTTTTAATACCAAATGTAATCAATATACAGAACTAGGTTGCACTGGGGCACCGTGGAACCCACGGTGCCCACTTTTTAGGATGCCTACGGAAACCTTTTTCAAAAGCCCAACAAACTTGTCCTTGTAGGCCTATGATAAATACGTAATATTAAACTTCCTGAAATGTACACAGAGTATTTTATAATAGGGGTTGTAGGGCGCATTAGGCGCCCTCCCCTTTTTTTTTGTCAAAGGCCCAAGTAACATATCCTTCCTTTGTATGATAAATACGAAATATTCCTGAAATGTACACAAAGTATTTATATAATATTTTTATAGTGCTAATCACCACACGAACTACTTTTAGAAAGCAGCTCACCAAATTATTGCACCAAAAATAACTCTTTGAGTCAGTCAGCACTATTTACAACACAAATGCTGACGTCATAAGTTCGTGCGTTGTTTGGTTAATGTTAATCTGGAAGCCAAAATGATTATGATTTGTAAGTCTATACTTTCAATTTTGAAAAAAGCATAGTTAGGCGTGAGTCAGTCATACATAATTGAGGGTAAATGTATATATGATGTTTTGCAATGAATTTCATGTCCGTCTGTCACGTCCTTCCATACCGACCGTAGCGCTATTCGAGGTAACTTACGAATTTTTTTTAAAAATGAAGATATAGACGTAAAATAATTTTTAAAATGTTGGTTTCGAGATTAACAGGTCGTATTTCTCGCTATAAAATATAAAGACATGACGTCATTATTTGAGCTTGTATTAATATGTAAAGGGAACTAAAAAAAGAGCCATGGTTTATTCGATGTGATTAATATTAATTTTTTTTATATTAAATCTCCGTTTTCGTGTATGCGTGCATGTCAGTATTATTTACGTAATTATAAATTTAATTCGCTATATCAATGTACAACATCGGTTTTTCGGTTTATGAAATTTACAATTGGTTTTTGTTTGGTTGTCAAGTTTCGATGCGTTCTGAACTACAAAGCCATTATTTATTACTGCAAATGAAATGTTTCACCTTATACTTCAGTTACGCATTTTTTTTTGTTGTTTTTTTTTGTTATACCCCTCGAGATTGCATATTTGTATGTTTAAAAAATTAACATATTTAAACATCGGACTCCTTCCCACAATAGTTTTTGTTTGATTGTTATTTACATGTAATATTTTAATGCGTCTTAGACTAACTTTAAATTTTAAAAAACGTTGCTTTTAATATAGAACTGGAAGGGGTGCTGACCTGACAATAATGATAACGTGTATTTGAATTCCTAAAACGTGTATATCAAATTCTATATACGATTAACTGTTGATACTTTAATATTTTCTTTTATCCTGTGATAAACTTTACTGAAAAGGTTTCATGCAAAATAAATAGCTCTTTTTTATTCATATTTGTTAATAGTTACAATTTTTTTACATGTATTTGATAATGTGGAAGTAATAATGCATGGACCAATGGGCGCATAAACAGACAAGTCATAATATTTCTGTAAAATGTTCTGACTTGACTATAATGAAAACGTTTATGTGCATTCCTAAAACGTGTATATTAAATTGTTGTTAATTTAATCTTTTCTTTTAGCCTGTGATAAACTTAACTTCAAATGTTTCATGCAAAATAAATAGTTTATTTGTTGTTCACATTGAAGACCCCAAAGGGAGAAACAGCTATGTGACATTTGTAAAAAAAAATGTTTATCCCCTGTATCTGATAGAAGATAAAAATAGAATGTTCTGAATCAGGTTTTAAGAAAAAAAGTCTGTATCTGATCCAATCAACAATTCAAATCTATTTAGTTAATTTATAAGAAATCTGTATAATTTTGAACTTTAAAACTTGGATATCTAAAAACTACAAAAATGTGACATAGCCGTTTCTTCCCTTGAGCTCTACAATGTGTATGGTGTACACCTTGCTTAACTGTATGATTTTGATAATGTGGTTGTAATAATGTATGGACCCTGGGCGCATAAACTGACAAGACATAATAGATCTGGAAAAGGTGCTGACTTGACAATAATAAAAACGTTTATGTGATTCCTAACACTTGTATATTAAATTGTAAATATGCTTAACTTTTTATACTTTAATCTTTTCTTTTATCCTGTGATAAACTTTGCTTATTACGTTTCATGCAAAATAAATAGTTCTTTGTTATTTACATGTGTAAAAAATTACATTTTATTTTATACATGTTTTGGTAATGTTGTGGTAATAATGTATAGACAAATTGGCGAAGAAAACTTACAAGTCATAATCTTCAATGAAGCTTAAACGGCTTCGAATCACAGATGTGCTTGATGTGGATCACATTGCAGTCAAAATAATTTATTTTTGATGCACTGTGCTGTATTATTGGTGTTGTCATAATCAGTGCGCACTATTCAATGCCGCCAGTTAAGGTCGGAACGCGCTTCCGGCGGTTTATAAACAACCGGCTGACTCCTCAGCAATGTTTGTGAATACTTAGAACTTCAAACTTCGTTGCTACAGTATCACTTTAAGCTGTGTGTAATTACTATGCAAACTATTATCATGATTGTATTAATATTATTCATGCAAACTTATATAGCGCGCAGCCTAAATTTGGAGGTTTTCTCTTTACACAAATATTCGTATATAGGATCGAAATATATAATTTGCTATGTCCGTTCGTAACGCTAGATTTTAGAAAGCGTAAAGGTAAAAAAAAATGACAAAAATTACTGCACCAAAATACCTATTTTCGAACTTCCCCGCAAAATTGTTCAATATGTAAATGAGATTTAATTTTTCTCTCTTTGTCTATGCATTTTCTTTTTATTTACTATACGTCTTTCGGGAAAAAGGGACAATTACAAAAACTAAAATATATTTACTTTGAAAACCGCCGTCATTTTTGACGGGTAATACACTAGTTTTATTATATGTCTTGTCCATAAATAATGTAATAATAAATTTAAACAAAAAACCAAAGCGGACGCAGCAATTGATATATTTTATTTCATGAATACCATACACGACAATGAATATATAAGGTATAATTTATAGAGTATTAAGAAATAAGTAGGTCAGACGGAAGCAGACTTTTTCTTTTAGCCACAATTATAGAAAATATTTATACACTATTATAGACAATATGTATACACTATTCTAAACAATATGTATACACTATTATTGACATTAAGTTTACACTATTATAGACAATATGTATACACTAGTATAGACAATATGTATACACTATTATCTAAGATACGTCTACACTATTATAGGCAATATGTATACACTATTATAGACAATAAGTTTACACTATTATAAACAATAAGTTTACACTATTATAGACCATATGTATACACTATTATAGACATCAAGTGTACACTATTATAAACAATAAGTTTACACTATTTTAGACCATATGTATACACTATTATTTACAATACGTCTACAATATTATAAGCACTATGCATACACTAGTATAGACAATAGGTTTACGCTATTGTAGACAATATGTATACACTAGTATAGACAATAGGTTCACGCTATTGTAGACAATATGTATACACTAGTATAGACAATTTGTATACACTATTCTAGACAATATGTTTATACTATTATAGACAATATGTATACACTATTCTAGACATTACGTTTACACTATTTTGAAAACATTTAAATACAAAGAAACAAATTTTAAAATATATCTTAAATGCATTTTTTTGAGAATAGATATTGAAAAATATTTATAACATTTAAATTTAATGTAAGAACCTCGATGCTCCTATGTGTAATAAACACAAGTGACATTGAACACGTATTCGCTTTTTTAAATTCTTTATAGTAATTCGTGGTGTCTGCTTGCTTGATTGATTGTTTCCCAACAAAACTTTGGATCAATTTTTAACCCACTTCCTCGTATTCCAGCGAGCTGAAATTTTGAAGGCAGACTCGTGGTGGCGATAAAAATGATCTAACAAAATTTCACAACGATTGCATGTACTGTGATTAAATTAATGTATTTTTAGATTATCTCAATGTATCTCTATGTAGCATGTAAATTTTTCTGCGGGATTGTCACGGTGCGTATTATATTGAACAACCTTTTTAATATTTTCCTGTCGCGCGTTGCGGTGCGTATTATAGTGACCATACTTTTTTAAAAATATGTTCCTGATCTGTAAATGTTTGTACTAATCTGTCGCGCGGTGCGCATTATATTCAACTTGTTTTTATAACCCTTTTCCCGTGATCAAATCAAGCTGAAATTGAGCAGGCAGACTGTAGTAGTTGTTTGTTTTTTTACTATAATTCCTTATATATGAGACATAACTAAAATTTTGGATTTATAAAGCGCATACGTTTAGTTATGTCTGGTATATAAAGGATTTATAGTCAAAAACTTTGTTTGTTTTTTTTACGTTGTTTTAAAATTATTTGCAAGTGTTTTTAATATTTGTAATATTTTATTTACTTAGATGTTAAATTAACGTAAATAGTTCTTTTAAATCATACTTAATGGAACTGGTAAACATGTATGTGATGTGTCTAATAATAAACAGACTGTGAGCACGTCATTGACATGTTACTAAATTAAACAATCAATGTACAGATAACTCTTTCACATTTCATGGCATGCAAATATAAATATTAAAATGGCTTATTGTGTCTTATCTTGCATTTTATTAGAGTTTTAAATGTTGATAGAGTCTTGGTTTTCCTGGTTTGATCAGTCAAACAATTCGACGCTTGAGACCAGATTGTTCTTTCATAAGGATTAAGAAAAGTGTTTTTATCTGAGTGTTGTATTAGATTATCTTTGTATTCTATTAATAAGTTAGCATTAATTGCTTTATTTATGATTACTACTTTTTTCTTCTATCCTCCAGTGTTTCAAGGTTTTGTATGAGCTCTTAATAGTCTGTCAACATGCAATGACAGTATACATCAACCCATTACAAACTTTCAATAAAACTAGAGTTTTTTTGGTGTGTTGGTTTACTGCTGTTTTTGTGTTGCGTTCTAACAAGTTCTTTCGCCGCTTTCAATGCTTCAAGTTTCCTTTCTTAAAGTCCTGCCACTTGCCGTAAATAACCGGTAGCGTGTAGATCATTGGGTTCACGGCCGCATTGAGTGGCATAACAAAGACCACAAACCAGGCGTATGTTTCTGGGCTGACCGAGTCACCTGCCAAGGTCAGAAAACCTAAGACACAGATTGGAAACCAGCAAAGGAAGTTGGACAAAGCAACCAAAAATAGTTGCTTCGCAACATTGATATCCTGGACTCGTCTGGCCATTGTTTGGAAACTGGGCAGTTGAAATTTGGGACCTGAATGTATCAAACGGATGATGTACATTTGACCGCAAGCGATAGAAATAAAAACTATGAAATTAACGCAAATAAAAACTGCAAATGAATAATGCCAGCCAAATTGTTGGCCAAAGGTCAAAGGCAAACCCAAACACATGCCATTGGATGAGTAAACTTTCCAGTCCTGATGGATGACAGGAATTAAAGCCAGAATGAATCCAATGATCCAAGCGGACACGACAGTTAGAACCAAAGCCAATTTTGAAAACCTGTGTTCACCGAATGGAAACCTTAGCACCAGACATCTGTCCAGCGTGATGAGAAGCACAAAGACAGATGAAGTTTCAAAGGAGAGAGTGGACAAAATCCCAGCTGCCTGACACAAAGAACTGTGGCGCCAATCACTTTCGTGCAGCACATACTCGTCTCTGTAATGGATGTCAGTAGAGCCAATTATCAGCAGATACACGCCCATCATAAAATCCGACACGCTCAGGTTTGTCACGAATATACCGTAACCTTTCTTGAAGACGCCCCTGTCATAAAACAACCGGTAGGTGACGACGATGATGTTCCCAGCCACTGTAACCCCGGCCACCAGCCACAGAAGTGAGCGCTTTAATACGTCACTGAGAAGATCTTCACATGAAGAGAATGCTTCGGGCGGTGCGTGACACGCGGGTTTTGGTGTGCCGCCAGTTGAAATTTGAGGACAACAATATTTAAAGCTGTCTACATATAGAGCTGAACTAACGTGTACATTTTGTAATATCTCTATCGTATTTCCTGCACTTAGCAATGTGTTTTGTAGTGTTAAATATTAAAAGCGCCTGATTTTTATCAAAGAACCCAATTTTACTATATTTGTTTTGAAAACGTTTAAAGTTCGCATTGACGTTTTGTCATGCAACACATGCAAACTTAAAACGGAAATTTTCGTAAATGACACATCCAACGTGTGCAATTTCGGCGACATGACATTGTAATAACCGATACTTTCAGCTGCTCGTTATGTGATACACTCAAATATTCTAAGTTATTTAGAGTTGTGAGGACGCCGAAACTATCCAACTCTTTCAATTTGTTGTGACTCATATCTAAGTAGTATAAATTATAGTTTTGAAATTCAAGATAAAGCATGGTAGCTGGGTCACTCAGATTACAGTTGGCGGCGTGGATCTCAAGCAAGCTGGGAAGGATAGCCTTTTCCGTCAAATTAGACAGATCGATTCCGGATATATTCAAAAATTTTGTATTTATGTCAAATATATTGAAAGATTCTAACTTAGGAACTGATTCCTGTCTGTCCACTTCAACGGATTGACCAATGCACTTAAATCCAGATGGACATGCTACAGTACAGTAATTTTATCCTCACCATAAGTACATTGTTGAACACCGTCACAGATGTGCACTATGTGGACTAGACAAGTTGATGTTATAGAAATAATCGTTTCATGTTCATGATGCATGTATAATGATACGTGTTCATCTTCCCGTAAGGACAGTCCAGTACCCCGTCGTTGACATTAAAAACGGGAAGACAATAAGATTCAGGACATTTAAGAAATCCCTCTGGACATTGAAAAGTACGGCATTCACTCAGGTGGTTCTTGTTGTGACAGCCTGTTGGATTTCTGTCATTCCCTCTGAGATACAAACATTTTGTAGCCCACTCAACAGCCACTGTAATTTTTGTCTCATGGTGTTTAGCTCCATAGTTAGGTTCGAAAGCGTAGATTCTATTAAACTATTTCATACGGATGGGACAAGTTTAAAATCCAGTGTTCTTTGGTTGAGTTATATATAACACATTGATCGCCATCACGTGACAACCAGTGACCGGGGACACAAGTTCCATCCTGGCATCGTTTTCCCAAACATCCATCACAACCATGCTCGTCACTGTTGTCTGGACAATCTTGGATCGTATTGCATCGTAATTCTTTGGAACATAAGTTCTTGTGGGATATTTCCCAACACCGTTTGGATTTAAACAAAGAAATGTTTTATCTTCTTTTTGTAATGGACGGTTACATTCGTTTCCTTCTTTTACGCATAGAGCTTGTTGTCTGGAGAACACGTCATTAAATTCTTTGAGCTTAGAATAATTTTTTGCCACTGTTTGGTCTTCCGTAATCAAGAGTTTACGATATCTATAAACTATTCTATCCTCCATTTCACATATGTGTATCCTTAAATAGGGTGCATCGCAATCGATAAGTTTCCATTTGAATTCATCACTCTGATTTTTTGCTCTTATAGAAAAACTAACTGCAATACAATGTTTCCCCCTGTCTTCTTTGTTATCAAAACTTGCATCTAAATTAAAAGGTCTTAAATTGGACCACAAGTAACGATTTTGCAGAAGCCCATGTCCCTTAAGGAGGCCAACGTTAACAACAAGATTCGTGGTGTTTAGGTTTTCGAGTAAATGAACTTTCACAAACGTCAGCTCATCTTTCGTCTCAAAGGCTGTCAGAGAGGACTTCATAGATTCGCACATACTGGATGCTCCTAACCAGGAGATGGCATCATTCAATAAAGACAATCTTATAACAAGAAACCATGTTTACTGACAAGGTATTCTGTGTCCAGCCATATGGACAGTCTCTACAGAGGTCAACAACAACTGGATTATAGTCAATGAAAGTATCACTTGAGTCGATGTATACCACAGGGAGTATTAGATTGCCGAGTCTTAAGTAGTTTGTGGCATACACTTTCGGGTCTAGTTTAGGCGGCGCCTCTAAAAAAATGATTAAATTAAAATCCTTACTATGACTAAAAATCGGTCTATTTAATGATAGCAATTGTGAGCAACTTTCCGGGCAAAGGAAAAGAAATATAACAATTGTTTCCTTATTTTCTGTTTCGCCATCAATTTCTGCACGATAAACGGGGACAAGATATTCGAAGGACGATTGTACTTTCATTTTATCATTAACTGTACTGCGAACGATTAATTGATTGAGTTGGTCGAGTGCAGACCTTATCTCCCCTGATGTATTTACGTGACTCAAATTAAATAACGTTTTTTCCTGTACAGGATCCACCACACAAACATCTAATGTTTCTATGACGCCGTCTTTGACCTTTGTGACAAAGTATGAGAAGATGTTTTCCAACCGTGTGATGGTCAAGTTGATATTATGTGTGACATTGACCATCAATAAAAGTTTGGTATGTTTAGAGCTACATCTACTCTCTGCTGACACAGGGGCCGAAGATAGGACTGAAACAAAAGGACGAAGAAATAATTTACACTCGATACGAATTAAAGAAATTCAAATAATGAATTTACATCAATAATGTTCTTAATATTAGCGTACTTTAAACTAAATTTATAAGCAGCGCTCATTTTTCGGTCGTAGTAAAATATTGTAAATATACTAGTGTATTACACGTCAAAAATGACGGAAGTTTTCAAAATAAATACATTTCAGCTGAAATCTATTAATTTTTTAAAAAATACACATCAGAATAACACATAATATAATACAGAACTTTCATTTATTTTTATTCTATACATTTATTTTCATATTGAACAATTTTATGCGTGTAGCCGAGTGGTGGCTAGAAATTGTTAGTTTGGTTGTTGTTAACTATTTCACAATTAACACAAACAAATAAATGAAATGCAGGTAGGTCACGAGGACTATAGTTTGTATAATATTTATTAGAATATTTTCTAAGGTTAGCACAGTAACTGATGTCTAAGTATTTTAACAATGGAACCACAGTGCACAGTTCTACTACTACTACAGCCTATACTCTACTACTATCCCTGCAACACTAGCTACTGATCTTCGATATCGTTCTCCGATGTGAATTCTCCGATCTTGTTTTCTAAACACTAAACTCTCGCCTTATATCCTCGGTTTCCCTCGAGGTGTCAAAGTTTAATCTATTAACTTTTGACCCTTAATTTTCACCCCACGAATTCTTTCCCGGGTTTATCCGTGCCTTTCTTTACAAGTCACAATGATAAATAACTGTTGTCTTCCTTACAACCAATTCCCATTAATAGCTGACCCATAAACCAGACTTGAGATATTAGGTGTGTTCCTCACCTCCCAATGTCCATTCAGCTTTCATTGATGCAACGGCGTGGCCGCCGGGCGAGAGCGCAGAGGCGTTTTCCCACGTCCTACGTCCGACTCAGAATTCATTGATAAGATTTATGCTCATCTGACCACCCAACATCGGCGTGGCCGCAACTGAGCGTGAAATCAAGCACGTGACTTTCCTTACAAGCAACAAGGATGTATATACACCAATTAATAGCTCACCCCTCGACCAGATGTGCGGTTTAAGCACGTTCTGTGGTCCATTCGGATTGCATTGATACAAGGGCGTGGCCGCTTGATTGATTTATGAGCTTCTGACCATCCAGCATCGGCGTGGGCTTACTGTATGCTAAACTATGGTGCATCTTATTTACTGTAGGCACCCTAAAATTCTGAACACACTGCCACATGTGGAACTTTCGAAAAGATTTATTTTTGGTGCAGTTATTTGGTGCGCTGCTTTCTAAAATGAGTAGCTTCATGGACAGACAGACGGGACAGACAGACGTGACATACATTGAAAATTATGTATATAGATGACGTGATAACATTGATGTTCTTTAAACTCTGTGTCACTTTCTTTAGCCTTAAATTCCCGGGACAAAATAAGGAGACACGAATGAAATAAATACCACATTTTTCTTTCACTGCATATAAATCGTCAACTTTTTAATTTCTTTTCCTTAATTTAATGTCATCTTTACATTTTATTTATTAAAGACACTTCTTCTAAGCAGAAGATTATTGCGTTCTACGCAAATCCGTAGTTCATATCTAGTCTGGTTTTTCATAAGATTTTTGAAAGTTGAAATTGTAATTTTTTCCTTGTATTTTTTTCTTTCATATCTGTAACTACTGTTACTGTGAAATTTTTAGTGTCTGTCTCGGTGTTTTTTAACTTTTTACTATTATTTGCTATCATTGTTATTATTTTTATTATTATTTTACGTTGCTTAATATTATTTGACATTTAACATTTAATGACATGGCACAAAATAAACGAGTTTTTTTTTGGTTTTTTTTATACTGTATATCAATACATCTATTTGTATAAGCTGATTTTGACTTAAAATAAATTTATTTCTATTTTTATGGACATCGTAAAACACAACACATTCACTCATCGGGTATAACCGCAATAATCCGATCTGCCGGATTTTGAAACGATGCAACGAAACAACTTCCTGATGTAATCTACCGCTACAGTGTATATGAAGATGCAGGTATAATATAATTGTAATACTAACATTGTAAAGACAAAGTAACCCACGCAAGCAGAATCATGATGAAACTATTCAATTAGATTCCTAAGTTTATAAAACGTTTGACAACACAGATGTTAGTCCTCATTGCGCGAAGAAACAAGTTGTAATGGACGCTGTGAACATTTTGACAAGCTCGAATGACAGATAGTGATTTCTATTATTGCAGTGACATTTTAAAGTTTGGGTGGATCGTTAGTTCATTAAATAATTGAAAGTTTTCATGACGTCACAAACTGGTATTGACTTGATTTGTGGAAAGTTCTCCTAATCAAGTGACTGTAGAAATAGTTGATCTCATTTCATTTTAAATTTTTGCAAGAGCTTAGATTCACAAGTTAACAGCTTTTTATATCCTTTAAACTTGTCGAAAGTGGCATCGATGGAGTTAGTGTCATCCAGTGCCGTAGCTCATGGTGTCACGCCCTCATGACTTACCCAATAGACCTCCTGTGATTCTGCCATTGCCAAATAACGGGAACATACAGAATGTTACAGTTTAGTGTCACCCCTTGGTTATGGTGTCCTCCTTTGTGGTCCTTACTTAAATGAAAACAATTCAATCAAAACTCTTACATTTAGTTGACTGGCTCGAAACAGCATACAATGCGATCAACCTTTCAATGTCATTATTCGGTGTATTTCTGTCAGTAATAGTTTATTATGATAACTGATTTTCTTGTTGATCAAGTACCTTTAACATCAATGTGCCATGTGAAATAACACGAGAATACAATATAAATATGCAGAGGGGTCACTTGAATTGGTTTAACCCAATGCAGTAGTTCATGGTGTCAACCTCTAACGACCTACCACGTAGACCTCCTTGGGATTTACATTTCCTAAATACAGTATTTAACGTCTTGACATCACCCCCGTGATGGTGTCACCAGGTATAGTCCACATCCCCCTAGTGAATCACTCTGTAAATATTGCCTATATAACAAACGCCTTTTAAGATTCTTCCTATTTAATACATTTTGCTAAAACCTTATTTATATGGAAAGTATATTAACCTAAACATTAATACAGCATCACAGTTCTGCAATAATGTGAAGAAAGAGTATTTTTAAATCCCTTATATTAACTGCACCGCCATCTCTGTCGTCATCTCTCTCTTTCTGCCTTGGGCGGGCGGAATAACAAAGTCAAAAATGACCCACTTCCCGTGATCCGATCGAGCTGAAATTTGGCACACTGACCCGTCTCACCAAACAATGCATCGTATCAAAATTTCAGATCGATCGATCGTACCATAATTAAATTAATGCATTTTTAGTTTATCCTGATATAACGTATGTAATTCAAATTTACTGTTTGTTATTGTTTATTTTCACGGGATTGTTCAGTCACGCGTTGACGCGACCCATCAAAGTACCGGCGTGCTTTTGTTTACATTTTACGTGGCACACTGAGCTTGGTCAAGCGATCGGTGACCAGACTTTTCCCCTCGCCCACCCCCCACCCCCCACCCCAGGGTTATGAAGCAAAGTTGAGTTAAGACAGATTCAGTCTGTAAATGTTTGTGGCGTTTGAAAATAATCAATACTGTTAGTTATGTCTCATATATAAGGGATTTATAGTCAAAAACTTTGTTTTTACGGGTTTGTTTTATTAAATCTCTTATATTAACTTCACCGTCGTCTCTCTCTCTCTCTCTCTCTCTCTCTCTCTCTCTCTCTCTCTCTCTCTCTCTCTCTCTCTCTCTGTCGTTCGCGGGCGGGCGGAAAAACAAAAGGAAAAAATGACACACTTCCCGCGATGCAATAGAGCTGGAATTTTGCACATAGACTTGTGTTAGCTAACAATGCATTGTATCGATATTTCAGATCCATCGAATGTACCGTAATTAAATTAATGCATTATTAATTTATCTCTATGTAATTCAATGTCGCCGTCTGTTGTTGTTACCTCCACGTGCCACTTGAGTTCACGCCAGTCATCGATGACCACACCTCCCCCGGTTTTACAGCAAGGTGAGATCAGTCGGTCTCATATATAAAGGTTATGGTGAAAAAGGTCGAAACTGCATTGCAGTGTCAATATTTTCAGCACAAGCAGTTCAGATATATATATATATATATATATATATATATATATATATATATATATATATATATATATATATATATATATATACATATATATATATATATTAGGAAGATTGTGACATAGTGAAAAAGGTTGAAACTGAATTGCAAAGGCAACGTCGACTTGAGAAGGTATAAAATATTTTTAAAATATTTTTCTTAAAAAGGACACGCTTTTATTTACATATAGAAAGTGCAATAAAAAGAAGAAAATAAAAATGATCTATGATAACAGGTGAAATGACTGAGCCTATCCACTGCACATAAAAGTGTGGGGCGCCCATCACAAATCATTTCTCTTTGCAACTATTCTTTTGCATAAAGATAAATATTTCTAATTAATATGATAGTAGCATGTATATGAATTATGATCAAAGTTTTGAAACTTTTAATGTTTATTAATATTCATACAAATTTGTATTTATGTTTCGCAGCCTTGTACATGATAGAATACAAAATACACAAACAAATTGTGCAATTAAAACAATAAATTTAACTTTATTTTAAACTAAAACGACAATAGACGGTTCGACTAATGCCTTCATCATACAATAACATAAAATAGGTACTTACATATATTTAAAATCTTAAAACATATTATATCATAAAATAATTTAAAATATTCATGTAAAATAAAATGAAAGGAAAAACAAAAACAAAAAAGGACACAGAATATAGGAAAAAGGAGGAGTATCTAAAGTTAGAGTTAAAACCACAAGAGAAAAAAGATTCTGCAGTTAGGTAAAATTGTGAATTTGGTTAATTCCTTATGGAGCCCACGTACCAAATCGTTTTATAAGTCGATTTTACTTGTGAATCCTATCATGGGTATTGTTTGCATATAAAATACCAGTAACTGCAACATCTGAAATACTGTCAAGGTCAACACTGTTAAAATGTTTAGATACAGGACATTAAGCCTGTTTATTTATATTATACAGGTGTTTCTCGAAACCGATCTCCAAGTTAAAGAGTTGCGATGAGCGCCCCACGCTTTTATGTGCAGTGGATAGGTTCAGTCATTTCACCTGTTATCATATAACATTTTTATTTTCTTCTTTTTAGTGCAATTTTTATATATAAATAAAAGCATGTCCTTTTTTAAAAAAGATTTCTTAAATATTTTATTTTCTACTTTTTAGTATCAAAATGTTTTAAATTAATTTTTCGACATAATTAATTCAATTTATTTAGTCAAACTTCGTTGTCTATAACTTAAATGTGATAGTGGTTAAAAGATAGATTATTAATTACAAAGTTATGTATTTAAAAAAAGTTTCCCCAACTGAAAATTGAACCCAGTACCTCCAGGTCAAAAATCCATTACGCTTACAATTCGGCCAACTAGGCTACACAAATTCTAGTTGTTCCTCTTGTATTATCATGTCAATTTAGATTTAGTTTCGTATTACTGAGCTGTTTAACACCTGGAATGTGGTCATCGATTGCTGGTGGTGAACTCCGGTTACATTCACGTGAAAGTAGTCAAGAATAGCATGGATACAGATTATATAGAGAGATAAATTAAAAATGCATTTATTTAATTACGGTAAATTCGATAGATCTGAATTTTTGATACAATGCATTGTCATCCAAGATCTATCTGTGGTAAAATATTGAGATCTCTAGGACCATCAGAGGTGGCTTAATTTTATGTTACAAGATTTGACGTATACAACATACAACATACAAACAGTGTGACTAAAATAAAAGCGTGTAAAAAGAACAGCGTAAACTTTAAAAGATTCAAGAGTCACCAGAGTGTCGTGCATCTCGGCTCGAAAAGTGGCGTCATAAAAATGGAGAAAGGTGTGAACTAAAAATGCTTCAAGAGTCACGAGCGTCACGTGCATATCGGCTCAAAAAGCGACGAAAAAAAAATGGAGAAAGACATGAACTTAAAATGCTTCAATAGTCACCAACATCTCGTGCATCCCGACTCGAAAGAGATCGTCTTACCCATGAAGCTAGACTACGTGATGAATCACCAACTTCTCATGCATCACGGTTTACTCAGCAACGTCAAGCAGATGAAGCTCGACAAAATGCTCATTTGATAGTGATGCCACAGTGGCTGCTTTTGAAGCTAAAGTTAATGTGTATGCTGATTTCATCTGTGAAGTCTGTCACAATCGATGCTACAAGCAACAAGTGTCAAACGGTAGATTTTCTGGTGGAATTTCAGATTATCTTCCCGTCGAGTTGGCCAACAAAGTTCATTGCGTTTTTGTTACCGTTGTAAGACACATTTGAAAGCGAGGAAAACACACCATCCATCGAAGGCTTATTGGAACAATCTCGATCATGGTGTTATTTCTGAAGAAATTGCAATTCTCACATAAGTAGAGATTCCTTTACTCGCTGAAAATTCCTGAAAATTATCAAGTGTGATGGCGTTTTCAGACAGTTTGGATTCAATGGTCAAGCAGTTTTATTCGCACAAGATATTTTCGAAGTTACTGAAAAGCTTCCAACATCTTTGCCTCGATCACCTGATTCTGCCGGCTTGATTTGTCATCACTGAGTCAATTGAGAACCTCAACATAACACGTGAGTTCACAAATTCACGTGACTATGTTAGTAACGCATTAGAGTGTGTGAAGGCCAACAATCCCTTGTATCATGATGTTCAAAACATAACAAATAGTACACAGCTCAAAATCACGTGTTTTGTCAGAGTTAAGCCGCCTCAACCAGCACCACGGCCTAGTCGTATTTCACGAGTTAATGAATACTCGACAATCATTCATGCTAAATGTAGTCAGGCACATTCAATGTTTGGTCTAAATGCTAGCAAACAATGATGTGCTATGGCAATTGGAAATATTATTCGCTCCTTCATTCAAACGCCTCTTAAATGGGTATTTCAACACCTTCAATGGTATTTTGATGGAGTCGAATATACTTTACGAAACAATTGTCTCTCTTCATCCGCGTGGTGTAATTGAAGAGGGTGGTTATCTTCTCGTCAACAACTTTGATGTAGTATCCAATGATATTAAAATATTTGGTGTCAGTGTATCGCTTCAGTACGATGAAGATCCAGCAATATTTGGCAATGTTGAGGATGGCAGAAACCAAGCAGATTTTGGTGTTAGCCTTTCTGAAGGTATACAGTTATTGTTTATTGAACATTTGGCTGGATTTTTGATTGGAAATTCGAAAAGCTACGCTATTATAGAGGTTAATGACATGTTCTATTTTTCTGACTCTCATTCATGTGTTCAAAAAGGAGCTGCTGCTGCTGGTATGAATGGCCGAGCGTGTGTTATCGAGTGAAGCACTTTTGACCATTTGATTCGCATCTGTAAGCGTGCGACAGGTTCTTAAAATGTCCAGTACACGCTTAACTATATTGATATGATGTCCAGTACACGCTTGACTATATTGATGTGATGTCCAGTACACGCTTGACTATATTGATGTGATGATTAAGAACGACGAAACCTCCCAAGTCGTTTATATAGATCCTGAAATTAACGCTGGTGGCCAACTTTCATGTATTCCATCTATTTCTTCTCCTCATATCTGTTCTCAACTCTCTGACGTCATCTATGTTCCTTCTGAATTGGACGTGATTCCCGTTCAAACTTCTGTTATGGCACCAACTGATGAAGATTCGGAGTTAGTAGGCATTCCTTGTGATGGTGGTCGAACGAAACAGCACAAGATTTCAAGAAAAACTACTAACAATATAGTCAATGATCGTCATGAGCTAAAAGCTGAAGGGTTTGCTTGGTATCATCTCTTCCCCAATGGCGTCAATGGACTTAAAAAACCTCGACCAGTACAAATTTCGCCACTTGACTACTTCCAAGCACGTATCATGGGAAAGGATACAAGATTTCAACGTACTGACTACCTCTTTTACGCTCTCTCTATGTATGAACATCTTCGCATAACGAGCAACATCAACGTATTTGGAAATAAATTGAGAGATAATGACGAGATGGTGGTAGACGTTCCTCTATATATTGAGAATTTGCGTGGTTCATTGGCATTCATTGGAACACTGCTTTGAGTGAGCTTATTGCAATGATCAGATGCTTGGGACCTCCGCATTATTTCATCACATTCAGTTGCAACGACCTACATTGGAAAGATATGATTCATGCATTGTTGATTGCTGATGGTAACGCTGACAAAGATCCAGCTTTTTTTAAGCACATATGATGTTTAAAAACTTGAGAAATATCCCATTAGTCTTCAGTCGTCATTTCATGATTCGAGACAACGCAATGATGAATTTACTGAGATCAGATCATACTGTTCTCGGTGGAAAATTGATTGATGAATGGTCACGCATTGAATTCCAAAATCGTGGATCGCCGCCTCTTCACATGTAAATTTGGGTGGAAGGAACGCCAAGCTTTGACACTGAAGAAGGCATCGCTCGAATCGAGGAAGTCATGACGTGTGAAATGCCAGACGATGATGAGGAAATGAAAACCCTAGTCACTGGAGTTCAGCAACATCATCATACTCAGACGTGCTACAAGAACCATTATGTTGAATTTCGCCTCAATTATCCTCGAATTTCAAGTAATCAAACACACATCATAGCAAATACATCGGAAGAGTTTATTTAAAATGGAGGTCGTATGTACACTTTGAAACGAAAACCAGAAGAAAACTTCATTAAAAACTATAAAAAGAAAGCTGCTTAAATATTGGAAAGGGAATATGTACATTCAACCATGTGGAAACAATGTATCAATTGCCAATTATCTTGCCAAATATTGTTCAAAGAATGAGTCTAACGAGATGTCACCTGGTCTGCGAGATGCTATTCATAATATACGCCAAGAAAAAAGCAGCACATCAGCAAAACTGTTCAAGATTTGCATGAAACTTCAGCGAGAGCGACAAGTTTCTGCTTGCGAATTTATTTATCGCTTGCGCCACCTTCCGTTGAAACATTCCTCTCGTAAATGTGTGTTTTTATACACGCGCAAGCCTGAACAGTGTTACACAGTTTTCCGCTTCGTAAATGACGATGTTGCTGGCTGCTGTACTAACATGTTTGAGCGATACACGAATCGACCACATGCACATCCAACTTATGAATTTGAGAAAACGTGACTGATTGTGTTTGCGATGTTGTTTGAACCTCATTGCGATGTTGTTTGAACCTCATTATAGAACAACAGTCGAGGATGAAGACGCTGTCGTTTGAGCACCTAATTTCCGAGAAGCAAATGATCCAGAAAACTACTACTACAGTCTTCTTGTTCAGTATGTGCCGTTTCGTGATGAGGCTGAATTGCTAAGAGGATACGATTCATCAAAAGATGTGTTCTTAGCGATAGAAGCTCAACTCATAGCTACAAGCAGATACATGGAAATTCACCGATTACGAGATCGACAATTGAATAATGCATTTAATCAGGCAAACGCTTTCATCCAGTTATGTAATCCAGTCAACGATGAAATGGAATTGGATGATAACGATTATGATGTAGATGACGTTAGACCCAGGAACAGTGATTTCAAAGGTTCTTTTATTGATGATGAATGTTGGCCAAAGAGATATTTTCAATTTCTTCACGAAAAGTATTGAAGAACAAGTGAAGGGATCAAAAGATTGAGTTCGAATGTTTATCGCTGGTGGCGCTGGAACTGGAAAAATGTTCACACTTAATGTTATCAAGGAGCAGATTCGTCGCTGCTATGTTGGAGAGATGAATTCAGTTAAAGTTAGTGCTCTTACTGGAGTCACATCAAATTTGATCTCGAGTCGAACGCTTCACTCGATGTTCAATTTACCAGTCCAACGTGATGGCAAGCTCACACGACTTCCAAATCTAACTGGAATCTATTTGAGATCTTTGCGATTGCGTTGGTGACAAACTCGATTTCTCCTCATCGACGAAATTTCTATGGTTCCGTACGAAATGCTGAAAAATTTAAACTCCCGCCTACAACAACTACCACCTGTTCGAGGAAACGCTGTTTTCAATCAACCAAAGAGCTTGGAGCCAGCTACTCATCTTTGGCGTACATTGTCTTTTTTGCGAACTAATTCAGAACATGCGACACAACTTTCATCGATTTACTCAATGACTTGTGAATCGGAGAGTTGAAATTTTACTCGGGAAAGTTGATAAAAAATCTTTGTGATGAATTCGGAGTTGAAAAAGCGCTCCGCATCGATCTCACCAATGCATTGGTCAATGAACATAATAATGAAGCTCTTCGTCACCACCACCAACAAGGCGTAAATATTGTAGATCTTCGAGCAGCTTACCGAATCACAGATGCGATAAGAGATAACAGTTCACTCAGCCTAGAGAGGCTCAATCCGGGTGACATCAACAAGACTGGTGGGTTGCCAAATTCATTAACGCTCTTTGTCGGTGTAAAGGTGATGCTCCGACATAACATCGATACAAGCAAGGGCCTTGTAAATGGTGCGATGGGTGAAGTCATTGATATAGTTTTGCCACTTTTTCGTCGAGCTCAAATGTATGCACAAGATTTGTCAAATGCCAAAATAAATTTCGTTGAGATCGGCGAACACATCATCGAGCCAAGATCTGTTGAATTTCCAGCAAAATTATCGGCAGCACAGCAGAAAGGCGAATACTATGTTTGGCAGTGACTATCCACAAAATGCAAGGTTCAACGGTCGATCGAGCAGTCATTAACTTGGGACCTGTTTGTTTTGTTTGTTGTTCCACCGTCGTGGTAGACGATGACCACTCTCATCATATTTGTTGGGCCGCCACATGTGTCCTCTGGTGGCTTATTAACCCTATTCTGGCACGAAAAAGGCGTCCGCATGTCGGACAAGAGATGGATGCGGTCCCTTCAGGAGGGTTTTCGATACGGTCCTTTCTGGCTTTGCGTTTTAACTTGGCAACCTGTTGTCTACTAGCCTCACAGACAGCTGCGCCATTCCATATCATAGAGCGCCAGTGGGCTCTGTTTCTGGCTGCTGCTTCCCAGGAGTGATTTCTGATGTCGAAGGCCTTCAGAGCAGTTTTATGTGCATCCTTGTAGCGCTTACGTGGACCTCCGCATGCTCTATGCCCTTCTGTAAGCTCACCATAGAAGAGCCTCTTGGGGAGGCGATGGTCGGGCATGCGCACTACATGCCCGCCCAGCGTAGTTGGCTTTGCATGAGGATAGTTTGGATGCTGGGGAGTCCTGACCTAGCCCAAAAATTTAGTATATTCTATAATAAAGGTGGACATATGTTTGCATGAATCCGTAAAAATATCATAAATTAAATAAATTAATAAAATCTTATACATTAATCTTAGCGCTATTTGGACCCGATAGCCTTAGTAATCGAAAAACTTAATTTGATACGCTCAATAAGAGAAAATATTAATATTATTAATTAATATTACTGGCCTGTAGCGAAAGGGGTGCCCGGTTCCATTCCTAGCGGTGGAATGTGATTTTCTTTTTCATTTGTCTAAACATTATCTTTTTCCACTCAATTTTAGGATACCTGTAAACAGTTATTTCTTCGTGTTCGGTTTTTTGATGAATCCAATCCCGTACAGACAAATTATGAGCAAGGAACCAATAGACTATTTAATAAAAAGTAATAATAATAATAATAATAATAACACCTTTCCAGTCCATGACGGACTATGGGGCATGTTAAATAGCGTTCACAACTTTTAGATAGTTGACACCACTAACGAGCAAGGGATTGTGTGGCTAACACAATGCCCCGGGGGCCTTGCCAGCATCGAGAATTTGGCAGTCGAGCGCGCTACCGCTAGACCACTTCGGCTTTAATAACAAGTAACAGACTTATATTAGCTGCTAGCAACATTTTATTTAAAGAGACGCTGACTGGATAGGGCCCCAGTTTGCAGCCAGGGGCCCCGTGCAGTCTTAATCCGCCCCTGATAAGACAAAATTTATAGTGAGAACTGACGCGTCTATGAAAGGTATAGGTGCGTGCTTATTGCAATCTAAGTACAACACTCTACATCCAGTCAAATTGATAGAAAATTTATAGAAAGAGAAACAAGATATTCCACTATCGAGAGAAAATGCTTAGCAATAATATGGGCTGTGCAAAAATTGTCATATTATTCACTAGGGTCACGATTTATTCTTCAATTCGACCACCAAGCATTAAAATATTTGAATACAGCCACATACACCAACTCAAGAATAACACGATGGTCATTAATACTCCAGAAGTTTAAATTCGAAGTTCAGTACATCAAGTGCGAACAGAACGTTATAGCGGATTGTTTGTCTAGACTTGAGGGGTGGTCATAAGGTAAAGGCAGAAGACAAACAAAAAAAACAATGGATGAGAAAGTTACTCAGGGGAAGGAACAACGAAATCGTGAGGAGCGCTGCTGGGTTAATTAGTGTGTTATGTCCTCCAAAACACAACCATGCAGTTGTTCATGCCTGGACGAACCACGTGATATGACGTACCGCCAGGTCAAATGCTGGCATTCAAGGTTTAATGAGTGATGGAGGGCTTCCCACTCTACGCATTCAAACGAACTACGTGACCTTAAATAAAATGTGAATCTTAGGAGATCAACACCTGAAATCCCTGACCCACTTGTTCTGTAAGGTTAAGATCTAGGCCTAGGGAACATGACATCAACATGTGTTCTCTACACACACGGAGACCAACGTTAAAAATATATTGTAACGTATGCTTGGTTTTATCTGATAATATGTCTTCCCTGCAACATTCCACTCATGCATCTTATTCTCATTGCTACAAAAGAATCATTTTCTTCTATAAGAAAACATAAACTTCACTTTGACATGATGACCAGCGGGTGTATAATTAAGCATCAGAGAATGGCCTTCGCTAAGCCCTCAGTGACATCCACATTACATCTAACTATGAACATCTCAATAATGACAATTGAAACAATAATTGCTATGACAACATATATTAATACTGACATTACATCTATAAAGTGAATTATATTTCTATCAGAAGTTAAGTTTTGCTAATATTCCCAACAGTGTCGGGGCGGATTAAGACTGCAGGGGGCCCAGGCTGCAATTCAAACTGGTGCTCTTTCCAGCCAGCGTCTCTTTAAATAAAATGATTGCTAGCAGCTAATATAAGACTGTAACTTGTAACTAAATAGTTCTCATACTTTGTCTGTACTAAGGGATCGGCCTTCCCAGCCAAAATGATTATTCATGAAAAAAATGACAAATACGAAGAAATAACTGTTTGACGGAATCCTAAAATTGAGTGTAAAAAGACAATAAATTGAAAAATAAAAATAATATTCCCCCAGCGGGAATCTCTCTCGTGACAGCTTGCACCGCCAGCCGAGATTCTTTCCACAAGACCACACGAACTTGACGAAATATGTAAATTTAACAAATATAAACAATATTCTTTAATATTTTCTCTTATTGAGCCTATCACATCAGGTTTTTATAAAATCGGATCCGAATAGCTATCAGATTAATAGATACGATTTTATTAATTTATTTAATTTTATGATATTTTAAGGAATTCATGCAAACATTTGTTATTATAAAACTAGGGGCAAGTACCCGGCTTAGCCCGGGTTTAACAACAACAGCAACAACAACAGCAACAACAACAGCAACAACGACAAAAACAGCAACAGCAACAAAAACAACAAAAACAAAACAACAACAAAAACAACAAAATCAACAACAAAACAACAACAAAACAACTACAACAACAACAGCAACAACAACAAAGCAACAACAACAAAACAAAAATACAACAGCAACAACAACAAAGCAACAACAACTTGAAGGACATTGTCGTCGCAGGGCAATGGATGTGGACAACAACAACAACAGCAAAAACAACACAAAAGCAACAACAGCAACAACAACAGCAACAACAACAGCAACAACAACAAAAACAACAACAGCAACAACAACAAAAACAAAACAACAACAAAAACATCAACAACAAAACAACAACAAAACAACAACAGCAACAACAACAAAAACAACAACAGCAACAACAACAAAACAACAAAACAACAACAAAAACATCAACAACAAAACAACAACACAACAACAACTACAACAACAACAGCAACAACAACAAAACAACAACTACAACAACAAAAGCAACAACAACAAAGCAACAACAACAAAAAAATTATTTTATGGCGATAATCGCCTTCTTGTTAATCTCGACACCAAAATGTTTATTATTTTGCGTCATTATTTTACGTCTTAATTTTCAATAATTTTTATTTTATATAGCTCATATAGGGAAAAACTACATTTTGGGCCCCCGGGCCCCAGTATCTTATATATATGGAACGAAACCTGTTTAATAACCTTTCCGGTATAATTTTGTGTACGTGTAACAAATTTCACGTTATTTGGTTGTCTGGATCTTGAGTTATTAGGGAACAGACAGACAGACATCCAGACAACAAATGCGGCTTATATATAGAGAGAGATAATATCGGGGATCCCTGCCTTTAGCCCGTTCAGCCCCCCCCCACCACGCCTTAATCCGCCAAAGTCCACACCATTGACTATTTTTTTTAAAAAGCTAATTATTGTTATTAGTATTTGGTTTCATGTACCTGAAAGATTTATTTTTTTAAAACCACATCTCCTAAAACTGCAGTGGTCTTATTTTGAATTCGAGGGGACACTTTTTCTAAAAAATCATTTTGCAAATTTTTTTCTCGAAGCTCTTGATCGTACTTTGTTAGCAGATGCAAAAGTTCCAGAATATTGCCTATATTTTCTCTAGTATATTCTTCTCTGTTAACAAGAAAAGCCAAATTCTATTTTGCCAGAATTAATAATGTCAAACATTATAACACGAACTTCTTGTCCCTTTGTTTTGTTTTCCTTTACAACAGCTTATTGTTCTTTTTTAATAACCGATTTCGGATTCCTTCCATTTGCAAATACTTTGGCAATGTTGAGCACTTGTTCATGAGTGGCTACATTTGAATTTAATTTGTGTCAACTATTTACCAATTAGATAAACTACTTTGTTCATTTTTTGTTTGTTTATGTAACAAAACAGAAGACATTAAAATTAAAATGCTGATGCCTTAGGAGAATACGCCATATAAGTACGCTAACAAATTTTCCCCAGCAATTGACTTACGTTAAAATCATTCTCGCGTTACATGTGTCATCTATATTTTCGTTTAATATGCGTATCTATTTTTGAGAAGCTAATATTAATATGTTGGACACTCTTTTAATCTTGCTGCACGTATAGCAATCTACTTATATCAATTTAAACCATGTATGCTGTTATAGTTTTAGTAGTTGTTAAAATATAATATACATAGCAATTTTAGCTTCTACAAGATGAGTGGCTGAAAAACTTGATCCAGTTATAGATACCAGCACATCAGTGTGATGTTCTTAAACTACTTCCGACCCTTGGTTATTCATTTCAGTAGCTTTAGACAGAAGAATTAAGTTAGATTCATTATGGCGTTTAAAATTTTAGCATTATAAAAGTTCAAGATTTTTAACAGATCTGTAAATGGTTTACTTATTAATGTATCTTGTAGGCAATCTCTCAATACATAACCTTGCATCCAATCATCCTCTGAAGAATTGGTTTCAATAAAACAACTTTAATATGTATACTATGTACAGACATATTAAGTTGAGGTTATACAACGTGGAGTGCTGAGCCACACAATCCGCCATTCAACACCAGAATTCTGACAAAACTGATCATAATCGCGAACCTTCTCACAACTGCCGATTCCCGCGCTTTCACTCACGTGACCTCTCCGTCATCCAACTCGTGATAAACGCGTGATTCACACGTGACAAGATCCTTCATTTCTTTTATTAACGTTTACCTTGGCTTTTCTTTTCTTTTATTAAACTTAATTTAAAGCTTTCATTTCTTTAAATTAATTAACAATGAGGAATTTGCCGCACTAAACAAAGTGCCGCCCATAGTATTAGATTAGCTAATGTATAAAATTGATAGTGTACAGCAATGTTTGCTTATACAGCAGGAGCGGCTGTCAAATTTGAAGAAACAATTAAGTTAATAGCAAATCAGCGTCACCTTCTCATGCTAGTTAAGCCTTTTGATTTTTCTGTTCTTTAGCATAAGTAACAGAATAATGTATATCCAATATTGAGTTTGAATTTTTGGCACAATAATCGTTCACATATGTTAGGATAGTAAATTTATTTCTTTATTAAATTTTTAATTAGTTAATATTTTATTTCGATAAAAAGCTCCACTTTCTTTCAAAATTACTTTTCATGGAAGCTAATTAACAACTGGGAATTTGCCGCCCCTAAAAAAGTGCCGCCAGTGGCATTTGCTCCCCCTCCCTTCACTACGCCACTGCGTAAACAAAAAGGATTTTCATCCTTATTCCTTGCATAGCCGAACGAATTTGCTGTGTTACGTCAAAATATTTTGGAGCCATGGAATTACCGCGACCGAACTGATTTCGCGGAATAATGAATCGCAACTTAACGGGATCCATATATACGATATTTAAAATATAATTAATCGAAAATTAATCGATTAATTTTTACAGATTAATTGAACAAAAAATGTTAATCAGTTCCAGCCGAAATGTGTGTGTGTATATATATATATATATATATATATATATATATATATATATATATATATATATATATATATATATATATATATATATATATATATATATAAAGAGAGAGAGAGAGAGAGAGAAATAAATAAAAAGAGAGAGCGAAACTGAGAATTTATAGGAATTACTGTTTTAAAATTTAATTCTTTAATTTCTCAGAGCAGTGGTGTCACTAGAGGGATTCGGGGGAGCCTACCGCATCGGGTGACACCATCACAAGGGGTGACACCATTATGTATGTTCCCGTTATTTCGCAATAGCAGACTCAAAGTAGGTCCTTGGGGTAAGTTGTGAAGGGGTGACACCATGACCTACCGCACCTGGGTTACACCAACCCTAGTGACGCCTCTGGGAGTACTCATTCCAAATTGATTAATTTAACAAAAGGATTGAGAACATGTCATTTCAATTCATCAAAAAAAAATTTTTTTTAAAAGCTGACTAAGATAAATTAGAATTATTTTTCTTACAAATAAGAATCACAATAGCATTTGTTGGTTTGTTATGAAGAAAGTTTTAACAATTCGAACATTTTTATAGTTGTAAATGCTTTATCCATTTCCCTCCAATTGACATTAAATTTTCCCCAATGAATTTTAAATCATCATACATATATTTACCCTCAATTATGAATGACTGACTCACGCCTCACGCTAAGGGACATCACTCTGTTTTTCTTAAAATTGAAAATATAGACTTAAAAATCAAAAAGCAATTTGTTTTCCAGATTAACATTAACCAAACAACGCACGAACCTTTGACGTCAGCATTTAAGTTGTCAACAGTGCTGACTGACTCAAAGGGGTATTTTTTGGTGCAGTAATTTGGTGCGCTGCTTTCTAAAAGTAGTTTAAAAATCCTGTGGTTATTATTATTAGCACTGCAAAAAAAATATACTTTGTGTACATTTCAGGAATATTTCGTATTTATCATGCAAAGGAAGGATAAGTTACTTTGGCCTTTAACAAAAGAAACCCCTTATTATAAAATACTTTGTGTACATTTCAGGAAGTTTAATATTATATATTTATCATACAAGGAAAAGTTAGTTGGGCTTTTGAAAAAGGTGGGCACCTCGGGTGCCACTGCGCCGCATCACAACCAAGTCATATATAAAAAGTAATTGCCTTTCATTATGAAAAAAATGGAAATTAAATCAAAGAGCATTTGTTCCGTTGCTTGATTCTATTTATTCGTGTCTTTTGTGTCATCGTACTATGTTCTCTAACTTTTTTTGTTAAAGAAAAACTTATTATATACTTTTTATTGTTGTTGTTAAATACATCGGAACGAATAAATATACGTACATTTAATAATCTATCCGCGTGTCTCGTTAAATAATATTATGTGTTGTTGTGTTGAGCCTTCTCATCCATGAGGGACATCCACTGATCATCGTCGGTGTCTGCGGTTCCTCCAAGGGCATATGCCACCTACGAGAGACCTCCAGGCATCTCTATCCTGGGTCAACTTCTCCAGGATCTTCCATTCATGGCCAATTCTCTTGATGTCTGCCTCCAATTATCGGCGCCATGTGTTTATTGGACGGCCTCTTTTCCGCTTACCCTGTGGGTTCCATTTCAGGGCTTGCCTTGTTGTATTAGAAGCAGGTTTTCTTAGTGTATGGCCAATCCACCTCCACCACTTCTGGAGAATCTCTTCCTCAATGGGCTTCTGCTTTGTCCGCTGCCACAGTTCCTGGTTGCTGATTTTGTCCGGCCGGACAAATATTTTGTACCACCCCATTTACTCAACTTTGAGTATCACTATGGACCATAACATGACTGACATAATTTAGTCTTGTTTTAGTTGCATTTTAAAAAGTGACAACTGTCAGTGTTGTTAATATTATGATTTACTTGACTGACAACTGTCAGTGTTTGTGAATGTTATCATTTTCTTGAATGGCAGTTGCCACTGATGTGTCTGTTGTGTATGGCTTAATTTAAAATACACACATAACAGGACACGATAAAACCTTCTTTACCAATACCAATAACAGAACATTTATTTTGTTGATTATATTTGATTTATTTCAACACAAAAATCATCCAATATTTAGAGTGAAGAAATGAATTTCACTAACAAAACATAAAACATATTAACATGATATACGAACTAGACATTGAATCCGGGTTTTAAAAAAATGAAATAAAATAAATAACAGCGAATAAAGAGGAATCTTAAGACAGAAAAACTAAATTCTTGTTTTGGTGATTTTTATTTTTTACCTCTTCATCATAATTCGTTTTTTTTTCATTCAAAGCTAGTTTTTATTTTTAAAAACCGGTAAAAAAACAAAATGTTTGACTATAAATACTTTATATACGATACATTACTAAAAGAATGTTCATTATAATACGTAGTGCAAGACAATCAAAAAATCCAAACTTTTAGTTATGGCTCATATATAAAGGATTTATAGTAAAAAAATACCGTCTGCCTGCTATATTTCAGCTCAAGTTGATCACAGGAAAAGGGTTAAAAACATGTTTAATATAATGCGCACCGTGCGACAGATTAGCATAAACCTTTACAGATCAGGAATATGTGTTTTAAAAGTATGGTCAATATAATACACACCGCACGACAGCAAAATATAAAAATGGTTGTTCAATATAATACGCACAGTGACAGTCTAACACAAAAACTAAAATGCTACATGAAGATAATCTAATCTAAAAATTCATTATTTTAATTACAGTACATTCGATCGATCTGAAATTTTGATAGATTTTTTTTATCGTCGGTACGAGTCTGTCTGCAAAATTTCAGCTCACTAGCATACAGGAAAGTGGGTAAAAATCGATCCAACATCTTTAGGCAAACAAACAAACAATCAAGCAGACGCCACGAGTTAATATAAAGGATATAAAAAGATTTCCTTTGGATTTGGGTTTCTCTCTTCTTTACTTTTTCAAATAAAAAAGATAAATAATGAAAACATTTACATTTGTGTTTCCTTATTCTTTCTTGTTTCAACAATAACACTCAAAGTCTAAAACAAATTTACCGAGACACCTTACTTTTGTTTGGCATTCGTGTTGTGTGACTTTGGTGTAGACTTTCCGGAACAATATCACAAAGTCTGGTGTTTAACTCTGCTTTTGTTTAAAAGGAAGTACTTTAAAACGGTTATTTAACTTGGACGCATCTTGATTAATTGAATTTATACGGAATATATACTACTAAAAATCAATAATATAAAATACACGTTTTCAAAAATAATTTCCGTATTTTGGTAACGATTGTTAAAAAAAACTAGCACCATCAGTCAAACTCTCAAATAATGAGAATCTTGTAATCGGAATGGTAAAAAAAACTTGCTAATATAAATAAATAAAGAGAAGAAACCAATTTATCTAGGCATTTAAAAATAAACAAATTATGTTTCAATATTTCATTATAATTATCAGATAGTACATGTCTAATTATCTATTTGTTTCGTAAAACTAAATTATCTGCATGTAAAAAAAACTTGATACGTTTCTACTTAAATTGGTGATGACATACGTTATTTTTTTAGTGAAAACATAAAGATAAAACGATTAAAATAGAATTATATTAGCAAAAGTAAAAAAGGATTTGGAATAAATTCAAATATTCATTTAAAATAATAAAGTTACGAATATGTTATCTTGAACTTTATGCATGATAACGCAATGAATGTAATTAATTATTTTTAGTGTTCACGTTTTAAAATGTAGGCTAACATTTAATTTGGATCACCAATTTTTAAATACAAAAAAAGAAAGGATCGGAGAAAATCTTCTACCATTATATTGTCATAATATACATTTATATTAAAACATTTTGATACAAGTCTCTCTTTTGTACAAAGATAGCATTAAGCCATAACAATAAATCAATAAATAAAAAAATCAACTACACATATTTTTACACTTCAATTTTAAGCAATTCTTTGTGAATTTTTATGGGAACGCATTGAGAATCCGTTGTGACCAAAGGAACTATTTTTATTTTATCAAATGAGGTCAATTGTTGTGGTGTGGGAAAAGAAAGACCTTGGTTAACGAATAATAACATATCTTTCCCATGTCTCACAGACCCAACGATTGGATATGTCCCCTCAGTACTGAAGACGTTCTCTTCTTTTGTAACACTCAGCGAGTTGTCACTTCTGGGTGTCACTTGCAGTAGAAGACCTTGTTCCGTCAGCAAATACGCGTCATCTTTACCATCTGCAGGGTAGTAAAACGGCTGTATTTGTTTAATATTTGTTTTTGAATTGGAAGCCCAACATTTGTCGTTACTAGACACCCACGTGATTGTGCTTAAGTATGTTATATATAATGTGAAAATGATTTTCTTCACCACTTGTGTCATCCAAATTTTATCTCGTTCACTATGATGTTTGCCATCTTTACGCTTGTCGTTATACCTATAGCTAGGATTAGGTATTTTTATGAATTCTTGTTTTTCCGTCTCTGTTGTATGACAAATAATTAAATGATCTTCAAAAATACCGAAACTCATGGGGGTATTTTGTAAAATGTAAACACAAACCCACACTGAGTTGTCAACATATTTCATATTTAATCTGCAAACCTGACCCTGCCTGATACAATAAATGTAACTGTCTGTAAATATAAATGAATGACTTCCCTCTGGTACTTCAGTGAGGCTCTCCCATTGGCCTTTTGGGTTGAATCTAAAAATACTGCTCACATCTTTCCCACAGTCTGACTGACTTATCAGAATGTAAAGATGATTCTTGTAAGAATACACATCTTTCATTGATCCGTCTTTAGGCAGGCCGATGCGAGGAATCGAATACGTTTTTCTGGTGTCTAGCACGTAGGCCAGAATGGCTCTAAAAGATGTTTGTAAATAAACTACAACAGGAATCAAGTCGTCACACTGATCGACTTCCGACGAGGCAACAGAAACTACACTGGAGCTACCATCTGTGACAATGTTCTCTCTCACCATACGCGTTTTGTCTCTACGGTCAGCGAAAGCTTGTCTCACAAGTGTCCTGGCTTCTCTACACTCCAAGATATCATCATTGTTTAGTAAGGCCAGGAGACAATCTTGACTGACGTCATTTAGGTTGATTATTTTCATGAGGTCACCGAGGTAGTTTTTTCTTTGACTTGAACTTTCAACTTTGTTTGTAATATAATCACGTGATTTAAAACTAACATCGATAGTGTTTGTTGTTTTTCTCTTTTGGGTGGCATGTAGCATCTGTTGTTTATCCTGAAGATTTTTGTCTTTTAGTCCTATTTCATTACCTTTCAGAACGTTCTCAGTTCTATTTATAGAGCTGGAATTATAATCAACCCAATCAAGAGCAGACGTGACCAAGTCGTCCTGTGATTTCAGATCCAGGTCATCATGTCCTAAAACTGCCAGGAGACAATTAAAAGACACATTTAAGAAGTCATCAGTTCTGCTGATCTTGTCAAAGTTTTTAGCTATAAAACTGTGTACTGATTTCATGATCCTATCAGAGTTGAGCTCAACTGCCAATGTATAAATATTAAGAAAATTATCATCTGTGACGTTCCTTGAGATGAAATATTCCAGTTTGTTAACAATAAAATCTATTTGTAAATGATGGGATGCGTGCCACAGATCTAATATATTATCAGAGTTCACGATGAGCTCCCCTTTGTACATAGAAACCAAAATGAGCCGAAACGTTTCTGAAGCTATTCCTTTTATTGTGACAGTGGTGACGTCATTGAAGAAGCCCTTTTCATCAGATTGAAACATAACTCTAAAAAACTCAGAACAGGCGCTTAAATGAAATTTGTGACAATTGCTTATTACGTCATCGATGATGATTTTAAGGTCACTCAGTACATTGTCTTCCCACAACTTTCCAATTTTATTGACGATACAACTGGCCAAGTTGTCGTTGGCAGACATTTTAAATTCTCTGTTTAGTGCAACGTCTTTGAAACAATGCAGCTAAACCAATTTTCACCTCCTGACAGACAGGCTGAGAATATGTAAGGTAGACAGCTGAAATTAATTATCATATATATATATATATATATATATATATATATAAATATATATATATATATATATATATATATATATATATATATATATATATATATATAAATATATATATTTCCAAGAAAACCTATCTATATAGGAGATTTATATTTATGTAGTTATTTTTACATGAATCTTTTTTTTAATATGGAAAGTGATTTCGCACATAGTCACAATACGATAATTTATAGACATTTGGTTGTGCTTTATTCGAACCGACATACTACATCATTGCTATAGTCTTCTTGCAATGACTTATATATGTTTTTAGAAAGAACCATCAAGTAATCATTTCTTTTTTAAAATATAACTTTTATTTACCACGTCTTACCCTTAAGATAACTTAATATTGAATAGAAAAACGCATATGTTTTTCTGAATTTATATTATGACAATAAAATTAATGTATTGAATTTTCGTCTTTCAAAAAATGGCTTGAAGGGGACATTTGGTAAAATTTTACCACCACACTTCGAAAATCTACGATAGTCTTTGTGCTGTCTACAATTCAAAAGCACTGAACCGCGTTTTTCAACATGCTTTATTACAGTGTTATTCTCATAACCCGGAGCGTTAGACAGCGTAATCGGTGGATTAACAGTTAAATTGTCTTCGGTGTGCTATTAAACTCCCACAGATGCTTGAATTGATAGGAAAGATGTTTAATGTTAGTTAAACGAAATAATTCTTGTGAGAAATGCATGGTTAATGACGTTCACATAATAAACGTATATGTTACTTACATTTTTTTTTAGTATTATGGTGTGAAAAGAAGAACAAAATAGACCTTTCGAAATAATAATGCGTTCGGAAAGACGTCATAAGCACATGTGTACCGCTTATCAGCAACGGTCACCAACGTAATGTGGATGTGACACGAACTTTGACACACTTTAATCTGTCTTCAAACATTGTGTATTCTATAGACCAGGGGTCGCCTAAATTTTTTCACGGAGAACCGGATTTCAGAATAAAACAAACCCGTAAAAACAAAGTTTTTGACTATAAATCCCTTATATATGAGACATAACTAACAGTATTGATTATTTTCAAACATTTACAGACTGAATCTGTCTTAACTCAACTTTGCATCATAACCCTAGTGGGGGGGAGGGGTGGGTGGGGGGGAGAGGGGAAAAGTCTGGTCACCGATTCGCTTGACCGAGCTCAGAGTGACACGTAAAATGTAAACAAAAGCGCCCGTCGCTTCGTTGGGTCGCCTCAATGCGTCAGCTCAAAATTTCACGTGGGAAAAAAACAATAACAAACCGTGAATTTAAATTAATACCTCATATAAGGATAAACTAAAAATGCATTAATTTAATTACGGTACGTTCGATCGATCTGAAATTTTGATACGATGCATTGTTAGGTTAGACGGGTCCGTGTGCCAAATTTCAGTTCGATCGGATCATGGGAAGTGGGTCATTTTTGACTTCTGTTTTTCCGCCCGCCCAAGACAGAGAGAGAGAGACGCCGGTGAAGTTAATATAAGGGATTTAATAAAACAAACCCGTAATAAAACAAACCCAAAAAACAAAGTTTTTGACTATAAATCCCTTATATATGAGACATAACTAACAGTATTGATTATTTTCAAACATTTACAGACTGAATATGTCTTAACTCAACTTTGCATCATAACCCTAGTGGGGGGGGAGGGGTGGGTGGGGGGGGAGAGGGGAAAAGTCTGGTCACCGATTCGCTTGACCGAGCTCAGAGTGACACGTAAAATGTAAACAAAAGCGCCCGTCGCTTCGTTGGGTTGCCTCAATGCGTCAGCTCAAAATTTCACGTGGGAAAAAAACAATAACAAACCGTGAATTTAAATTACATACCTCATATAAGGATAAACTAAAAATGCACTCATTTAATTACGCTACGTTCGATCGATCTGAAATTTTGATACGATGCATTGTTAGGTCAGACGGGTCAGTGTGCCAAATTTCAGCTCGATCGAATCACGGGAAGTGGGTCATTTTCGACTTTTGTTTTTCCGCCCGCCCATGAGATGATGAGATGATGAGAGAGATGATGAGATGACGACAGAGACGGCCGCGAAGTTAATGTAAGGGATTTAAAAATAACCGGTGCAGGTCGCATGCTTATTTTTTGCTTTACCGCCAGAACGAAGGATCTGGGGGGACAAAAGACAGCAAACTGTGTGTACCTGTCAAATTATGTGCGTACATAAATTATGATATAGTATGTTTTAAGAATTTAAATATACTTTTATTACTTATAATCTAATTACTTAGTTTATGTTTTTTGTACTGATGAAGGCATTAGCCGAAACGTTTACTGTCGTGTTAGTTTAATAATAAAGCTTAAATTTATTGTCTTCATTACACAGTTTGTTTGTGTATTTTGTATTTTATTTAAAAGCTTTATCGTAGTCCTATTCTATATGATATATTATACTTAAATTGCCAGCTCTAGACCCCTGCAGTAACCTGCCTGACAGACTTATACTTTAATTACCAGTTCTAGACCCCTACAGTAACCTGTCTGACAGACTTATACTTTAATTACCAGTTCTAGACCCCTGCAGTAACCTGTCTGACAGATTTATACTTTAATTACCCAGTAAGGTGTTTTGTTTCCCTGTGCATATATCTGTTTATCTTGTGCTAAATACAAAGGTTCAAAATCATTCAGAATTTAGAATAATGTGATTGGTACTTAAACCAAAAACACGAACACATTTTATCTTTGGCAATATAAAAAGCCTACTCTGGAACATACTACTTAATGATCTACATGTGGAAGAAAATCAGAAGCCCCGAGCCTAATGCTCTTCATGGGTCTTCCTGGAGGATCCCGCCCCCCAGCTATCTGGCCCCCTCCCCCAAGAGGACGTAACAGCTGGGAACCCCCCCCCCAAGCGGTCGCTTCTGAAGCGGTCCCCTGGGCATCCAGGACAGAAAGTCTAAAATGCCTCCCACTAAATTGACCTGACAAGGAGGGGGGGGGGATTTCTCTACTACGACCCACTACCACTTTGGCGCCACCCCGGCAAAGCACACGAGTCTCAATGGTTTGGGCCACCGCTAAGTGGGGGATCATCAATGACCTACCTAGGGTGCAACCCCCACTGGAGGGTTTCCTCAAAGCTGGCGTCCGCTGCGTTCTTCGTGGTTCCTTTTGCTAATCCATACAGGCGATCCTGGCCCTAAACCGGCACCGCTCAATGTCGTTGCTAGTGAAATGAGGGGGGCGAAACGGTCGCTTCGGAGTAACCCGACCCTCAACGGGTACTTTGGTTTTCACCATCGACATTGCATCTAAATGCTTTGTCTAAGATCCGTACAGCGACCGTAATCATATGTGACTAGCACCTAACACCTAACATATCGGACTTCTGCATTGCTTGCCAAGAGTTGTCGGTTTCGGGTCGTGGGTCGCGGTCAGGTCCGCGACCAACGACCCTACTCATCCGTCGAGCCCCGTAGAGGCCACCCCTTCTCGACTGATAAGCCAGTATTGTAATTGACTATTCTTATATCTCTTTGTACTTAAAATAACTCAGAAAATTATAGTGGTTGATGTTTTGAGTTGTAGTTTCAGTTATAGCCATGTTAATGGTAGGGATGCATGGTAATAACCGTAGCTGTTAGGGCAGTCGCAAGTATTTCTATTGGATGGTTTTATGGACTGTAATTGTGACGTTGTTACTGGCAGAGATAAAGATGTTTAACGGGGTGGGGGAGGGGTTATCAACTTTAACTTGTGAACAAATGAGATTATGCTTTTTTTTTAATGAAAAGGTTTCTGCTTCTTTTTTAGTATATGGAGAAGTTATTTGAGTAATAATCAATCTGGTAAATTAAATAGGTGAAACAGTTCACATAGATTGTACAACTACACCGTTATAAAAATAGACATTTTCAAGTAGGATTTTACCATTGAAGAGATCTATAGACAGAGAATTTTGGGACTCGTAGAGTTTTGTGTGATATTAAATGTATTACCTATATTCTATTGTATTCACGCTTCACAAGCTGTTGCAAATTTCTATGTTATAAAATAACAATAGCAATTCATAGTTTATATATGAACAGCACTAAAAACATTTTCACTGTGTATATAACACCAATAACTATTGCATTGTTTGTACTTGAAGAGCTATAAAATATAATGTTTTGTCTATTATCATCATTTTTTTCAACCATTACTACATAGGTTAACATCATCCCCTCTTTCTCCAAACCAAATGAAACAAAAAACACTTAAATCATCACCAACTGCATGTTCACAAACTGTGTATCATAAATGTAGAGTTATCAACAACTTCACATTAGTTGTGTTGTTAGATGTTTTATTGATCATAAATGTAGAGTTATCAACAACCTCACATTAGTTGTGTTTTAAGACGTGCTAATAGCCTCCCTTGATCCTACCACACATGTGGGTGCATATTTCAAATAAATTCTTTGGGCGTTAACAAAAAACTCCTGACACACTTACACAAAACCACGGACCCAGTCAATCTCACATAAATGCACACCAACTCGGTTACTATTTATAACACTGATTCTGCTTATTATAAAGGCATTAATTAATTCTAGTTTACTAGCCATCTTAACGCCAGCACATTTGAATGTTTCATATTACCCACACAAAGAGTGTCTACAATGCACGCAGGTATACATTTTAAATAGCGATGTCTGCAAAATTAACATCTTTGATGAACTATTTATTTTATAGAGCACGAAAATATTTTAGTTTACACAAAATAAATGTAAAGTAAATTACACAAAAGATATTGATTATATAAGCTTTCAAATAATCAAGTTCTGATAAAACATAATCGCAACAACATTTTTTTGTTAAAGAGCTAATAATTCTTATCTTCTTATCTGTTACAGATGTTCCTTCTATACAGAAGATTATTGCTTTCCGATTATTTATTTTATTATTTTATTTATTATACGCTTTTTCCAGCATGCTTTGTGTCTAGTCTTGCATTTTAATTAGATTTGTAAATGATAAAGAGTTGGTTTTCCTGCTTTTCCCAGGCAACCCACTACAAGCCCGAATTCCGGACGGGGAAACGAGAATTTGTATGTGTTTTTTCTTGCATACGAAATAACAAAAGTTTTTTGTCTATATGTCTATCTGAGGGTTGTATTAGGGCTTATTAGGGTATCTTTGTGTTGTATTTAAACGATATATTTCGATTCCATGACAAAACAGAAAAAGACAAAACGACAACTGACAAAACGACAAGTGACAAAATAATGTATCAATTATTTCCCCTTGAATAAAACAGTAAAATAGTGAAACAACAGTTCAGTTTGATTTCTTTTTTCCCCCAAAAATGATAAATTATGATCTGATATTTTACACAAATGTTCATGGAAATCTGTAATATAACTGTACGTAGTATATATGAAATAGTTTGAAACTAAATATCCCAGTTACTCAATACATCAAATCAGTTGCTCAATCTCAGTACCCAGTGCCACACTTGGCAATATTTCAGGCAAAAACATTTCTTCTATTTATAGTCACTGAGATCTTTGGTTGTTGGTTGTTGTTTTTTCTTCACCAAGTTGAACTTTTTCTTCTGCTAAAATGATTCCTTCCCTTTCATCCTCTTTAACATGTTCTTTACTTGTTTGAATGTAGAGATAATTATATTAACAATCTCAACCCAACTAGGCCCTCAATATTCTCATCATTTTTCCAGCGTTTAAAGTTAACATTTCAAGAGTTAAATGTATCGAATTGTTTCTCTCCATAGATTTCAATAAAATGAATTCGAATCTCAATAAATTTTTTATAGAACATATGAAAAAAATCACGTGCGACAGATCAATGATAAACTTCATTTACATCTGCGAGGACACAAATTTAATGTGAACTTAATATTTAGATTTAAAAAGCGAATTTCAAATAAAATATTTCTTTGCATAAATTAAATTTTATTTTAAAACATGTTTTAAACACTGAATATTTAAATTGATTGAATATGACCATTGAAAATTAAAGATAGCTTATTTAATAACATTTTTTGCTAAAACTGAAAATTATTCAAATGTGGTCACTACCTGCTATGAGTGAGTTTATTTAAAAACAAGGGAATTGTCATTTTAACTTTTCAGCCCCAAAACGTTATAGCCCGCCAGGTGATTCTCAAAAAAACCAGCAAATTCTCATGGCTGACCCTCTAACCAAGCAGGTCTTCAAAAAACCTCCCCTTTTTGCTTTCCGGAGAGATAGAAGTCTCAAAGATATACTTGTTAGAAGTCACCTTCCAACAATGAAAGCACATATTGTAACAAATGCAACCGTCAGCGGAGCAATACTTGTCCATATGTGATTGAAATTGACATTTCTTTCCCTCTTGAAACATCTAACGTAAATAATGGTTTCACTTGCACAAGTCGCAATGTTATGTAAAATCTAAGTGGCTGAGACAGATCGTCGTCTTGGAGATCGGTTTAGAGAACATCTGTGTAATATAATAAAACCGGCTCTATGTCCTGTCTCTAAACACTTCAAAAGTGCTGACCATGACTGAATTTCAGACATTGCAGTTACTGGTATTTTATATGTGAGCAATACCCATGATAGGATCTACATGGAAAATAGATTTATAAAACGATTTGCTCCGTATGCAATAAACCGAATTCACAATTTTACCTAAAATTTATCAAATTTAGCATTTTCGCTTCCTGTAGGCATTTTCAACTTCGTTTAGGCATGTTCGACTTCGTGTCCTGGAAGCCCAGGTGGCCGCTTCAGGAGAGATCGCTCCGTCTCAGCTGATACGTCCCCTTTAGGGGCCAGACAGCTGAGGGGGGTCTTCCAGGAAGACCTATAAAGAGCACTAGGCTTGGGGCTGCTGACTTCCTTCCACATGTAGGATATTGATATTCGATTATTCCACCTTATACTGACTATTCTTTTGACGTGTAAAATGTCTATGACAGGGGTCGGGAAACCATGGCTCGCGAGCCAGATGTGGCTCTATTAATAACTGCATCTGGCTCGCAGAAAAATGTTCGATTATATTTTTTTAAAAAAACTTTTATTCGACTCCACTGATCTACATATTAATTGCTTATTTTATATAAAAAAAGCATTATAATGTTTTTAAAAAGAATTAAGACACATAATTATTGTACTTTTATTGTTGAAATTATACAAAATGCACACATTTACTTGAATTTTTAGTTTTAAACTTTATTTATGGCTCTCTCAGAATTTTAAAAAAAATTATGTGGTGCTTATGGCTCTCTCAGACAAAAATGTTTCCCGACACATGCTCTATGACATGACCTCATTTCCAGAACTTGAAGCAGAAAGAAAGTCTTCAGGAATGAGGTTTTATAATTTATATAACCAATAGCAAAGAAATGATCTAAACTGCACTGCTCTAAATATATAGGAATATCACGAGTAATGTAGTGATAATTATATTTTTTTATAGATTGTCACATATAGAAACGCCACAATGATTTGATACAAATTTATCCTGCTCAAAGGTCAGGAAACAATTGGTTCATGAATTCACAGGATGGAAAAACAAAAGAGTATTGTGTATCCAAGAGCATTTCAGTAAACAAAGAAAATGCCCCAATAAAATATATTTATTCAAGATGCATTACAAGGCATATAAAGCAAAGTTGTTAATAAACATGTAAATAATCCAAGTAAAACATCAAAATTTGATCATATATCAACTAGACATCTGTACAATGATGTTTCTTATAAAAAGTATTTTGTAAACATATTCAAACCTCATTTATGGCATCCATATATTAATTACTCTGGAGCAATAGCTGCATGGACAATGGTTAGATGACCTGTGTGCGAGGCAACTGAAAGTGACGTCCAGTCCCATTTAGTAGCGCATCACAACTGATACTAGTCTTGATAGTCTTCTAAACCACAGCTATTAGTTTAGTTCATTCATTTCAACAAGATATATTTTTTTATTAAAAATTATTACCGGGAAATGTTCCACTTATTTCTTAAAACTACAATCAATAGCACCTGGGTACTGGACCACTTCTAGCGGAACTTCACAACTGGAAAACATGATGACACTTGTCTACTCGAGACCACGCGCTGGCTCAGATGTGCGGCCCATGAACAAATGACTGGCAAGAGAATTGGTCAAAGTACTAGGGCCTTATGGTCTCAGGACTCACCAACCCCATTTCAAAAGGTGCCGTCCTTTTGTCACCGAGGTACTGCTGCCACCAAGTGATCTGCTCCGTCTTGTCAGTTTCTTATCTTATCGGATGCAGACGCTCCTTTTATACAGGAGATTATTGCGTCCTATGATTATCTATGGTTTGTGTCTAGTCCTCAGTTCTTATTACAGTTTTAAACGTTGATAAAGTGTTGGTTTTCCTGGTTTCTTCAGGCAGCCCATATGACACCCGAATTCCGGACGGGAAGAACGAGAATTTGTATGTTTTTATTATTGCATACGGAATAAGAAAGGTGTTTTTATCCTTATGTCTATCTGAGGGTTGTATTAAGTTATCTTTGTGTTGTATTTCTAAATTAGAATTAATTGATTTATGTATGATTACTACCTTGCTCTTGGTTCTTCTATCCTCCAATGTTTCAAGGTTTAACACGGACCACAACAATTCTTTTTACAGTAGTCTATGTACTAACAGTTGTCTAAATACTAACAGTTTTCTATATACTATATACTAACAATTGTCTATATCAGAGGCGTCACTAGCAGGGTGCGGGGGTGTGGACCATGACAAGGGGTGACACCAAAACGTAAAATACTATATGTTCCCGTTTTTAGGCACTGACCTAATCGGAGGAGATCTATTGGTTGCAAATAATGTCTTCTTATAAATAATAAGCAATGTCGTTTGTGGAGTTCCTGTATATGTTCGTAAAGCAAAGTAAGCCGAGCCATAGGCTAGAATACTGCACACTATGAGTATGAGTATAAAAAATAAATAAACAAATAAAGTATATACATAAGTGTGTGTCGGTTGCTTTTTAACGGCACAAATTTTGTTAGAAATGTGCAAATAACTTTAATTCCTGATCTTTGTAATTGACTATATTTTCCTAAGTCAATTAGTGATACGCACCCCCCCCCCACTAATCCCCCAGTTAGTTAACCTTAAAAAAACCAAGCCTCCCGACCATCGTGGGTTGCCCCCACACCCATGTTGGTGGCCTCCATACCATTGTTGGTTGTCCCGCCAACATTGTGGGTGGATCGGAGAACGACGCGGTTCTTTACACGATAATTGATCGGGAATGGACGTGACAATTTTAGTGTGCGAGAAATTCTCCAGATCAAACTAGAGGACTGGAGACATAGTGAGCAGATTATGGGTACGTGAGATGGTACTGAAGGACTTGAAGTTTAATGTGAAGTGTCAGGTAGGCGGGATGGAATTTCACCGACATAGTTTGGGGGAGCTATTTAAAGGGAACGTTATTTGGGACGGGACAGAACGACATTCAAAGAACACAGAGACAGTAGTATGAGCTACTAGGGAATAGGCAGTAGCAGAAATAAATACAAACTACAAAAAAATATTTAAAAAATTAATAAAGAAAATTTGTGCAATCAAAAAAATAAATTAAACCTTTATTTATTAAATAAAACAAAAGTAAACGTTTCGTCTAAAGCCTTCGTCTGTACAAATAACATACAGTGCTTACACAAGTATAAATATTATATTTGAGTTATTACGATATACTAGATCTAGGAAAATAATTACGTAACGTTAAAAAGAAAAGAGAAAACAATAATTAGGTAATTATTTTATAAAATTTAAACATAAAAAGTGTAGATATCAACGAAAACACATCAATCTATTCTTATTCTTTGCCGATTACATCGAAGAAAACCGACTAAGATCGAATGCAAACTTTGTGCAAGCAAAGCAAACAAAACGATAATAATTAGTCATTCAATATATCAATTTTAATGAGTGGAAAGACACAATATGCTTTCATATCTACACCGCTAATAAAATGAATACCCATATATGCGCCGTGTGGATAGAAGAAAGCATCAATTCAGTTCAGATTTTTAAATTCTTTCAACTAGTACACAATAACTCCTACGGTGTCTTAACAAATCCTGGCAGAATTATCATAGACCTAAATAAGCTACTACATAGATCAAAACGACTAAAACAAGTGACACATAGACATCAATCGTACAATATTATTTTCTAAATTACAAGGGAAAAAATCTCAGCTGTTTAATTAAACAAATTTTTTTTCAAAACTTAACAATTTGCAACATACAAAACAGGGCTATGACTAATTATTTATAAATTTCATTTCTATTATTTCTACCAACTATTCCATTATTTTGGAAAAGACATATTAGATAAGCAAGGTTGTGTCGTACTAGCTGTTAAATCTACGTTTTTATGGGAATATGAGTGTATGTATGAATTTGTGTCTGTGTATTTGTGAGTGTGTGTGTAATACAATGAAATAATCGTATCTAAGTAAAATGAGTACTCCCAATACAGAAAAAGTAAGTTTCGCGTCAAGCACAGACCACCTAACAACAACTTAGAAAATGTAACAGATCTGTGAAATCAATCAAAAGAAATTCAAGAAAAACATATACCATTTTCATTTCGAAATACTATAGACTTTAATCTCCTTTAAGTTAATTAAAACAACTGCACCTTAGAACGATATCATAAATATAAATAAAAAATAAGTGAAAATTATGTTATACAAAACACAGCATAAGGGAGAGAAAATATTTGAAGAAACTATAAGAAAGAAATAAAGGAAACTTGATTTATTTTTAACAAACATATCAGTTGGGTAGTAAGTAATCGTCCTTGAAGTCTAGAATCATTATGTTGTCATGGTAAATACAAAAAAATTATAACACGACTTCTAACGAAACATAAGGCAATCATGAATCTCTGGAATAAATGTAAAATAACAAACTTCCAACACGATTTTATAATCAAACTCAATATAAAAAGCCTAACAGAAGATAACACAGTAATGAATTTTGTGGAACTAACAAAAAACAGGAGTTGTTTTGTTGTTGTTTTTTTTTGTTGTTGTTGTTGTTTTTTCCCCAAGGTGTGTAGTGTCATTTTGATTTCTTGTAATGTAAATCGTTTGTCGGTTTCTTCGGTTTGATTATCTTGTAGTATTTTTGAAATATCTGTGTACTGCTCTTGTATAATATGTTATACAGTTTCTTCAGCTAACTTATGTTGTGAGAATTATTTTTGAAAAGTGTCTTCAATCTCTTGGGTGTGTGCTGTTACATTTGTGCCTATTGTTCGTTAAATATGTCTGGGTTTTGTATGATTTGGTCTATTGCGAAGTAAAGATATTCTCATCAAGAGAATTAGAAAAAAGGAAGTTAAATATACAGACTGACATCAAGTGTTCTCTTATGAATCATTAACACTGGCGGAGGGGGGGGGGATTTCATTCCTTTGATAACTGTACACAATGAGATGCCGTGTTTTACGAGTAAGGATATGTATACATGTGAACAATTATGTCCATGATCCAGGCATGTACACGTTTTAAATATTTAAGTTTTTAAAAATATATAAATAAGCCTTTCATTAGGCACACAGCAAGAAATTAATAATGTAACACATTCATGCAATTGTGAAATGCTGAACTTTATGTATTGGGATTGAACCTTTTGATATATAGAAACCAAAGCAAGGACAATCTGTTAAATATTATTTTTGTTTATGTAAAACTAGCTAACCCGTCGCGCACGGCAATGGCCAAAAAAGAAACTACTGAGATTTAAATCTAAAGAAATTAATGACAGAAAGATTTGCGGGTATGGTACAAAGCAGCCTCCCACATTTGTCATGCCAATAGGATTATTAAATTAAATTGTATATAGCTTATATAAGAAAAGAAAATACGACATTAAAGGTCCTCCAGGCCCAACCGATGCAAGATGTAAAGAATAAAATCCCTTTAGATTTTAATTATGATGAAATGAATAAATGTGCAAAATTTTAGGAAGATCTTGTAAATTATCATTGAAATAAAGTCTTAACCGTTAGCGAAAAAATATTTGAGTAACCTGGACCTGAAGTAATGAAAGTTTCCCTATAGTATTTCAATATGGTTCACTAAATTTTGTGAACCAAACTGGGTCAAATTTCGGCCATTTATCTAGTAATAAATGATTAAAATATTTTTTAATAATCCTGTAAGGAAAAAAAAGACATTTTTTAACGGTCGGCCCCATGTGTGTTTTAAGTTATGTACTTTTTTTTTGGGTGCTATTTATGTTGTTTTTTTAAAAATTCAGCTCTCATCGCTGGAGTGTACTAAAAAAATTCCCCAAAAAATGTGTATGGCCATCACATGAACTGTGTAGTGAGGTAAATAGAATACAGGCTTTAATTAATGTTATTAGAGATATATTTATAAATTCTGTTAGGCCGTCAAAATCATTGACTAACATCAAAGAGCTTAAGAGCTTTTTTATAGTAAACCCACCAAATGACTCAATTAAAAAATACTGATTTAATTGAGAAATAAACACGTCCTTTTGTAATGTAATTATTTCAAATAGTTTTAAAGTGTCTCATATTCAATTTAAAACACACTATTTCAGAATGACGCATTAAAGAGGAAATAATTACCGTTTTAGTCAACAAGCGTCAGATCATGCAATTATTTAAACACAAGGAAACGTCTTTTTTTAAAAATATTTAACAACACTGTATATTCAATGAATTTCATGAAATAATTGGCTGCAATGTGTACTTTAAAGTTCAAAATATTTACACAAATATTGTGTTTCTGTGCTATAGATTTGAATAATGTTTTGTACATACAAAGTGGTAAATGTATTGAGTAATTTTCTTTTTCCTTTTAATTATTTTATTACGTTTTGATAGTCACATGTGAAGGCTAATGTGTATTTTATTCACCACTCCAGAACAAAAATAATAAAACTAAATATAAAAATTTAAAAAAAAATTAAATTAAAACAAATTTTAAAATGTGCGTTTATGATATAACTGTTAGTAAACTCAGCCAGTGAACTTGGATTAGGACTAAGGTAGTTTAGAAACCTTTAATTTACTATAAACAATATTTTTTTAAACATTTCAGTTGAGAGTGTGTACATTTCTTATATAAATAAGAAGAAGAAAAAAAGGGGGGGGGATAGTATATTTCATGTGGTTCTTCTGAGTTAAAAGATTATTGGTGCTGATTTAAATACATAAATTAATACAACCTTCCATGTACCTATTACACAAATTTAAATCCAAACATTTATCGGACAAGGTACATCAAAATGCTACTATTGTTTGTTTTTTTAATAATTAAGAGTTGTGAACTTTATCAAATGCTTTTCAGAAGTCTTGTGATATGGAGTCTATTTAATTATTTTATACACCTTTTGACCGATCGATTATTTCATTATGTTTCACATGATCTGTTACTTTTTTTTCTAAAGACTTTTGACATAGACTGACAAAGACGACAACGTTTGCCTTGGTAATTAACTACGGTATTCTTTTTATATTGTGTGATGTAATAATTTAATTTTTTATTGAAAAAGAGCATTTCTTCATTTTTTTACGATTGGTTTTTATACTACCTTAAGCTTGGCAGACGTACCTTTTATACGGAAGATTTTTCTATGCTTACCCATATTTTTTATAATATTTTTTTAGTTGTGTGTTATTTATAATATGCTAGTTTTCGTGGTTTGTTCAGGCAACCTAATTCAGAACAAAAAGCCTTACTAAATGAGCGTTTTGTTTTTCAATGTTATTGTCTTGAATTTCCAAGTTATCATTTAATGTATGAAATATTTCTACTAATTTTCTTCTAGCCCATACAGTTTCATCTTTATTTTCAAATACGCAAATCCGTCTTTATAATGTTATTCCTGTCCTCTGTTGTATTATTCGTGCTGTAATTTTGTTAATCCCATCCTCTATTTCCTTAATTTTTCCTTGTATTCAATTTTAATAATTTTCTCTTTAACAATAATCCAGCCCTCTATGTACTGTCCTTTATAACTATAATACTGTCATGTTTGTGCGTAAGTTTGTCCTCTACAATTTTAACCAAACCTTTTTTTATATTATTCCTCTCTGTAACATACACTAATGGGGATATACGCATGTGTTAAGTTATGGGATTGTCGTGTGGTTCGTACCTAATATTTATATTTTACCTATGAGAATATAAATAGGACATTTTATTTAAACATGGCATATCACGTTACTCAAGCAACTAATAACAGTTAGCGCGGAAATTTCAAGGATCAACAACCGAGTGAGGAAGTTAAATATGAGGACTAGAAGGTGTAAGAAAAGTGCATTAGATTTGTAATTAGATTTGTTGAAAAGTTAGAGTTAGAAATTCAATTGGGACCATAGTTAATAACGGTCTCAGTAGATTTTGAAGTTATGTTCGTGAAATAAAGTTTGAGATGGTGTAGGAAATGCATTATGCATAACAGAGTAGGGCACGGTTTTTTTAATCAACTGATCTATACTGACACTCGATATAATGACCAGAGTAAGAAAGAGTTGATGTAACTAATTAAAAGTCTTAAAACTTGAGTGCGATGTGTTGTCGACTTATTATTGAACTGGTGTCTAATGGAACATGTTTAAAGTAAGTGTGGATATAGTAGTTATTACAACTAACAAAGCAAGAGATTTTTCTAAAAACTGTTATCATAAGACTGTTTCGTCATCAACAATAAGTCTTCTGCGTATACGAAAAATTGTGTGTTAACTATACCATTAATACTTCACTTTATAATAAGGATCGAGTCCTCAATAAAATAAATCCTACCATCTATAAAATTAATAATTTCCTCTATAGCATTAAATAGAACATTAACTTAGCCCGTATACAGGGTGTCCCGAAAAATGTATACACTTTTTAAATGAAAATAACACAAATATGTATAATAATACAGCAATGTTTCATAAATCAAAATATTGTGAACACATGTAGAAACCAGCCAATTATCGAAAGTTTTCAAATTGGTGGTCATTGTGGTCTAAACACAGCTGACAACGCACACTGAGTGAATCCAAAATGTTCCTAATTATTTCAGTTAGATGACTGCACATTCTATTTCATTGGCTGATTTATTGTAGCTGGTTATTTGGTGTAAACATTGTGTTTAACATGTCCCCATAAAAAAAATTTCATTAGGGTTAAATCCGATGCTTCCTCTTCTTACTACTCATCTGTTTGGTACGTGGCCGTCAAGATAGGCCCTTACGTCGCTATAGTTGTGGGGAGGTGCTTATCCTGCTGGAAGTACCATTTAGCATTCCTAAAAAAACGTTTGGATGCGAGACATAGCGAATTCTTGTAGCAAGTTCAGGTAACTTGCCCTATTCATTGTATCATCAAAAAAGGAAAGTCCAATTTTAAAAAATGCTGACTAGCCACACCCAAATGTAACCCCTGGGAGGTTCACATGGTGTTCCACTGTCACATGAGGATTGTCCGCTGACCAGTAGGTGCAATTGTGACGATTAAATCATCCATTTAACTTGAATTTAGCCTCATCACTACAAATAACTTTGCTTAGGAATTGATTATCCTCAGCACATTTAGCTTGGTGCAATTCACAACCTTTGAAATATCCTGTCAAAATCATCTTCATTGAGAGCGCGCACTAATTGTTATGAACTGTCAAAGAATGTATACCATGGACCACAATGGCCACCAATGTGAACACTTTTGATAATTGGCTGGTTTCTACATTTGCTCACAGTATTTTGATTTATGAAACTTTGCTGTATTATTATAAATGTTAGTTTTATGGTCATTTAAAGAGTGTATACCCTTTTCGGGACACCATGTATATATATATATATATATATATATATATATATATATATATATATATATATATATATATCAATATACATAATTCCCGATGACTGTATGTATGGTTGTAATGTAGGTGGCAGTGCGAATGGATGTAATACTGTTAGGTGGTGATGCGATTGATTTTGTTTTTTAGTGCAGCACCAAAAATAACACTTTTCGAACGTTACGCATAAAGTTGTTCAATATGTTAATAAATTAATCAAATAAAAATAAATAAAATAATTGAACGATCTGTATTACGTTATTAAATCCTTTATATTAACTCGTGGTGTCTGCGGCGGACCTTGCTTGCTTGCTTGCTTGCTTGCTTGTCGCCAAAACTTTTGATCGATTTTTAACCCACTTGCTCGCAAGATAGCGAGCTGCAATTTTGCAGGCAGTTTCGTACCGATGATAAAAACAATGTATCAAAATTTCAGATCGATCGCATGTACCGTAATTAAATTATTGATTTTTTAGATTTTTTTTTATTCCTATGTATCATGCTATTTTTTGAGATAGAGCGTCGCGGTGCGTATTATATTGAACAACCTTTCTGTCGCGCAATAAGGTGCGTATTTTATTGACAGCTCTTTTTATAAACATATTCCTGATCGGTGCGCATTATATTAAACATGTTTTACGACACAACTTCAATTTTGTATTTCTGGATGGTCTGGCGCTGCGTATTATAATGAACATTCTTTTAGTTACTTCTCGTACATAAAGGATTTATAGTAAAAAACTTGGTTTTTTACGGGTTTTTCTTATTTTTAAATCCTTTATATTAACTCGTGGTGTCTGCGGCCGACCGACCGACCTTGCTTGCTTGCTTGCTTGTCGCCAAAACGTTTGATCGATTTTTAACCCACTTGCTCCCAAGATAGTGAGCTGAAATTTTGCAGGCAGTTTCGTACCGATGATAAAAACAATGTATCAAAATTTCAGATCGATCGCATGTACCGTAATTAAATTATTGATTTTTTAGATTATTTTATTTATTCCTATGTATCATGCTATTTTTTGAGATAGAGCGTCGCGGTGCGTATTATATTGAACAACCTTTCTGTCGCGCAATAAGGTGCGTATTTTACTGACAACACTTTTTATAAACCTATTCCTGATCGGTGCGCATTATATTAAACACGTTTTACGACACAACTGCAATTTTGTATTTTTGGATGGTCTTGCGCTGCGTGTTATAATGAACATTCTTTTAGTTACGTCTCATACTTAAAGGATTTATAGTCAAAAACTTGGTTTTTTTACGGGTTGTTTTTATTTAATCTGACGTGTATTTATTTTGATAACTTCCGTCATTTTTTACAAGTGATACCCTAGTGTGTGTGTGCGTATATATATATATATATATATATATATATATATATATATATATATATATATATATATATATATATATATATATATATATATATATATATATATATATATATATATTACATTCTTTTATAGCTTCTGATGTGGAAGGAATGTTTTGGAATTTTAACTTCAGTGTCAACAAGCATGACAAGTATCTACCAAGAGACTACATCAGAGCTAGAGACAACATTTCTTGGGTCTCATGTGACTGTTGCACAACAAAAGATGATATATGTTTTAATGATTACATGAGAAAAAATTGGATGTTTCTGTTCCTAAATTTCAGAGGCAGTGAAGAAAAATATTTGAGTCAGAAATGTATTTTAGTTTGGTTACGCAAAAAAACATGCTCGTGTAAACTTACGACACCAGCTGGGACTCAAACTCATGATGGATATATTGATTTTCATATTATCGATTGTAAGTAAACGCTATTTTTAAAAAAAAAGTTTATTTTTTTAATGCATTAATTTATAAAGTGAAAGGCAATCATCATTTGCTACCATTCGCCTTAAAAGAGACTTGCTGAACGTGAATTGTTCGTTTTAACCGAAACTTATCTGAAATCTAGTGTGACTTTTTGCAGAAGATGAAACAATCCACTAATATGAAAGAAGCTTTTTAAAGTTAAAATCGGTATAAATATGAACCGATTACATAATAAAACATTATTTTCAATAGCATTGATAGACCATTTTAATTTTTTTTAAACAGTGGGCAATGTGAAAATGCCTTATCAATTGCAAATTACTTGAGCGTTTTAGTTAAATGAGAGGACGATAGGATCTGAATTTGTCTTATTAATATTTAAATTAAATAAATTAGTTCCAAAAGGAATAAGTAAAGTGTTGTATATACCAGTGCTTCTCAAACTTTTTAGTATGGTGGACCGGCAGTAATTTTTTCAATACACAAGGGACCGGTGCACTATTTTCCCTGCATTGACAATTTTTTTCAGTCCTTTTTTGATAACTTCTGCGACCGGCCGCGGATGGCCCACGGACCGGCACCTTGAGAAGCGCTGGTATACACTACACCTAAAAGAAAAATATTAATAACAATAGTCTATGAATAAAAAAAATCGTTAGTTCAGTACAATAGAAGAAGTGCATACATGTAAAGGTTTCTAAATGAATCGGGAAATGTATAAGGAGAACAATAACTTTGCGTTTAGGTTCATTATTAATTCATAAACAAAACTTTTTTTTTAATTAAAAAAATAAAAATTAAAAAAACCAATTTAAAAAACTCCATTCCTCGGTAGTTTTAGTTGTTTGTAGCATTATTATTGAAGTACCAAAAAAACTTATAAGAGTAAAATTAAACAAATGTTGATTTGTGAGGATGAAAAAAAAAGCATGTAATGTAATGCATTTTTAAATGTTTAATTTACCCGTATACACAACAAGTTGGAGGTGTAAGCATAGACGCAAAAGTCTTCTTTATTGAAGAAACGTTTTTTTTTAGACAAGGTGCTGTAAGACATGAATAATGTGGGCACAGGAGTAAATAGTTGTTCTTTTCATTAAAATAAAGTGAACAAAAAAACTTTTTAAAAAGATGAGGCCCAGCTGCAGTTAAGAATGTAGAATCTCGCATGAAAAAGCAGAAAATAATGTTTTAGTCACAAACTAAGTAGTTACACGGGGGGGGGACTCAGAACGTTTGTGTTAGTTGATCAAATTTTATATCTCACATTAAATTCCACAATCGATCACAATAAATATCAATAAAACTTAGAGTTTTGAGTCCCCCTAATTTAACTTTGCTTAACTCCCCTTTGCTGTAAAACGGAGGGAGGGGGGGAAAGGTCTGGTCACGGATGGGTGAACTTAACTCAGTGTGACGCGTAAAATGTCAACAAAAGCTGGCCGCTACATATAGAGATAAACTAAATATGCATTAATTTAATTACGGTACATTCGATCGATCTGAAACTTTATTAGCTTAATCCTCCCCACAAGCCAAACCTACTGTGAAAATTTCAGCACTCTAGCAAGTCAGAAAACGTGTTTACGATCGTTTTGAAAAAGTTGACAACATATCCGGAAGCGTTGACGACAGACCCGGAAGCGTTGACGACATATACAGATCCGGAATCGTGCATGAGTTAATAGGATAGGGGCCTCAAAAAAAAACATTATTTTAATAAAAATGTTTTCGTATAAATGCTGATCTAAATTAACCGAGTATAATTAATTGATATCTTTTTTTAAATTAATATTTATTTAGTCTTTATAAACACACACACACACATTGTTTCGAGATGATGTCCAATAATTTAAATTTGTACAGTAACCTGTCTTATAGTGTGTGTTTTTTTTAGCTTTATTGAAATAGAACAAATAGATGTAATATTATTACTCCAAATTTATAATTGGTAACTTAAAGCAAGTATTTGAGTTGACATGTCATACACAATAGGACAGAACAGCTGCTTTTACCATATGTTTCCAAATTTTTAAATTTTTAATAATTATCTGTTCTTCGCAATTTCCATTTTTAAAAACAAATTCCTATTATTTAGTTATTTATTTATTTTATTTTTGTTGGTGTTCTTGTTCTTAAAAGTAACTGGGAATACCAACAGATTTTTCATTTGAGGTCTTGAAACTCTTTAATGTATATGTATACCCCTTCCCCCAAAAGAATAAATAAATAAATAATAATAACATTGAAATCAATTGTCTAATTTCAAAGCGCATTCATTGAGTAGAACGTTTATTATTTGTATCTCCTATATTGTTTGAGCCTCTGTATATTTATGGATTTTATATAAATATAATCTGAACAGTGAGCAGATGTTAAATATTTTTTCCAAAACATTTATTGGACTCTTACAAAACGTCAACTTACTGTTAATTTGCTAATTTATATTAAAAAAAGTCTTAATGTTTAGTTCTCTTTTTTATGTTTTTCAGTTTCTAATGTTCTGTCAGCCAAAGTGGAAAACGTCAAAATTGAGAACAATTCAGTTCTGTTAACAGCCAGAAAAGACGTTAAATTTGTATGTGAATATAATATCACATATTACGTGATTTTAGAAATACCTGATTTTGACATAAATAATGTAACAGAATTTACTGTTCAAGAAGACATACAGTTTATAATATTTAACGTCGGCTGTGAAAATATTGGAGAGTTCATTTGTTCCTATGCACTTCAACCCTTGGTGCCCTATCCGAAGCCTAATCATTTTCACCTGCATGTTAAGGATTGTAAGTGCATATAGTTTTGTCTCCGGCCAGTTGTTTTAAACCTTATATGCATGATTTTTTTGTTTTTTTTATTTAAAAAATCTTGCATGTTCATAAAATTACATCTGATAACTATTTTTAAAGTTACTAAAATGTTTAAAATTAAACTTTAATTTGGAAAAAAAAATAGCATGCTGCAAATCTGCAAAATTAAATAGGTAAATATGAATTCATTGTCAAAGTTTGAAAAACAAAAGTTTTTTTTGTGTAAACGTAACACCATATTTAACTCCCATAGTTTGAGCTATAAATTTGTATTTAAAATATTTTCAGTTGGCATTTCCCTCAGTCCATGTTAAACAATAATCAACTTGATCCAATCGGATTTCTTTTAGTGGCATATGCTGAGCTGGTCCAGCACTTTTTTTAAAGCCGCCATCATTTCCTCAAGTGACAATTTTCTAATGAAGCACAACATAGGTGCTAAGGACTACACACACAAAAAAAGAAAATAAAACAACAAAAACAATTTCGATCACTTAGCTAAAATTGTTCTTTTTATTCACAGTGTTAACTCCTACTTAAACAAATAGTTATTATATAAATAACTTATACCATTCAAATTGATGTTTATCTCATTCACAAATCTTTTAACGATTTCATAGTGAACATTGATGAACTTGTTAACAACTTTGGATATTTCTCTCACATTACAATCAAACCGCGACTACATCACATTTATCCCTATATCACGTACTTTTTTTTGTAATCCAATGAAACTGACAAACTTTCTTCCGTTTTGTTTTGTAGTTTATAACTTACTAAATATCAGTGCATCAACACGTGTCTTTCTTTTTGTTGTTGGAGAGAAACAGTATCAATAACCACACTCATAGCAAAAGAAAAATAAAATAAAATAAATAAATAAATAAAACAAATAATTTTTTTAATTAAAAAAAAATGATTCAGTCAAAACCTGAAGATTTTTTTAAAAGACAAACATCAACATTCTACGTTACTAGTACAGTTTGCTTGAGAGGTTAACCAGTTTTGATTGTGGTTTTCTGACACTGTTTGCGGTAAACGTCGTCGATGTTTTGAAATATAGCACACGTGTCTTTGTAGGATCCGATGGACTGAAAAGCGGGTTAATTTTGTTTTGTATATAGCAGTTCGAGATAAAGACTATCTCAAAAATGTTGTGGTTCTTGGGGCTCTGAAAACAAAGAGTATAAAAAACAAAAGTTTGACTTACAGTTCTTGGAGCACAAAAGAGTCCACAGTCCGATAATGTGGTGAACACCTTAAAGAGGAGAGGACGAAATTTGAAGTTCATCAATGGTTAACAGCACACCTCACAATGTAAGGGCAGTGTCGATAACAGCAGTGTCACGGAAACGTGATATATTCTTTAAAATGAATGCGATATGATATTTTAAACTCTTTAGTGCAGGATTACGATTCGCCCAATTGACGAATCAAAAAGTAATTATATCGGGTGATAAAAAGAACGTTTTATGAAGTTTTATTTTGCTAAAAACTTCAGACGTTGCATACAAAGCCTGGGCATATTTATATAATATGCCTGCATGTCATACGGTAACATATATTTTTTTATTAAAATACAATTTGGCATAGGGTATAACATAAATATATTTAAAATAAGACGATGATTAATTATATCAAATATTTTTACAGGTAAGCCAAGATTGTGTTATACCAAGGATCTTGGTCAACAAGTCTTTGCTCATCTCAATAAAGACGTCAATGTGACATTTTGTTTTCGGATGGAATTGAGTCGGTATCGATACTTGAATGCCAGCGTTAATGGGGAGTTAATTCATGCGTTTCACAGCAAATTTAAATTGTATTTGACACAAAGTATAATTTCAGAATTTCACTTTAATTTAACGATACAAATTTCAAACATACAAACAGAAGACTACAGTCAGCATAAAATGAATGCAATCTTCGATACAAACTATGAAATAGATTATGTCTTTGTTCTCACATCCTTGCGTAAGTAACTCAAATATTATATTAGTGATGTACATCAATGTTTCTACAAATTTTGATATATATTACTGCAAAAATGTATCCTTGCAAAACACAGTATTATTTATCAATGAGGTGTTAATCTGTTTCATTTTTTTCATCTTATTACAGAGATGACATGCCAACAATTAGATTTAAGAAGTGAATTTGAGCTACGATGTTTTACAGAAGGATATTCCAGTGCTACTCTTACTTTCAGAAACAACATGAACGTTGTTTTAAAAAGAGTTACAAATAATAAAGAAATAATTTTAACTGGCGACTTAGAAATACTTAATATACCTGTAAATGAAATAATGTGTGAAATGGAGGACAGCCAAAACAACAAAATATATCGATTTAATAGATTAGTGCATATTATTTGTTCTTCAAATTATAGAACTGGTAAGTATATTTATTCATAATTTAACAATTTATCTCGATGAGTCTTTAATCAATCTAAACATTCCATATCATTGATTGCGCACTCTGTTCCGCTAACTATGTTGCTGAAATCAGATTGGGTGGCAGGGGTATCATCTTTCTGATCACATGACTAAACACACGATCCAATACCCAAGACAAGCAGTATCCTGTCTCCTGTCATTTCAATGGACACGACAATAATGTCAGTCACCGCTGTTCTTTCCTGTACTATCACGCCCGGAAGAATCAATCGTGAGAATAGACCTATTTAACAAGAGTATGTCACTTTACACTACATGGGATCAATTTGTTAATCTCGCTGATCTCTTGAAACGTCACCAACTACTTTACCCTTTGTCTTTATAAAAGTCTATAATAATTTGTTCTTCCTTTTTCAGGTTAATGGATTGTGAACACAATTTTTCAGCAAAGTTTTATTTTATTTTAGTAATGCTTCTGTTTTCGTCTGTTCTTTTTTTTTCTTGTTGTTCTTCTAGTTGTTTCTTTGTTTGTGGCGTCTCATCACGCACATATAATGTTTTGGCTGATAAAAATATTTTATTTAGTCGTTGCAATAACTCTTTAGTACATTTTAAGTGTGACTAGAAACCCATTTTGAAAACATGTATTACAATCGTATAAAATTTGCACTGATTTAATTTTTTTTCTCTTCTCTCTAGATGAAGAACCGACTTACTTTTTCACTAATGTTATTGGAATCATCGGAAACTCATATGTTGCAAATTATGATAGCACAAATGAAATTGTAAAATTTGATATCCCGACTAAACGATATGTTGTAAAAATATTACACAAGAAAAATATTTCCACAGAATTATTGGAAGACTTGGAAAGTAAAATTTATTATTGTAGAAAACAAGGTCCGTATGGCTCATATGGAATCAGCAATGTAAACATTAATAAAACATTCAAAATAGAAAAATGTAAGTATTTAAATGATAATATTATATATGTCATTGAATTGCTTTTTTTAAACATCAAATTAATCAAGATGTAAAATGTATAAGTTTATCCCAATGAAATGTTAAGCCTTTAAATAATTGTATTTTTTTTAAAAATGTTTTCAAGAAAAATTTTGCTATTGTAAAAAATGAAGTATATCATTTTTTAAAAATTAAAAACTACACAATTTAAGAAAAAATACAATTATTTTATGATCTATGACAACCCAATATATTGCAGAGATTACCACAAACTTAATTTAGAGCTTTGCCGTTTTGCTTCGCGTCTCTTTGTATCTTTGTCTAAAAATAAATAAAGTATTGTAATTTCGTAAGATTGTTTTGGGGGAAAAAAGCCTATAGCCATAGAGCAGTGGTTCCTAACATTTTGGGGGGGGGGTCCATGCACCCCTTAAGATGCCCAAAAAAGTTCATGCACCCCCTCGTGAAACTTGCAGAAAATGCATAATAAACTATGTTTATTTTAGGAACACAACAGTTGTGACCATAGGTAACAGGGAATTTAGTGAGAGATCTGCTGCTTCTTATGATCAATCATCGTTTTAAATCTGGGGACTGTTTTGGACAAAGCAACTCTCGTGTCATCCTCTGCATTCAACTTATTCCTTTCCTCGTTTTAATCGTCAAAGGTGTGGAGAATCCTGCTTCACAGAGATAGCTTGTGGCAAATGGAAGGAGAGTCAGTACTGCCCTCTTGGCTAGTTGTGGGTAGGAATCTAGCTGGGCGCACCAAAATTCAATCAAGGTATTGCAATTGAAGGCATTCCTCAGTACTTCTCTGGTTCTCAAATCAATCAGGTCATCTTTAGCAAAGTCACTGTCATCAATGTTGTCCAAGTCACAGAGAAAAGGATTGCGAATCCAAAGGTCTTTCCTAGCAATTTCTTGACCGAAATACCCATCAAAGAACCTTTGCAATGTTGAAAGGTGTTCTGAAATTTCCCCTTTGATGTTGTCATTGCACAGGATTTTTTCACAGAGGCTTTTGTGTTCCATCTCTCTCTATCTCTCTTTTTATTATTTATTAACGATTTTGAAGGGCTTATGACAATCGGAAAGTCGTACCAGTCACAGGCAAATTTTTAACTGACGAGGTTGATGTTTTTAATGACTGGAATTGGATGCTCAACCTAAAGATTTTAGGTTTCAATGGCGAATAATGGCTTACAATTAACGTTTTTAAGACCTTTGCATCGTACCGAGCAATAAAAGTGAAAGAAAAAAAATCCCAACGTTTACATCCGCTCAAAACAGTTTGAGGGTCACCGGAAGACATATTTGACGTATTTGATGAAAAAATTAAATTATTTTTAGAAAACTGTGACGTAAAACACGAGATTCCGATGAACACGTAGAGCGAACCGTTCATTTTGCAAAAAAGTTTTTCCGTCAATTTTCGACATGCGCAGATCGATGTTGTATATGGGCGCCCTTTAACGCTGCATGCCTGGCTTATGGTTTTACATTTTCAGATTATCAGTTTTTCTTTCTTTTGCTTCTACTTTTTTTTTCTTCCTCTTTTTCTTTTTTTTCTCTGAATAGTTCATGCACCCCCTGGAACCTGCTCATGCACCCCTTCGGGGTGCATGCACCACTGGTTAGGAACCCCTGCCATAGATTTTTATGTGTCATGATTTCTAAAATATTAATTAATTGCATGATTTATGTTTTTTGAATAATTAATAAATATGTTTATTTTTAATTAATTCTTGCAATTTTTCTTTGAAAAAATTTTAACATTTCATAAGATATGGGTAAAAGAATACAATAAAATATGTACACATCTCTAGACAAATCATATAAGAGATGTTAACAGTTTATTAAAAAAGATATTTTTTTAAATATATACACTCCCCAAACAAACACAGAAACGCACACGTATATATAAATATATTAATTCAGTTGATTAAGAAGGGTTATTACATTTTTCTAATTTGTTTTTCTTTAAAAGCTATACTAATATGAACAAACAATTAATTTTATTAAAAAATTAAATTTCAAAACCTTAGTAAAATTTAAATAAAGTCATGAAATATTAAAATGGGCAATGGATTCTAATTATGCAAAAAGTATTACGTTGTAAATTAAAGTTTAAAATATAGCTCATTTGTGTTAAGCAAATATCTAATTTAAATGTTGATACAAAAAACAATTGCAATTTATTTGACAGGCATCTATTCCATGGCAGTAAATAACAAGACACTGGATCTCTATGAGCTGATCGCTGTGCCATTTAATTCATTTGTCACAATTGAATGCACGGCAACAGATGTTTTTAAATCAATCAACATTTCATTAGTTTACAATAATAAGTTAGTTGTAAGTCAATCAAGTGACCAGCTAATGAGGTATGAGATAAATCAAGTCAAATGTAATAATATCGGTAATTACAGTTGTGAGACAACAGATGCAAGCAAGAATATTTATGACAAATATACTACATATTTGGACATAAACAATTGTGAGTATTAATTTTTCTATATTTTTTAATAGTCCCATAACCCCGTAGTCGTAGGGGTCCTAATGTTTCCATTAGAACATTCTCGGGCTTGATAGACCTGGCGGTGCCCATCCCTCTCCAGGTCAGCGGAGGACTTTCTTAGCGTTAGTCATTCATCAACATTTTTATAGTGGCTTTTAACGTGGAATCGATCCCACACCCCTCAGCTTGTGAGGCGAGCGCACTATTGACTTCGCTATCCAGCCGCCAAGTATCAATTACATTTACACAAAATTCGTTCGTATAAAATGGTGAATTTTAAAAATTGGAACATAATAAAAAGAATGCATATAGAAATAACTCTGCATTATTATTCGCGTTAATTGAAACACTCATCTAACTTAAATACGTATATATATATATATATATATATATATATATTAGGGCTGCTGACAGTAGCGTCACTAGGGGGGTGCGGGGGGGCGGGCCGCCCGGGTGACACCCGTCAGGGGGTGACACCCAAGCCTAAAATTTACTGTGTACGATTTTATGTCAGAAATAAAGAAGTCAAATTTTTTCATCTAGAAAGAAATTAAGAAATACAATGAAACACATTGAACGCGAAAACTTTTATTTAAAAAATATCAGTTAACTTGCAATAATAAAACAGTCCCAACACACAAATAACATTAAAAAAATTAGGAAAAGAAAGAAAAGAAACAGTCGCAGCAGAGAGATCTTTTTAAAAAGGCTGACATGAAAGGGGCAGTGTCTTATGTTTTAAAAGATATAAAGCCATTTCGGCTTGGACACACCGACAGCATGGACGAATCCCACCTCACGACTCCCTCCACAACAGTGGGGTGGGGAGATACGATTTTTATTCCTCCAATAAATCAAAAGATGGCTTTTCTTTGTTGATGTTCTTCTAGAGCAGCGGTTTTCAAACTGTGGTACGCGTACCACTGGTGGTACGCCAGGCCTCTCTAGGTGGTACGCGAAAATTTTTGAAAACAATTTAAATTGTGACCATATTTCTTTGATTGTATCTATTGCTACAATTTTATTTTTTAAAACTTTTTATTAGTTAACTAGTAAGTATTAATTACAAAAATATTTTAATTGGAACAAATTTAGGCAATAGTTTGAAGCAAAATAATTCCCAAACGCAACAGATTTCTAAAAATCAAATGCAGATGTGCCAAGTAGTGCATTAACATGGCAGCGATGGCCAATTCATAGGCCTACGACCCTACGTAACCTATTATTCTAATTGGCTTTTTTTTTGTAAAACTTTTAATTCTCTTCCATAAATACTTATTATTTATACTCAAAAATATATATCTTCCAACACAATTGCATACGAATATCTCCTATTATAGTGTTGATTCTACAATTAAATAATCTATGGTTGTAAACGCGCCAACTGGCAACTGTGCGAAGGAATTCTGTTTTCTGGTAGAGGTAGCACAGACGTAAATAGTATACTGTGGACTGTGGAGGTAGTCTTGGCAGTTTGACTTTAGATTTGGCACTTTTATGCGGTGTTCGTAGTTTATTTAAGTTTTAATGTGGAAATGTATAATTAATAAGTTTGTGAATATACATTCTAGGTTCCGTGGCAAAATTTTTGAATATTGGCCTAGCCACTGGCTATATGTTTGAAATACCAAATACCAATTCTTAATCTTTAAACCCATCAATGGATAAATGGTTAAAAAAATCAACCGCTTAAAAGAAAGTTAGAACCGGTCAATGCTAAGGTTAGTAATGAATCCACCAAGGCTAGCACTCGAGAACAAAGCTTGAATTTTAACCAGAATGAAGATGATGGCACTCGTAAGCAGCGAAAGATTATTAGACGGTATGACGAAAGCTATTTATACTTTGGATTTACTTGGTGTGGTGACAAAAATGAACCCCAGCCTCAATGTGTCATTTGCAGTGAAAAACTTTCAAATCATTCAATGAAACCCTCTCTGCTTCAGCGCCATTTCAATACAAAACATATCCTTTATAAAGATAAACCACTTGAATTTTTTAAAAGAAAAAAAATTGAAATGCAACTAAGTAAGACAAGTTTAAAGTCATTTACCAATATTAACTTACAAGCATTGGAAGCGTCTTATTTGGTCAGTTTGCGAATTGCTCAAACAGGGAAACCACACACTATTGGGGAGAGCCTAATATTACCTGCTGCTAAAGATATTGTAACTTGTTTGTTAGGACAGAATGCTGCCCAAAAACTTGATAATGTTCCTTTGTCGGATAACACTGTTTCCAGACGCATTCAAGATTTAGCTTGTGAAGTAAAGAAAATCCTCATTCAAAGGATACAGAAAAGCAGATACTTTGCAATTCAGTGAGATGAGAGTACTGATATTACAAACTTTGCTCAATTGATGACGTATGTTAGGTATGAACAATGAACATGAACAGGCAGTTGAGCAAGAATTTTTGTTCTGCGAATCTTTAGCTGAGCGGACAACTGCTAATGAAATATTTTAAAAAATTAATGATTTTGTTGTTGCCAATGAAATAAATTGGAAAAACTGTGTTGGGGTTTGTTCTGATGGGGCAGCTGCTATGACAGGCAAACATGGTGGAGTGGTTACTCAAATTAAGCAAGTTGCACCGAGAGCCAACTTCACACACTGCAGCATCCACCGTGAAGCATTGGCATCCAAAGCCATGCCCGACACTTTAAAAACAGTTTTAGACCAGGCTGTTAAAATAGTTAACTTCATAAAAGCTCGAGCTCTAAACTCACGCATGTTTACAATAATTTGCAATGAAATGGGAAGTGAACACAATAACCTTCTTTTGCACACGGAAGTACGCTGGCTATCTCGAGGGAAAGTTTTAACTCGGCTTTTTGAACTACGCTCAGAAGTACAAATGTTTCTGTTGAACAGCAAATTTGAAACATCGCATTTACTTTTGGACGAATTGTGGTTAATGCGTTTGGCATATTTGGCGGATATTTTTGGGAAACTAAACGAACTGAATACGAGTTTGCAAGGAAGAAATATCACTCCATTTACTGTTGTGGATAAGATAAATGCAATAGTAAAAAAGCTTCAGTTCATTTTGTCAGATCTTGAGAAATCTTGTGTAGCTTCATTTTCTTCTCTTGAGTCTTTTGTGATGGAGAATAAGCTGCAACTTCATGCTAATTTGATTGAAGACATTAAGAAGCATTGCTCTCAACTGATACTGAATTTTCAATCATATTTTCCTGAACAGTTGGATAATAAGGAATGGATTCGAAATCCATTTTCGGATGTGGTGTTGCTGGCTGATTATTCAGTTTTTGAAAGAGACCAGTTTGTTGAGATTTCATGTGATCGTGAATTGAAGAACGAATTTAAAAAAGACATGCTGTGCGATTTCTGGTTGAAGCGAAGGAATGAATATGGATTAATTTCTGATCGAGCTTTAAAGTTTCTGATTCCTTTCAACACGTCATGTTTGTGTGAAACTGGGTTTTCAGCTATGCTTGCAATAAAAAATAAATACAGAACAAAGCTTGAACTTGAACCAGATTTGCGATTAAAATTAACAAACATAAAACCTGACATTGCAAATCTGTGTGCGTCTAAACAAGCTCACAGCTCACATTAACATTTCTATTTTCATTTTTTATTGATACTCAGAATGAGCTCCATAAAATAAAATATTAACTTTTCTATGTCTAAGTTTACCTTTATAGGCCTAGTTAGTACCCATACCTATAACGTACTGTATGTCTGTATGATGTTTTCTTTAATTGCAAGGGGACTTCGTGCCCACCTGCTGCTTTTTTTTATCGGACTTTAGCTCCATGTGGTACGCCAAAATTTGATTTTTTTACCAAGTGGTACAATAAAAATAAAGTTTGAAAACCGCTGTTGTACAGTATGGTATATTGTATCATATGGTAAATGTTTCGGTATGGTATATGGTACGGTAAATGGTTTGGTATTGGTTACTGTATTGCAAATGGTACGTTATGGTATATTGTACAGTATGGTATATGGTACTGCATGGTAAATGTTACGGTATGGTAAATGGTACGGTATGGTATATTTTACACTTGGGGGAGCTACCATCTCCTACCAAGCGCGTCCTCAGGCGGTGGATAGAGGAATGACCTTTAGATATAAAGGTTAGCCGTGAATATTGAATAAGCTGCCGTGGACCAACTGGTTTGCTGTCGTGGAGGGTGAGGTGGAGTATCCCGTGGTAAGGATACTCTTTAAAAAATGCCTAATAAACCCAAGGAAATGCCTCAAAAAGCGAACATAGAGCGCTTAATTTCTAAACCCGGACAGATGAGGCCGTCAGCTAGGGATAGCAACTCATCTAGGAGAGAAAACTCTGAAAAAAAAACAACTGCTGCCTGACAGATGGTCTTGGCTGACCAAAGGCTATGGAAGCACATCCAGAAAAACAGCAGGCTGAAGTCGGAGACCACGGGCAAATTGGCGCAAAACTCGTCGGCACGCAAAACTCAAAATGATGGAGGAAATAGAAGTTAAGAAATATAGTTGTGGCGTCCTGCCTGTGGAATCCCGCCGCGCAGGTAGGGGGCCGGGCTCTCCGCCTCGAAGGAGCCCACCAAAGCGAGCTGGTGGTTCTTCCTCCTCTGCTCGTGGAGTCAGGAGCAGAGAAAAGGAAGTAAACCCTACTGACCAAATTAAAATAAGAAAAACTAAACATAAGTTAGTCTTTCTACAATGGAACGCAGAGGGCATCCAAAAGAAAAAAGAAGCCTTAAAGATCTTCCTACATAAAAATGAAATAGATGTGGCATGCATCCAAGAAACGCACCTCAACAACAACTTGCGCTTCTCTATTAGAGGCTATACATGTCTAAGACAAGACAGAGAAAACAGAACCAAAGGGGGAATTCTAACCTTAGTTAAAAACAACATACCAACTACAGATATCTTTATACCTAACTCAACTCAATCATAAATATTGGGGACCAAGCTAATCCTCCCAGGAGGGGACATAAACGTCTTCAATGCTACTGCCCACCAGACAAAGAACTAGAACTCGAGAGAATTCAAATCCTAAACAATGAAGAATATCTAATACTGGGTGATATGAACAGCCATTCCCAGAGTTTGGGATACTCAGACCTAAACGCCAGAGGAGAAGAAATTGAGGAATGGCAATCTGAAAACAGTCTAATTCTCCTAAACCAACCAGAAGACACTCCTACCTTCTACTCCAGAGTATGGATGACAACATCAACACCAGACTTAGCCTTTGCTACAAACAAATTATCCAAAGGAAGTAAAAGAGAAGTCGCTGACCAACTTGCTACTAGTGACCATAGACCAATTCTCATACACATAGAAACCATTCAACTGCCCATAAAAAACTCCACCCTTCCCAGATGGAATTACAAGAAAGCAAACTGGGATCTCTTTGCCCGCTAACAGATGAATATATGACGAACATCAACTGCAAAACAAACCGGGTAAACAAATCCTAATCTGATTTCTCAAGAGCTCTCATCAAAGCCGCTAAGGAATCTATCCCCAGGGGAGCCAGAATAAACTACATACCAAACTGGTCTCAACATTTAGAACAACTTCACAACGAATCCATCAACGCAAGAAATCTAGCAGAAAAATCCCCAACAGTAGAAAACAATATCCAACTAAAAGCCGCAAATGCAATCTTCAGAAAGGAACATCTCTCTTCTCTAAGGAAAAGCTTGCACGAAAAAACCGAACATCTAAATGTAGACAGAGATGGACATAAACTATAAAATATTGCAAAAAGTCTTAACCAAGAGGAAAACTCTCTTCTCCAATAGTCCTAGAAGCAGACAATAAAAAACTCACAGGCCGTAAAGCTGCTCAAAATTTTTCAACCCACTTTAGTACCGTGGGTAATATCAGTATCAGTGAACAAAGATCCAAAGAAGTTAAAGATAAAATAGAAAAAGCTCAGACAATGGCTACACCACACTCTCATGGAATGATTGCAAACCTAAGTTTGAAAGAGCTCATGGACTCTTTGAAACTACTCAAACCCAAACAAGCTCCAGGAACAGACAAGATCTCAAATGATATGCTCATTCACCTAGGACCTCTGGCTAAGAAAAAACTACTACAAATATTCAATGCCAGCTAGAAGTCTGGAAAAATCCCAACTATTTGGAAAAAAGCTATCATGATTCCAATACCAAAACTTGGCAAACCAAGGAGCCAAGTTGACAGCTACCGCCCAATAAGTCTGACCAGTTGCGTCTGCAAACTGATGGAAAGAATAGTTAATAATAGGCTGATGTGGATACTTGAATCCGAAAATCTACTTGCAGATGAACAGGCAGGATTCAGGAAGTGCAGATCAACGGAAGATCAAATAGCATCATAGCCCAAGAAATAGAAGACGGCTTCCAGGAAAAGAAATCAACCACCGTTGTCTGGGTTGACCTAGAAAAAGCATTTGATAAGGTCTGGAAAGAAGGTCTAATTCTAAAGCTACAAAATACCCATGTATCCCACCGAATGTTAAACTGGATCACAGAATATTTAACAAATCGCAAGGCTCTAGTCAAAATGCAAGGAAATAAGGAGCAACACAGCTACGATACACAATGGAGTCCCCCAGGGAGGTGTTCTGTCACCCACACTGTTTCTAATTTTTATAAACGACTTACTACAAATTATTCCTAGAAAAGTAAAAGGCAGCATGTACGCTGATGATCTGGCTCTACTTAGCACAGAAGAATACACAGGCACTTCAAAAATTAGGCTACAAGATGCACTGACCAACCTCAACCTATGGTCTAATGAATGGGGTATGACCATAAATTCCAAAAAAACCACCTACACAATCTTCTCCCTTTCAACCAAACAACAAAGCATCAACTAACCTTAGACAAAAAAGTCCTGGAAAAAAATGACAATCCGACATATCTAGGAGTTACGTTTGACCCAAGGCTAACCTGGAGAAACCAAATAGATAACGCACAAAAAAAAGGAATCTAAAGACTGGCGCTGATGAAAAAACTAGCTGGTTCAGACTGGGGCGCAAACCACTCCATCCTGAAGAAAACATACACCAGCTATATAATACCTACCCTAGAATATGGATCCACAGTGTGGAGCACAGCAGCCAAATCCAACCTCCAAAAAATAGACAAAGTTCAAAACCTAGGGCTTCGAATAATTACAGGAGCAATGAAAACTACCCCAATCAGAGCAATGGAGGACCCAGCTACCCTAAGCACTATGGAAGTTAGACGAGAAACCAAAACCTTAACACAGTTCACCAAATTAGAAGCATCAGTACATCACCCTCTAAAACCCAAGCTGCAAAAATCCTACTCAACTAAAAAGACTCCAAAGAGCAAACTTTATACAAGAAGCCAAACATCTAAAATCCAAACATAAAATTGATAACATTGTGATTGAAGCGACACATCCCCACAGCCACTTCCCACCCTGGGACCCAAGTCCACCTCTAATAATCAGAGACAACTTAATCAGCATAGGAAAAAAATCTGACTACACAACTGACATACTAAGAGTAACAGTAAATAACATCATCACAGAACAATATCCTGAAAATTCCTGGACAAGAGTCTACACCGATGGCTCCTCGGAAAAAGCCACAAAAAATGGAGGAGCCGGCATTCTTATAGAGTGGCCTAACGGAGAACACCTTGAAAAAGCAACTGCCATAGGAAGTCTCTCAGCACTAGAGCTGAAAGGAAAGCACTAGAGCTTGCCGCAAAAATTCTAACAAGTGACCCCCACTCTAAAAACAGCCAGATTGTCATCCTCACTGATGCTAAGACAGTGCTTCAGTCTCTCAAAAACCCAAACACTTTGATCAATAATAACAAAAAGAACTTATTCTCCAATGGATCCCTGGACATGTGGAACTTGAAGCAAATGACACTGCTGACTCCTTGGCAAAAACTGGAGGCAGTCAAAACCAGGCAGAGCCATCTCTACACCACGAAGAAATCAAGGCAATGCTCAAAAGAAGTGAATCTGAAAGATGGTCCAAGCTCAAAGAAAACCACCCAAAAAGTGATGCATACTTCAAACTCCCCTGCAAATCACAAAACATCATTTTCAGGCTAAGGACGGGCCACAACAAACTAAGGCAACACATGTTCCGCAAACTTCGAATTGGAGAAAGCGAAATGTGCCCCTGCGGGATAGCTGCGGAAAATGCGGAACATGTTCTCCAAAACTGCCCTCTGTACCACCATACCCGGACAGACATATGGCCCCAGGAAGCTACCCTCGATGACAAACTCTATGGTCGACTGGCTGGAACAACTGACAGCCACAGCGCAGTTAATCACAAATAAAGGACTTGCTGTCTAAATCCTCTATCAAAAGATTTTGAGAACGAAGAAGAAGAAGTATAGGTATATGGTACGGTATAGGGTTTGGTATAGGTTACTGTATTGTAAATGGTACGTTATGGTATATTGTACAGTATGGTATATGGTATTTTATGGTAAATGTTACGGTATGGTTTATGTTATGGTATGTGGTTTGGTATATGTTACTGTATGGTAAATGGTACGGTATGGTATATTGTACAGTATGGAATATGGTACCGTATGGTAAAAGTTACGTTTTGGTATATGGTACGGTATATGGTTTGGAATATGTTACTGTATTGTAAATGGTACGTTATGGTATATTGTACAGTATGTATATGGTTAAGTATGTGTAACTGTATGGGTAAATGGTACGGTATGGTATATTGTACAGTATGTATATGTATCATATGGTAAATGTTTCGGTATGATATGGTACGGTAAATGGTTTGGTATAGGTTACTGTATTGCAAATGGTACGTTATGGTATATTGTACAGTATGGTATATGGTACTGCATGGTAAATGTTACGGTATGGTAAATGGTACGGTATGGTATATTTTACACTTGGGGGAGCTACCATCTCCTACCAAGCGCGTCCTCAGGCGGTGGATAGAGGAATGACCTTTAGATATAAAGGTTAGCCGTGAATATTGAATAAGCGGCCGTGGACCAACTGGTTTGCTGTCGTGGAGGGTGAGGTGGAGTATCCCGTGGTAAGGATACTCTTTAAAAAATGCCTCATAAACCCAAAGGAAATGCCTCAAAAAGCGAACATAGAGCGCTTAATTTCTAAACCCGGACAGATGAGGCCGTCAGCTAGGGATAGCAACTCATCTAGGAGAGAAAACTGTGAAAAAAAATCAACTGCTGCCTTACAGATGGTCTTGGCTGACCAAAGGCTATGGAAGCACATCCAGAAAAACAGCAGGCTGAAGTCGGAGACCACGGGCAAATTGGCGCAAAACTCGTCGGCACGCAAAACTCAAAATGATGGAGGAAATAGAAGTTAACAAATATAGTTGTGGCGTCCTGCCTGTGGAATCCCGCCGCGCAGGTAGGGGGCCGGGCTCTCCGCCTCGAAGGAGCCCACCAAAGCGAGCTGGTGGTTCTTCCTCCTCTGCTCGTGGAGTCAGGAGCAGAGAAAAGGAAGTAAACCCTACTGACCAAATTAAAATAAGAAAAACTAAACATAAGTTAGTCTTTCTACAATGGAACGCAGAGGGCATCCAAAAGAAAAAAGAAGCCTTAAAGATCTTCCTACATAAAAATGAAATAGATGTGGCATGCATCCAAGAAACGCACCTCAACAACAACTTGCGCTTCTCTATTAGAGGCTATACATGTCTAAGACAAGACAGAGAAAACAGAACCAAAGGGGGAATTCTAACCTTAGTTAAAAACAACATACCAACTACAGATATCTTTATACCCAACTCAACTCAATCAGAAATATTGGGGGACCAAGCTAATCCTCCCAGGAGGGGACATAAACGTCTTCAATGCTACTGCCCACCAGACAAAGAACTAGAACTCGAGAGAATTCAAATCCTAAACAATGAAGAATATCTAATACTGGGTGATATGAACAGCCATTCCCAGAGTTTGGGATACTCAGACCTAAACGCCAGAGGAGAAGAAATTGAGGAATGGCAATCTGAAAACAGTCTAATTCTCCTAAACCAACCAGAAGACACTCCTACCTTCTACTCCAGAGTATGGATGACAACATCAACACCAGACTTAGCCTTTGCTACAAAACAAATTATCCAAAGGAAGTAAAAGAGAAGTCGCTGACCAACTTGCTACTAGTGACCATAGACCAATTCTCATACACATAGAAACCATTCAACTGCCCATAGAAAATCCACCCTTCCCAGATGGAATTACAAGAAAGCAAACTGGGATCTCTTTGCCCGCTAACAGATGAATATATGACGAACATCAACTGCAAAACAAACCGGGTAAACAAATCCTACTCTGATTTCTCAAGAGCTCTCATCAAAGCCGCTAAGGAATCTATCCCCAGGGGAGCCAGAATAAACTACATACCAAACTGGTCTCAACATTTAGAACAACTTCACAACGAATCCATCAACGCAAGAAATCTAGCAGAAAAAATCCCCAACAGTAGAAAACAATATCCAACTAAAAGCCGCAAATGCAATCTTCAGAAAGGAACATCTCTCTTCTCTAAGGAAAAGCTGGCACGAAAAAACCGAACATCTAAATGTAGACAGAGATGGACATAAACTATAAAATATTGCAAAAAGTCTTAACCAAGAGGAAAACCATTCTTCTCCAATAGTCCTAGAAGCAGACAATAAAAAACTCACAGGCCGTAAAGCTGCTCAAAATTTTTCAACCCACTTTAGTACCGTGGGTAATATCAGTATCAGTGAACAAAGATCCAAAGAAGTTAAAGATAAAATAGAAAAAGCTCAGACAATGGCTACACCACACTCTCATGGAATGATTGCAAACCTAAGTTTGAAAGAGCTCATGGACTCTTTGAAACTACTCAAACCCAAACAAGCTCCAGGAACAGACAAGATCTCAAATGATATGCTCATTCACCTAGGACCTCTGGCTAAGAAAAAACTACTACAAATATTCAATGCCAGCTAGAAGTCTGGAAAAATCCCAACTATTTGGAAAAAAGCTATCATGATTCCAATACCAAAACTTGGCAAACCAAGGAGCCAAGTTGACAGCTACCGCCCAATAAGTCTGACCAGTTGCGTCTGCAAACTGATGGAAAGAATAGTTAATAATAGGCTGATGTGGATACTTGAATCCGAAAATCTACTTGCAGATGAACAGGCAGGATTCAGGAAGTGCAGATCAACGGAAGATCAAATAGCATACATAGCCCAAGAAATAGAAGACGGCTTCCAGGAAAAGAAATCAACCACCGTTGTCTGGGTTGACCTAGAAAAAGCATTTGATAAGGTCTGGAAAGAAGGTCTAATTCTAAAGCTACAAAATACCCATGTATCCCACCGAATGTTAAACTGGATCACAGAATATTTAACAAATCGCAAGGCTCTAGTCAAAATGCAAGGAATAAGGAGCAACACAGCTACGATACACAATGGAGTCCCCCAGGGAGGTGTTCTGTCACCCACACTGTTTCTAATTTTTATAAACGACTTACTACAAATTATTCCTAGAAAAGTAAAAGGCAGCATGTACGCTGATGATCTGGCTCTACTTAGCACAGAAGAATACACAGGCACTTCAAAAATTAGGCTACAAGATGCACTGACCAACCTCAACCTATGGTCTAATGAATGGGGTATGACCATAAATTCCAAAAAAACCACCTACACAATCTTCTCCCTTTCAACCAAACAACAAAGCATCAAACTAACCTTAGACAAAAAAGTCCTGGAAAAAAATGACAATCCGACATATCTAGGAGTTACGTTTGACCCAAGGCTAACCTGGAGAAACCAAATAGATAACGCACAAAAAAAAGGAATCTAAAGACTGGCGCTGATGAAAAAACTAGCTGGTTCAGACTGGGGCGCAAACCACTCCATCCTGAAGAAAACATACACCAGCTATATAATACCTACCCTAGAATATGGATCCACAGTGTGGAGCACAGCAGCCAAATCCAACCTCCAAAAAATAGACAAAGTTCAAAACCTAGGGCTTCGAATAATTACAGGAGCAATGAAAACTACCCCAATCAGAGCAATGGAGGACCCAGCTACCCTAAGCACTATGGAAGTTAGACGAGAAACCAAAACCTTAACACAGTTCACCAAATTAGAAGCATCAGTACATCACCCTCTAAAACCCAAGCTGCAAAAATCCTACTCAACTAAAAGACTCCAAAGAGCAAACTTTATACAAGAAGCCAAACATCTAAAATCCAAACATAAAATTGATAACATTGTGATTGAAGCGACACATCCCCACAGCCACTTCCCACCCTGGGACCCAAGTCCACCTCTAATAATCAGAGACAACTTAATCAGCATAGGAAAAAAATCTGACTACACAACTGACATACTAAGAGTAACAGTAAATAACATCATCACAGAACAATATCCTGAAAATTCCTGGACAAGAGTCTACACCGATGGCTCCTCGGAAAAAGCCACAAAAAATGGAGGAGCCGGCATTCTTATAGAGTGGCCTAACGGAGAACACCTTGAAAAAGCAACTGCCATAGGAAGTCTCTCAGCACTAGAGCTGAAAGGAAAGCACTAGAGCTTGCCGCAAAAATTCTAACAAGTGACCCCCACTCTAAAAACAGCCAGATTGTCATCCTCACTGATGCTAAGACAGTGCTTCAGTCTCTCAAAAACCCAAACACTTTGATCAATAATAAACAAAAGAACTTATTCTCCAATGGATCCCTGGACATGTGGAACTTGAAGCAAATGACACTGCTGACTCCTTGGCAAAAACTGGAGGCAGTCAAAACCAGGCAGAGCCATCTCTACACCACGAAGAAATCAAGGCAATGCTCAAAAGAAGTGAATCTGAAAGATGGTCCAAGCTCAAAGAAAACCACCCAAAAAGTGATGCATACTTCAAACTCCCCTGCAAATCACAAAACATCATTTTCAGGCTAAGGACGGGCCACAACAAACTAAGGCAACACATGTTCCGCAAACTTCGAATTGGAGAAAGCGAAATGTGCCCCTGCGGGATAGCTGCGGAAAATGCGGAACATGTTCTCCAAAACTGCCCTCTGTACCACCATACCCGGACAGACATATGGCCCCAGGAAGCTACCCTCGATGACAAACTCTATGGTCGACTGGCTGGAACAACTGACAGCCACAGCGCAGTTAATCACAAATAAAGGACTTGCTGTCTAAATCCTCTATCAAAAGATTTTGAGAACGAAGAAGAAGAAGTATAGGTATATGGTACGGTATAGGGTTTGGTATAGGTTACTGTATTGTAAATGGTACGTTATGGTATATTGTACAGTATGGTATATGGTATTTTATGGTAAATGTTACGGTATGGTTTATGTTATGGTATGTGGTTTGGTATATGTTACTGTATGGTAAATGGTACGGTATGGTATATTGTACAGTATGGAATATGGTACCGTATGGTAAAAGTTACGTTTTGGTATATGGTACGGTATATGGTTTGGAATATGTTACTGTATTGTAAATGGTACGTTATGGTATATTGTACAGTATATGGTAAGTATGGTAACCGAATGGGTAAATGTTACGGTATATTGTATATGGTACGATATATATCGTTTGGTATATGTTACGGTAAAGTTTGTATATGGTACGTTTGCAAATGGTAGTAGGTATTTGTACAGTATGGTATATGGTACTGCATGGTAAATGTTACGGTATGGTAAATGGTACGGTATGGTATATTTTACACTTGGGGGAGCTACCATCTCCTACCAAGCGCGTCCTCAGGCGGTGGATAGAGGAATGACCTTTAGATATAAAGGTTAGCCGTGAATATTGAATAAGCGGCCGTGGACCAACTGGTTTGCTGTCGTGGAGGGTGAGGTGGAGTATCCCGTGGTAAGGATACTCTTTAAAAAATGCCTCATAAACCCAAAGAAATGCCTCAAAAAGCGAACATAGAGCGCTTAATTTCTAAACCCGGACAGATGAGGCCGTCAGCTAGGGATAGCAACTCATCTAGGAGAGAAAACTGTGAAAAAAAATCAACTGCTGCCTTACAGATGGTCTTGGCTGACCAAAGGCTATGGAAGCACATCCAGAAAAACAGCAGGCTGAAGTCGGAGACCACGGGCAAATTGGCGCAAAACTCGTCGGCACGCAAAACTCAAAATGATGGAGGAAATAGAAGTTAACAAATATAGTTGTGGCGTCCTGCCTGTGGAATCCCGCCGCGCAGGTAGGGGGCCGGGCTCTCCGCCTCGAAGGAGCCCACCAAAGCGAGCTGGTGGTTCTTCCTCCTCTGCTCGTGGAGTCAGGAGCAGAGAAAAGGAAGTAAACCCTACTGACCAAATTAAAATAAGAAAAACTAAACATAAGTTAGTCTTTCTACAATGGAACGCAGAGGGCATCCAAAAGAAAAAAGAAGCCTTAAAGATCTTCCTACATAAAAATGAAATAGATGTGGCATGCATCCAAGAAACGCACCTCAACAACAACTTGCGCTTCTCTATTAGAGGCTATACATGTCTAAGACAAGACAGAGAAAACAGAACCAAAGGGGGAATTCTAACCTTAGTTAAAAACAACATACCAACTACAGATATCTTTATACCCAACTCAACTCAATCAGAAATATTGGGGACCAAGCTAATCCTCCCAGGAGGGGACATAAACGTCTTCAATGCTACTGCCCACCAGACAAAGAACTAGAACTCGAGAGAATTCAAATCCTAAACAATGAAGAATATCTAATACTGGGTGATATGAACAGCCATTCCCAGAGTTTGGGATACTCAGACCTAAACGCCAGAGGAGAAGAAATTGAGGAATGGCAATCTGAAAACAGTCTAATTCTCCTAAACCAACCAGAAGACACTCCTACCTTCTACTCCAGAGTATGGATGACAACATCAACACCAGACTTAGCCTTTGCTACAAACAAATTATCCAAAGGAAGTAAAAGAGAAGTCGCTGACCAACTTGCTACTAGTGACCATAGACCAATTCTCATACACATAGAAACCATTCAACTGCCCATAGAAAATCCACCCTTCCCCAGATGGAATTACAAGAAAGCAAACTGGGATCTCTTTGCCCGCTAACAGATGAATATATGACGAACATCAACTGCAAAACAAACCGGGTAAACAAATCCTACTCTGATTTCTCAAGAGCTCTCATCAAAGCCGCTAAGGAATCTATCCCCAGGGGAGCCAGAATAAACTACATACCAAACTGGTCTCAACATTTAGAACAACTTCACAACGAATCCATCAACGCAAGAAATCTAGCAGAAAAAAATCCCCAACAGTAGAAAACAATATCCAACTAAAAGCCGCAAATGCAATCTTCAGAAAGGAACATCTCTCTTCTCTAAGGAAAAGCTGGCACGAAAAAAACCGAACATCTAAATGTAGACAGAGATGGACATAAACTATAAAATATTGCAAAAAGTCTTAACCAAGAGGAAAACCATTCTTCTCCAATAGTCCTAGAAGCAGACAATAAAAAACTCACAGGCCGTAAAGCTGCTCAAAATTTTTCAACCCACTTTAGTACCGTGGGTAATATCAGTATCAGTGAACAAAGATCCAAAGAAGTTAAAGATAAAATAGAAAAAGCTCAGACAATGGCTACACCACACTCTCATGGAATGATTGCAAACCTAAGTTTGAAAGAGCTCATGGACTCTTTGAAACTACTCAAACCCAAACAAGCTCCAGGAACAGACAAGATCTCAAATGATATGCTCATTCACCTAGGACCTCTGGCTAAGAAAAAACTACTACAAATATTCAATGCCAGCTAGAAGTCTGGAAAAATCCCAAATATTTGGAAAAAAGCTATCATGATTCCAATACCAAAACTTGGCAAACCAAGGAGCCAAGTTGACAGCTACCGCCCAATAAGTCTGACCAGTTGCGTCTGCAAACTGATGGAAAGAATAGTTAATAATAGGCTGTTGTGGATACTTGAATCCGCAAAATCTACTTACAGATGAACAGGCAGGATTCAGGAAGTGCAGATCAACGGAAGATCAAATAGCATGCATAGCCCAAGAAATAGAAGACGGCTTCCAGGAAAAGAAATCAACCACCGTTGTCTGGGTTGACCTAGAAAAAGCATTTGATAAGGTCTGGAAAGAAGGTCTAATTCTAAAGCTACAAAATACCCATGTATCCCACCGAATGTTAAACTGGATCACAGAATATTTAACAAATCGCAAGGCTCTAGTCAAAATGCAAGGAATAAGGAGCAACACAGCTACGATACACAATGGAGTCCCCCAGGGAGGTGTTCTGTCACCCACACTGTTTCTAAGTTTTATAAACGACTTACTACAAATTATTCCTAGAAAAGTAAAAGGCAGCATGTACGCTGATGATCTGGCTCTACTTAGCACAGAAGAATACACAGGCACTTCAAACATTAGGCTACAAGATGCACTGACCAACCTCAACCTATGGTCTAATGAATGGGGTATGACCATAAATTCCAAAAAAACCACCTACACAATCTTCTCCCTTTCAACAACAAAGCATCAAACTAACCTTAGACAAAAAAGTCCTGGAAAAAAATGACAATCCGACATATCTAGGAGTTACGTTTGACCCAAGGCTAACCTGGAGAAACCAAATAGATAACGCACAAAAAAAAGGAATCTAAAGACTGGCGCTGATGAAAAAACTAGCTGGTTCAGACTGGGGCGCAAACCACTCCATCCTGAAGAAAACATACACCAGCTATATAATACCTACCCTAGAATATGGATCCACAGTGTGGAGCACAGCAGCCAAATCCAACCTCCAAAAAATAGACAAAGTTCAAAACCTAGGGCTTCAAATAATTACAGGAGCAATGAAAACTACCCAAATCAGAGCAATGTAGGACCTAGCTACCCTAAGCACTATGGAAGTTAGACGAGAAACCAAAACCTTAACACAGTTCACCAAATTAGAAGCATCAGTACATCACCCTCTAAAACCCAAGCTGCAAAAATCCTACTCAACTAAAAGACTCCAAAGAGCAAACTTTATACAAGAAGCCAAACATCTAAAATCCAAACATAAAATTGAGATAACATTGTGATTGAAGCGACACATCCCCACAGCCGCTTCCCACCCTGGGACCCAAGTCCACCTCTAATAATCAGAGACAACTTAATCAGCATAGGAAAAAAATCTGACTACACAACTGACATACTAAGATTTACAGTAAATAACATCATCACAGAACAATATCCTGAAAATTCCTGGACAAGAGTCTACACCGATGGCTCCTCGGAAAAAGCCACAAAAAATGGAGGAGCCGGCATTCTTATAGAGTGGCCTAACGGAGAACACCTTGAAAAAGCAACTGCCATAGGAAGTCTCTCAGCACTAGAGCTGAAAGGAAAGCACTAGAGCTTGCCGCAAAAATTCTAACAAGTGACCCCCACTCTAAAAACAGCCAGATTGTCATCCTCACTGATGCTAAGACAGTGCTTCAGTCTCTCAAAAACCCAAACACTTTGATCAATAATAACAAAAGAACTTATTCTCCAATGGATCCCTGGACATGTGGAACTTGAAGCAAATGACACTGCTGACTCCTTGGCAAAAACTGAAGGCAGTCAAAACCAGGCAGAGCCATCTCTACACCACGAAGAAATCAAGGCAATGCTCAAAAGTAGTGAATCTGAAAGATGGTCCAAGCTCAAAGAAAACCACCCAAAAAGTGATGCATACTTCAAACTCCCCTGCAAATCACAAAACATCATTTTCAGGCTAAGGACGGGCCACAACAAACTAAGGCAACACATGTTCCGCAAACTTCGAATTGGAGAAAGCGAAATGTGCCCCTGCGGGATAGCTGCGGAAAATGCGGAACATGTTCTCCAAAACTGCCCTCTGTACCACCATACCCGGACAGACATATGGCCCCAGGAAGCTACCCTCGATGACAAACTCTATGGTCGACTGGCTGGAACAACTGACAGCCACAGCGCAGTTAATCACAAATAAAGGACTTGCTGTCTAAATCCTCTATCAAAAGATTTTGAGAACGAAGAAGAAGAAGTATAGGTATATGGTACGGTATAGGGTTTGGTATATTGTACAGTATGGTATATGGTATTTTATGGTAAATGTTACGGTATGGTTTATGTTATGGTATGTGGTTTGGTATATGTTACTGTATGGTAAATGGTACGGTATGGTATATTGTACAGTATGGAATATGGTACCGTATGGTAAAAGTTACGTTTTGGTATATGGTACGGTATATGGTTTGGAATATGTTACTGTATTGCAAATGGTACGGTATGGTATATTGTACAGTATGGAATATGGTACCGAATGGTAAATGTTACGTTATTGTATATGGTACGATATATCGTTTGGTATATGTTACTGTATTGTAAATGGAACGTTATGGTATATTGTACAGTATTGTATATGGTTAAGTATGTGTAACTGTATGGGTAAATGGTACGGTATGGTATATTTTACAGCAGCGGTTTTCAAAATGTGGTACGCGTACCACTGGTGGTACGCCAGGCCTCTCTAGGTGGTACGCGAAAAATTTTGAAAACAATTTAAATTGTGACCATATTTCTTTGATTGTATCTATTGCTACAATTTTATTTTTTAAATTTTTTTTATTAGTTAACTAGTAAGTATTAATTACAAAAATATTTTAATTGGAACAAATTTAGGCAATAGTTTGAAGCAAAATAATTCCCAAACGCAACAGATTTCTAAAAATCAAATGCAGATGTGCCAAGTAGTGCATTAACATGGCGGCGATGGCCAATTCATAGGCCCTACGACCCTACGTAACCTATTATTCTAATTGGCTTTTTTTGTAAAACTTTTAATTCTCTTCCATAAATACTTATTATTTATACTCAAAAATATCTATCTTCCAACACAATTGCATACGAATATCTCCTATTATAGTGTTGATTCTACAATTAAATAATCTATGGTTGTAAACGCGCCAACTGGCAACTGTGCGAAGGAATTCTGTTTTCTGGTAGAGGTAGCACAGACGTAAATAGTATACTGTGGACTGTGGAGGTAGTCTTGGCAGTTTGACTTTAGATTTGGCACTTTTATGCGGTGTTCGTAGTTTATTTAAATTTTAATGTGGAAATGTATAATTAATAAGTTTGTGAATATACATTCTAGGTTCCGTGGCAAAATTTTTGAATATTGGCCTAGCCACTGGCTATATGTTTGAAATACCAAATACCAATTCTTAATCTTTAAACCCATCAATGGATAAATGGTTAAAAAAATCAACCGCTTAAAAGAAAGTTAGAACCGGCCAATGCTAAGGTTAGTAATGAATCCACCAAGGCTAGCACTCGAGAACAAAGCTTGAATTTTAACCAGAATGAAGATGATGGCACTCGTAAGCAGCGAAAGATTATTAGACGGTATGACGAAAGCTATTTATACTTTGGATTTACTTGGTGTGGTGACAAAAATGAACCCCAGCCTCAATGTGTCATTTGCAGTGAAAAACTTTCAAATCATTCAATGAAACCCTCTCTGCTTCAGCGCCATTTCAATACAAAACATATCCTTTATAAAGATAAACCACTTGAATTTTTTAAAAGAAAAAAAATTGAAATGCAACTAAGTAAGACAAGTTTAAAGTCATTTACCAATATTAACTTACAAGCATTGGAAGCGTCTTATTTGGTCAGTTTGCGAATTGCTCAAACAGGGAAACCACACACTATTGGAGAGAGCCTAATATTACCTGCTGCTAAAGATATTGTAACTTGTTTGTTAGGACAGAATGCTGCCAAAAAACTTGATAATGTTCCTTTGTCGGATAACACTGTTTCCAGACGCATTCAAGATTTAGCTTGTGAAGTAAAGAAAATCCTCATTCAAAGGATACAGAAAAGCAGATACTTTGCAATTCAGTGAGATGAGAGTACTGATATTACAAACATTGCTCAATTGATGACGTATGTTAGGTATGAACAATGAACATGAACAGGCAGTTGAGCAAGAATTTTTGTTCTGCGAATCTTTAGCTGAGCGGACAACTGCTAATGAAATATTTAAAAAAATTAATGATTTTGTTGTTGCCAATGAAATAAATTGGAAAAACTGTGTTGGGGTTTGTTCTGATGGGGCAGCTGCTATGACAGGCAAACATGGTGGAGTGGTTACTCAAATTAAGCAAGTTGCACCGAGAGCCAACTTCACACACTGCAGCATCCACCGTGAAGCATTGGCATCCAAAGCCATGCCCGACACTTTAAAAACAGTTTTAGACCAGGCTGTTAAAATAGTTAACTTCATAAAAGCTCGAGCTCTAAACTCACGCATGTTTACAATAATTTGCAATGAAATGGGAAGTGAACACAATAACCTTCTTTTGCACACGGAAGTACGCTGGCTATCTCGAGGGAAAGTTTTAACTCGGCTTTTTGAACTACGCTCAGAAGTACAAATGTTTCTGTTGAACAGCAAATTTGAAACATCGCATTTACTTTTGGACGAATTGTGGTTAATGCGTTTGGCATATTTGGCGGATATTTTTGGGAAACTAAACGAACTGAATACGAGTTTGCAAGGAAGAAATATCACTCCATTTACTGTTGTGGATAAGATAAATGCAATAGTAAAAAAGCTTCAGTTCATTTTGTCAGATCTTGAGAAATCTTGTGTAGCTTCATTTTCTTCTCTTGAGTCTTTTGTGATGGAGAATAAGCTGCAACTTCATGCTAATTTGATTGAAGACATTAAGAAGCATTGCTCTCAACTGATACTGAATTTTCAATCATATTTTCCTGAACAGTTGGATAATAAGGAATGGATTCGAAATCCATTTTCGGATGTGGTGTTGCTGGCTGATTATTCAGTTTTTGAAAGAGACCAGTTTGTTGAGATTTCATGTGATCGTGAATTGAAGAACGAATTTAAAAAAGACATGCTGTGCGATTTCTGGTTGAAGCGAAGGAATGAATATGGATTAATTTCTGATCGAGCTTTAAAGTTTCTGATTCCTTTCAACACGTCATGTTTGTGTGAAACTGGGTTTTCAGCTATGCTTGCAATAAAAAATAAATACAGAACAAAGCTTGAACTTGAACCAGATTTGCGATTAAAATTAACAAACATAAAACCTGACATTGCAAATCTGTGTGCGTCTAAACAAGCTCACAGCTCACATTAACATTTCTATTTTCATTTTTTATTGATACTCAGAATGAGCTCCATAAAATAAAATATTAACTTTTCTATGTCTAAGTTTACCTTTATAGGCCTAGTTAGTACCCATACCTATAACGTACTGTATGTCTGTATGATGTTTTCTTTAATTGCAAGGGGACTTCGTGCCCACCTGCTGCTTTTTTTTTCGGACTTAAGCTGCATGTGGTACGCCAAAATTTGATTTTTTTACCAAGTGGTACAATAAAAATAAAGTTTGAAAACCACTGTTCTAGAGGACAATTAGGAATTCAATATCTTTGAGTTAATATTTCGTTTTATATATATATTTATTAAAGGCGTGAAAACATAGACATGTTTATTTACAGGCAGTCCTCCGGTTACGATGGTCTCATCCCGACTTACGCTGTTTCGTGGTTACGAACGAGCCTGCGTTATTCCGTATTTTTTAATTTATATTTTTTAAAACGTTTTTTAATGGGGTAACGAATTTTTTTCTCTATTTGTAATCAAAAATTTATTGAAAAATATGTACTATTATTATTTCAACCTACAACTTTCATTTGCGAATTTTTCTCATGGTGAAGTTTTCAAAGAAGTCAGTAAAGCTAAGTAAGCTTTCAATTTCCTTTTCAGTGCTCATCATAGAGAGCATAATCAGTCTTTGTTGTCTCATGCAAATTTTTACTCATTATATATTTTTTCAACTTTGAAAAGGATCGCTCTCAGCTGCAGTTTGATGTCATCATTGAAAGATAGATGCGAAGTGCGATGTGTACATTTGTAAAGGACTGTGTGAAATTTAGCTCATTCAAAAGCAGCAAAATTGTTAGCTCTGTGCACTTAATTGTTTTGAGTTTCGCATTGGGCTACTTCGTTTTCCTTACCCTGTGCCTGGGTCTGGAAAATAACTTTTTAAAGAGTTCTGAAAATTGGAATAATTCTGAAGGTAAGCAGTCTTCGAAATCGCTTGAATATTCTTCCATTAACTTGGCAGCTGCCCATCGGATGGTGAAATTGCTGAACTCAGTTAGGTTTGTAAGAAAGGCAAATTTCTCATGGATGTCTTTATATGCGCCTAAACGATGTTGTAGGGCTTAAGAAAGTTTGTCAATGATTACCAGAAATACATCAACCTTGAATTTTTGTCTGACGCTTTCTTTTAAATTATTTTTTTTAGCATTGAAGATTGTTTATACTCTTTTTTTATTACCATGGACTTGTTCTTTTCTTTGACTTCATAGTAATCAACTTAAGAATGCTGTCTTTGAACAAACTCAAATTTAAGGTAAAATAGCGACTTCCAGTTGTTCAAGTTCTTTTAGAAATCCTTCTGCTTCAAGTCGACAGCCACGTGGCTGATTTTCGTTTGTTGCTAATTCTTCCAGTGCTGCGATATTCTCATGGTATGAGTTATTAACAGACCTTACAGCATCATGGCAGGCTAACAATCTTGTGTCAGACAAGGCTTTGTTAATATGTATCAATTTCATGTGTTTTTGAAGTACATGTCAACGATGAGTAGATGCAACAAGCCGGGTATAAAGATTTATCAGAAGACAAAAAAAATAATAATCTGACTGCAGCAGGACAACCTGCTGCACTTTCCCCAACCAAATTAATAGAATGAGCTGTGCACGGCACATAATGAGCAACACTGCACTTCTCACGAATAATAACCTGGTTTCCGTTCTAATTCCTACTCATATGTGCAGCATTGCCGTATGACTGTCCAAGGAATTTTCAGGGATTCATACAAACATTTGCCTGCATCTTTATTACACAGTATAATTTATAATACGTTTGGGGGGCCTTAAATTATTGGGGGCCCCTAGCTTTAGCCCGTTCACCCCCCTCCCTTTAAATCCGCCATAGGGGGATGGGGTCTGTGACGATGTTTGACGAGGGGGAGGGGTGTGTTTAAAAAATGTGACATCACATCAAAAAACGCGCAACTATAAATAAAAGTTCCACTTAAATATTTGATTGTTAACCATTTATTTAATTGCGTTTTCAATGGCTTCACGCGTGTAACGATATTAGAGTGCATACTTACACTAAATACATATTTAAATGATAAAAATAAAAACAACCCGTAAAAAAACAAGTTTTTGACTGTAAATCCTTTACGTATGAGACGTAACTAAAAGAATGTTCATTATAACACGCAGCGAAAGACCATCCAAAAATACAAAATTGCAGTTGTGTCGTAAAACGTGTTTAATATAATGCGCACCGATCAGGAATAGGTTTATAAAAAGTGTTGTCAGTAAAATACGCACCTTATTGCGCGACAGAAAGGTTGCTCAATATAATACGCACCGCGACGCTCTATCTCAAAAAATAGCATGATACATAGGAATAAATAAAATAATCTAAAAAATCAATAATTTAATTACGGTACATGCGATCGATCTGAAATTTTGATACATTGTTTTTATCATCGGTACGAAACTGCCTTCAAAATTTCAGCTCGCTATCTTGCGAGCAAGTGGGTTAAAAATCGATCAAAAGTTTTGGCGACAAGCAAGCAAGCAAGCAAGGTCGGTCGGTCGGTCGGCCGCAGACACCACGAGTTAATATAAAGGATTTAATAATTTGCAGCATGCTAACTTTTATTTTAAAAATACGGCTTGGGGGGGGGGAGGGGTTGTCAAGGTTTTGTAACGTCATATCGTAAAAGAATGGGTGGGGGTCTAGGTTTTTGTGAAAAAGTATGACGCTGGGGTAAAAATCGACAACCTCACTTGACGTCATTTATGGACGGCCCCTTCAGTCGTGAAGGGGTGACACCATGAGCTACCGCCCCGGGTGACACCAACCCTAGTGACGCCTCTGGCTGCTGATATTTTATCGACTAAAATTAGTTTAATCCATAAAAATTCGATTTAAATGAAAGAAAATATTGATAATATTTTTAAAAAGTTTTATTAATAAATAATTAATTATTAATAACTATTTATATATTTTTTACGTACAAACTTCTCCCGCGTAATATTATAATTTATTTTATTAATCTATGTGGACCTGCAGACTTCAATTAAAAAATGGCTGACAGCAACAGCGCAGTTAAATTTAAACATATAACTGGAAAGTTGAGCAAACATTTTGTTTTTAAGCTAACTGCGGATTGCAAAGTCGAAGATGGTGAAAAAGTTTACTGCGTTCACTGCCATTAAAAAAAATTCTTTTAAAGGATCAAATACATCGCTGACGTACCACCTTCAGCACAAACATCCGATCAAGTATCAACACATTGTCATAAAATTTAGTTCAAAATATTCTTAATTTACAATGTCTGTGAGACAGGGGAAATAACTCAATAAAATTTTTAAAATGTCAATTACCTGTTTTTGTTACTTCCCTTGAAAAGTTCAATTTAATTTATGTCATAAATTTCTTTTTTTTTACTTTAATCTAAATTAATGATTAATTAATCGTTAATTTTTCAAAAGTCAACGATTCAATTTAATTTAATCGATAAAAGCCCTAATATATATATGTATATATATATATATATATATATATATATATATATATATATATATATATATATATATATACTAGAAAAATACCCGCACTTTGTAGCGGGAGTGTGCTGACCCTTTATCCAAGTATTAGTTCATGGTTATTACAATTTTTATTTGCACAGTTAAATTTCATAGTCATCTATTTAGTTAAAATCTTATGAGAAACAGAGATATGCCATTTTACCGCGTAGTTGTTTTCACTTCATGCAGTGCCTTTTAACATAATCTTACTATTTAAAAGATATGATTTATTAAATAATGATCCTTGCCGACCATAATAACTAAATTTACAATTTCATTCCCACTTGTACAAAATTAACATAACTTATAGGTTTTCCGAAAGAGCTCTACCACCCTCGTCACTCAAAAATTTAATATATAATTACGAAACTGCATCGTATCACAATTGTAAGTTATATAATATTTGTAACCACGTCTCTGAGATAAAGAACATGTGGCACTATCCCTTTAAAAGGCAAAAGCTAAGTTTAAGCGCAAATAAACAAAATTATAAATGTACTTTCTAAAATACTTTTTTTTAAACCGTCTTATTAAAATGATATTAAAAAAATGTGCACACCATATTTAGACAATATAGAAAGCTGGCCGCATAAAATAAAGTCTTGTTATAAAGCAAATGTACTGGACCAAAATAACTCCTACTTTTGACGTATTCATAATTATTTTAACGGGGAAATAATATTTACATTTTTGTCTTTATATTTTACGATTTATATTTACGATTTATAAGCAATGTGTATAATTTCAAAAAGGAATCTTTTTTTTTGTTCCCTATTTCGGATAAGGCATCATATTTTGTAAATTATATTCAATGCACACACACACACACCAGATTTTACATATGAAAAATAAAATAAAAATGAAAAAAAAAGATTCAACCATCTGTTAATAAGTGCATGATTAAAAGCAATTTTAGAAATGGCCTATGCTATTCTGAATTCAAAGGAATGAACATAGAAACATATTCTATTCGCAATTCATATTAATTAAGTGTTTTCAGGATCACTTCCTTAAATTTAGTCAACTTTTGTTAATACGTTCGTTAGCGAAAGTTTATAATGTATAGTGTATTTAAAGCTTAAGTAAACTGTTTGAAAGTTTATTTGACATAGGCCATGATTTTCAACATAAAATAAACTCGCTACATCTATGGTTTTTAATTAAATGTCGAGTTATGAATTACATTTTTAAAAATCCCAATTTTATTCATTGCATGTAAAATATTAATACAATGTATCGTGAAAATAATTAAAATAAAATAATTTAAACGCATATGTGATATATAAAGCTCTGTTGATATTTTTATGTTTGTTTGTTTGTATCCATTTAAAAAAGGCCACTGCTTTATTGACATTTTTCCAAAAGATCTCTTCCACTGTCTTCACTAAAAAAGCTCTTATATATTTACGACACTGCATCGTAACACAATTGTAATTAATACAATATTTGCAACAGCGTCTATGAGATAAAGATTATAAAGATAAATAAAGAAATTAGGCTATATTCCTAATTAAAAACAAAGAACAAAACAAATCAATTTTATGTTAAAAACGCATGTGAAACCATGACAATAATTGATTTTAATAATGGCCTATGTTAATCCATCACCAAAGGAATGAACATAACATTCAATTCGCAATACAAAATAATTAGGCGTTTTCAGGATCCATTTATTTAGTTTAATCTACTTATGTTAATAGGTCAGGTAGCCTAAGTTTAAATAGTATAAGTGTATAGGTTATGTAAAAAACAAAAGTTTTTGTAAAAGACAAACAAAATATAAATGTAATATTAATAGGACACAGCTAAATTTAAGAAGCGTACACGAAAATGTGCGCACAGTAATCCGGAGGTAAAAGATTTTAGAACGCGCACCGCTAAAAATGAAGCCTTGAAAAAAATACTGACACAATTATTTCATAAATAGATTTTATTAAATGTTGATTTATGGAACAGAAAATAATTAAAACAAATTCGCAATTAAATTTAAACGTGTAAACAATTAAATCTAATGCATCGTGTGGCAGTTGTAATTAAATATGTTTACGTGTCTATCTAATATATAGAAAGAAACAGTAAAGAAAATGACAATTCTTTGTACTACACAGCTCAATTTATGAAGCGTACACGAAAATGTGCGCACCGTAATTAGACATTATAATATTTTTTGAATGCGCACCGCTGAAAATAAAGTATTGGGGAAAAAAACGTCACCAAAAGTAACTCGCTTTGAACGGCATTTGAACGTCCGCGTAAATTTGCTCAATACAGAAATGAGGTTAAATTTTGTATTTTTTGTCTCTGCATTTTCTGATTATTTAATTTACGGCATTCGGGCAAAAGGGACAATTACAAAAACTAACTTAAAACCACCTTCAGGGTAAAAGGAACCGCCCTGCCAAATTTGGTCCCCGTCCGTCATTTGGTTTTTTTTGGCTGTCTAACAGAAAGTCGAAAAAGTGAAACATACAAACATACAAAGATACAAACACCAACTGAGCTTTATATATTAGATACTAGATTGTGCTGCGGCGTCGTGGCGCCTGCGGCGCCCCCTTTTTTAGGGCGCCTACGGCGCCAACCTTTTTCAAAAGCCCAACTAAGTTATCATTTTTTTATAAATACGAAATATTAAACTTTCTGAAATGTACGCAAAGTATTTAATAACAGGAGTTGTAGGGCGCCTACGGCGCCCACTTTGTTTTTTGTCAAAAGCCCAAGAAACTTATCCTTCTTTGATAAATACGAAATATTAAAATTCCTTTTTGTTTGATAAATACGAAATATTATACTTACTGAAATGTACACAATGTATTATATAATTATAAATCCTCAAATCCTATTTTTACATCGTTCCCTTTTTCCAAAATTAAGATATAAGCTAAAGCAATGACGTCATATAATATATTTTTTTACAGCGCGTCTTTAATTTGTAATTAATTTGCACACCTTTTGATGCACACCTTGTGTTAAATATAAGATCAACCAATGACGTCATATTTAATATTTTTACAGCGCTAATCACCACACGATTTTTTAAAACTGCTATAGACTGTTGTACATCATCAGCGTTCCACATCCAATGAGTGACTTGGGCTTTTATATTATATATATATATATCTAATATATAATCGCCCTAAGTATGCGTGTGTCTCCCCGTTTAAAGGCGCGCGAAAAGGTGCTCGAAAGGCGCGCAAAAAAGGTGCGCAAAAAAAGGCGCGCAAAATTATTATAAATAAATTTAAAATGTTCGCGTTAAAAAAAATATTATATGACGGCATTGTTTTAGCTAGAACGTCAATTAACGAAACAACGCACGAACCTGTGACGTCAGCATTTGTGTACACACAAACACACATTTGTGTTGAGTCTAACATCGGCCACCAGCATATGCGTGTGTGTGTCTCCGTTATAAATCATGATGTTAGTCACCACCAACCGGTTGATGTCGGTGTGTCGGTCTTCGGTTCTTGACCCACTGCCAACTGCATTGCTGCGCCGCATTCAAGGTACGACACCGTTCTCCTACGCCTGTACCCATCGTCAATGTCACGTTCGCATTGCTTTACTATTTCTTATTCAACTCCACAAATTTACAAACATTCGCGTGTTGCCGTGAGACAACTATGCCTCGAAAAAGAACATTCGATAAAGCCGAAATTGCCGATAGAAAACGTCGCAGAAATGAACATAACAGGAATCGAAGAAGAACAGAAACACACGAGGAGGCATCCCGGCGACGAGAAACGCGAAACCAACGCGAAAGCCTTTTTGGGTTCCACATGCACAAGCAGTCTCTTGCAATTATCAGACTCTAAGTTCATCTCCCTGGCGAGCAAACAGTAGTTTTTATTACTGATAACGTTGAGGCTGCAGCACAGAACGCAGCTTCGAGAGACACTACTTTAACGGCATGGTTCAAACTAAATCAACAATACCAGATGGCTACAGGTATACTATATTATAGACACTGATATACCTGAACATTATGTTTTTCACGAGAGGACCAGAACATGGCAGAGAAGGAAAAGGGGTGCTGACAGAATAATTGGTCGTATGTACTCTGTCAGTTTAGCGACAGACATTCAGCGCTTCTACTTGCGCTTACTTCTCCTTCATGTGCCAGGTGCAACTTCCTTTGAGGACCTTCGGACCGTCCATGGTATTACATATCCAACATTCAAGGAAGCTACACAACACCGAGGCCTCTTCAATGACAAGCATGTCTGGGATATGACGTTACATGATGCAGTTGCCGAAAAGAGACCCGCTCTCCTACGGGAATTATTTGCACATATGTGCCTGCTCGCATCTCCTTCAAATATTCCACAATTGTTCCAGAAATATAAAGAATACTTTTATGAAGATTTTACTTTGCAGTTTCATCACGAAGTGAATTGCAAACACTGCCTCAATTTGGCCCTTACTGATATTCAATTGATCTTTATTGCTAATAGGAAAACCTGCGAGAATTTAGGTTTACCAGTTCCACCAAGTCACGTGGAAGACATACATGACAGCGTTTTTGATCCGGTCCAACAGCTCAGCAAAGCAACAGACATGGTACGGAGTCTCAAGGAACAGCAGAGACACGCATTTGATGAAATTATCACAGCCGCAGCCAATGATCATCTTCCTCATAGGTGTTACTTTCTTGACGTACCTGGTGGCATGCAGTGGTAAAACATATTTGTACACAACCTTGCTTGCATCCTTTAGAGTGGAACAGAAAATTGCTAAAGTTACTGCATCAACTGGAATCGCGGCCAATTTACTGTAAAGTGGTCGGACGTATCATTCCCAATTTCAACTTCCCGTCCCAATTATCGACACCTCAACCTCCAGAATTAGAATGACCTCCTCCGATGCTGACATTCTCCGAAGAGCCACAATAATCATTTGGGATGAATCCACGATGGCCTCTAAGGACGCATTGAAATGTGTGAATAAACTCTTACAAGATATCATGCTAAATGACAAACCTTTCGGAGGAAAAACCATTCTCTTGGGTGGGGACTTCAGACAAACATTGCCTGTTGTTGCTCATGGAACCAGGTCCGCCATTGTCGAAGCGAGTATTAAGTTTACCGATCTTTGGTCTAAATTTACAATTCTCAAATTGACAAGTAATGTGCGATCTATTGATCCAGAATTTACGTTTTTGTTAATTGAGCTAGGCAATGGAACATTAACCAATGAACATGGATTGAATGAGAATATGTTTGAAGTTCCAGCCCATATGGTCTGCACAGGATCTATTGTTTCTGAAATCTTCGGTGAACGACTTCTAGCCAGAGATACGGAAGAATTTGCAAATAAGGCTATTCTCTGCCTTACAAATGCCGATGTGGACCTTATCAATAGTCAGGTTCTGCATTTACTTGAAGGAGAACCCAGGACATACTTAAGTTCCGACTCCATCGACGACTGCACGCCAGATGATGAAAACAATTATCCCGTGGAATTTCTACATCAATTGGCACCTTCGGTAATGCCGCTTCATCAATTAACATTAAAAGTCGGAGCAATTATAATTCTTCTTCGCAATTTGAACACCAAACGAGGTCTATGCAACGGAACCAGATTGGTGGTTAGGGACCTCAAACCCAACCTCATCATCGCTGAACTTCTGTCCGGAAGTGACAAAGGTCGCACTCTATTCATTCCACGCGTGGACTTTGCCCCGACAACCACAGACTTGCCTTTCATTCTACGGAGAAGGCAATTCCCTGTGAAATTACCTTTCGCAATGACTATAAACAAATCGCAGGGCCAGACACTGGATAAGGTCCTACCACAACCTGTGTTTAGCCATAGGCAATTATACGTAGCTTTCTCCAGTGTACGCAGATCAGCAGATGTCAAGGTCCATGTGGCAGATGGTCCTAAACAAGGGAAACTGCTCCACGACAGCTCCACCTGCTACACTAAAAATGTGGTGTACAAGGAGATCTTTCATATTTAGCTGTTCATATCGTATTGTGTTCATGGCAATAAAAGATAAAATTCTTTTCTATTTGAGTATTTCGTACATCTCTTTGTTATTTATTTTCATATCTTATTGTGTTCAAGGCAATATAGGCCAAATGTTATTTTCTATTACATTATTTCATACATTACTTTGTTATTTCTGTTCATATATCGTATTTTCTTCATGGCAATAAAGGCCACGTAGTTTTTTCTATTGCAGTATTTGGTATATTTCTTTGTTATCCCTTCTGTGGGATTTCGTTCTGCCAGCTTCAGCAGGCTTTTGAACTAGTATATTTATAAACATACATAAATGTTAAAAGAAATCCAGAATACTTAAATCCAGTGTTTAATTTAGAATTTTATATATTTTTAATCTTTCCATTATATATATATATAATTCATACAGGTGTGCATTCACTGGTCGTTAATAATATGACATTCAGGAGCAATACACCAATTTACGTGCCATTACATTCGTCGATCAAATTTGATTGTAAATCGAACAATATATTTGAATCAGGATACATAGCCTTAATGTACAATAATATTGTACTAAATAGAGCAATGACACCAATGATTAGCTACGAGATAAAACATGTTCAGTGTAATAATTTTGGAAGTTACATTTGTGTATCAACCGATTTGCAAATCGAACATATTGACAGCGTTGCTATTGTTATGGAAATTAAAGATTGTAAGCATATGTTTATTTTTTTAAATTATTATTTATAGTGAGTTTTATTTAATTTGAATCAACTTTTAAAAAAACAATTTCATATTTCTATTATAAGCGTTAGGAGCAAATTGATATCTTTATAATAATAAAATAAAATAAATAATAAAAAAAATATTTCCCTCATGATAATCGTAAAGTTTATTTTATTTTGAAATAAATTAAGTTTACTATAATTTTTTTCAAAGTATCACAGTTAAACAAACCTTCAGTCTATCTACTAACTATGTCTTTAAATACATATTTCTACAGGTTTGCCAAACTTTTGTGAAGATGATGGTAGTTTGAAGGAGTATGTTGTCGCAAATAGTAATAATGTGACAATTAGTGTATGTCTAGTCATGGAATCACATAGACACAATCTAACGTCAGTGTTAATACACGACGACTTGCATTTGATCAATTATAAAAAATATAACTTCTTTTTAACCCCGAACAGATTTAATCCTTCAATGTATACTTTAGATATCGTTATGTTCAAAATAGAAACACATGATTTTACTGATTTTAATCTGAATCTAGGATTCAGTAACAACAAACATATAAGAAAAATGTTCAGGCTATTAAAAATCAGTAAGTATTTTTTTCTTTATAACCAGGCCTATCATTACATATAAATTGAATAGTTAATTAGCTAAAATACCTGAAAATTATACAGAAAGATATAAAGTTTTTCACATTGATAACTTCTTTGAACGCATGAATAATATTGAACATTAAATAAAAATACGTCTGATTCCCTTCTACCTAATGCACTAAAGAGAAATCAATTTCTATCATTGTGTTGTTTCCTTTCTATTTTTATTAATATAAATCACATATAAAGTTTTACAGTTCATTGATTTCAATAGCAATCTCTTTTTTTTACTTTTTTGGGACTTTATCCTGAGTATCATAAAAGTTATAAAAGTTGACTTTCGAATATCATATTAAATTAGGAAAATTCGTCAACTGCTTATGTCAGGAGAATTGAGTTGCAATGATTTGATAACAGTGATAAGTGGAAAAAATCACTTTTTAAAAAAAAAGAAAATATCCTTTGTATTTCGATATATTTTTTAATTATTATATCACAGTTTTTGTTTTAAATTGCATTGGCTGGTATTGACTTATAGCCTACAATTTTAGCCAACACGCATTTCAAACACCTGAAACATCATACGTTCATGTAAAACAGTTACACAAATTAAATGTTACCTCAGTTATCTTAGCAAATGTGTCAATCTGTTGAACTATTTCTCCAGATCTAACATATTTTGAAAACGAAGTAGTGCAAATATATGTATCGATAATATTGATAAACCTGGTCAGCAATAAAAAAAATTACGTGCATGATTGTATTTAACTTTTGAAAATTGTGCATCCTTGTCGCAGATTCACTGTAACATATATTCATTTAGAAATCTAGGACCTTTGGGGCAAAAAATATAGAAAGAAAAAATGCAGCTGAATTTTAGAGATGAATTGTCTTAAACGTTTGTAACACAACTAACAACATTAAACACATAATACAATAAGAAACACTACACAAAGAACATTACTTCACAAAAGACATATAAACTAAACTATCAATGTAGACTTTAATTTAAGTGGCTAAAATTATTGGACTCTGTGGATACATTTGAACTTACTTTACTCCTGCAAAGCAAAACATTTGTGAAACTGAAAATACATGTATAGATAGCCATAAAAATTGTCAAATTTAATTACCTCTTAAAACAAAAAAAGAAGTAAAAACAATTGTTTTAAATATATATCTTTCAGACTTTTTAAGAAAACATAACTTCTAGTTATTTAAAACCCAATGCACTTTAAAGTAAGTTTTTATTCAATTATATACATTTTTGTTTCTATAAAATTTTATTTTTATTATAAATTTTTCGGGGTACCTTTTTTATTCATGTATTCTATGTTGTATATATTATAAAACATTTTTTTTTCTTATTATTGAAAGGTGTACGCTCCATGACCATAAATAATACAACAGTGGCTCGCAATGCATTAATTTTTGTGTCATTAAATTCGTCATTCACTCTTCAATGTACAGCAAACCATATATTCAAATCAGGATCCGTTGCTTTTGTATACAATGATATTGTCCTTCTAAATCAGGAAATAAAATATGTGCTTAGCTATGAGCTTCAAAATGTTAGGTGTAATAATTTTGGAATTTACAGTTGTGTTATATCAGACTTTAACTTGAAACTTATTGACAACTTTCCTATTTTTATTGAAATAGACGATTGTAAGTATACGTGTTGTATTTTTTTTTAAAAGATATTTTGATTTTTTCTTAATATGTAAGACTTTTTATATTTAACATTTAATTATTTTACTACACAATTTCTGTTTAAAATACGGATATCTTCATTTTTAAATGATATATTTTCACCTACAAATGTAAACCACTTCTTCTGTCACAAATTATTATTTTTCCATATTTTTTGTTTTTACAATTTTAAAATATTATTACATTCAAGGCTCAAGTAAGAAGTCCGTATAAATATCAAATTTAATTTTTAATTAAATATTTACTCCAGGTGTACCAAGGCTTTGTGCAGACGATGGTAGTTTGAGGGAGTACGAAGCCGCACACAATATCAATGTGAAAATCAGTGTCTGTCTAGTCATGAATTCGAACAGACACAACCTGACGTCAGTTTTAATATCTAAACATGCCAACTCGCATTTGATTCCTGACCACAAATATAGCTATTTGTTAACCCCTAACAGAATAAATCCTACAATGTATACTTTAGACATTAATATGTTAAATATACAACCAGACGATTTTACTGATTTCAATTTTAAACTAGGCTTCAGTGACAACAAACAGATAGGCAAAATTTTCAGGCTAATCAAATTGAGTTAGTGTATTTTTGACAACTAGAAGTATTTAACATGTTTCAATGAACTACATGAACAAATATTTAACATGTTTTAATGAACTACATGAACAAATGAAAAATTATTACCGTTTACGTGGAACAAAGTTACCCTTCCCTTACAAAACATTTGTGACCACAAATATTCTTCAATCATTGTGAAGTTACTAATTTATAGATAGATAGATAGATAGATAGATAGATAGATAGATAGATAGATAGATAGATAGATAGATAGATAGATAGATAGATAGATAGATAGATAGATAGATAGATAGATAGATAGATAGATAGATAGATAGATAGATAGATAGATAGATAGATAGATAGATAGATAGATAGATAGATAGATAGATAGATAGATAGATAGATAGATAGATAGATAGATAGATAGATAGATAGATAGATAGATAGATAGATAGATAGATAGATAGATAGATAGATAGATAGATAGATAGATAGATAGATAGATAGATAGATAGATAGATAGATAGATAGATAGATAGATAGATAGATAGATAGATAGATAGATAGATAGATAGATAGATAGATAGATAGATAGATAGATAGATAGATAGATAGATAGATAGATAGATAGATAGATAGATAGATAGATAGATAGATAGATAGATAGATAGATAGATAGATAGATAGATAGATAGATAGATAGATATATGGATAGATATATATATATATATATATATATATATATATATAAAGATAAAAAGATATAAAGATTATATTACGACTTCCGGTTTGTGAGCGGTCACTATTTCTACTAGAGCTAAGTTTTCATATATTTTCATATATTTGCTAATTTCATAATACTAAATTCTTTTCAAACCCTTAACTAATCTTTAATTAACCAAATAATAATAATTTTAGCTGTTTAATAATATTATTTTTTACTAAAATCCTAAGTAGTCATGTAGACGGCCATTTTTATTGTTATTGTTATTAATTTTGAACTCTCCTAATCGTAACTGTGTACATAACATAAAAGCACCAATTTTTATATACCTTCCAAATAAATTAATTACTAGGTGTAGAATTCATATTTAAATTTAATTGAACTTAATCAAATTAGAACAATTAAACACACTTTAACAAAATTATACATAACTTATAGTATCATAATAATAATAGTAATAGTAATTAGTAATAGTCTTAAGTCTTAAGCCTTAAAATTTAACCTAGTCTAACACTAACCCGAAAATGAGAATTTTCATCTTAGTCTTAGTAATAACCACACTACTTTTAAGGACATTAACGTCAACCAACAAACATCCTAAAAATCAGAGTAATATATCAATAATTATACACCACAACAACACACAGCACAATGACTACACCTCTATCTTAAGCACAATAAAGGAAATCTCCTTCAAACAATGGAAACATAAAATATGTAGATATAAGCAAAAACACTTAATCTTAATTTTGCTCCTCTCAGGCGACATAGAACTTAACCCAGGCCCAGTATCATCTAAATGTCAAATTTGTATTAAGGCATGCACTACCAAACAAGGAACCATTCAGTGTGACACCTGCAATGAATGGTACCACATTGCATGCCTGCATTCTAACACACCAAAGCACATAGCAATAGGCCTAAGAAATAAATATGCATCTTGGCACTGCATACATTGTGGGTTGCCCCAAATCAGTTCAGATTTATTTAACTATAAGGACCTGATCACCACAAACTCTTACAGTGTTTTGGCTAATCCTTTTATAAATAAACCATTAGATAAAATGAAACCTACCACACAAACCCATAAAATTACCCATAAAAAATCTAATAATAATAATAATCAAAACATTCTCAAAACACTAATAGTTAATTTCCAAAGCTTAAAAAAATAAAATTCCAGATTTAGAACTACTTATAAAAACAGAAGAACCAGACATAATTGCTGGTTCTGAAACTTGGTTGAACCCCAACATATATAACTCTGAGATTTTAAACACCAATTATAATATTTTTAGGAAAGACAGACCAGACAATTATGGAGGAGTGCTACTTGCAATTAAATCAAATATCATAGCTGAAGAAATTACTACACAGCCAAATTTTAATATAGAGTCTATTTATTGTAAAATAATTACACCAAACTCATCCCCACTTATTGTAGGCAGTATATATAGACCTCCGAATACAAACCTAGAATACATGAACAATCTTTGTAGTCAATTAACTTTTATAAAAGAGAATAATAAAAATGCAGTTCTATGGATTATGGGGGACTTTAATCTTCTAGATATAAACTCGAAAAATTATACAATTGATAACCATCAACTAACAAAGAAATTAATGAACACTTTTTAGACGCTATAAACAACATAAACCTAGAACAGATAGTAAAAACAGAAACAAGGAAAAATAAAACACTAGATTTATTCCTAACAAATAGACCAGGACTAGTGTTAGACTATAAAATAATTCCAGGACTGTCAGACCATGATATTGTTAGGGTCACCAATACAATAAAAACTAAAATCAATAAGATACCTAGAAGAATAATCTATCTTTGGAATAAATGTAATTCAATAAAACTACACCAATCAGCGGCTAACTTCCAACAAACTTTCCTAAGTAAATTTAACACAAATAGCCCAGTAGAAGAAATTTGGAAAGATATAAAAACAAACCTAAAAACTATGATGGATGAGAATGTTCCAATAAAACTAACATCAAATAAAATTAACAAATGCTGGTTCAATTCTAGATTGAAAAAGCTATGCAAACAAAAAGAGAACTTATTTAAGAAATATAAAGCTACCTATTCATATAGGATACACAAAAAATAAAAGACTTAAAGATTAAACACTTGACACAAAAACTTAGTCGAAACCTCCAAAATGAATATATAAACAATGTAATTACCAAAGATAACAATAAAAACTTATGGTCCTTCATCAAATCTAAAAAAATGGAACCTTCAGGAATAGCAACACTAAAAGGCTCAAATAATAAAACCTATAATGATAATGAAACTAAAGCTAATATCCTTAACACATATTTTGCATCATCTTTTTCTGCCTCAGGCGACAAGAAAGTTTTAATAAATTTAAATAAAATGGAGGAAATAGGTAACATAACTGTAGATGAGATAGGTATACATTCACTCCTAAAAAACTTTAAAAATAAACAAAGCTACTGGCCCAGATGATTTGCCTGCAAGATTATCAAAAGAACTAAGCAATGAACTGTCCCCAATCCTTGTAGTTCTCTTTCAAGCCTCTCTAAACCAGGGTAAAGTGCCCCAGGATTGGAAATTAGCTAACGTAACTCCACTCTTTAAGAAAGGGGGGGGGGATAAATCAGACCCTGGTAATTACAGGCCTGTATCACTTACTAGTATCACCTGTAAATTACTAGAACACATAATATATAGTAGAATAGTTAACCACCTTGACAAACATAATGCCCTATGCCCACATCAACACGGCTTTAGAAAAAACAGATCATGTGAAACACAATTAATAGGTTTAATAGATGAACTATCAAAAGGCTTAGACAAAAATGATCAAATAGATACAATATTACTAGACTTCTAAAAAGCATTTGACAAAGTTCACCACCTTAGTTTACTTAAAAAACTTAACTACTTTGGAATCTCAGGTTCCTTACATCACTGGATCCAAGACTTCCTTTTGGGCAGGGAGCAAACTGTAATAATTAATGGATCTAAATCTGCACCAATAAAGGTTAACTCAGGAGTTCCACAAGGAACTGTGCTAGGTCCCTTACTCTTTTTAATTTATATAAATGATTTACCCAACAACATCTCAACAGGTACAAAAGTTAGGTTATTTGCTGATGATTGTATAATCTATAGAACAATTAAATCAGAACAAGATAGCAAAATTTTACAAAAAGACTTAGATGAATTGATAAAATGGAAAACTAACTGGAGTATGTCTTTCCACCCAGAAAAGTGTCAACTGTTAAGAGTAACAAAGAAAAAGAAACAAATAAATTCAAAATATTACATTCATGGAAAAGAACTGACCCAAACTAAAGATGCAAAATACTTAGGAGTCTTAATAAATGAGAAACTATCATGGAATCCCCATGTCAATGAAGTTATTAATAAATCAAACAAAACCTTAGGCTTTATAAAAAGGAACTTTAAAAATGTAATAGAGATATAAAACTAAAATGCTACCTCACTTTGGTGAGACCTGTACTAGAATATGCATCTTCTGTATGGGACACATCCACCAAAGAAAACATTGATAAACTAGAACAAATTCAAAAAAGAGCTGCCAGATTCATTACTGGAGAATATTCGAAACTGACAAGAATAACACCATTAGTTAAATCATTAAACCTTGAAACACTAGAGGATAGAAGAACCAAGAGCAAAGTAGTAATCATACATAAAGCAATTAATTCTAGTTTAGAAATACAACACAAAGATAACTTAATACAACCCTCAGATAGACATAAGGATAAAAACACCTTTCTTATTCCGTATGCAAGAACAAACACATACAAGTTTTCCTTCTTCCCGTCCGGAATTCGGGCGTGGAATGGGTTGCCTGAAGAATCCAGGAAAACCAAAACTTTATCAACATTTAAATCTCTAATAAAAATGCAGGACTAAACACAAACCATAGATAAGCGTAGGACGCAATAATCTTCTGTATAGAAGGAGCGTCTGTAAAAAGATAAGATAAGATAAGATAGATATATATAGATATAGATATATAGATAAAGATAGATATATATATATATATATATATATATATATATATATATATATATATATATATATATATACATATATATTTTGGTTAATCTAAATCACAAATCAATTGTATAAAAATTAAAGAAATATATTATAAAGTTTTAACAGCTTCAATATAATAGAATGCAATGCTTTAAGCTGAAACTGGTATCTAACTTTATTTTGAGTAGTAAAATATTTACAAATCGATTACATATTTGAAAAAAAAGAAACATTATTAACTTTTAGAAAGAAGATAGTTGTTACAAACAATGTCCTTTCAAAACATGTGTTACGATAAATTATCTTCATTCACTTTGAAGTTTCTAATTTATATATATATATATATATATATATATATATATATAATATATATATATATATATATATATATATATATATATATATATATATATATATTCCGTATAAATTCGTTCTATAGCCCGTTCGTTCATAAGCCGACCCCCCTCTTTTGGAAGAAAAGAATATTAAAAGTGTGTAAATCGCTCGTAAGCCTACCCCCCAAACATAATGGGACAGCGACGCTGTCACAGGGTAAACAAAATGGTACACATATTTTTTTAAACTACAAGCTAAATCGGTTATTATGATTGTTTACTTTGTACTACATATCTTTATCTTTGTGCTCTGTGTTAGAGAAGAGTTACCGGCATTTTAAAAAAAACAATCTTCTTGGTAAACAGGGGCGAAGGCGCGTACTTTAAATTCGATGTGGAAAACAAAATTTGTAAAACAATTTATTGAAACATTCACAAATATATATTTACTATTTTGTGCTGCGGCGCCGTGGCGCCTGGGGCGTCTCCTTTTTTTAAGAGCGCCTACGGCGCCAAACTTTTTTAAAAGCCCAACTACCTTGCTCTTGTATGATAAATACAAGGACATATTAAAATTTCTTAAATGTACACAAAGTATTTTATAATAGGTGGTTTTGTCAAAAGCCCAAATAACTTATCTTTGTATGATAAATACGAAATATTCCTGAAATGTACACAAAGTATGTATATAATTATTTCTTACAGTGCTAATCACCACACGATTTTTAAAGTAATTTTAGAAAGCAGCGCATCAAATTAAGCATGAAACTTTGGAAAGTTGTTGAGTACCCTCCCGCAATGATAACAGTAAACAAATATATAAAATTATCACTAACTGGTGGGGGGTGGCGGGGAGCCAAACGTAGTTTTCTTCTTGAATTAGCTATTTACTCAACACTAATTCTCCACCTTCCCGTGAAGTTAGAAGCATGAAACTTTGGAAACTTGCTGAATACACTCTTATGACGATAATTGGCGAAAACAAATTTAAAAATTTCTACTCATGGGTGGCCGGGGGCCCAAAACCGTTTTTTTTCTTATATGGGCTATTTAATACTGACTCAAAACTAATTTTATCAATTTCCCGTGAAGGTAGAAGCATGGAACTTTGGGAACTTGTTGAATACACTATTATAAAGATAATTGGCGAAAAAGAATTTTTAACAATTTTACTCATGGGTGGCCGGGGGCCCAAAACCGTTTTTTTCCTTATACGGGCTATATAAAACTGAATCAACACTAATTCCTAATCTTTCTTTGTAGGTAGAAGCATGAACTTTGGAAAGTTGTTGGGTACCCTCCAGGGATGGTTGCAGTCGAAAAAAATATAAAATTATCACTAACTGGGTGGCCCTGGGTACAAATGTAGTTTTTTTTCTTAAATGAGCTTTATAAATAGGCTCATCAAAAAATCTCCAATTTCCCGTGTCGGTAAGAGCATGAAACTGTTGGAGGTTGTTAAGTTCCCTCCCAAAATGGTAACTAGCGAATACATATTTAAATTATGGGGCCGGGGCCTGAATGTCGTTTTTTGTTCTTATATAAAACTGACTTTTCACTAATTCTCCATCTTACCGTGTAAGTAGAAGCATGAAACTTTTATAAGTTTTTGAGTACCCTCCCGCGATGGTAACAGGCGTAAAAACTATAAAATTATCGCTCACTAGGGGGCCAGGGGCCCAAATGTGTTTTTTCCCCTTAATTGAGCTATATAAAACACACTCATCATTAAATAGTTAACTTCTTTGGTACACGTACACAAAATTATACGGGGAAGGTTCTTAAACAGGTTTCGTTCCATCCCAACCTCACTCTGGCCTGCTCCAGCCAAAAGTAGTGCTCCATGTGCCTGTTTTGAGCCGTGGGTACATATTAGAGAAAACTTTACTAAACAAAATGTTGCTCAGGTGCCCCCAAAAATGGGGTACCGGATCAAGGTGCTCTGACGCCCCCTTGGCCTCCGCTAGCATGGGATCCAAGGTGTCCCTCTACATCCACATGGAGGCATTTTGGTGAAACGTTTGCCAAACAAAAAATGTTTAGCAAGCTCAGAAGGCATTCTTTTCCCTTATAACTGAAACTGTGCTTTGCCATCACAATCAACAAGTCACAGGGCCAGTCTCTTGGGATTGCTGGTATAGACTTGCAGACACCATGCTTTTCTCGTGGGCAGTTGTGTGTGGCCTGCTCCAGAGTGGGCAAAGAGGAAAATCTTTTTGTACACACTCCATATGGGACTGCCAAAAATGTTGTCTATCACATTGCTTTAAGATAAATGTACCCTTTTATTGCAAAATCTGCATGCAAATAAACAGTTTTGTACGCTTCTACAGAAAACCTTATTTTAAACCGGGAAAAGGCGTGTACTTGCACCTAGTATTATATACATAAAAGACGCATTTGTTGTCTGTCTGTTTGTCTGTTCCCTTATAACTCCAGAACAAGACAACCAAATAAAGTGAAATTTGGTACACGTACACAAAATTATATGGGGAAGGTTCTTAAACAGTTTTCGTTCCATCTTATATATAATGCGGCTAAGCGCGTCCGTCACTCAATCAGTGTGAAGCCCCTATGCCGAGAAACTATTAAAATAAATTATTGAAAATTAAGACGTAAAAAAATTAACATTTTGGTTAACAATATTAACAAGAAGGGGTTTCTCGCCATAAAATAATGTGACGTGACGTCATAGTTTGAGTTCATATTAATTTTATATAACACCCTCAATTAGCACTGATTTACTCACTCATTCCGTAACGCAAAGGGACATCATTCTGCTTTTTAAAAAAATTGAACATATAGACTTAAAAATCATAATTATGTTGGTTTCCAGATTAACATTAACCAAACAACGCACTAACCTTTGACGTCAGAATTTGTGTTTTAAACAGTGCTGACTTACTTAAAAAATAATTATATGACGTCATTGTTTTAGCTCATATTTTAATTTTGGAAAAGGGAACGATATAAAAAGATCAATTGAGGATTGTTAATTATAAAATACTTTGTGTACATTTCAGGAATATTTCGTATTTATCATACAAGGATATGTTACTTGGGCTTTTGACCAAAAAGAATGGGCGCCGTAGGCAACCTACAACCCCTATTATAAAATACTTTGTGTACATTTCAGAAATTTTAATATTACGTATTTATCATACAAGGACAAGTTAGTTGGGCTTTTGAAAAAAGTGTGCGCCGTAGGTGTCTTAAAAAAGTGGGCGCCACAGGTGCCACGGCGCCCCAGCACAACCTAGTTTGTAAATAGGAAACAAAGTAAAAATAGCAATTTTTATTTTAATATATTTTTTTAATGTTAAAATCCCGCTGTGTGTGTGTGTTTAAGTATGTGTGTGCACGTGTGTGAATCAGTGAGTTGTGTGTTTTTGTTGTGAACTAAATGTTATGAAATGGTTTCTTTTTATGTATGTTAATGTTGCGCCTCTAACAAGATGGTATAGACTTGCAGACTTTCTGACTTTTCTCATGGACAGTTGTATGTGGCCTGCTCCAGAGTGGGCAAATAAAGTAATGGGGGTGAGACTGAAATCAGGCTTTTAAATAGATAAATTTATAATATAAAAACAGGGTATTAGTAGGCCTGACAAGACGTAACACAACAGCGAACGTTTCGGCAAAGAGCCTTCCTCAACGGACAAATAGTACACAAATAAAACGAATAACACGAAATAATAATAAAAAAAACACTTAGCTTCGGTGAAATCCATGCAGTCCAGTAGGAATAAAGTAAGGAGAGAAAAGTAAGAGCTTAAATAGGAAAGGATAGGGTGGGTGTGGCCAATCAATCAGCTTGTCAGTGCGAACACAACGTTGATCCCGTGTGGTGTAAGAGTCCCATACTCATGGATTAGTCTATTCTCCAGACTGACCCGGCCGGTTGTGTTTGTACAGTAAACCAAGGCGGTGACAGACATGTCATCGACGCCCATGTGGTCACGTCCATTGAAGTGTCCATTGAACGTGGGGCGGGTGTTTGGTATAAAAATTAAAGATTTCTAATTTAGAAGGCAAAAGAGAGATATATAAGTGAGAGTATGAGTGAGCTGCATATGTTAAACCTCATAAGCGCCCGCCCCCCGTTTTTAGTCATATTAAATCAAAGTACTTGAACTTACAAGTTTTAAATTATTTTCTTCTTTTTAGTCCGCTTGTAAAAACGTGGTTTTAAAAAATCATTTTTTACCTTTATTTATCACATACTATACATACCTTTTTCTCATTTTTATTGTCAGGCAACCGGTCTGAACTTTCCGATGGTTATCTGACCACATGACTTTTTTATTGTCCGATTACATGGGATCGAGATGGGGGTGGCGTTGGATAGGATTGGAAGGACTTTCTATCTCAGAAAATGGCGCATATACCACAATCATGAATTCGCATTGAATATTAACAGGTTGTCAGTGTATGCACTTTTTTCAATCGTCCTATCATAAATTAAACGTTTAAAATAACTATTGCATAATGTTTTTAATTTTTAATAGATAATTATACTGTATTACATTATTTTTATACCAAACATAAAAATATTGTTTAAAATCATTTATAAAACAAAAATAAATAAAACAACTTTAAGGTGTAGAAACAAAAGGGTCGAAACGTATTGTGGTGGAATCGGCATGGATTTTTTCATTTGCTTATTTAGCACACAGAACAACTTGTCGTAGCTAACAATTAATAATAGGTTTATAGCCTCAGTATACTTAGTATTGTGTTATTACACCCCACGACACATGCTATACGACATTATACGTGGTCTATGACTTATCTTTTCAACTGGAAACGTTGATTGGGAAAGTTATAAATACGAGTAATAAAGGACTCACACTGAAAATGAAACCACTGTGACAGAATAATAAGAACTAGTGACAATGTCTGGACCTTCTCCGAAAAGGAAAGACCAACGCAATAGTGTCGTCACAGCGTGGCACCCTTTTCCCTACCCCGTACATGCCAACACACCAGATGCGATTGATTTGCCGCTAACAGGGCAGTATTCCTTTACCACATCGGACATTGGCCAAGGATACCCAGCCACTTCGCGAATTGGCCGGCCAAAGCCCGAATTACAATTGTCAGTTGTAAGTACTTCGAGCTTTGGCCGTAACATAGACACTAGAGAATAACAAGAAAAAAAGATTGAAATAGTAAAAAAAAATATTTTCAAAGTATTATAAAATGATAATCAAATACAATACTTACACAAGTATATAATGTTATTTATATATAAGTATAATATATATATATATATATATATATATATATATATATATTAGGGGTCTACCGATATGCCTTTTTGCCGATATTGCCGATACCGATATTACCGATATTTTTTTTGCCGATATGAGTACCGATATGAGTATTTGTTCGGACAAAAACCAGCGGTAATATTTGATGACGTCATTCTTAAATTTATCACTCTTAATTATTTATCTTTTATATTAGGGGACTACCGACATGCATTTTCGCCGATATTACCGATATTTTTTTCCGATATGACTAATATGAGTGCCGATATGAGTATTTGTTAGGACAAAAATAACAGCGGTCATATTTGATGGCGTCATTCTTAAATTTATCACTCGTAATTAATAGTAATTATTTAAAATATTAGGGGTCTACCGATGTTCATTTTTGCCGATATTTTTTTCCGATATGAGTGCCCGATATGAGTATTTGTTAGGACAAAAATAACAGCGGTCATATTTGATGACGGCATTCTTAAATTTATCACTCGTAATTATTTATATTTTATAATTAAGGGGTCTACCGATTTCCAGTTTTGCCGATATTACCGATTTTTTTGCTCCCCAGAAACAAAGTTTCCGATACGCCGATGTGTTTACAAGTTCCAGATCATGACCTACATAGGACTCATAACAAAACGAACAATCCTTTATTAAATTGTACAAGCAAAATTAGGAAGTCCTTTTGAAACTTCAACCTTGACTCATAATTATTAATTCTAACCAATAGTTTAATGGCTTTTGCACACGGCCACCTTTTATGAATGAAAAATGAGAACAAATTAATAGTAATAAGTGAAAATGAGGTTGAAGGTTGAATGGTTGCCAATGACAGCAAGTCTGCACACGGTACATTTTGTTATTCCATACGAAACGAAATGTTTTAGACATCTGCGATTCTGCGTGCATCTTTGCTGTTAGTATTAGAGCAATTACGTGAACATAATGTTTACATGTTATACATTTTATTATAGCAATTACGGTATACTTGGCATCGGCACTATTTACATAGTATTTCTGAGTATACGAAAATCGGCCGATACCTAAACAATATCACAACACATGGCACACAGTATCGTGGCTGCACATATTAATACTAGAACTCTTTTGACTATTTCAATACCGGTATCGGGGTCGATATATTAATTTGTCGAGATATTGTAAATCTAAATGATAGCTTTTTCGTTTCCGATGTTTTAATTTTTTTTTGGGGGTCAAAATGTCACTTATTATGAAATATCGGTGACGTCAATATCGGGACCTTTACATGCTACCGATACCGATATTGCCGATATCTAGATATCGGTGCCGATATATCGGTAGACCCCTAATATATATATTGTATTTGCTCCTTATTTAAGCAAAAAACAACATCCAAATCGCCGTTTTTCCCTTCTTGAATTCGGGTGCGGTTTGAGTTTCCCTAAGAGATCAGAAAAACTATCCTCATTTCAATGTAGTAGAAGAAGTGTCCTTTATTATATTTTAGACAAGGTAACTACCTCCCTACATCTAAAAATTGTATCAACAATGTCAAGGACAGAAATATTTCTCTTGTGATATGGGAAATGGTAATGCGGATCAGGGGGCCATAAATTGATTGCAGGGTTATAGAATAATTAGTCGAAACGGTTTCCGTGTTAGAGATTATTGGAAACAGGTCTTTACAAAGAAAACTTGAGTCTTTGATAAACAGTAAACAGAAGAGGCACAAAACAACTAATAGTGGGGTAGCCACAGTTTAAATGTTTCCTAAGCGCTATTATGTGTAAGAAAATGTTAAACGATTAAAGGTAACAGGCGTTAATCTATAAGACGAGATTTAACAATGCATCATTTGGTACGTACACGACTAGTAAAAGTGGTGTGCTATCTGTTATTCTCATCGAGGTTTGTTGATATAAAACATTGATAGGATGAGAGGAAGATACCTGCACACGTGTTGATATGTGTTGTTCTTTTTAAATTTAAATTATATTTCTCTTATAATTCGCTCAGGTAAAAGAAGGGAAGGAGAGAAATTCCTTTACACAAACGATTTAAACATTGGACTCATCCTGATAATTGTCGTACTTTTCATCTGTCTCCTCGCCCTCTCAGGTAATACCAATCACATTATTGGAAAAAAAAATTTATTTAAAAAACATAAATAATAAAAAAAATAAAAATATAACACATAACATACGGTTGATTTATATATACATTTTTTAAATGTTAAAAATAACATTTTCACAAAATAATATTAAATTATTTCTACATTATGTAAATTGATAAAATTTTGAATGTATTTATAATCTTAAAAACTGAGAAAAAAGGGTTATTAACAATAATTAAGTTAATTCTTTGGATCACTATTTTCTATTCATTGCGACCATTTAGTTTGACCATATCGCTAGAAGATATTTACGAGATATGTTTATTTTAAAATGTCTTTCTTATTCTTATAAGTTTAAAAGAGAAGTAGACCATATGGGGCCGTCAATAAAGTACGTCACGCTATTTTTGACAATTTTTAACTCCCCCCTCCCCCTGTCACAAATCTTGGACGCCCCTCCTCTAAAGTACGTCACTCTTTCGAAAAAACATCTCTTTTTTATTAACACAATAATTAAAATTTAATATAAAACACAGTGACGTCACACATGCCCGGACCCCCCTCCCCCTGTCACAAACTGTCACACTTTCTTACACCTCCTCCCCCCTCTGGAGCGTGACGTACTTTACGGACGACCCCTATTGGTATCATTAGATCCTCAACCAAATATTATATTATTAAAAAAAGACATATTTAGCGTATTATAATAACAAATTCATTTATTTAAGCACACTATAAGCATTATTTAAAAAAAGGAATTACTTTCCAAATATGTAATATGAATTATACTTATCAATATAATGGTTTAATTTTCTTTTATAAGATTAATGCAAAATGTAAACAAAAATCTGAAAAGTAAAAGAAATTAATTTAAATTTCGGTATGTATTCGGTATATATAATGAATAAATGCTACATGCTTTTCTTAGCTTTACATTTTAAATTTTTTTGCGTTGTTGTTTTTAAATATGTATTTAGCAATAAACCACTTATCAAGTGTTGTTTAGTTATGAAGAAAATTAATCTCTATCATAATTATTTATATTTTTAAAAAAACAATAATCTTAAATCTTATGTCAGACATGTCGGCCACTTCGCGAAGTGGCCGGACTTCTAGCTTTGGCCGTAACATAGACACTAGAGAACAACAAGATTCAAATAGTAAATAAACATATGTTCGAAGTATTATAAAATGATAATCAAATACAGTACTCACACAAATATATATATATTTTTATTTATATATATATATATATATATATATATATATATAATATATATATATATATATATATATATATATATATATATATATATATATATACTAGGGGCAAGTACCCGGCTTTTCTAGGGTTTAAAATAAGGTTTTCTGTACAAGCGTACAAAACTGTTTATTGGCGTGCAATAAAAGGATACCTTTAACTTAAAGCAATGTGATAGACAACATTTTTGGCAGTTCAATTTGGAGTGTGTACAAAAAGATTTTCCTCTTTGCAAACTCTGGAGCAGGCCACATACAACTGTCCATGAGAAAAGCATGGTGTCTGCAAGTCTATACCAGCAATCCCAAGAGACTGAGTGATAATTTATATAATTGTTTTACCTGTTACCATCGCCAAAGGATACTTAACAACCACCGAAAGTTTCATGCTGCTACCTACACGGGAAATAGGACCATTTTTATTATTTATTTTTTATTAATTTCATATAAGGCAAAAAATACATTTTGGGGCCCCGGCCCACAGTTCCTTATATATATGGAACGAAACCTGTGTAAGAACTTTTCCCATGTAATTTTATGTATGTGTAACACATTTCAAGTCTGGATCTTGAGTTATTAGGGAACAGACAAACAGACAACAAATGCGTCTTACATGTATAACATTTGGGCCCCGGCTCCCCAGTTAGTGATAATTGTTTTTTCGACTGCTCCATCGCGTGAGGGTACTCAACAACTTTCCAAAGTTCATGTTTCAACCTACAAAGAAAGATGAGGAATTAGTGTTGATTCAGTTTTATATTGCCCGTATAAGGGGAAAAAAACGGTTTTGGTCCCCCGGCCACCCATGAGTAAAAAAATTGTATTTCTTTTTCACCAATTATCGTCATAAGAGTGTATTCAGCAAGTTCCCAAAGTTTCATGCTTCTACCTTCACGGGAAGTTGAAGAATTAGTGTTGAGTCATTTTTAAATAAAAGAAAAAAAAACATTAGGCCCCTGTCCCCCAGTAAGTGATAATTTTTATTTTTTTTAAAACTTTTACCATCGCCAAATGATGCTTAACAACCACCGAAAGTTTATGCTTTTACCTACACGTGAAATAGGATAATTTTTTATTTGTAAATTTTTATAGAGCTCATATAAGGAAAAAAACTACATTTTGGGCCGCCGGCCCCCAGTATCTTATATATATGGAACGAAACCTGTTTAAGAACCTTCCTCACATCATTATGTGTATGTGCACCAAATTTCACGTTACTTAGTTGTCTGGATCTTGAGTTATTAGGGAACAGACAGACAGACAGACAACAAATGCGTCTTAAATGTATAGAGATACATATATATACTAGGGGCAAGTACCCGGCTTCTCCCGGGTTTAACAACAACAGCAACAACAACAAAAACAACAACAGCAACAAAACAACAAAAACAAACAACAAAAACAAAAACAACAACAACTACAACAACAACAGCAACAACAACAAAGCAACAACAACAAAACAACAACTACAACAACAACAGCAACAACAACAGCAACAACGACAAAACCAACAACAGAAACAGCAACAGCAACAAACAACAAAAACAAAACAACAACAAAAAACAACAAAATCAACAACAAAACAACAATAAAACAACTACAACAACAACAGCAACAACAACAAAGCAACAACAACAAAACAACAACTACAACAGCAACAACAACAAAGCAACAACAACATGAAAGACATTGTCGTTGCAGGGCAATGGATGTGGTCAACAACAACAACAGCAAAAACAACACGAAAGCAACAACAGCAACAGCAACAACAACAGCAACAACAACAGCAACAACAACAGCAACAACAACAAAAACAACAACAGGAACAACAACAAAAACAAAACAACAACCAAAAAATCAACAACAAAACAACAACAAAACAACAACAAAACAACAACTACAACAACAACAGCAACAACAACAAAGCAACAACAACAAAACAACAACAAAAGCAACAACAACAAAAAAATTATTTTATGGCGATAATCGCCTTCTTGTTAATCTCGACACCAAAATGTTTATTAATTTGCGTCATTATTTTACGTCTTAATTTTCAATAATTTTTAATTTATATAGCTCATATAGGGAAAAACTACATTTTGGGCCCCCGGGCCCCAGTATCTTATATATAAGGAACGAAACCTGTTTAATAACCTTTCCGGTATAATTTTGTGTACGTGTACCAAATTTCACGTTATTTGGTTGTCTGGATCTTGAGTTATTAGGGAACAGACAGACAGACATCCAGACAACAAATGCGGCTTATATATATAGAGAGGATATACTAGGGGCAAGTACCCGGCTTTCCAGGGTTTAACAACAACAGCAACAAAAACAAAAACAACAACAAAAACAACAAAACAACAACAAAACAACAACAACAACAACAACAACAACAAAGCAACAACAACAAAACAACAACAGCAACAACAATAGCAACAACAACAAAGCAACAACAACATGAAGGACATTGTCGTCGCAGGGCAAGGGATTTGGACAACAACAACAACAGCAAAAACAAAACAAAAACAACAACAGCAACAACAACAGCAACAACAACAAAAACCACAACAACTGCAACAACTGCAACAACAACAAAAACAAAACAACAACAAAAACAACAAAACAACAACTACAACAACAACAAAGCAACAACAACAAAACATTTATTTTATGGCGATAGTCGCCTTCTTGTTAATCTCGACACCAAAATGTTTATTTTTTTGCGTCATTATTTTACGTCTTAATTTTCAATAATTTTTATTTTATATATCTCATATAAGGAAAAACTACATTTTGGGGCCCCGGCCCCCAGTATCTTATATATATGGAACGAAACCTGTTTAATAACCTTTCCGGTAGAATTTTGTGTACGTGTACCAACTTTCACGTTATTTGGTTGTCTGGATCTTGAGTTATTAGGGAACAGACAGACAGACAGACAGACAACAAATTATGCGTCTTATATGTATACTAGGGGCAAGTACCCGTCTTCTCCCGGGTTTAACAACAGCAGCAACAACAACAAAAACAACAACAGCAACAAAACAACAAAAACAAACAACAAAAACAAAACAACAACTACAACAACAACAGCAACAACAACAAAGCAACAACAACAAAACAACAACTACAACAACAACAGCAACAACAACAGCAACAACGACAAAACCAACAACAGAAACAGCAACAGCAACAAAACAACAAAAAAAAACAACAACAAAAAACAACAAAATCAACAACAAAACAACAATAAAACAACAACAACAACAACAAAGCAACAACAACAGCAACAACAACAGCAACAACAACAGCAACAACAACAGCAACAACAACAGCAACAACAACAAAAACAACAACAACTACAAAAACAAAACATCAACAAAAAAATCAACAACAAAACAACAACAAAACAACAACAAAACAACACTACAACAACAACAACAACAAAGCAACAACAACAAAACAACAACTACAACAACAAAACAACAACTACAACAACAAAAGCAACAACAACAAAAAAATTATTTTATGGCGATAATCGCCTTCTTGTTGTTAATCTCGACACCAAAATGTTTATTAATTTGCGTCATTATTTTACGTCTTAATTTTCAATAATTTTTATTTTATATAGCTCATATAGGGAAAAACTACATTTTGGGCCCCCGGGCCCCAGTATCTTATATATAAGGAACGAAACCTGTTTAATAACCTTTCCGGTATAATTTTGTGTACGTGTACCAAATTTCACGTTATTTGGTTGTCTGGATCTTGAGTTATTAGGGAACAGACAGACAGACAGACAACAAATGCGGCTTATATATATAGAGATAAAAGATATATAGATATATATGTATATACATATATATATATGTTGTATTTGCTCCTCATTTGCTCCTGGCCATTTTTGCGATAAAATATATATAAGTATGATAGCTCAGGCTCCTTCGAATCCCGAGTCCGGCCATTTTAAAAAATCTGTCTCCGGTTTCGGCTACGGCCCCTATTTTTTGCCTAGTTTGTTAAAATATGACATATAAAGAAGACATTCCAGTGTTATTTAGATTTTCAACAAGAACTTTTAATAAGTGTTACTTATGACGTCATAAATTTTAATTTTTTGCTTTAATCAAAATTAGCGATTAATTAATCTTTAATTTTTCAAAAGTTAACTAATAAATTTAAACTAATCGTTAACAGCCCTAGTATATATATATATATATATATATATATTTATATATATATATATATATATATATATATATATATATATATATATATATATATATAATATTTATATATATAATATATTTATTTATTTATATATTTATATACATATAAATAATATATATACATATATATATAATATATATATATATATTTTATATATATATATGTATATAATAATAATATATATATATATTCTTTTTTAGCAAGAAAGTTAATTAGGTAAGTATTTTACCGTTGTATTTTATTTAATTTGCATTTTTTATTTTAAAATTAAAAGTTAATAAAAAATATAATCACTGTTAGTTTAAATCATGGAAGAGACGCAAAGTTTTAATTCAATTATCCGATTTTAAGCTATTTAATTATTATTTTTTACAATATCTCCACTTTGATAAAATGGAACATATAAAATATATTTTAATAATATATTTCATTATGATTTTAATATGACTTTTGTATGTCTTTAATGTTCTTAAACACTCTATTTTGAAAAATAAGATGCTTATTACGAAAGAGAAATGCCCAAAATCAAGTGTACTCATCTATCGGTGCACCAAGTCTAAGACATTACTATGTTGTCAATGAACATTTGAACACCTATGATGTTATCAGTGATGTACCAATCATTACAACACCAACAATTGGACAAAGTCAGACAAATGACGTACGACATGTAGTAACACATAGAAATAGTTACAGCGCACTGGAGGATACGTATGTTGAGCACAGCTACTTGAAATTAATGTACCAGTTTAGAAAATGTAAAAGTCAGACAGACTTAAAAAGTGTATATACAGACTAAAAATAAAATACCAGACATAGAAGCCGAAAAGAGTGTTGGCTTTCTCCATTTTTATCATATTGCAATTTATACCCATGTATATGTATTTGTATTAGGGTGTGGCCGGATATCTGGCTTATCGGATATCCGGGTCTTATATCGGTATTTCCGCCACTATCCGGATTTGCCAAAAACATGTTAATCCCTTTCGTATACCAAGCCACACAGGGCCCCGTAATGGTTAAGACCGGCCATGCAATGAGCTACCGCACTGGGTGACAACAAACCTAGCGCATCCTCTGGTCTATATACTAACAGTTGTGAAAGTTGGTTGGAATACAATCAAAATGCTACTTGAAGTTATCTTATCTTATCTATACAGACGCTCCTTCTATGCAGAAGATAGTTGCGTCCACAGACCATGACAGATGATCTGTTGGCAAGTGATGCAGCATTCACAGGCCCGGCTTTGTGGGTTCCACGCATTACCCAGCCGCCTAACTACATGTTAGTGTTAGGTACCCATTCGGAGCGGGGTGACTCAGGGACGCCCTAGGCCCCGGGAACAAACCCTTGCCTTCACACGGATTCGAACCCGTGACCATCGGTACGACAGTCCAGTGCGCTGCCACTCGACCACCGCGTTATGTAATAATCAAACTTCATAAGTTATGTTCAATATTCAGAATGAAATTTGATTTGAAATCTATTTGTTGCGCATATAAGACACACAACAAGAGGACAAGAGAAAACCAAAATTCAAGTCCGAATTACTGAAATGTGAGACAGTGGCTAACACGAAAATGACGTGATGAGGGCCATAATAATAAATCGTAATTTTATAAATTTGAAGAGTATGTTTGCCAGGGTTGTTGCAGGGATGTTAACGAAATGAAGGTGAAATGGCTGACAGCTGAAATTGGTGCTACACTTAAGATGTTATTGACTACATTGTAAATAAATATATTATTCATTCATTCTCATAAGTAAGAAATAAGTGTGTTTTACTAAATAACTGAGGATACATGTACTAGGTCCATGTAAGACCACATTTTATGCCCAATGACGTCATCACTATTGACTGTCAATTCCAGCCATCCACTTATCTCAAGTAAGTATGGCGTGAAAGTGCTCTACATAAATTAAATTTGAGGCATTTCTCTTTGTCTCACGGTCTGTCCCATGATTTCATGGGGCTCTGGTGCATCCATGACGTGCAGACAGGCACTTTTAATCGATAGTTTCTGTCAAAGGTTTTTTGCTTAATTTATTAACTTTGACATTTATCTCAGTAAGAATTGATGGTAAGCTCGTGCAGATTTTTTCATTTGGTTTGTGGGGTGAGGGGGGGTCTTGGACGTGACAACTTGACTATTGAATTATTTTCTTAGTCATTTATTATACGTTTATTATACTTTTATTATACGTTTATTATACTTTTTTATACGTTTACTATACGTTTATTGTAAGTTTATTATATATAGCTTACAAATTGGGTCAGATTTTTTTAAAGTTTATAAACAACTATGTCATTTCGATATTACCGATTTTTTTTTCGATTTGGTTTATTGATTTCATCGATCAATTATTATTTGAAACTTGTCAGTGACGTTCGCGTGACCTACATAGAAATCGATTTCGTATTGATTTTTGGGTTCAGTCATAGATAAGATGTAAGCCACACAGTGCTAGGATTGTTTATGTTGGTTTTAAAAAGTATTTTTGTGGTTATTTAGATTGTTATCTTTCGTTAATATATTAGTTTACGTTCATTCTTTTAGCACTAATGAAGTTAACAGGAAGGTGTACATAAACAAACATTCCTCTCCATTTGTACTGCCCTTAGAAATGCACTAGGAAAATAATATTGGTATTTTCAATATTGTTTCATAATAACAAATTAGTCATTGTTATCATGATCCCACGTGAATTGAATATATATAGACGGCTTTATTGAACAGTTTCGATTCAAATTCGAAATAGGAGGTTTATTGATATTTAACGATGGTTCATTACCGTCTTACTGAAGAGTTTTTTTTTCTTGCATCCTGCAAAGCTAAAAGTTTTTAAACATAACTATAAAATAAGAACTTGCCGCTTAGCCCCGTGAAGGTAATAATGTCATCTGCCGCTTAGCCCCGTGTATGTAATAATGTCATATTGAAATAGAATGGCTCAGTGATGGGTTCATTTCTTATTGTCACAACATGTCAGCTGATTAGAACGAGTGTATTTATTTACCTTCCAACGAAATTTTAATGTTTTTTTTAAATTGAAATACAAAAGTGTTTTTCTTTCAAAATAAAACTTAAAACTGTAAACAATGATACATTGCATCTGTTAACTGTCCCCATTAAACGGGTCTAATGTCTAGTCGTCGAGATTAGCAAAACTGAAAACCGCTTAACCATTGGTTGTATAAAAGAAGAAAATAGAATTGATTGTGCAAGAACTTTTGATTTGGTGCCAAATGGGATATTCAACATAAACAGGAAGTCTTCTGGTCAGTGGTCCCAAACATGTATTGGTTGAAATTTTAATGATTTTAGCGTCAATCGTTTAAATTTTGAGTAATTACAAATTATCCAATTTCTCTTTTAAAATCAATTATTTTGTCATGTCTTTAAATCACATTACAACCTTTATAGGTATAATATTTTAATTCTTTGTATTTCACATAATTTCAACACATTCTACGAGCTCTAGTTTATTTTATCTATTAACTTTTTTGTTTGTGTGTGTGGGGTTTTTTTTTGCAATTATATAAAATGAATTTTAATAAAATCTTAGTGGTATTAATGGCTGAAATAAATTACAACGAAATTTTAATTATTTTCCATCACATTACACAAAATTACTTCAAATATACAAGCACATGTTTTATGTTCAAAATTGTTATACATTTATCGTATATAAATTTCGGAAAAGTTAATTATTTAGCGGAATACCACCATAAATGAAATTTGTTTAAAAAATGTAAATATTTTTAAAAATACTAAAAACAATAAACAAAATTGTCCGCATATAAATATTTTGAAGATCCCTGGTGTTCCTCATTTGGCATGTAAATCTCAAAGAAATCCTGGAGGTCTCGTTACTTAGAATCTCTCAGAAGTTCTAACGTGCACGACTGAACATCCGCAATGATAGTTCACGGGACGTCAGGTGCTGACATTAACTCTACAGGGGAAAAGGACCAACCGTCTCAGCTTCGGTTTGACGGGACACACAGTAACATCAGTGGTTTAAACTGAGATGGCGGGGGCAGGGAGGGTGAGTAATTTAACAGATGTGAATGCAAATATATACGTGTATAAGAACTGTTTGATAATAATAATAACCCCCTTTCCGGTCCACATCTGACTTTGGGGCAAGTGAAGTAGCGTTCACAAGTTTTATTTAGCCACCACTAACGAGCAAGAGATTGTGAGGCTAGCACAATGCCCCGGGGCCTTGCCAGCACCGAGAATAGAACACGTGACCCTCTTCTACCTCGGTTCGGCAGTCCACCGCGCTACCGTGTGATGGTGATTTTTGTTTCGTTATGGCCTGGTGTGATTTTTACCTACTTATATTTTACTTGATATCTTGATTTTAAAATAGCCAACAGAGCGTGAAAACTTCACTCGTGAAAGTCAAGCATGCCTTTAAAGGGTCAACTAAAATGATGTATGCCGTGCCGTGATCTCGTCAGTGTGTTCGTGTGTGTGTATATATCGAACGAGACAAAGTTTGATGTGTAGAAAAAATATATATTATTTCATGGGGATTGTTTTTTATTTTTTTTATTTTACAAATCCCACATATTATGTCTCTATAGCTCTGAGCCTAGCGTACGTAAATTTTAAAAATTATTTTTCTTTTAATAATAATAATAATAAATTGATAATTTATATAGCGCTGTATCCCAGTAAGGAACTGGGCTCACAGCGCTATACATTAAGGCATTAACATACATATAAGTAATACATTAGCATTCATACGATACCAACCACATTAATTACAGTACATAACACAAAAAAGCAACGTTAATCATTAAAGGAATTGTTGTTTCATTAATTTGGAAAATACATTTGGAAAAGATGTGTCTTAAGTGCAGTCTTGAAGGACTTGGTTGTTTGAATACTACGGATGTGTAATGGTAGAGTATTCCATTGTTTGGCTGCACAAAAAGAGAACGACCATTCGCGAAATGTTTTTGTGCGTGTCTTAGATACAGAGAGAATGCGTGTGTCCGCAGAAGAGCGTAGCTGGCGAGTGGGTGAGTAGACCGACAAAATTTCAGTAAGATAGGAAGGGCATGAGTCGGAAGAGAAGTTGTGACAGAGAATGGCCAGTTTTTAATCAATTCGGGCTTGTATAGGTAGGTAGGTTTTAAACGTTATACTTATGTGTACAGTAATGTTATCTCATTTCTTATCTTGGGATTTCTGTCACGATCAGTGTTTTGTCTGGAACATTACTTGTTATGTGTTATGTTACCACACGTTCTTTGAAATAGTCATGCAAAACGTTGATATAGACTTCTTAAAATAAGAACGTTTACCAATGACAGGCCATTCCCGTAATCAGCAGCCCAGTGTAGTTCCTTCACAGATCAAAGGTGTCTCGTTAGATGCAATAGACTCGTTTACAAGTTTCCTTTATTGTGAACTCTATTCAGTGCCAACGGAATCAAGTATACAATAAAAAAGAAGATTTCTCTAACACCCAAGAACCGTACAATGCTGAATGGATATTATTTCAAATATAACACACGACAAATGAAGCGGTAAATCGTTCGTGATTCATGACAGTTCACAAAATGACTTTGCTATTTATCTTCGCCATCACATCTATAAAATAAGGTTTCGGGGAGCTTAATTTTATGTTACGTGTATGTGTTACGAAAACCCGCAAGAAATCATACTGTGTTACTTACTTTCCCCAATACTGACTTCGTGTCTGTCAATTCACATTCATATCAATAATGCCATGTCCAACAATGATAAATGAATAATGTTTCAGGATGGAAATCTCAAGAATCTCGCTAAGGGCCATATAGTGAAGAAAAAAGTTGAAAGAGGTACAGTTGCCAGTCTCATAAGGAGCTTACACATTGGACCTGACGACCATGCCACAAATCTGGCGCAAGCTTTCATAACGTATGAACCCAGTACTGATGGACGAGGGGTCGAAACGGGTGCAGCAGCACAACCTCAACCGAGTTTATCTAGAGGTCAGGATCAGTTCTTATAATCTGTTGTTTTTCTACTCTATCTTAGCGTTTGTAATAATGTATACAATTTAAACTGATTCAATGATATGCCAAATATAATTTATTTTTTATTTAATGCAACTACTTTTAGATGTGCCTCTTGTGGATAAACACATTTTTATCAGCTACAGTCACAAGGAACAAGAAATTGTCTTCAAAATCTACAGAAGTTTGAAGGTAAGTTTCAGATAGTATAACCCTTCAAATATCCTAACAGCGATTATGTTTTATAGGAACGCACTCTTTACACAACCATTGAACGCTGTATCAGATATATTCAAAATCTAATTACATTCCTATTCATGTCCAATAGAGTCGTTTGACAGCAATTGCTTAATGCTGAAATGGCATCACAACATATAGCAATATAACATTTTAATGACATTTCATATCCCTAGCTGCCTACTGGAAAATTCTCTTTTTCTTTGGAAACATCACGTCGATCTGTGTCTCCTTAGTTGTTGTGCAACGTTTTTCAAGTAGCAAGCACCAGTGACACCTTGATCAAAGGGTCTGTGGGAGCTTTCGGTCCTGGAGAATATCTCGCTCCCAAAACAGCAAACCTTATATGTTCCCATGAAAAGTCAACAGGGAAACTGGTGTAGAAAAAAAAAGAAAGAAAACTTCCAGGACATCATTGTATAGGAAAATGTCCAATATATATTTCCTCCGCAATGTGTACACTAAAATATTACCAGCACCAGTCTTAGTTAACTCTTATGTTTAACCAAAAAGAAACAGTGAACGCCTCGCGAATGATACACGTTTAATATTGACAACAGGTTTCTGTTTACATGACAATTCATGGTGATAACTAGCTCAGGCCTTAATTTTATTTTTTTATTTTTGGTGCCATAGTTCTCTAAGTATCACAAAACAAATTTCCAATCCCTACGCTATCGTTTCTTTTGTCATCAAATAGGAATAGTTCCAAGTAAAATATCATTGATACCTTTTAAGTTTCTGAAATATAAAAAAAACTTAAAACATCAAATATTTTTGCAGAGATAACTATATTTCATTTTTTCCTGTATCGATCGACAGGCAAAAGGTTACAACTTGTGGATAGACGAACATAATATGGGAGGCAACCTTCTGAGTGAAATAGCCAAAGCTGTTACAGATTCCTGGGTAGTCCTATTGTGCATATCCAGCAATTACCAGGAGAGCCACAACTGTCGTCACGGTATGAATCGTTCATTCTAGGATGGTTGATGAAATAGTTTATCAGGCATGGGCGGTCGGCTGATGTACTGAGAGCCACGGGTTCGAATCTGTGTGAAGGCAGGGATTTTTCCCCATGGCTAAGGGTGACCTTGTGTCCACCGAGCTGCAAATGGGTACCTGACACTAGTAAGAGACGCAAATTTGAAGCAAAAACACAATCCCATCATCCCGTGGCCTTTGAACGCTGATCACTTGCAATATGCAATCATAGTCTGTGGGTTCAAAGGACACAATAATCGTCTGTTCAAAAACAACTTCTGCAATGATAAAAAAAAATAATTTAACAAAAAAATACGTATACCCATTCAACATTACCTCTTTATGTATTATTAATGCATACACATTTGAGACTATTCGATAATAAATGCTAATTATTTATAAAAATATTTACAGAAGCTGAACTTACATTTACTTTGAAAAAGGAATACATGATAATTAAGTTACAAGAAAGATTTCAGCCTATTGATTGGTTGGCGACAATAGTTGGGGCAAAAATTTACTATGACTTTAGCAAAGAAACACCTTACGCAAAAACTCTGCAGGTATGTGATTCTTAAATTAAATGTGTTATTGCGTGTTTTCTTTAACAAAAATAAGTTAAAAGCACTCTTAAATAATTTATATTTGGTGATAAATTAACAATAAAATATTTAATTCATTTCGTGTATACAATCATTTCGTGTATTTATATTTTTATTTAATAATCTAATTTTGATATTTTGTTTTAGAAACTAACAAATGAGCTGGAGAATGTAAAAGAAAAAGTTAGTAAAACTAAAAATATCCCAAAGTAAGCAAATCATTTTTTAATATATTTCTTAACAAAGAATAGATGCTGAGTTGAGCAAAAAATAATTTATAAAGATTGTATACAAATCTGAAAAAAGCACTAATATCTCTTATAATTTATCGATAACTTTTGAAAGCGCTATATTCATTATATTCCATGGGACAATTGTGTAAATGCGACAACTTATTAAGTTAAACTCTTTAAATATATGCATTAGAGATTTCAGAACTAAGAATTAATTTTTTAATTCTGTTTTAATTCTGCTCTGCTATTTTTTCGCTGTTTTCTATTCCTTAATTTTTTTAAAACATTTTTCAGGACAGTAAAAAAGAAATGAAGCTCTTATTCCAGAAAATTTGCTGAGCATGAAGAAATTTCACACAGTGTCATATAAATCAATTCTAAAGTGACTTTGACGTGGCCTCATATCCAAATGATGCAAGCGTTGGTTTAAAAAGAAAAACAAAGTTGTTGATTTCAATCTTTTTAAATAAACCCATCTTTTGTTTTGTTTATTTAAAAAACTACATCCCATTTTTTATCAGCTATTAATTAAACATTTATTTATGGTACATCAAACATTTGTAATATGTGAATCACGTTTTCGTTTGAATGAACATAAATAATTATTTTGTTCATTATACTGTTTACATTACAATATTTTTCCACGGGAATATTACTGTAACTTCCAGCACTCTCAGTCAATGTAACTAAAAGTAAGCTACTAAAAATTACCTAAATTCACGCTGTGTGAGATCATTGACGATATTTGGTCTGTAATATTTTATTTTAAATCCTTCAATTGTCGCAAATCGCTGACAGGCTTATAATTGAATTAACGCTTTTTGAATTGACAGATGTCCGTATTTATGAAATAAATGTCAAAAGTGTCCTATTTAACGAGTGCTGCATATGCACTGCATACAACTTTAAAAAGCGTCATTTCAATGTCTGAGAAGGTGGTGTAGTAAGATGTCTGGTGACTGACCTGTCGCAAGCTGGAGAGCATGCATTATTTTGGCCGTTACAGTGTTTATTTCTTTGTTCGCTGCCATTTGTTTGAATTTTGTTGATACAATATGACGGCAGTATTATGTCTGTTACTTTGTTCTTTATTGTTGGCTGCAATTTTTATTGTTATTTTAGTTTTGTTTATAAAATATGGCAGTGAAACACAGTATAGTGCCTTATTATTTTTCGTTAAATTTATTCGCATTTTTATTTTGCAATATGGACCTTCGAGTTGAAAATGGGCATATGAAAGGCGCACAAAAATTACCTAAATAATCTTAAAAGCATGATTGGCATTGCCTTTTGCTGTTGCCTTTGCTTCTTCCCGTTCGTATATACTTTCTTTTGTTGTATTATTACTTGGAAATTGTACAGGGCAGTGCGCTACTCAGTTACGCTGTCAATGGAATAAGTGTGAATCGGCCATACATTACCCAATATGCAATCAAGTTTTAAGATTTTATGAGTTAATAGTGATTTCATAAAGGTTTTCGGATGTATGGTAAAAGGGGAGACATTTATTAAAAATTTACGAACAGAACATGGGTTACGCGTATTGATGGGGTAAGGGAAGGGGTATTATTCGCCAGTGATACTTCTAATAACTGATATGTTTTGGGAATGCGTTTATTTTCAAATTGCCTACATTTGAAGTGTCCATTTTGAAAAAGTGTGATTTTTTTCAATACATTTTTTTTTCCTTTTTGTTTTACATTGTAAAACGTATCCTGGTTCATTCCAGTAAATAACATTCATAAAGATTTACGTAATTAAGTGTAATTAATTATTTTTTTAAATTATAAGGATTATATAATTATGTTTTTTAAAGTGTGAAATCAATATTTCTCAAATAAAACTATATATATATATATATATATATATATATTATATATATATATATATATATATATATATGTACATTTTTACACAGCCTTTCATTGGCTAGTAGAATGTAGTTACCAAGTGGGATATTACTGTACATTTGAGTCCCCTTACCTAGTTCAGTTAAGCTAACAAAAATTTGCTTTCTGATTAAAATTTTTATTATATAACCGTGCAGCACTTGTTTATATTCTACCATTATGAACTTTTGTGATGCAAAAATAATGTCAATGTATATATATATGACTATGCGATATTAATTAATATATTGTTGCGTGCTCTATAGTTAGCATCTTTTGTTCTAGGTCAATAAACATTAGATAATATACTAGTATTGCAGATATTGATTTCGTATTACAAGCATACAAATTCAAACGCACATATAATTTCATCATATGTAAATACCAAAACTTAACTTTTTTGTAATACCTTCTATTTTATTGTTTTATTTCGGTGTGTGGAATTGCCTCATATGTAAATATGTTAAATAAAAGTCGATTCTTCTATTTTTAATCACAATTTGTGTATAATGTTAAACTTTTTCGATTAAAATTATAACAAAATTATGTCAGAATGAAATACTATGACAATTTAAATCATTAATTAATTTTTTATTGATTTTAATTGCTGCAAGAAAAAATACCAAAATGTAAATGTTTGAAAAATACACTTTAACCTACAGTAAGCGTTGATGTTATGTTTTTAACTATACATTATTCAGGGTCGGATTAAGACTGCACGGGGCCCCTGACTGCAATTCAAACTGGGGCCCTATCCAGCCAGCGTCTCTTTAAATAACATGATTGCTAGCAGCTAAACCTTTTGTCAAAATTAAGTCTGTTACTTGTTATTAAATAGTCCATTGGTTCCTTGCTCATAATTTGTCTGTACTACAGGATTGGATTCATCAAATAACCGAACACGAAGAAATAACTGTTTGTTAACTTTGTATAATAGTTGACAAGTATTAAGATGTATATATATATATATATATATATTAAAATATAAGACAAAGACAGAAAGAAAAGTGTATTTTAACGGTTTTTTTTAAAGAACAAACAGCTAATATCTTTTCAATATTCTTATAGAACAAAATTGATATTTATCGGTTAAATCCTTCCATATTTGAATGGTACATTATTAAAAAGTATACTAAATTCATTTTGTTTTTATTTAATGAAAATGAATACCTTTCATATATTGAAGAAAAGCCTCAAAAGATTTATTTCAGATGGATGACGACAATGATTCAGATATGTTCTAATTAATAATTCTCTCTGTTTGACAAAATCTTTTCAGTCGGATTACTATAATAATAATGTTATGGACATTTAATATTGATGTTTAAGACATGTCCATGTTTTAAATAGATTTTGATGTTACAGTTTCCCCCAGATGAAAGATTATTTTTGTTAAGGAAGTTGGTTGGCGAATGGTGAATTTATGTACTTACGGTATATTCATGTATTTAAAGAAATGGGGTAGACCACCAGACGATGGCGGATAAGGTGAATGGTGGTTTGTGCAGGAGCGGAGTTAATCGATGGGGCTCCACCCTGTTCCACCATGACCCAGATTAAAATCTAGATAGCTTTTGAATTTAGTTTATACGCAGTGTTTTGGGCGGAGGATCATAATGTCTTTTTTTTAAAAAATACAAGCATGTGGGTCTTATTTAATCGTATCCTACTGGATTGATCTTGATTAAACTTCAATTGATAAAAAAAATATTGATGGCCCATATTAAATTGAAATAGAATTAAACTCAAAAAACAAACTGTTTTTGTGGCCTCTATTTAATTATATCTATAAAAGCTATGTGAAAATAAATAGGAAGATAACTAAATAACTCTAATGGGTATTATAATGAAAAAGACTCGATCTAAAATGTTGGTTGCTATTCCATTGCGTAACATCGTTGTATTGTAATATAGTGTTATTAAAAGTAATCGTACTATTTTATTATTTCTAGGATTTTCTATATAATTTTATAGTCTTATATTTAGTTATAAATCTTTCTTTTATTTGGAATTTATTTATAGTCATGTCAGACTATAAAATTAGTAGTAGTTATATGAGTAACTTTATGCTGGACTGACGTACATGAATATTGTTTGATAAAATTCCAGTGCTAGATTTTCTTTATTTTTTTTTAATGGAAACATTTTATATGTTGCAACCCATTACTTTTAGATGGCTTTTCAAAAATCTCAACAAATATACCATATGTACTCGTCCTATAGCCCATTCGTTGATAAGCCGACCCCCCCCCCTCTTTGGAAGAGAAAGTATTAAAAGTGTGTAACCCGACCGCAAGCCGACCACCCCACCCCCCACCCCCCAAAAATAATTAAAAATAAAAAATTAATTAAAATAATAAAAGGACAGCTTAAACAAAATGGTACACATTTTTTTTAACTACAAGCTAAATCGGTCATTATGATTGCTTACTTTGTGCTGCCTATCTTTGTCTTTGTACTCTTTGTTAGGCAAGAGTTATCGGTACTATTTTATAAAAATTATTTGGTAAAAAAGCGGCGAAAGTGCGTACATTAAAGTTCGTTGTTTAAAAAATAATTGTAAAATAATTTATTAAAACATTCACTAAAATAAATTAAATGATTAAATAAGGTAAGTGCAGATTTTTTATAAAATATTATAACTTCTGGTAGAGCATTTGAATCTTGTAGAATGTAGAAAAGGACATTCATTCAATATCCATGCAGAAATCACCTTTGACCAGCTCAAAATTTTACCACAGATAGATCTTGGATGACAATACATTGTATCAAAATTTCTGATAGATCGAATGTACAGTAACTAAATTAATGCATTTCTTAGTTTATCTCTATTCATCTGCCGTTGTTAGTTTTCACGTGCCGAGTTCAACCCGTTACCTCATCGCCGTGGTATTAAAACGATAGGCGGGAGCTGATGGGGTGTTTGGTAAAATAGATAGAGGTAAAACAATATTTTAAAAACCACGTTTTTATTAGTGGACTAAAAAGCATAAAATAAATAGAGGTAAAAAAGGATTTTTAAAGACTAAGTTTTTATAAGTGGACTAAAAAGAAGACAATAATTTAAAACTTATACTTTCAAGGACTTTGATTTACTATGACTAAAAACGTGGCGCTGGCGCTTATGAGGTTTTACATATGCATTTCAATCATTCTCTCACTTATAGATCTCCATTTAACCAAACACCTGCCCCACGTTTTTAGTAATATTAAATGAAAGTACTTGAACGTCTACGTTTTAAATTATTTTCTTCTTTTTAGTCCACTTATGAAAACGTGGTTTTTAAAAATCCTTTTTTACCTTCATTTAATTATCCTATAACATGTTTGGCAGGCCTTTAATACTTTATGTCCTACTATTTTCAATTTCGAAAATTAAAATTTTGCTTTGTGTCAAGTAGGAACATTTGGGACATTACTATTTTTTAAGGTATAAATTGTTAAGGTGAAACATTGCTAAAACAATTGTGCAATTCGATCACTACCAATGAAATTTAATAAGCCCCCTTTAGATATCTGGGGAGAACTAAATTATATCCTGGAATATTGTTGGCAAATGCTGAAGTAAATCGTATAAAAAAACTGTGGTCTTCTAAATGAGATCACATTAAGTTTTTGAAATAAATCAATTCCATATTTGAACACATCTTTTGTCTCATATACTTTCCAGCACGTCAGTTCTAGCCGTGATCAATCGACCGTATCGGTAGTAAATGTTTACCAGACTACGACCAAACATGCTGAGTCTCTACCGGCTACTCGCGATCAATGAACCATGACTTCAGGTGCAGTGTCGGTGAGAAGAAATAAACCAATACCTTCCTAGAATAACACACATCTCTGGATATGAGATTGGATATTAGAAATTGTTATCATAGAAAATGTCTTCAAACTCCAGAAACAAACAGCGAACTCCTAGAAACGGTGCTTCTAATAAATATGTGAGTTGACGTGTGTACAATAACTATGTCAATTTGTGTGTCAGCAAAATGTATTTGAGTTTGTGTGTTACGTAAATGCAAGTTTATGTGTTAACTAAATGTAAGTTTATGTGTTAACTAAATGTGAGTTTGTGTATTAAATAAATGTGAGTCATTGTGTTAACTAAATGTGAGTTTTTGTGTTAAATAAATATGAGTTATTGTGTTAAATAAATGTGAGTTTGTGTTAAATAAATGTGGTTTTTGTGTGTTAAATAAATGTGAGTTTGTGTGTTAAGTAAATGTGAGTTTGTGTTAAATAAATTTGAATTTGTGTGTTAATTAAGTGTGAGTTTGTGTGTTAACTACGTAATTGATAGTTTATGGTCTTCTTAAAATTACCTTAAATATTTTTATTCATAAACAAATTGTAATAAACATATCAATCTTAAAAATAATCTTTTAAATATGTACATACCGGTATCTGCTATAAGCATTGATATCATTTTTACCTATTGTTTGATAGTTGGCTTACATACCAGCATCTTTGAATACACGGGGACATTTAGTAACGAATTGATTTCTCTGAGATTGATCACATTTTTCATATTACATTTTTTTTTAAATTATTTAATTTTTACAAACAAATAAAATACGTTTATTTATTTTAAATGTATAATTATAAACATTTTAGCATAACATAAAATACAAAATACACAAACAAATTGTGCAATGAAAACAATATATTTGAGCTTTATTTTTAGACTGATACGACAGTAAACGTTTCGGCTAATGCCTTCATCAGTACAACATAAAATACATTCTTACAATACTTACATAAGTAATAATAATATTCTTAAAACATATTGTATTTTAAAATATTTTAAATATAGCATAACATAGGATATATGTTATTATATTTCTGTAAACCCATTCAATAACCAAAGTAACGAGACCTTTTAGAAGCGAAATAATTAATCACAGGTCATCATATAATTAAAAGTGGCAATGGAATGCATACTTTATTTTGTGTGCGTTAAACGTTTCACATTGTGTAAGTTATTTCTGTAACTAGTACCAGTGGTCTACAGTTTTTGATGAAGTTGTTGTTTGTTGGTGTAGTTGTTGTTTTTTAGTTGATGTTATTTGAAACAAATATATTTTGACGTATTTAAGGCCAGCTCAGTATTTATGTGAAGAAACATCTTTTCAAATTTATATTCAACCAAGTATTAAATGTATATCTACCACTGGCCATATTAGTTATCGCTTACAAAATAACAATCAACCAAAAATGTGTGTATATATATATATATATATATATATATATATATATATATATATAATATATATATATATATTTAAAATTATACCAACATTTGTTTAAAAAATCAAGGAACACATACTTTGGCTCAAAAAAGGAAAATGTGATAATTATTCAAGTGTGATCTTTTTAAACAATTAAACAATTACCTCATTCACTTAATCGTGTCCTTTTGTCTGATCTTTTTTTTTGCTCTTTTTTTATATGAACAAACGTACTATTTTTAAAATGTTGGCGTAAAACTTTGTAGATTTCAGTTTTTCTTTCCTTTTAAAAAATAGAATATTCTGAAACAAGTTGTTTTTTTCTAGATTTGTAGATTTATTCTAATTTCTAACGATGGCTGGCATTCATTTATATATTTTTTATTATAAAGAATGATTTATTTTATATTTCAAATAGGACCATTACAAAGAATGGCTCAAGTCTCTACCATGGGACCTAACTGTAGAGCAGATCGTAGAGTTTGTCAAATGGATTGCCTCCCGCTGTCAGACTCTACCATTGGACAAGTACACAACGTGGACAAGTTACTTGAAGGTTATTTCTAGAATGTATTGGACGTACAGGAATGAGAAGGAAATCTTGGGAAAAATGTTGGCTGATTTGGGGATAACCGGTGAGTGCCATCTGCATTCACTGCTGGGTAGTCCATTTTTACCAAACACTAGTCAATTATAACAATGGTCAATAATATCACAAGTCAATGATAACACAAGTCAATGATAACACAAGTCAATGATATCAATGATAACACACGTCAGTAATATCACAAGTCAAGGATAACACAAGTCAATAATAACTCTGGCTAATGGTAACAGTTGTCGATGCTAACACTGGTCAGTGAGACATTGCTATTTGCTGGGGTGAAAACATGGCATACTAATGAGCAGTATTAAGAAAGACTTCAGACGCCATGGGACAATAATTACTTAATAAGACTTGAGAAACCGTGTGAGAAGCTGTATGTTAAAAAATGTAAATTAAAAATAAGTTTTACAGATATAATTTATAAGGCAGAGAAAAATGACATTTGAAGAAATAAACTAATACATTTTTAAAAATATTTTTTTAAACTAGGAATCATATTATAATACTTTTTTTTGGATTATTTATAAAAAATACATTTAATTTTTTTTAATTTAAGATATCTTTACTCTGTCCCATCATTATATATATATATTTAAATTTGCTATAAACTGTTATTGGAAGTTATAATTGGAAATCATGAGAAATTTACTTACAGTTATTAACTAGGATCAACGCTGCATATGTACGCGCGGTCCGCTTTATCGGAACGTAGTTTTCTGTCCCTTAACTTTTATAAGAGCGGAGCCCGCAAGGGCATTGCCCAAATGGGCACAATAAATAAAGGTAAAAAAAAATTATTTTTAAAAACCACGTTTTTACAAGCGGACTAAAAAGAAGAAAATAATTTAAAACTGGTAAGTTCAAGTACTTTCATTTAATATGACTAAAAACGTGGGACGGGCGCTTATGAGGTTTAACATATGCAGCTCACTTATACTCTCACTTATAGATCTCTCTTTTGCCTTATAAATTAGAAATCTTTAATTTTTATACCAAACACCCGCCCCAAGTTTTTAGTCATATTAAATCAAAGTACTTGAACTTACCAGTTTTAAATTATTTTCTTCTTTTTATTCCGCTTGTAAAAACGTGGTTTTTAAAAAATCATTTTTTTACCTTTATTTATTTTATTCTTTTTAGTCCACTAATAAAAACTTGGTTTTTAACAATATTTTTTTACCTCTATTTATTTTACCAAACACCTCACAAGCGCCCGCCAAACGTTTTAAAAACATTGAGATGTGGTCACGGTGGGAACTCACGGATGTCAATAAAAGCCGACGGTACAGTTTCTTACAAAGACTATAAATAAACTAAAAAGTTCAATAATTTAATAACGGTACATTCGATCAATCTGAAATTTTAATACATTGCATTGTCATTCAAGATCTATCTGTGGTAAAATTTTCAGATCTCTAGGACCATCAGAAATGGTTCAATTTTACGTTGGCAGATTTGAAAAAATCTTGGACAAACAAACAATGCCCAACGAAAGCGAGTTAATAAAAACGTGGTAATAATAATAAATAGAAGTAAAAAAAGATTTTTAAAAACCACGTTTTTATAAGCGGACTAAAAAGAAGGAAATAATTTAAAACTTATTAGTTCAAGTACTTCGATTTAATATGACTAAAAACGAGGGGCGGGCGCTTATGATGTTTAACATATGCGGTTCACTCATTCTCTCACTTATAGATCTCTCTTTTGCTTTCTAAATTAGAAATCTTTAATTTTTATACCAAACACCCACCCCACGTTTTTAGTCATATTAAATGAAAGTACTTGAACTTACAAGTTTTAAATTATTTTCTTCTTTTTAGTCCGCTTATAAAAACGTGGTTGTTAAAAATCTTTTTTTTACTTCTATTTATTTTATTCTTTTTAGTCCACTTATAACAACCTGGTTTTTTTAAATATTTTTTTAAGGCTATTTTTTTTACCAAACACCTCACAAGCGCCCGCCCAACGTTTTAAAAACATTGTGATGTGATCACGGGGCGAACTCACGGATGTCAACAAAAGCCGACGGTACAGATGCTTTTATATAGACTACAGATAATTTTAAAAGTTCAATAATTTAATAACGGTACATTTGATCGATCTGAAATTTTGATACAATGCATCGTCATCCAAGATCTATCTGTGGTAAAATTTTCAGATCTCTAGGACCATCAGAAGTTGTTCAATTTTACGTTGGCAGATTTGAAAAAATCTTGGACAAACAAACAATGCCCAACGAAAGCGAGTTAATAAAAACGTGTTTAAAAAAAAGATTGCCACGGGCAACACAGTCTTACAAGTTGTGGCAGCGTGGTGTCCCCCTTTTTTCACCACAAATGTACCAGTTATAGGTCCCATAAGGGCAGCACCCGTTATGGTATCGCAGAATGAGTACAGAAATAAAACAAACCCGTAAAAACAAAGTTTTTGACTATAAATCCCTTATATATGAGTCATAACTAAACAGTATTGATTATTTTCAAACGCGACAAGCATTTACAGACTGAATCTGTCTTAACTCAACTGTGCTTCATAACCCTGGCGCGAGTTCAGCATGACACGTAAAATGTAAACAAAAGCACGCCTGTACTTCGATGGGTCGACGTCAAAGCGTCAACTCAAACTCTCACATGGGGAAAAAAACAATAACAAACTGTGACTTTAAATTACATACGTTATATTAGGATAAACTAAAAATGCATTAATTTATTTACGGTACGTTAGATCGATCTGAAATGTTGATATGATGCATTGTTAGGTGAGACGGGTCCGTGTGCCAAATTTCACCTCGATCGGATCATGGGAAGTGGGTCATTTTCGACTTTTGTTTTTCCGCCCGCCCAAGACAGAGACGCCGGTGAAGTTAATATAAGGGATTTAATAAAACAAACCCGTAAAAACAAAGTTTTTGACTATAAATCCCTTATATATAAGACATAACTAACAGTATTTTTTATTTTCAAACTCTTAACTCAGCTTTGCTTCATAACACTAGGGGGGGGGACTGAGCTCAGCATGACACGTAAAATGTAAACAAAAGCACGCGGGTACGTCGATGGGTGGCGTCAACGCATCAACTCAAACTCTCACGTGGGAAAAAAACAATAACAAACAGTGAATTTGAATTACATACGTGACATAAGGATAAAGGTACGTTCGATCGATCTGAAATTTTGATACTATGCATTATTAAGTGACACGGATCTTTGTGCCAAATTTCAGCTGGATCGCATGACAAAAAGTGGGTCATTTTTTACTTTTGTTTTTCCGCCCGCCCAAGACAGAGATCACGACAGAGAGAGATGACGACAGAGACGGCTGTGAAGTTAATATAAGGGATTTAAAAAGATGGTGTCTAGAGCAAAAAGTATCAGAAGCGGCGTACCCGACCAAAAAGTTTTAATTAAAAAAAATATTTTTTTAAAATGATTGTTTAGGGTGATCGAAAATATAAAGATTATGTTATAAGCATTTCAAACTATAAAATCCAATTGACAGAGAACCTTATGAAGATTTTGCTTCACTGTCAAACCGTTGGAGTAAACAAAATTGACAACTTAACTTTAACAAACAAGTGCGCCTATGAAGTATGCTGGAATTTTTCTGATGCAAGTGCTGAATTTTCCAGAGTAAGTACCCTCGAATGGAGAAAACTTAATTGAGAAAATATCATTTTACTATTGGTTGTAGGGCGCCTACGGTGCCAGTGGCGTAACAACGGATTGGCATCGGGGCAGTTGCCAAAGGCGCCAGCTCAAAAAGGCGCCACTAAATTTCTAATTTTTACATTTGTATTTAAATAAATACAGTCGGACCTCTCTCTCCCTCTAAGTCGAAATCAAACGGACCGGGAAAAAAATCGACTTACTGAGTTTTCGAGTTAGGGAAAATGGCGTAATACAAATAGGTGCAGATTAATCAAGGACAATGTAGATATTGAGAGGTGGGGGAACAGCCATACCGGGCTTGTGTCGGTATGGCAAAGCAAGTTGGCTCCTTTCATATGAAACATCAACTCCCCTCTTTCCTATGAAGCCTTATAGTCGCTATGACTGTCCCCCCCCCCTCTCAATATCAACATTGTCCTTGATTAATCTGCCCTATTACGCCAGTTTCCCTAACTCGAAAACTCCGTAAGTCGAATTTTTTTCCCGCTTGATTTCGACTTAGAACAGTCTGACTGTATTAGCAACACGCCAGTACGCCAGCTAACAGAAGCTCTGAGCTGTAGTAGGTGGAGTGTTACTTAAATTTATTTTAATTGTGAGTTATCACTGTCAGACTACGTAATTATTGTCATAAATAAAAATAGAGAAATTCAATTATTTTTTCTAACAAATGAAAAAATCGCAAAGCTGAAACTTGTCAATTTATCAAGGGCACAAAAAATAAATTAGCCAAGGGCACCAAAAATCTAGTTACGCCTCAGTACGGCGCACACTTTTTTTCTAAACCCCAAGTAACTTGTCCTGTTTGATAAATACGAAATATTAAACTTCATGAAATGTACACAAATCATTTTATAATTATAAATCATCAAATCCTCTTTTTACATCGTTCCCTTTTCCAAAATTAAAATGTAAGCTCAAACAATGATGTCATATAATATTTTACGGCGAGAAACACCACACGCTCTGTTAATCTCGAAACCAAAATGATACCTTTCTTTTTTAACTTCTATGGACTGTTGTACTATTTCCCTCAGGGTTACGGAGACAGTGAGTGACTTGTGCTTTTATATTGTTTACTAGCTGACCCACGGCGTAGCATACGCCGCTCATGATTTAGTGACGGGTGAAGACTTCCTGAAAGATGAAGTTGTCAAAATGGGGTGGTTTTGGGCAAACGACTGTGAATGAATGAAAAGAAGTAACTCTGGAGATACCCGCGGCGTAGCTTACGCCGCAGACTTATCTTCTTATCTTATCTATACAGACGCTCCTTCTATGCAGAAGATAGTTGCGTCCACAGACCATGACAGATGATCTGTTGGCAAGTGATGCAGCAATCACAGGCCACGGCTTTGTGGGTTCCACGCATTACCCAGCCGCCTAACTACATGTAGTGTTAGGTACCCATTCGGAGCGGGGTGACTCAGGGACGCCCTAGGCCCCGGGAACAAACCCTTGCCTTCACACGGATTCGAACTCGTTACCATCGGTACGACAGTCCAGTGCGCTGCTAATCATAGAAAGTGCAAAGAATGGTTGGGGGAAGGGGGTGAGAGTACAGACACAAAAAAGCAGCACTAAGTAAATAAAAAATAGCGAGTAAACGTAAAGACATGCACACTGGGGTTGTTGTTACCCGTCACCCATTTATTAACCGACGATCACTCGCGTTGTTTTGATTTCTTCGTGATGTAGTTTGTGTCCGTTCTTTGTCCACTCTCTTTGCACACTCCATGAGCAAGTCTGCGGCGTATACTACGCCACGGGGCGTCAAGTTTCATAATAATTATAAATCCTCAAATCCTATTTTTACATCTTTCCCTTTTCAAAAATTAAAATATAAGCATAAAAAATGACGTCATATAATATTTTTATACAAAATTGATCGCAGCGCCACCTAACAGCATTATTCAATACATACATACATACAGACAACGGGAATTATGTATATTGATATATGTGGTTGAAAAATGTGATCCCTACAATAGGGTAAAGATTGAGAAGGTCGCTCTCTAAGTTAGAAAGGTCCTTAGTAATACAAGTGTTGGGTGTATTGCAATGTATTTTAACAACTTTTTTAATTTCTATATTTTATTATATATCTTCGTTGACATAATAATATGTAACTAAAAGTGTAACATTTGATGTATATCTAGGATCTAGCTCACCACGGTTCAATCGAGTTCTTCACCAGGAATCTAAGGCCTGTCACAGACTTTGGAGAAGTGGATCCTGAGGTTCGGTAACAGATTTATTCTCTCTTTTTAACATTATCTTGTCTCAAAAAAATTATATAACTAGGTTTAATACATGCCACAGAACAAAAGAAATTAAATATCAAAATAGTATATTAAGTATGGAGTATTTCCAAAAAAATCCCATGCAATCTACATGATCACATTTAAAAACCAGGAGGAGTTAGGACTGTTCTAATTAATATATAGTTTAATGAAATAATTAAATATAACGTTTTACGATAACCCTCGTTATTTACTTACATCTAATCACATATTATTATTTCTTTTGCGTATGTATTCGTTAAATTTCCGATACTTTCAGATGATATTCTACTTCAAGAAAGCCTCCATCTGCATCCTTCATAACACAGCCAACAAAGACAGTGGACTCAAACAGTATTACAAAGATGCAAGGAGTGCAGAGGTAAATATAATCAATATACATAATTTGCAATGTATGTCACGTCCCGTCTGTCCTGTCCGTGACGCTACTAATTTTAGAAAGCAGCGCACCAAATTACTGCACCAAAAAAATAACTCCTTTCGAACGTCCGCATAAAATTGTTCAAGAAGGAAATAAATGAATATATTAAAAATAAATAAAATCAATGAAAGTTCTGTTTTACATTATCTTTTTAATCTGATGTGTATTTATTTTGAAAACTTCCGTCATTTTTGACGGGTGATACACAAGTCTGTTATATTCTTTCACGTGTATCTGTGTCGTTCACAGACTTATTTAGTAACACGCTACACTGACAACTTACTAGTAAATAACTTGTCTTATTCTTTTACCTTCCTAGCATGCTGACATTGTTTTCTATTTCAATATATATATATACATATGATATAATAGAACACTTCACATTGTGGTATACTATAGATAACACGTATTGACATACTGTAAACTGCACTTTGAGATTTTAATCAAATTGTATATTTTGATGTAACTATTGAGTAGAAAATAAAGTTTTTTAATTTAAAATACGCATGATTGTAAACATTTGATATTTCAGTAAGATATAATTTAAAAAGTGAAATATTAAGTTTAAAATAAAGTACAGTGCGTCATTGGTAAGTCTATTCATTTCTAAGGCTCTAGTGGAGTATTTTGATGCTGAAGATGAAGTAATGAAGGTATCGTCCATGCTGGCGACAGCTTACATCGTGGATGAAGCGGAGAGTGAGAAGTTGATGGATAAAACTGGTGAGTCTCAGTCCAGAAGTGGAAAATATTAAGGCAATAAATGTATTTTGTTGTAAGAATTTTGATGAAAGTGCATAATGTACTTTAATTTTTGTTTTTAGTTTAGAGTATGATATCATTACTCAATACCTAAGTTTGTTTCTTAAAATAATAGACATATCATAATGTTATTATTAGTTATATGCTAAATAAAAAATATTGTTATTACCACGTTTTTTTTATAATAACTCTTAATGAAACTTTCTTACATTCAATATGAACATAATTTGTATGCTTATATATTCGTTGAAATCATTTAAAATACAACATTTATTTGATATTGGATATTTAATTCGGATCGTTTGGATACATTGAGTGATAATTAATGTTAATTTCTGCACAGTTTTTCTTAGCGTAATGTATTTGTAGAATTGTTTCATAATAATACCTTTAAATTGTTTAATTATTCAAGTATTTAATAGAGATTTGTTATCCCTTGATTTGACTAACAGATACAGTGATAAGGAACTGTGTTGTCTGGCTAAGTGAAGCCATCGAGAATGAGGTAGACAGAAGAAACAAACAGGGTTACATGGCTTGGACTTTGATGTTGGGGCTAGCAAAACTGGCTGTCAATGACGCTAATAAGGCAAAGGTGATGAATTATAAGGTTTATAATTGTGTTACGAAGGATATGTGGATAGTACAATGGTAATATGGACAGATGTGTGGATGTATGGATTGATATGTGGATATATGGGAGGATATATGGATAGGTAGGTGGAATTTGGATAGATGAGTGGATTTTTCAATAAATGGGTGAATATTTGGATAGATGGGTGAATATATGTATAGATCAGTGAATGGTGGATAGTGACTATATGAAACAGATCTGTCAATATATGGATAGATGGGTAAATATTTGGAAAGAACGGGGGTATACGAATATATGCGTGAATATATGTATAGATGGGTGGATATAGGGATAGATGGGTGAACATATATAAATGGGAAGATAAATAGATAAATGTATAAATTTATAATTATGTGGGTGGATATAGTTAGATGGGTGCACATATGGATAGATCAGTGAATATATGAATAGATGGATAAATGTATGGATATATATGTAGATATATGGCTAAATTGATGAATTTATAATTAGTTGCTTGGATACGGTATATGTATAGATGGTTGGATATATTGCCAGATGGATAAATATATGGATAGATGTGTGAAAAAGTGGATATATGGAAGGATATATGGATATATACTTGGATAGATGGATAGATGTGAGGATATATGGACAGAGTGCAGACGTGAATTCATGATGAATTGACGATAAACATAGTCAACAGTTGCTTATAAAGTAGAAGGGTTTATATACGAATGAATAATATAGGTTTAAACATTATTTATTAAAAAAAACATTCTCATATTTAAGAACTATAAGTAAATTAAATTTAAAAACTTAGTTTGACTTGAAATTTAGAAAAGATTATTGCTTATTTCATTTAAATTGCTATGTTTTGTTACGTGATTTTTTTTTATTTCTATGTATGATATTTTATTTCCTTTTATGCCGTTATTGGCCTTGGAAAACGTAATTTTATTTTTATACCAAAAAGCCATTTAAGGGAGATAGAAAATGATTATTAATTTAATTTTTTTTTAAACATTATAGTAACAAATTTTTGTTATGGCGACTCATTTCTAATTTTTAATTAGATAATATTCTTTCTCTGTCACACACACCCACAATATTTAAATGACAAACAGTATCACTGAGAGTCTGTGCGTATGTTACTCTCATCTATATATATAAAAATCAAAGTATGTCTGTGTGTGTGTGTGCATGTCCTTTATAGCAGACTAAACCATTCATCCGATCGTCATGAAACTTTTTGAGACTGTTGAGTGCGCTCCCGGGATGGTAACTGGCAACTTTTTTTTCTAAATTTAACACTCATGGGGCGCCGGGGGCCCATAATGTCATTTTTTGCTTATATGAGCTATATAAAAATTAGTTTAAGCGTTAGCTACTGTGTAAATTGATGGATCTTAACCAAACTTTGTATATAAAAACTTGACAGCGGATATTAAAATACTATAGGGCATTGAACTCATAATGACCATTCTTTCGGGGCTGGGGGCCTAAAATGCCTTTTTTCTTAAACGCTTAGGATTTTATTCCACATTCAATTATTAACGATCTTGAAAAATAATGACAAATGTATCCATTATTATCCATATTGAAATGTACAGGTGTATTGAACTTTATATCTTTCCCTGAATGGGCCCTGGGGCCTTAAATGCCGTTTTTAGCTAATATGAGCTATATAAATATTAATTTATGCGCTAGCTACTGAGTAAATGAGTGGATCTTAACCAAACTTTGTATACAAAAATTTGGTAGCCCATATTAATATAATTAAGTGCGCTGAACTTCTAATGTCATTTTTTTCGGGGCTGGGGGCCCCAAATGTCTTTTTACGTATCTGTTTAAGATATTTTTCTCATTCAATTTTTAACGATCTTGAGAAAGATCTCCCTGATGAAACTGACCTAAAATGAACAGGTTTTTGAAATTGATATCTTGCACCAAATGGGCCCCTTAATGTCGTTTTTTCCCCCCTATATTAGCTATATAAAAATTAGTTTAAGCGTTAGATAATGAAAAAATAAATGGATTTTTTACCAAACTTAGTATATACAAACTTAACAGCCTATAATAAATTAATAGAGGGCACAGAACTCCTAATGTCCATTCCCTTGGACCTTGGGGCCCCAAATGTATTTTTTACTGAACGTTAATAATTGTATTCCCCATTCAATTTAACACGATATTGAGAAATATAGCTTGAGAACAATTTCAATAAAAAAAAATTATCACTCATTTGAAGCCGGGGCCCTTAATATTGTTTCTTCTTTTGTAAGCTTTTTAATTATTAATCTTTATCTATCTATATATATAAAAATCAAAGTATGTCTGTGTGTGTGTGTGCATGTCCTTTATAGCTGACTAAACCATTCATCCGATCGTCATGAAATGTTTGGGGACTGTTAAGTACCTACCTGGGATGGTAACTGGCAACTTTGTTTTCTAAATTTAACACTCATGGGGCACCGGGGGCCCTTAATGTCATTTATTTTGCTAATATGAGCTATATAAAAATTAGTTTAAGCGCTAGCTACTGTGTAAATTGTTGGATTTTAACCAAACTTTGTATATGACAACTTGATAGCCAATATTAAAATACTATAGGGCACTGAACTGCAAATAGTCTTTCCTTTGGGGCTGGGGGCCCAAAAATTCACATTTCTTAAACGTTTAAGATTTTATTCACCATTCAGTCATTAACAATCTTGACAAATAATGAAACATGTATCCATTATTATACAAATTGAAATGAACAGGGGTTTTGAACTTTATATCTTGCACTGAATGGGCCCCGGGGCCCTTAATGTCTTTTTTTTGCTTATATAAGATATATAAAAATTAGTTTATGCGTTAGCTACTGAGTAAATGAATGGATCTAAACCAAAATTTGAATACAAAAACTTGGTAGCCCATATTAAAATACTATAGGGCACATAACTTCAAATGTCCATTCCTTCGGGGCCGGGGGCCCCCAATGTCTTTTCTTCGTATATGTTTAATGTATTTTCCCCCATTCAATTTTTCACGATCTTGAGGAATATATCTATGAGGAAACTTAATTAAATGAAAAGGTTTTTGAAATTTACATCTTTCGCCAAATGGGCCCAGGGGCCCTAAATGTCTTTTTCCTCTTATTACTATTATATATAAATCAAAGTATGTCTGTCTGTGTGTGTGTGTGTGTGTGTGTGCATGTCCTTTATAGCTGACTAAACTATTCATCCGATCGTCGTGAAATTGTTGGAGACTGTTGAGTACCCACCTGGGATGGTAACTGGCAACTTTTTTTTCTAAATTTAACACTCTTGGGGCACCGGGGGCCCATAATGTCATTTGTTGTTTACATGAGCTATATAAAAATTAGTTTAAGCGCTGGCTACTGTGTAAATTGTTGGATCTTATCCAAACTTTGTATATGAGAATTTGATAGCCACTATTAAAATACTATAGGGCACTAAACTGCTAATATTCATTCCTTTGGGGCTGGGGGCCCAAAAATTCACATTTCTTAAACGTATAAGATTTTATTCACCATTCAGTCATTAACAATCTTGACAAATTATGACACATGTATCAATTATTATACTAATTGAAATGAACAGGTGTTTTGAACTTTATATCTTGCCCAGAATGGGCCCTGGGGCCCTTAATGTCATTTTTATCTTATATGAGCTATATAAAAATTAGTTTCTACGTTAGCTACTTAGTAAATGAATAGATCTTCACCAAACTTTGCATTCAAAAACTTGGTAGCCTATATTAAAATACTATAGACACTGAACTTCTAATGCCAATATCTTCGGGGCCGGGGCCCCAAATATCTTTTTTTGTATATGTTTAAGAGATGTTTCCTATTTACTTTTTAAAGAGCTTGAGAAATATAGCCACAATAAAAATGAACTAAAATGAACAGGTTTTTGAAATTGACATCTTGTATCGAATGGGTCAGGGGCCCCTTAATGTTATTTCCCCCCATATTTTAGGTATATAAAAAGTAGTTTAAGAGTTAGATATTGAGAAAATAACTGGATTTTGACAAAACTTAGAATATAAAAATTTAAGAGCCTATATTACTATAGGGCACTGAACTCTTAATTTCCATTCCTTCGAAAAAGTCTTTTTACTGAACTTTAATCATTGTATTCCCTATTCAATTTTACACGATATAGAGGAATATAGCTCGAGTACAATGTCAATAAAAAAAACTATAATATCACTCATTTTGGGGCCAGGGCCCTTAATATCGTTTCTTCTTTTGTACACTATTTACTTATTAATTTATTTATCTGTTTGCTATGAAACTTGGATTTTTTGTTTCACAGTTCCACGAAGGTTTCTTCAGAATTTTTTTTAAACATACCACTCATTGGTTTCTTTAAATTTATTCCTTTTTACTTTGATCGTTGCAACGCACGACGGGTATGCTAGTTTATAATATCACTAAGACTGACATTTCCTTGTATGGCACCTCAAATATACTTTTAACAATAAACCACTTGATCGTTATGAGTTAGTATATAAATCTGTTTATATTTTCTTGCATTAGTGTATTCAACCGGTAACTCTTGTAATTTGTATACATTAAATAACCTCCTAGTCTTTTGCTCAATGTTTAGATTGTGGAAGAGGGCGCCCTGCCTGTGTTTGTCGACATCCTGAATGCAAACCAGGTCTTGGAACAAGCTGCTTGTGTGGAGTGTTTATGGACGTTAGCTTTCAATGACAAGTCGCGGACAGCCATTATAGAATATCCTGGTAAGTATACAAAATACTGACAGCCATTATAGACTATCCTGGTAAGAATGCAAGCTGTTGACAGCCACATTCTGGTAAGTATACAGTATACAAGCTATTGACAAGAATTATAGGATAAACACTTTTTATTTTCTTCTTAAACATATGAACCTTAGAGTTTTTTTTTAAGGGCACGTCCACTATCATTTCATTCTAAACTTACTATAGTGACCTATATAATTTATTTTTAGCTTATTTTTTTATTGCTAAATTGATAAAAATGTAACCAAAAAAATTATAATACTTCGCCGTTTTTTGTGATGAATATTTTGTACGTGGCAGGGTTCTTAGCCTAGCGCACAACCATCAGGTGGCGAGGTGTGCCCCTCAGTTACCTATGTTGGGGTCAGGTCGTGCATCCCTCCATTTCCTACAAGACAGTAGGACTGATTGTGTCCAACCTAGTATTTTATTTCCCAGGAACCCTGCATATCTGGTGGGCTTTCCTTTATCCACTGCCTGTGGACGCGCTCGATGAAAGATAAGCATCCCCGTATTAATCCTTTATTAACAAATGCCCAAGAATGAATCTCGGGATTCACTGTCCTAACAGAGTAAGTAATCTGCAGTGACTCTACGGACAAGACAGAAGTCAATAGCTCCAAAGGCGATAGATATGATTTGACCACATTCTACGAAAACCTGCCGCTAGCACGACAAGACAAGCCATGAAATAAACCCTCAGGGAAAACGGAAAAGAGATCGCCCGAAAAACGTTTGTGCCGAAAATCGGAGACAAACATCAAAACGCTTGACCATACCTGGCAATTGCTGTAGAGACTGGCACAAAATAGAGATGCGTGCGGGCAGGCCTGGATTAACCCTTAGGCAAACAAGGCATGTATCCAGGGCACTAAGCGTTTGGAAGGCACCACAAGTCCTCAAGAAAAATGTTTATATTGCCCGGTATCCCTGTGTAATCAACAAGACATTAGCATATCGCAAATGTAATATTGAATCGCCCAAATTTAACCTTGGTCCCACAACCAGATAGGTAAAATACCTTTATTTAAATCGTATAGGTTTAGTGGCTGCCATAGAAAAGCTTGCATCGAGTGAAGATGCGACCATCAGGAAAAACGTAGAGGGAGCGTTGTGGGTCATACGAGGAAATAATGACAGGAAGGTCGCATCAAAAGGTTTGTGTCTCGTGCACTTCATAAAGTCAGTTACAATAAAATTAAAAGATGTGTTACATAATAAAATAATTGTTATATTTTATTATTATTTAGTATAAGAAGGTATTTACAATTTCTATAGTATACAATTGAGTACTGATAAAATTAACTTTAAAAATGATTTACTAAATCATTTCAAAAATTCCTAGACATTGCTGACAAACACATTTTCATCAGCTACTCGTGGAAGGAGAAGGAGTTGGTCAGAAAGATTCATGCATTTCTAGTGGTAATCTTTTTTTTTAATCCTTTATATTAACTCGTGGCGTCTTCTTGCTTGATTGATTGATGCCTTGAATGCCGAAAGACTTTGGATCGATTTTAACCCACTTCCTCGTATGCCAGCGAGCTGACATTTTTCAAGCAGACTCGTATTATATTGGCGATACTTTTTTAAAATATATTCCCGATCTGTAAATGTAAATGGTATTAATTGCTAATCTGTCTCGCGGTGCGCGCTATGTTAAACATGTGTTATAACCCTTTTCCCGAGATCAAATCGAGCTGAAATTTAGCAGCCAGACTGTAAAAGTTTTTTTTTAAAAATTATAAATCGTTTATATATTTGAGACATAAATAAAAATTAGGATTTTTGAAATGTCGTACGATGCGTATTATAATGAACGTTCGTTTAGTTATGTCTCGTATATAAAGGATTTATAATCAAAAACTTGGTTTTTAAGGGGTTTTTTTAAATTTAATATTTGAAGACCACTTCAATGAAACAAGCACAAAATGAACACACACGAATAAGACGTTAACATTTAGTGTAATTGCAGAACGCATTTAGTCTTTTCTAATCTTTTGTGATTTTCTGGAATCTAGACGTTGAACAATTTGTAGGTTTTCCTTTTTTAAAAAAAATCATTGATCAATAATTAGAACCGAACATAATTGTACAGCTCTGTCAACATTTAAAACCATTAATAAAAACTCGAGACTAGACATAAAAAATGGATAATGTTCTTTATAAAAGGAGTGTATGTGATATAATATAAGATACGATAACTAAATCATAAACTGGTTCGTTCAAGCTCCACTTCGCATTAATCACGCAACGGCTGATAAAACAATACAGAAACCGAACCCATCATGTCCCACCTAAAATATCATATCGAACCTTGAAATCATCATATCACCTTTGAGATGACCTTATCACTGTTGACTTCAGCCATCTCACCTCAATGAACCTTTCTCAATGTGTTACTCCTCAGGAAGCTGGTTACACCATCTGGGTAGACTGGGAGGAAATGGGCGGCTCCACGTTGGAGTCCATGGGCAGAGCCGTCGAGAACAGTTGGGTGGTGCTCATCTGTATGTCGGACGGGTACAAGCAGAGCCCAAACTGTCGAACAGGTCAGCATCGCCGATGTGTCGTGTGTTTGTTGTCCATTGGTTCTCACATTGTCTCATATTGTCCTTGCACAGTCAAATAATAGTTTACAGTCATTACATAAATCCATTATTTTTGGCCAGTTTAAAATGTCAATTTGCATTTGTGACATATTGGTTAATTATAAATTTAGTTTAATGGCTTTGTTATTGTTATTGTTTTCAATTATTTAATCAAATATAGATAATTTGAAACTATAACGTGTGAAGATGTGATTAATTATATGTAAGGGTTATATCTATCATGTTTATAAGGTGACATAGTCATGGTACCCATTAAAATGTATGAAGTTAATATCTTTAAATTAGAAAATCCATCAATTGGGCCCTGAAATTCCGATGGCCTAAGGGGCATCAAATGTTAATGAGACCTCAAGTAAAGATATCAATATAAAATAAACAATACAGTTAAATGAATGCGTTTATAATTTAAAACAATAACAAAAAAAGTTTGCCTCTGCCCATATAATATAAGAGTCCGCTTTTCAAAGGTCAGCCATATATTAAAAGATTGTATCTCTTGTTCTGTTCTATTTCTGTCCACCAAGAGGCCGGCTACACATACCAGCGTAAGAAACAGTACATCCCACTTCTTGTTCAGCTTAAATATCAACCTGATGGTTGGCTGGGGGCGTTGTTAGAGTCCAGGCTCTTCTTTGACTTCAGTGGGAAATATCCTTTTGACACCCCAAAACAGGTGAGAAACCTTTAAAAAATGAAATACGCTCGAAATTTTGAGACACTAGAACACTTGAAACACTTTCAAAAGCTAGAGATACTTTCGAACTATTGGGACACTTTAGAGCACTTGAGACACTCTAGAACTTTTGAGACACTATCGAAAACGTTTAACTCTTACCAAAACTTGAGACACTTTTAAACAATTTAGACAATTTTGAACACTTGAGACACTCTTGGAGACTTGAGACACTTTCCAAAATTTGAGACACTTTTGAACACTTAAGACACTCTAGGACACTTGAGACACTCTCGGACACTTGACACACTTTCGAAAATTTCAGACACTCTCAAACACTTGACACACTTTCGAACATTTGAGACACTCTCGAACACTTGACACACTTTCGAAAATTTCAGATACTCTCAAACATTTGACACACTTTCGAGCATTTGAGACACTCTAGGACCCTTGAGGCACTTTGAAAAATGTGAGACACTCTGAAAAGCTATGACATTCTCAAAAAGTTGAGAGAAACACTTTCGAAAAGTTGAGACACTATCAAAAATAGGAAACGCTTCTTCACAATTAAAACAGTGTAGACGTTGGTTAGCATTCTGCATGAGTTGAGATATTTATCAAGATCTGAGATATTGAGTTAAAGGCTAGACACTCCATGTTGTGTGACTCATTCCATGCCAATAATTTCTTGCCCCAGGGTCTTTTGAGAGAGTTGAAGGTCGTCCAATCTGGACGTGGTGATCTCCGCCAGACAGTCCAAGCATGTAAGTTAAAACAATACACGGATTGTACCGCTAAATGTAACATAGTTATCTTTTCTTTTGTCAACTATCTGGTGTTTGGCCCCAATGCTATATCTTCGTTGCAATGGTTTCTATAACTTTGGTCTTCAACAAAAACTACGTAAGTTGGTTCTATTAAATGTTTTTTCAAGGAGGGCGTCCAGAAGACATGAGAAATTTTACGGACTCTTACATCTGGGCCTCATAGCTAACAGCCACTCAGCCCCCTTTTCTCATTTTTGTTTTTGGCAGTGGACGTTGTGTAGAGTTAATATAACCTGGAAATCATAAATATTATAAACAGATATTAGATATATAAATTTTAAGAACTCCTATTATATAAAATATCTGAATAAAATAAACAATAACAGAGAATTGGTGGGTGTTTTTGAAATAACTAAAAGTGCATGACATATTTTGATATCAATAAAATTAATTTCCCTTATGTAGTTAAAATAAGCTTCTGTTCTTGGTGGATCTAAGTTGTTCACAGACGTACATAGCTGTTCACACATGTACACAGTTATTCAAAAATGTACACAGTTCACAATTGTACGCATTTGTCGCATTAAATGACTTGACCTTAATCTAATTTCTCCGTTTACATTTTCTTTATTTGTGAATGTACATTCTCTTTTGGTTCGAGCCGTTAAGCTCTTAGGACCCTGTTCATTTTATCGCATGCGAGCCTCATCAAGCGGGCATCGCCATAGGGGTACTCCTCTGCAGGTACCGTGACTTCTCCTTCCAAATCCCCGCACAGCTCGGGGCACTCTTCAAGTAGGTGAGCCACCTTTTCCTCTGTGTGGCCACACAGCCAACAGGCCAGTTCCCATCTAGTGTTAAATTTTTACAGGTAGCTTCGTATCGGACAATGCTCAGTTCTCATTCTGGTTATGAGCATCTGATTACTACGTCCAATTTCCCACAAGAAGTCACTTTTGCTCGGTCGCGGCATGTACTGGAATACTTTTCTGGTCTCTGCTTCCAGATGCCCAGCCTTGAAGCCATTTCTCTCGGAAATGGCCTTTAAGCCACGATCTGACCCCCAGCTGGGTAATCGGGTGGTTGGGTTGGGGCTGAGCTGACTCATCTCTTGCCAACTAATCGGCCCTGTCCGAATAGGGAACGCCACTGTGCCCACTGATATACTGAAGCATTGCTTTTCCGCCACGTGCTAGGATTTCACCTACTGTTTCCAAAATGACACTGGCCGCTTTCGACTCCAGAGAGGATCGACCCACAGTCTCGAGCGAAAACCGTGAGTCGCTGAAGACTACGACGGTCGTCGGGAAAACCTTCCTTCTTGCTAGACGTCGGCGCACTTCCTTCAAACCCCTGCAGATCGCCTCCAGTTCGGCGTCGTGACTATTGTATGTAGATCCGTACGCTCCTGACATTTCAGTACTGTCAGGTCCAGGGTATTGAATTAGTACTCCGTATCCACTTCTGCCATCTTTGAAACGTGAGCCATCCGTGAAGACTCTTACCACGAACCATTTTGTTTATTTAAATAATTTGATTTCAAATACAACCATCATCGATCAAAAATACTAGACGCTTTCAGTTTTTTTCCTTAGCAGATTTACAATCTTTACTTAAAAAGTATTACGATTTTGTTTTGTTTTTAATTTATAATTGTTGAAATTACAAAGACTGTCTTATTCCTAATCATTTTTAACTTTGTCATCTTTTTTCCAGCTGTTCCAGAAATCAAGGGGAGTAAACTCCAATGTTTCAGTTATACCAATGACGTCATCAAGGAGCTTTTTATCTCCAAGGGTTTTAAAGAGTAAGTCAGCATATCTATTTATTTATTTATACGGAATCTATTGGTTCATACTTACGCCCCATGTCTGTGATAATTTTATGCCTCTCTCACTTTACATAAGAAAATACCAAACAAATAATTAAACTTTGATATAGTTGTTTTCAATACCTTACAGATGGATGTGTGTTTTTTTTAAATTTTCAAGTACCTTTATAATTATACATTTTGAATCACAATTATAATTCAACTCTTCTCGAATGCATTATTTTTAACATTGCTTATTTTCATTCGGCTTGTGACTTTAACGGTTATGGACAAAACTAACATATACAATCTATTAAATTAATGACGGTATATATCAAAAGTCAGTACATATGCACGGCTCTCCGATGTGACGACAAAGACAAGGGTGAATTAAGACGAACTCAAAGGGAGTTGAGTCCATCCATCCTCAGCTCTTTCTTTAGAGACAACAGGCTCGGGAAATATATTTTTTTAAATTGATTTTAGATTTTATTTATTTTTTTACATTTATTTGAAAAATATATCATCCGTTTAATTTAATTCTGAATATTAATTGTATTTTCAAATAGTGCATAAATTAAAACACAAAAGTATCGTTATTTTCATATCTGTATAGCAATTAATTTTGTTTTTAATCCGAATGGTAACAAGGATTTAATATTGTATTATTTTATTTTTTTTGTATTCCAAATTATAAATATAATTTTCATCATAATTGACATTTTAACTGTGAATACTTTTGAGACACTCTCCTCCCCCCCCCCAACCACGCCCCCCCCTAAAAAAAATTCATAATAAAATAGGATTCTTCGTTGTGAAAATAATTGTATAACTAACAATTTCATAAATATATTTCGCTGGCATAAGGTTTCAAAATCGTTTGATGGTATTTCTTAAGAGTTGATAATTCATTAATATGTAGCCTGTTAAGGCTAACTGTCAAAGAAAACTGAATTTCATTGACGTCTCCTTAAGAACAATAGAGAACTGATGTCCGTATAATTAGATGTGTTTCAAATCTCTTTTCTCATTAATTATACGTACACACTGTGGTACACTGAAAATTATGTTTCCCCAAAACTTAAAATATATTTACGATGTAGCTCTCGACCACTGAGTTTCCACCTAATACTATATTGTTACCATCTCTGATTCTAAAAACTCACATTGCAGTCTTATTCTGTTGTTAATGTCTCCTATTCTCACCTATCACATTGCAGTCTTATTCTGTTGTTAATGTCTCCTATTCTCACCTATCACATTGCAGTCTTATTCTGTTGTTAATGTCTCCTATTCACACCTATCACATTGCAGTCTTATTCTGTTGTTAATGTCTCCTATTCACACCTATCACATTGCAGTCTTATTCTGTTGTTAATGTCTCCTATTCACACCTATCACATTGAGGTTTAGTTCTGTTGTTTAAGTTGTTGATTTTCTGAACTTATATTGTGGTCTAATTCTGTTACACAGGTTTCCAGAGGTATTCTCAAATTTAAACGGAGAGTTGCTATGGCAACTGAGAAGAATGCGAGAACTGGTAGGTGAAGATCAGTTATAGCTAAAAAACAGCTAACAAAGAAACAACAAACTTTTCTTTTTTTCTGACATAGAAAAAAACAAATTTTTCCTACATCAATAGTGATATCCATTCATATTCGACAGATACGGAGCTAACAAACGAAACACATGAAATGAGAATGTGCTTCCTTCATTATCTCATTATTTTTTATACTTACTTGACCACTGTGATATCTGCAGTTATACTATACAATTGACGGCTAAATGTTTGGCTATTATTGTCGTTTAATTTGCTTAAACTTGTCAATTATTGTAGCTTTAAAATGTGTAATGTTTATAGATATACTTATTAATTGTTGCGAAAGTCTGTCAACTTGTAAAGAGATCAGTCAATGTCTGTGGATAGATATCAATCTATGTATATAGCTATGGCTCAATATTTCTTTATACATGTTAATGATTTTCGCTTAATTGCCATATATATATATATATATATATATATATATATATATATATATATATATATATATATATATATATATATATAATATATATTATATATATATATATATATATATATATTCATTTCCCTTCTGTCCCCAGGACCCCCACAGTTATCATAAAGCTCTCACGAAACAATTCAACTTTACATTAATTGACATCCTTAGGCTTGGCGCCATCCTAGACGAACTTCATTAATACAAAGGTCAAGAAATAATAAAAGAACCGTATAATAAAAGTGAAACATTTGAGCATGTTCATAAATAATGCTCCCATGCGTGCTAATATGTACCGTTAAATAGATTTATCCGATACCTGTTTGCCAATTTCCTCATTTTTGTTGATGTCGATAATTAATGATTAATACAAGGTGTTATTGTTATAAGTCAAATAAAATGTAACTTTAAATTGGTTGTTAAAGTGTTCTTACTTTATGAAAATATTTATATTTAGATAAATAAGCAATCAAATCAAACACTTAAAAAATTAAAGGAGGAAAAAACTAAAAATGCAGCTGTTTCAATGAATGTGAAGTTCAAATAACATTACTGAAGATTAAAATAAAAACGTATCAATTCAGCCATTACTCTTTAAAGATGATACAAAACTTTTTGATGCACATAAATTTGATATTTGGTTTACAAGTTTCAGGGTAAACGTTTGTTTAATACACATATCCAGTAACATTTGTATGTCATATTTTGTGGGTCTTATCGTTTGAAATTACAGTAAGACATTATATTTACAGACAATAGATCATCACATGGGAACGTGATGCTTTATAAGTACTAGGACTGTGATACATTTCTTTTAGTACTTTTAAGTAAAATAATCTACATTTTATGAGAAACCATTCAAAACTTATGTGATTTTACTTTGCATTTTACCGTACAACACAATGGAGATAAAATGGGATTTACAACAAAACGTCACAAAATAAAAGGTATATCAGAAAGACAAAAATAAATGTTAGTATAGTTTATTTTTTCTGATGTTAAAATACCATATAATAAAAAATGTTACATAGTTAATATTCCCGATGAAGTTGGAATATATATATATATAAAGAATTTGTTTTTTTTTCTAACCTGGAAATATTTGTTTTAAAAAACTAATCCATTAAATTTCTGAGAATAGAAGCTGGGTCAGTAAACAACAAACACGTGAAGTAATACTTTAAAACGTGTCCCAATAAAATAGTCTTAAAAATAACAGAAATCCTTCAAAGATAAAATATGAAATATCTTGAATATTTTATATGAGCTCTACGTATATTGAGTATGACTACTATTAAATTCAAAGTCTGATGAATAATAAGCAGAGAGTTTGAAAATTGGTTCCGTTAAAATCGGTGGAAAAAATAAAGGAGAACTAGCAAAAAAAAATAATTTAAAGAATTTTCTATAAACCTTATATTAAAATAAATTGACAGTTAAAGTGTTTAGTCAGCCATTTCACTCGACAGTTAAAGTTTTTAGTCAGCCATTTCACTCGACAGTTAAAGTTTTAGTAAGCCATTTTTAATTGTCGGCTGAAATCTCAAAATGTTTATATTTCAAATGTACAACCCCACTTCCACACTCATCATGCAAAAGTTCGTGCATGGTACCAACAAATCTATTCACTCAAATATTCAGAGGCCAGTTAAAAGAAGAGAAAAAAAAGATCTCGAATGTCAATCTGACCCTTCGGTCGAAAGTCTCGTCTCCGCCATATATCGTTGTCAAATCTTCTTCGCACTTCATTGCATGTTGCCTCACACTTCAAGTGCTTGCTCGACGCTCGCCTGTTTTAACACACTTGCCTCGCTAGATTTGTATCACTGTATATTGTTGGCTCGATGTTTGATACAACCATCATCAATACGTAATGGCCAAGAGAGTAACAACGGATGTTTTTAAAATCTATAAACTAACAGTAATCGGTGCAAACTTCTTGAAAATAGAGTTTATAGAGATAACCTTTACGGAGCACTTGAATATAAGGGCGCATGGTTTAAACAATATTAGCCAAAAATCATCATATACATAATCGCTCTTCCTATGCGTGTGTCTCCCCAAAGGGACATCACTCTGCTTTTTTTTTAAACTTGAAAAATATAGACTTAAAAATCATCATCATTTTGGTTTCCAGATTAATATTAACAATGACGTCATTGTTTTATGAGGATTGTTAATTCTAAAATACTTTGTGTGCATTTCAGGAATATTTCGCAGCCGCCATACAACCCCAAGGCCACATGTTCTTTTCTATTGCAGTATTTCGTATATTTCTTTGTTATCCTTTCTGTCGGATTTCGTTCAGCCAGCTTCAGCAGGCTTATAGTCTAGTGAATAATAAACTGTTGACAGATTTTGTGTATTTTCTGTTGGGACGATGCAAAGCTACTGAGCTGACAGTGCTAGAGGCTGTGACATGTTCTTCAAAACAAAACCAAATTGTGCAATTAAAGTTCTAAGAGAAAAAAACAAATTTTCCATCAATTAATGTGGGTTGGATTGCAAATTATATAATATACTAGCGTATCACCCGTCAAAAATGACGGAAGTTTTCAGCTGAAATCTATTTATTTTGAAAAAATGCACTTTTTAGGGCGCCTATGGCGCCGACCTTTTTCAAAAGCCCAACTAACTTGTCCTTGTTTGATAAATACGAAATATTAAACTTTCTGAAATGTACACAAAGTATTTTATAATAGGGGTTGTAGGGCGCCTACGGCGCCCCCTTGTTTTTTTTATTTTATAATTAACCATCATCAAATCCTCTTTTTACATTGTTCCCTTTTCCAAAATTAAAGTATGAGCTAAAACAATGACGTCATATAATATTTGTTTACAGCGCATATTTAATTTGCACACCTTTTGATGCATTGGTGCAGTAATTTGGTGCGCTGCTTTCTAAAATTAGTAGCGTCACGGACAGACACTACAGACGTGACATTGCAAATTATATTGTTTAATATGAATGGTGTTTGTAGGGAATGTTACGTCAAATAATGGCAGTTAGAGGCAAAACTAACATCAATCAATGTATGTATAATTTATACCATTATTAATTGTGGTTGGAAGGCAAATGTTACATCATTTAATTGGGGAAAGGGGAAGGTATAAAATACAATCAAACAATTATTTAAAAATAAAAACAGAAAACAAAATAACAAAATCCTTATTAAAAAACAAACAATAAAAAAATAATTAACGAACCGGTAATACGCCTTCCCTATCATCTCCTAAACGTACATAAGATCTCCTGTATCTAAGTCTCATCATGTCAGTGGCCAATAATTAAAACACACTTATCAGATCCTCCCAGACTGCATTTGTTAGATCATTCCAGGCGGCGTTTGGGAGATCATCAGAGCCGGCGTTTGTTAGATCATTCCAGACCGCCTCTGTTTGATCATTCCAGACGGCGTTTGTTATATCTTCACGGCCGGGGTTTGTTAGATCATTTCAGACGGCGTTTCTTAGATCATTCCAGGCAGCTTTTGTTAGATCAGTGCTTCTCAAACATTTTAGTATGACGGACCGGCAGGAATTTTTCCATTTCATCAGGAATCGGTTAACTATTTTCACTGTACTGACGTAGTAGCGAAATGTTATTTATTTTATTTTACTTGTTTAATTGCATGTGCTCATAAACAAAAAAATTGAAAATATACTGTCGGGTTAGAAATTAATAGTTTCAAATAATGGATTATAATTATATTTTCTGTCCTTTCTTGATAACTTCTGCGGACTGGCACCGGATGGTCTACGAACCAGCCCCGGTCCGCTCAACACCACTTTGAGAAGCATTGTGTTAGATCATTCTAGACGGCGTTTGATATGTCATTCCAGATGGCGTTTGTTCGTTCATCACAGATGGCGTTTGTTATATCATCACAGAATCCGTTTGTTAGATTATTCCAGACGGAGTTTCTTAGATCATTCCAGGTGGCGTTTGCTGGATCATCACAGTGGGCATGTTTTAGATAATTCCAGATTACGGTTGTTGATCATTCCAGGCGGGATTTGCTAGATCATCACTGATGATCGTTGTAGATCATTCCAGACGGCGCTCATTAGGTAATTCAACACGGTGATTGTTAGATCAGCAAAGATGACGTTTGTTAGATAATTCGAGATGGCATTTGTTAGATCATTCCAAACGGATTTTGTTAGATCATTACAGATGACACTTGTTAGATCATTCCAGACGGCGTTCATTATGTAATTCCAGGCGGTGTTTGTTATATCATCACAGATGGCGTTTGTTATATTATCAGAGATGGCGTTTGTTATATCATCACTGATGGCGTTTGTTATATCATCACTGATGGCTTTTGTTATACCATCACTTATGGCTTTTGTTATACCATCACTAATGGCGTTTGTTATATCATCACTGATGGCTTTTGTTATACCATCACTTATGGCGTTTGTTATATCATCACTGATGGCCTTTGTTATATCATCACAGATAACGTTTGTTATATCATCACTGATGTAGTTTGTTGTATCACCACAGGGTGCCTTTTTGATATCATCACAGATGGCGTTTGCTATACTATCACAGATTGCCTTAGTTATATCATCACAGATGGCGTTTGTTATATCATTACAGATGGCGTGTGTTATATCATCACTGATGGCGTTTGCTATATCATCACTGATGGCGTTTGTTATATCATCACTGATGGCGTTTGTTATATAATCTCTAATGGCATTTGTTATATCATCACTGATGGCTTTTTCTCAGTATTTTTAATCCAAAAAAAAACAACGAAATCTCATGTGTTTTTTTAAATTCATATATGCATAAGAATCACTTTTTAAAAAACAATTTCAGAAACAGTCTCGAAAGAAACTGAGTGAGGCTCAATGAAAATATCAGAGACAATAATTAATACAATATCAAAGGCAGTTTCTGAAGAATATTAATGGCCGTCTCAAAAGAATTTAAGAGGCAGTCTCAAAAATTATATCACAGATATAATCACTGCTATTAAAACGGGGATATTTTTTTTAAATTTATTGTTTTATTTTTATTTTTTTAGACCAGTGTTTAACATTTTCGCATCAAGACAAAATGATTATGGTTGTAATTTTTGTTTATTTTGTTTAAAAAGTATCAATTTTTTTTCAAAAAAATGAATGTTTTGGTAAATTTTATTTTACTCTGTTTCTCTTTATTTATGATAACTTATATACCCCGTAAATTTTTAAGATGGTACTAGTGTTAAAAATATTATGACTTTTCGCTCAGATACATTCCTTATCTTGAGTTCGATTGCTACAAATTACTAAAACTGACCAGAAGCTAGATGTTATTGCGCCATTAAATGGAAAAAACTCAAAGCGGTTTAAAGTAAAGTACATAGTCGTCCTAAAGCAGACCTTTTTGGACAAAATCTAGGGGCGAAAGTTGGTGGGGGGGGGGTCGACTTATTAGCGGGTCATAGGTGATTTCTGCACAAGCATTGAAAATTGTGCTGTTATTGTAGATCACCAAGGTCCTTTTCTACATTCTACAAGAATTCGACTGCTCTACTAAAAGCTATAATATACTATCAAACATCTGCACTTACCTTATTTCATCATTTTATTTATTTTTGTGAATGTTTTAATAAATTGTTTTATAAACTTTGTTATCAACAACGAATTTTAATGTACGTGCTTTCGCCACTGTTTACCAACGAATTTTTTTTGGTTTTAAATACCGGTAACTCTTGCCTAACAAAGAGCACAAAGACAAATATATGTAGTACAAAGTAAACTATCGTATAATGACCGATTTATCTTGTAGTTTAAAAGAAATGTGTACCATTTTGTTTAAGCTTTCCTATTTTATTTTAAATTGTCGGCTTGCGAGCGGGTTACACACTTTTAAAACTTTTCTCTTTCAAAAGAGGGGGGGAGTCGGTTTATGAAAAAACGGGCTATAGAACGAGCATATACGGTACTTATAATATTGCATACTCTGGTCTAATGACGTAATCAGCTAGTCGTGCAGTGGAAGCTCACGAGATAGATAAAGGCGAGGTTTCAAATTTTAATGTCAGCAAGTCCTGCCCCCTCTTGACATCAAAACACTTCCCGTTTCCGTCCCCCGGACGTCATCACTGTAACAAATAAATAATATGATGTGGATTCTGCAAATGAAATTTAAGATTTGATAAACAAATGCAGCCATTTTAATCTTGAGATAGAGATCTCACTCAATTGCTTTCATTTATATCCTTGAGAAAGATACCAGGAAGTACAACATATCACGACTATTGTTATGCGTGAAGCTATTTATGTTTATTTCTAAAGTGTTTATTAGAAAACGGCACTAAGTGCAACGGATAGTCGAACGAACTCAACAAGCACTTGGTTATGATAAGACAGCCGGGTCCGCCAAATGACATCAAAGCAATTAGAATCCAGCGTATTTAAGGTATGAGAGAACAAGTGGGTGCATAAACCAGTCAGTTTTCATGAGTTTGGCATGACTGAACTTAGGACCATGATGCAGAACATGTCGATCTTTGTCCTGATCGTGATTGGCGTGCTATTGAAACAAGCCAGAGGTGGTGAGTAAAACACTATGGTGGGGTCAGTACATGGACAGAAGTTATGTCAGCTTATAACACTTGGATTAGCATACAATTTAGCGTTGTTGTTAGTAGTGTAGACTTGGCTCCCTGGCTAGTCCCTGGTCAAACATTTCCCTGCCCTTATATTGTCCACGTTTCTTACCATGTATTTAACCCTAACATTCCTGGCCGGCCCGAGACACGTATCCCAAGAAGTGATAAATGACCATGCGAGTTTCTGATTGGTCAAAAGTTACTTAGTTTATGCAAATTTCATACTTTCCCACAAAGTTATTTAGGTCGCTGAAATACAATATTTGCTTCTACCCCAACTTAATTTCCCGCCTCATGTACATCTACGCGACACGTCGGGTTATTCCACTGTCTTGCCCCCCAAAGTTGAAATACAAACCCTGTGAGATCGCCTTAGACCCGTCCCCTGGGTAACCTGCCCTAATCACTTGTACGCGGTTCTCCACAGTATTGTAGATCTTGAAGAGAGCTTCCAACTTAGTAGTTTAATTAATTTATAGGTTGAGTAGGCAATTGTCATTCCTGTCAGATCATTGCTATTTATTGAAATACTTTCAGAATGATACATATTTATTTTACATAGAAATAAGTGACGTACAAAACAAGTGAAAATACGATGAATGTAGAAATGAAGATATTAAGAATAACAACAATTTACTTCATTTATTTTTTCTTATCCTATATATATAACAAACTAGCAAACTACCCAGGAACTACTACTACTAAGGAGTGTAAAAGTTAGTCTTATATCTATAAGTGAGTGATAGAATTAGTAATAAGGGCTGCTTACATATGAGTAAAGTGCACGAAATCTTACAATATTCAATGTACAAGGGGTCCAAAAATTATAACCTCGATCATTATGGAGATATGTGTCAATATTTGTCAAGATCGTGTAAAATCGAATGGGGAATGAAGTCTTAAACGATTTTTTTTAAAAACGATTTTTGAGACCCCGGCTCGGAAGCAATGAGCATTTGGAGTTAAATGCCTTACATTATTTTAATGTGAGCAATCAGGTTTTTATGTACCAAGATTGGCAAATATAAATCCATTAGACAGTCACCAAATTTGAAAATCAGTTTCATGTAGCTCCTATAAGGAAAAAATCTACATGTTGGACAGGTCCTGATCCTAAATATTGTTGTTGCTTTTTTTTTACATTATTGCCGGTTACCTTCAAAGGAGTGTACTCAGCAACTTCTCAAAGTTTCCTGCTTCATCCTTCACGAGACCTTTTAAAATTGGTAATGAGTGAGTGGGGGGGGGGCTTTTACTTTTATCTGTATAGATACTCATATAGTATCAAACATATCTTAGATATTGCAAAAACTCTTCTAAAGTATTTTCTTGTGCCCTAAAGTCATCCATAGTTTTGATCCAGTCTTGCTTTGTTGATAGGGTACTATATAATAGCTACTGTGTCAATATGCTGGTTAGTTCAGTAAACCTATTCAACGCACGGATCCCAGACGGGGAAGAAGTAAGATTTGTATGTGCTTTAATTGCATGCGAAACAAGAGAATGTTGATGACCCCCATGTACATCTAAGAATTAAATTAAATTGTAATGGTACAAATCCTAAAATATGGAATTTAAATAAATTTGCCAATTAACTTTGCACATGACGACCTCCTACAATTCGTGAGACGCAAAGGGATGTACATCTCCTATCAAGTGGCAAGGCTCCTGGATCAGACTCAATTTCAGCTGAAATATACAAAGCAGGCGGCATGGCGCTACCTGAAAAGCATCATGAAATTTTCTTATCGATGTAGCAGGAGTCAATCCCCCAGGCTTTCAAATATGCTTCTATAGTCCACCAGTAAAAGTGGAAAGGAAATCGTCAAGCCTGCTATAATCACCGTGGAATATCATTTCTATAAATTGCAGAAAATATACTTAACAGAATCCTTCTAAATCGCTTAAATGAACATTTTGACCAGGGACTATTACAAGAAAGCCAATGCGAATTCCGGAAAGAACTTGGGAACATTGACATGATTTTTGCAGCAAGACAGCTGCAAGAAAAGTGCCAAGAACAGAACATGAACATTTCTCCATATTCATTGACCTGACAAAAGCATTTGATACAGTTTGCAAAGAGGGGCTGTCGAGGATTATGGCCAATGATGGTTGCCCAAGAAATTTTATAACTATTTAAAGGCAGTTTCATGATGGCATGCAGGCTCGAGTCCAGGACAACGGCGGGGCTTCCAATTTACTAATGGTGTAAAGCAAAGGTTGCGTTCTTGCACCAACATTGTTTAGCCTCATGTTCTCAGCCATGCTTACAGATGCCTTTAGAGGCAGCAATGAAGCAGTGAATATTAGTTATCGCACTGATGGTCACTTGTTCAATCTCAGGAGGCTAAAAACTTTATACAAAGTTGAAGTCAGACACTTTCTTGGTCATTTCTTTTGCTGACGACTGTGGCCTTAATGCTGGCTTAGGAGCACACCTGCAACTTAGCGTAGATGAAATTTTACGTGCGTACTTAAAGTATGGACTCACCATCAGTACAAAGAAGACAAAAGTTCTGTACCAGCCAGCCAAAGGCAAACCTTACACTGAGCCTAATATAAGCATCAATGGCAAGACAAAAATTAACGGAGTGAGCCATTTTACTTATCTTGGCAGCACATTGGGGGAATATCCTAGAGGATCTTTTCTTAAGCCAATATCCTGGATATCTTTTCTGCCGGAATATCCTGTCAAATCTTCTCTTAAGACATATCCTGCAAGATCATATCTTATTGGAATATACTGTTATATCTTGTCGAAAGAAAATATCATGGCTCAACACGTTTTACAAAAAAAAATATATAATTGCATTCAATTCAAAACTATCATATCTTAATTTTTTTAAAACATACAACGAAACCGACGGTGTTCAAAAAAGCTCAAACGATCAGCCCTTCCCTAACCAATGTGAGTTAAATCTATATAAAACTAGTCTAACAATATGTTGGTCAAAATAGGCAATAGAGGCTTGTGGCGACTGTGAGTTTCATGTCCTTACGTACTTCTCATGTTTCAAGTATGTAGGAAGTGGCTACGGCGTGCTGATTGAATACCCCCAGCATCGGTAAGATAGCGTCAAGCTGTCTGGACCGTTTTGATTAGCATCTACCAGTCCCAATCCTGAACTAGAGGTGATACACGTGGGTGGGTAAAAAGTGCATCGAAGCCTAGCTTTAAAAAAGTCCTTTCCGACCTTATTTGTCTTCACCGATTTGCGACTATTGCTCGAGGCCTTGGGTCGATCCTCTCTGGTCGGTGTCATTCTGGAGATAGTGGGTGGCATCCCGGCACGTGGTGGTAAAGTAATTATGCAGTTCATCACTGGGCGTACAGGCACGCCGCTGCTAGACAGTGCCAATTTATTGGCGATAAAGGTTTTTAGCTCGGCCCATACACCATCGCCCAATGACCCAGCTGTGTGTCAGATCATGGCTTAACCACTTCCGAGAGCAGTGGCTTCTCAGCTTGGCTTCTAGAGACATGGCTAGAAAAGTTTATTAATGTATGTCCCGACAGAGCAAGAGTGATTCCTGGTGGAAACTGAATCTTTTCGATGAGATCCTCATCACCCACATGTGGACTGAGCATTGTCCCTCACGAAGCTACCTGGACAGGTTGGACATCAAAAGGGATAACAGCTGTCGAGTGTGTGGCCTCTCAGAGGATACGTTTGAGCTACCGTTGACCGAATGCATCACGCTTGTCGGGTATCCGGACACGTCAGTTCAATCACATGCGGAATTGATCGTTACGGTGATGCCCGCTTGATGAGGCCTGCCAATAAAACAATAAGCCAGGTCATAAGAGCGTGAAGCTCATCTCCAGAATAGAATGTCACTTTGGTCACAACATAAGCCCCCCCCCCTTTCTTTTTTTAACAAAACTGTGTTCTATGCACTGGTCTATGATGTAATCATCGTGGCTCTTTTAATCTTCTGTCGTCGTCCCCCCCCAATTGACTGCCTAGAACCCCCAACACCCCCACCACAAAACCTCCTGGAAGTCTACAGATACTGATAAGAAAGCATCAGTTAAGAGCTGGGAAGCACTTAAATATTAAATGTGAGGTCTGGCTAATTATACAAAAAATTGTCATTTTCCTGCAAGCCATTTTGTATGTAGTCTTGTCCAAGGTAATGAACTCTGTATGACAAGGTTTTTTCTAAATCAAGGGTCGGCGAATAGGGGTAAATTACCCCATTCGGGGTAAAAAGGGAATTCTTGGGGGTAACGGGGACTAATTGGGGAAATATAAAATCCGCTAAATATATTTAAAATCCGTCATGTGTACGTGTACGCTTGGAAGATAAGCCCACTACTGAACCTGCTCCTTCTATAAAACAAATTCTATAGATTCATTAAATTCAATGGTATTCAGATTATGAGATCACTGATGTCATTAGTAATGCGCACCTTCTGGTATATGCTCGCTGGAAAGGTTTTCAAATAATTGAAGATGGTTGGGTACGTGGTGCTTCAGCTTTCGCCAGAGAGATGAATCCCAAAATTGAAGTCAACGATTGTTAAGCTCTGAACTGGAGGACGTCACGCATAATATCCAGAACGTAAATTTCATTAAAGGATATGCTCTGCAAACGCGACTGTTTCGTGATTTATGTAAAAATGGTGAGACTGAATATACAGACCTACTGAGGTACAGTGGCTTCCCCGCGGCAATGTTCTGAACAGAGTCTGGGCCCGGAAAACTGAACTTCAAACATTTCTGGCTGGTAAAAAGCATGCTCTGGCAGAGAAGTTTACGAACTGTTATTGGGGTGCATATCTCGAATACTTAGCTGATATTTTTAGCATATGAATGTGTTGAGCAAAGAATAGCCGGTATAATCTCAACCAGAGAAAATATTGTCGTATTTGGATTAAATATTTTATATCGCAAACAAAAAGCAGAATAAAACAAGTACGCGACCTTTTTTAAAGATTGTCTTGTACTAGGAAGATTGTGTAAAAATAACTTTGAACCTTGCACATGAGGAGGTCTTCAAAAAGTTTTTCCTTTTATAACAACGTACCTTTGTGAACAAGGATTTTCCACTCTAGTGAATATAAAACAAAGCTGCGAAATTAATTGGACCCTGAACAGAGCCGTCTTTACACCAGTTTGGGCCCCCGGGCAAAGAAATAGTGTTCGGTCCCTTCCCCGCAAGAATAAAAAAAATAAAAAGACATAATATATATAAATAAACATATTCCCATGGGGCCCCTATGTTTGTGGGCCCCCGGGCAAAGGCCCACGGGCCTATGCGTTAAGACGGCCCTGACCCTGAAGACAGCATCCAACTTGCCCTGACATGTATTTGTGTCAAAAATGAAGACACAATATTTTCTCACAGAACTGAACAATAAAGACATTTAAAGAGGAAACCTCTGTGTTTTATATTAATAATTGATTATATTAATTGATATTATATTAATAATTTCAGTTAGTTTTTTAGTAACTTTGTGCTTATCCAATTGTATCACATTATGTCCGATTCATCATTATAATTGACTGACCAGTGTCTATAGGCCTATAACCGTAGTTACAACCATTGTATTCAATTGTAAACTTTTATTATTGTATCAAATAAATTCCCTCTGATTTATGGATCCTCCATGTCGTTTTTTGAGTTAAAATATCTACGCATAATCCCTTTAAGATTCATTTCTAGACATTGTAGACATTCACCAGATTCATTTACGGCTGGGGCTTAGCCCCAGACCCTTTGCAGGGGAGGGTGAGGGCTTAAAAAGCTCTCCCAAACAACCGAGTCATGTGGGTAGGACCTCGCGCCTTTGGGGTTAACGACAACAAAAACTTTTATATAATTTGGAGTAATGGGCAAAAAAATTCACCGAACCCTGGTCTAAATCAATTAGCTCTGTGTGGCACGGTCTTGTCTAAAGTAATCAACTCTAACGGTCTAGTCTAAAGTGTTCAACTCTCACTGTTTAGTCTAAAATAATGAATCCGCGCGGTATACTTTTACAGTAAGAAAACAAAAACCAATGCCTTAGAGAAGCCAGACTGACCATGGAAGTAAAACCGTCTCCACCTTTTAGCAACCGCAACATTAAGACAGAAAAGATAATGAATTTTTAATCTTTGGAATTCTGATCAACCTTCATCTATTATGCCACCTGCCTAGAGAACTTTAATAGTTGTCTTTGTCCCCTCTTTCACAACAAAATTAACATAGTATCTATTACGTTACCTGCCAAAGTCACGCAGGTTACACAGGTGCTATATTTATCCGTTCTGAAGTTTTAGTTGTAATGGGGCGGGCATTTAGGAGACTCGAGAACATTATTTTAATAGGCTGGTGAAATAAATTAGGGTTGCGGAAATAAACGATTAACTTCTCGAGTAATCGTTTCACATTTTAACGATTAATCGACATAACACTTATAAATGTAATAAAAAGTAAAATATTTCGGCCGATTTCCGAACATTTTGGTGTTAAACTATTGACTGACGTGAATATTCAAAATGTTGATAAAGGTTATTGTGTTCATTGAGAGAAATCGTTTGCCTACCATGCAATGTTCCCTCTAAGTCTACGCTTCGTTGGTCCGTGTGCAAAGTTTTAAAAAAACAAAAAAACTTGTGTGCACAACGTCCATTTTTGGGCAATATTTTAGAAAATTTGTTCCGCGGTGATTCTAAACCTTTTTTAAGGGCGCCTACAGCGCCCACCTTTTTCAAAAGCCCACTAACTTGTCCTTGTATGATAAATACGTAATATTAAAATTTCTTAAATGTACACAAAGTATTTTATTTTTAAAAAAATAGTTTTAATTTTTTTTTGTCAAAAGCCCAAGTAACTTATCCTTTTACGATAAATGCGAAATATTCCGGAAATGTACACAAAGTATGTATATAATATAGGTTGTGCTGCGGCGCCCACTTTTATTTAGGGAACCTACGGCGCCCACTGTTTTCAAAAGCCCAACAAACTTGTCCTTATTAGGTACGTAATATTAAACTACCTTAAATGTACACAAAGTAATTTAAAATAGAGGTTGTAGGGCGCCTACGGGGCCCACTTTTTTTTATTTGGTTAAAATCCCAAGTAACTTATCCTTGTATGATAAATACGAAATATTCCTGAAAATTAAACAAAGTATTTATATAATAATTTTTACAGTGCTAATCACCACACGATTTTTTAACTAATTTTAGAAAGCAGCGCACCAAATTACTGCACCAAAAAATAACTATTTGAGTCAATCAGCACTGATTACAACACAAATTTTTTTTAAAAGCAGAGTGATGTCCCTTAGCGTTAGGCATCAGTGATAATATATATATATATGATGATATAGTTTATTCCAAATTCTCTTTTAAAACCATTTTATTATTGTGCCTTAACCATTTTAAAAATTGATATCTTATGAAGCTTTTTGAAAAATGTGCAATGATTTCCTAAAATTAGATCTTAACTGCTTATAGAAAATGGGATAGTCTATACATTTTTAAATGTCATAAGAAGCAGATTTTTTTTTCTTGTTTTTGTTGTTGTGTAATATAATTAAATAAAGGGTTTTAATTTAGAAAATATTTTTTTAAACATTTCAGCAATAATGTATTGATGACTTTCATCTATTCACAGATCGATGCGATGATTATACCCTTATCAATGACGATTGGCGATCTGTGTCCAGTACAGCCGTGACTGACCGCTGTGACAAGGATACCTTTGAAGTTGGTAAATGGTACGCATTCCAAGTGAATGGTCGGCACTCCAACATTCCCACCGAGTGCATTAAGGTAAATCAAAAATGTTGTCTTTGGTAGCATTAGTATTTTAGTATAAAGGAGTTTAAAATTTCGGCATTAGAAACGTTCACATATTTTAATAAAGATCCTTTATTTCTTGTCTTAACTATTACGATGGCCTTTCTTTCCTTTTATTAAAAACTATTTTAAGGCTTTTAATTTTTAGAAGCTAATTAAAAACGAGGAATTTCCACCCTCAACAAATTGCCGCCCGGAACAGTTAATTGGATCCCGTTCAAAATGGGATAGGTTTCAGTTATTTTTGCTTTTACAACAGGAGCAGCTGTCAAATTCGAAGGATCAATTAACTGTATCTCCACATCAGAACCACATGCTCATACCTCTTGAGTCTGTTGGTTTTTTCAGTTCAATATATCAGGAGAATATTTATCGTATATGGAATTTGAAGTTTTAACAATTGAAACGTTTACATATTTTCGGATATTTTCTTTATTACTTAATTCAATTTCTTGTTTGGTTTCTATTTTATTTATTTTTTAAAAACTCATCTTTCTCTGAACATTTATCTTTCAATTTAATTAACGACAAGAAATTAGCCGCCACTAACGAAAAGCCACCAGGGCCATTTGCCCCCATCGCCCCTCTCTCACTACGCCTCTGAATCCATCATTATTAATATTTTCTTCCCTTTGATCCTTAGAACAACAAGTGTGGTGCAAAGATCGCAATGAGGCTGGACTTAAACATGTCACTTCCGGAAGAGGGCAATGTTATCGACGCATCTCTGTGCGGCTCTTACAATGTGTTGGGTAAAAAAAAGTTCCAAAATTTCTTTAGAGGAACGTCATTTAATTTTTTTCATTCAGTTTGAAAAGTATTTAAATAAGAGGAAATAAAAATATGCTCACCTTATCTAGAACAGAAGATTATTGTGTCCTACGCAAAATTATTTGGTGTAATTTGAGCTGCACGCAGAATATTCATTTCCAGTGGTTTATCTTTTGGACCATGTGAAAGAGATTTTAAAAAAATAAATGCGCAGACATGATGAAAAGTATTATCTTTAGCGTCAATAGCGTCAAACAACATTCATGTGCTCTGAGTGTCTCTTGTCATTTATCGGTTAAACTTCAGGTTTATTATACGTGGTTAGTGATTAACTTAAACTTCAGATCTATTATACGGGGTTAGTGATTGACTGAAACTTCAGGTCTATTATACGTGGTTAGTGATTGACTTAAACTTCAGATCTATCATACGTGGTTAGTGATTGACTTAAATTTCAGGTCTATCATACGTGGTTAGTGATTGACTTAAACTTCAGGTCTTTCATACGTGGTTAGTGATTGACTTAAACTTCAGATCTATCATATAACAAGGTTTTTAGACTGGACCATCATGTGGTGCTGACACTATGCACTCGAAGTTTTTGTCCAATTCTTACATCAGGATGGTCAAGTTCCTAAATCTTTTTGGTAAGTTCCTAAATCTGCTTGGTCAAGTTCCTACATCATAATGGTTGAATTTCTATATCTAAGTATCTAGTTCCTATATCATAGAATTTAAGTTCCTTTATCAGGGTGGTCGAGTTCATGTATCATATAATTCCAGTTCCTATATCAGAGAGGTCAAGTTTTTATTATTCATCAGTTCTGCCCAGTTCCTAATTCAGGGTGTTTGAGCTCATGTGTTATCATATAGATATCCTTCATCTGGCATTTTCAGATCCCATGTCAGGTTGGTCAAGTTTCCTAATCAGAGTTGTGTAATACCTGTATCATATAAATCCAGTTCCTATATAAGGAATGTTCAATAAAAATCTTGGTTATTGAATTATAAATGTTTTGCAATGAAATTGATTTTCTAATTTCATTGCTAGTATTTATTGTAATATATATTCATTGCTCGTTATGTTCATTGTTCTAACTTTTAACACTCTAATAATTCTGAGTCATCTACATTGTTTATTGAATGGTTCTACAACAGTTATTGCACTTGATTAAATTTCGCTATGAACATTTGGTAATGTTTTCCACATTACAGAAAGTAACTAGTGTTTTAAACATTTGGGTAATAAAATAACCATTAACTTCTCTTTATCTTGAAACTTCTTTTTGATAATAACTATACATTTTAGCGCTTGCTTAAAATTGTGTCACTTGTGAAAAAATGTAGTAATCATTTTTTTATTTACTTTTCTTAAATTTCATGATTGAATTATTTTCTTTACGAAGGTAAATACGACTGTTGCGTTTTGAGAACACCTGTGAGGATCTCTGTATGCTCTGGGGTCACGATCTACCAGTTTCCTACCAAGCCCATAGACAGGTGCCCTGTGGCTATCTGCACACAGGGTGAGGTGTTCCTGTTGTCTTCAAACTAAAACTCTCCAGGCTTCGTTCCTCTTTAACAGTAATAAGGGACACCACTGCTCCAAGGAGACGCGACCAGTTACGGACAACTGTTATCTGTTTTAGTGCTTACGTGCTGTCGTCACTTATGATGAGCTCAAACTCAATGAAATATTTCGGATCTTTTTATATGTAACTTATAGAGATCCCTGCTAAATGAAATATTTCAGGGGTTTTGTTCTATCCGAAATATTTGGACCCTAGCTAAATTAAATATTTCAGATCTTTTCACTATAAGATTTTGGGATCATTAATTAAATATTACAAATTCTTCCCATTTGAATATTTGAAACCTATTTTACATAAAATAAACTAGAACCCCCTTATTTAAAATATTTCAAATTCCTTTCAAATGAAACTTATGAGTTCCCCCTATATGAAATATTCCCTATATTACACAAATACCATTAATAACATGCAAAATGTGTCTCGAGGGGGTGTGGACCGAACATAATACCACCATCACAAGTGGTGACATCAAAATTCAAATCATAAAATTTTGTAAGCTACCGCTATTGGCACTTGCAGACTCGGGGTGGTCTATGGTCTACATCGTTAGTGGGTGATACCATGAGCCACCGCACTGGGTGACACCAACCCTTAAGACGCCTGTGTTAACATGTAACACAGATGATCTGTTGGCAAGGGATGCAGCGTTCACAGGCCACGGCTTTGTGGGTTCCACGCATTACCCAGCCGCCTAACTAGTTTTAGGTACCCATTCGGAGCTGGGTGACTCAGGGAAGAAATCCTTGCCTTCACATGGATTCGAAACCGTGACCATCGGTACACCAGTCGAGCGCACTGCCACTCGACCACCGCATCCCCTTTACCAATCAAACATAGAAAGATGCATTTGTTAGGGCGAAAACAACTTTATTCTTTAAAAAAACTACTGAAAGCAATAGTTATCTAAAAACGTTTAAATATTAGAATATAAAATTATAAAATTCTATAAATAATTATAAAGTTATTATCTTGTGGATAAGATCCTGACAAGTCACAGCCATCTCGGTCTGTGACAGCAAGGACGGGAGACATTCATGAGGAATCCATGAGCACGGAAAGTAAGTCACTATAGACATTTAGCACTGACTCTGAGAATGTAAGTTCTTATAGATATTTACCAATGATTTGCAGGATTTGACAAAATATGACTTGGTAGATATTTAGCACCGATTCTGAGAATGTCTAGACATTTTAAACTGCTGAATTTAACAAGTTAAGTCCAAATACACGGTTAAAAAATGCATTTTTCACATATACCTGTAAATGGTTTACTTTTATATGTGTTTTGTAGGCGTTCTCACAATACAAACATTCGTGCAATAAATCCTTGAAATACTATTGTCAACAAAATAACTTTAATATGCAAATTATATACAAAAGTATAATATGAGGTTTCACAACGTGGAGACATCAGCCACACATACGCCATTACTTTCTATCAACTGCTTTCGCGCCCTTTCTACCCATGTGACCTCTCTGTCACTCATCTCGTGATTATCACGTGACAATACCGTTATTTTCAACAAAATGGATGTATTCCAAGTTTTTTTGAAATAGAAAGAGCATTTAAAATGATTTTAAGAAAATATTCTTTAAGGAAACTACGTCAACAAATGGTTAGCTACAAATCAATGAATGTTAAAATTCAACCATTTAAATTTTAAAATTATGTAAATAATGATTAAGATTTTTTTTTCTTGTGGATTAGTCCCTGACGAGTCAACGCCATCTCAGCCTGTGACAACAAGAACAGGAGACGTTCATAACGAATCGCTCAGCAAAGAAAGTAAGTCACTATAGACATTAAGTGCTTAGTGTGCGAATTTAAGTCATTGTAGATATTAAGCAGTAAGTCTGCCATTGTAAGTGTCTATAGATGTTTAGCACTTAGTCTCAACATTTAAGTCTCAATAGATATTTAGCACAGAGTCCGAGAACTTATGTCGCTATATCTATAGATATTTAGCGCTCAGTTTGAGAACGTAAAACTTTTAATTATTTATCACTGATTCTGCGAATTTAAGTCGGTCTATATATATTAAAATTCTGATTTTTTTAAATTTTAGTCCCTATAAACTGTTTAAATAAATTAAACCTCATTTATACCGCTGTTATACACTTTACTAGCATTTATAAGCATTCCTAGAACCGAAAAAGCATTTATAAGATTTACGTGTTCTTAATTATTTAAAGAAAGCAAATCAACCAATAGTTAAGTACTAAATGTTTAAATGATAAAATTCAATCAAATAAATTTTGCACTCTATAAATAATTATTAAGATTTTTTTCTTGTTGATTAGACCCCGACGAGTCAATGCCACCTCAGTCTGTGACAGAAAGAATAGGAGACGTCTATAAACGACCATTCAGCACAGAAAGTAAGTCACTATAGACTTTAAGAACTTAATCTGAGAAATAAGATCATTATAGGCATTAGAACTTATTATTCAGCCGATATTGTTCTATATATATATATATATATATATATATATATATATATATATATATACAGTGCTTTTTTGTAAAAAAATAGGTGTGGTACTCAGTTATGGATTGCCTAATTTTAAACTACCAGTTCACACCTCGATGCAAGCTAAATCACAACTGCAAAGATACTAAATGTTTAAAACAATTTTATTTTATAATTAAACAAAAATAATGTCTCTATCATAATAACATCTAAGATGTCTTCATAGACTTTAAAAAAGCGTTCGACAGTGTGTGGCATGCGGCACAAATTCAACATTAATGCAAACTTCATTGAAGTGATCAAAAACCTGTACAACAGAGTGACTAGCGCAGTACTCTTCAACAGCAAGCTGGGAGATTGGTTCAAGACCACTTTTGGTGTCAGACAAGGATGCATACTTTCCCCCATCCTCTTCAACCTCTTCCTTGAAAGGATAATGACAGATGTGCTAGAAAAACATGTCGGAACAGTCAGCATTGGAGGGAGAATTATAACCAACCTACGCTTCGGAGATGACATAGACGGCCTAGCTGGCAGCGATGACGAACTAAAAGAATTCCTTGCAAAACTAGAGAAAACAACAAAGGCGTATTGCATGGAAATCAATGCAGAAAAGACCAAGTTCATGGCAAATAGAAAATTCACAAATGAAATTCAGATTAACTGTCAAAAACTCGAAGAGGTCTCCGCCTTTAGATATCTAGGGGCCATAATATCCGACGAAGGCTCAAAGCCAGAGATTCTTGCCAGAATGGCCCAAGCAACGGCAGCACTAAGAAAACTAAAACACATCTGGCATAGCAAGGAACTCTCCCTGAGATCAAAGATTCGACTAATGCGCTCTCTGGCGATGTCGGTCTTCTTGTATGGTTGTGAGGCTTGGACGCTCACTGCAGAACTCCAAAGAAGAATCAGTGCGCTAGAGATGAGATGTTTCCGAAACATCTCCTACACAGCGCACATCACAAACGAAGCGGTCCGCAACAAAATATGTGCTGTCTTTTGGCCCTTACGAGGACCTTCTCACCTCAATTAAGAAGAGGAAACTACGATGGTACGGATATGTGGCAAGATCTGGAGGTCTCGCAAAGACTATAATGCAAGGCACAGTCCAGGGAGGAAGAAAAAGAGGCAGACAAAGGAAGAGATGGGAAAACGATATCAAAGAGTGACCCGGCCTGTCATTCAGTGACTCCCAAAAGGCAGCACAGGACCGGGACAAATGGCACGAGATAGTGTGCAGTTCACGATGGAGCCCCAACGACGGGTTAAGGGATAGTTCACGTTCAAAAATAATAATAAACGTTAAATTATAAGAAAAGTAATAATTTTCTCCCACATTGAAAAAGGTGCCGGTACGCCGTACTGGTGCGTAACGTCACAAAAAGGCATATATATATATATATATATATATATATATATATATATATATATATATCACTAAGTCTAATATTTAAGTCTCTATAAATATTTATAAACTAAGTCTGAGAATTTAAATCGCTCAAGATATTTAGCACTTAGTCTGTGAATGTAAGTCTTCAAAGTTATTTAGCAATGAGACCGAAAGTTTAGGCCTACTAAGATATTTAGGATTTAGTTTGAAAATGTACAATTTAACTATATATAATTAACCGCTAAGTTTATGAGTTTAAGTCCTTTTTAAATTAAATAATTTTAAAAATCATTCATACTTTTATTATACATAACTAGGCATTTTCTAAAAATTTCCAGAACAGAAATAGCATATATAAGGTTTAAGTTTCTTTTATCTTTAAAGACACTACGTCACCTAAAAGTTAGCTAAAAATTTTGAAATGATAAAATTCATTTAATTAATATTACAATTCTATTACTAATTATTGACATTTTTTCTTGTGTATAAGACCCTCGCGAGTCTACGCTATCTCATTCTGTCACAGACAGATCAAGAGACTTTTATAACGAATCACTCAACACAAAAAGTAAGTCACTATATTCTTTCAGCACTTTGTCTACGAAATTACTTATAATAGACATTTAGCTCTTATTCTGCCAATGTAATTCTATATTGATATTTAGCACTTAGTCTGAGTAAGTTTAAATAAGTGGTTAGAAAATAGACTGGAAATCAAGTCTTTATAAATATCTAGCACTAAGTTTTGAATTTATTCCTCTCAAGATATTTAGCACGATGTCTGAGAACGTATATATCTATACTACATATATTTAGCACTCAGTCTGAGAACGTATGTATCTATAGATATTTAGCACTCAGTCTAATGATGTTTGCCTTTTAATTATTTAGCACTGATTCAGAGATTTAAAGCCTCTATATTTAATATTGATCCTCTAAATTTCAGAATTTTAGTCCCTATAAACTGTTTTAAAATATCCTCAGCTATACCGATATTATACACTATACTGGCATTTATACCCATTACTAGAAACGAAAATGAATTTATAAGGGTTACGTTTTCTTTATTCTTTAAAGCTCAACTCAAGTATTTAGGTTTCAAGACCTTTGCAGAGTACCAAGCAATAAATAGAGTTAAAAAAGATGTTTAAAAACAACGTTTTTATAACTGTACTAAAAATAAGAAAATAATTTATAACTAATAAGTTCAAAGACTTTCATATAATATGACAAAAAACGTTAAGCGGGCGCTTATGAGGTTTTATATATGCAGTTCACTCATTCTCTCATTTATAGATATCTTTTTTTTTCTTAATTATAAATCTTTAATTTTTATACCAAACATCCGCGAACAAGTAAAGAATATAACATTGTTATGCTTTCTTATTTTGGTGAGACCTGTACTAAAATAAGCATCGTATGTGTCTGACCCATCAACCAAATAAAATATTGGTGAACTAGAACTAATTCAAGACGGATTGGCCAGATTCATTACTCGGTAAAATATAAATCTGACAAGAATAACACCATTTAAAAAAAAATAAACCTAAAAACCATACAGGATAGAAAACTAAAAGGCAAAGTAGTTATAAAGCATAAGTCAATTAATTTTAACTTGGAAACACATCACAAACATAATCTAATAAAACCCTCTGATAGACATCGGGTATTAAAATGTATTATTTTCAGAACAGAAATATCTTGAACGACGAATGGGTTCAAAACCCACTCATATTGCTGCGTTTCGAGCGATGGGAAGTACTTCAAAAAAGATGCCTGAAGATTTTGGAATGTTTTGTGGATCTCAGCTGATAGTTGATCCTTGATCGATGACGCATTGACGCCTGGCAGGAAGTCAAATTTTTTGTTCTCAGCATTTTTAATCCAGACATATATTTTTTCTTTGAAAGCTTGAAGCTTGCAGCTAATTGTAATGATGTTCTCTTTCGCTCCTTGTAGACTCAAATTGAGGTTGTTCAATTTTTCAAAAAAATCGTTCAGGAAAGTAACTTTAAGCCACCAGATGTTATCTTCAATAAATTTGAATTCTTCGCTTTCAACTTCAAGGAATGACAAAATTTCTGTTCGCAAAAATACGACGCGAGCAAGAACTTTGCCCTTAGAAAGCCATCTGACGTAGGTGTGGTACAACAAGCACTTATAATCCGATTCCATCGCCTCGCACAACGATGCAAATAATCTTGAACGAAGAGGGCTAGACTTGATGTAATTCACAATTCTGATGACCTGGTTCATAGTAACGCCAAGCGATTCTGGTAATGATTTTGATAGCAAAACCTTGCGATGAATCATGCAGTGCACAATTTTGACATGTTCATTAAGACTGCACACGTGAGCCACTAATCCATTCCTTAGACCTTGCATTGATGGTGCTCCGTCAGTACATACGCTCACACAGTTCTTCCACCGTAATCCTCGCGAAGAAACATTTTTGTTAACAAGCTAAAAAATGTCGACTCCGGTCGTGGTTTCTTTCAAATCATCGCAAAACAGGAAATGGTTCTGAATACATTGATCATTGGCAAATCTGACGTATGCGAGCAGTTGCGCCTTTCCGCTGATGTTAGTACTTTCATCGATTTGCAATGCCCAGGGCTTTTGGATGTCGTCGGCTTCCGCAAAAATGCTCTTTAATTTGATTGTCCAAATCTGTCGAAATGTCAGCAATCCGACGTCCCATTGTCTGGTGAGACAGTGGAATCTTATTTATTTTTTCAACAGCGCCGGGTCCTAACTCCATAGTCTCAACTGCGATTCGTAAAGACGGCAATATGATTGTCTCAGCGTCCAAATGAGATTTCTTTTGTTTGACCAAAAGATTCGCAATTTTATAGCTTGCTAACTGAGCTTTGACAGGAATTGAGGAAAATTTCTTCATTATTTTTTATTGCTGCTCTAAGTTGGACCGAATTGATGCGAAATATCTTTATGGCTTGTCTTTCAATCCTGGATGATTTGAGTTCAGATGCCGCTTCAGTTTCACTGGGGTTCATAGACTCGTTGGACAATGCCATGTTACAATTAAGACAAAACGGAAGAGAAGGATCATTAGCACATTGTATGAAACCATACTCAAGATATTCCTCGTGATATTTCCGTTTGGTAACCTTCTTCTTGGACTTCGCAGCTCTCTCTCCATTTTGATGCTCGCTGGAATCTTTCTGGCTTCTCTTCAAAAAATTATCCATAGCCGTCTGTAATTAAAAGTTTTTTAAAAAGTGGAGAGCAGGAAAGGGTTTTATTTACTTACAACAAAAATTCTATTCCCAATCATCATCATCATTTGTCCTTTGAGTTCCTTGTGGAACATAGGGCCTCTGTCAAAGCTCGCCACTCTACACGGTCCCTTGCCAGTCGCTTCAGTTCTTCCCAGCTCTTCCCAGTCCTTCCAGCCTCGTCCAACATGCTCCGTCTCCATGTACGCTTGGGTCTTCCTCGTTGTCGCTTGCCCTGGGGGTTCCAATCTAAGGCCTGCCTAGCCCTACTGTTATCTTTCCTGAGGGTGTGTCCAATCCATCTCCACTTTCTTTCCATGATTTGTTGTTCTACTGTTCTTTGTCCACACCTCTCCCACAGCTTGGAGTTTTCGACCTTATCGAACCATTTTATTTTCAGAATATTTCTGAGGCATCTGTTAACAAAGGTCTGAAGTCTATTTTTTGTTGTCTCTGTCGTACGCCATGTTTCGGATCCATAAAGAAGAACCGTTTTAACATTGGTGTTAAAGATCCTTACTTTTGTTTTGACAGAGATGTGTGTAGATCTCCAGACCTGTTTCAGATTGGCAAAAGCCTGTTGCGCCAAATTTATTCTTCGTTCGATGTCCTCATCTGTTCCCCCTGCTACACTGACCACACTCCCAAGGTATACAAAGTTGTTAACTTGCTCCAGGTTGTGGTTTTCTACTTGGATGACTCCATCTTGTAGGAAGTTTATTTTCAAAAATTTTGTTTTTTGAATGTTTATCTTAAGTCCTACTCTTTTCCCAGTCTCGCTCAAGGCTGTGACTTTGTCTTGCATGTCTTGGAGTCTGTGGGACAGAATGGCCAAGTCATCCGCAAACTCCAAATCTTCTAGTTTTTGCATTAGGTTCCACTGGATTCCTTTTCCTGAGCTTGCATAAGCTTCTTTTGTGACCCAGTCTAACACAAGAAGGAACAGAAGTGGTGAAAGGAGGCATCCTTGTTTGACTATTCCCAATGGAGGAGAGAAATTTTGTAGCTTTCAAGAGATTCTCTCAACCAGAGCAATACAAACATGAAACGTTTTTATTCAATTCTTTTTCGGTTAACCCTACCGGCCCTGAAGCCTCCAGCCTAACTCTCCCCTATACCTGGGTTCCCTGGCATTAAAGAGAAAAAACTAACATACTGTAAAAACAAAATTGCTTACATGCAAAGTAGTGCTTGGAATGGAATACAACTTTTAGAAATTGTAGAAAATATGTTTATTTTTTATTTAGTGCCAAATTTTTACCTTTATGCGCTGATCCAATTAGCAGAAAAAATATCTTTTCACAACACATGAATCGTCTGTATAAGAAATTCTAGGATTTCGCTTGTTGTATCTGGAATGGTTTTCTACACATGCTACACATGTCATACACACAACACACTACTATAATTAGCTCTAACATAGTCACAGTGTTACTTGACCTAGAAACGTATTCTTGATAAAATTATGACTTAGGTACTGAAAAAATCTAAATAATAAAACACATAAACCAAGTTCCACTTTCCTGTCAAGTGCTTGATTCATCAGACAATCGTCTTAAATTGAATTTTCAAAAACATTTCACATAATAAACACACACAAATAAATTCAAAACATTGGGGCAGCCATTTGCAATGACTTTTATTTAGGTTACACGCCGATTGGTTAGTTATTTTTAGTATTTTACAGTGTTAAGGATTTTTTTTTCAAAACTTGAAGGTTCGAAAAGCCTAGCAAATTATGGTATTTTTTAAATCTTTCGCGGCACACTAAAATTTTCTCGCGGCACACCGTTTGGACAACACTGCTTTAATCAAACTATTTCAACCAATACTTATCTAAAAATATTTAAATGTTGAAATTCAAAAAAAAATCCAAAAAATATAATAACGTTTTTTTTTCTCTCGTGGATCAGACACTAACGAATCTATGTCATCTCAGTCTATGACGTTAATGACGGGAGATGTTCATAACAAATCCATGAGCACGAGAAGTAAGTCACTATACACATTTAGTTGTGCGTCTGAGAATGAAGGTCTGTCTTGACATTTAGCACTTAGTCTTAGAATGTTAGTCTGCATAGGTATGAATAGTTGAGTCTGTCTGAGTACATAAGTCTCTATACACCTTACAAAATGCAATGTTTCCTGACACATTTTTTACATCTTTATTATTCACTAAATGGCTTTAAGTGTTGTTGTTTTTTTATAGTAAATAAATGATATATTAAAAAGTTTGTATATGGTACAAAATCTTTAAATGATAAAATTCAATCAAATAAATTTTACTATTCTATAAATAATTATTAATATTTTTTTCTTGTTGATTAGACCCCGACGAGTCAATGCCATCACAGTCTGTGACAGAAATAACAAGAGACGTTTATAACGAATCACTCAGCACAGAAAGTAAGTCACTATAGACATTTCGCACCAAGTCTGAAAATTTAGGTAGTTTTAGAAATATAGCAATTGGCCTGACTCTGTAGGTAACCATAGAAATTTATCACTTAATTATCAGAATTCAATTACTTTAAAATTTAGCAAAAACTAAGGCTTTATAAAAAGAAACGTTTACAGATGCCATAATAATATAAAACTGCTCTGCTATCTTACATTAGTAAGACCTGTTCTAGAATATACATCTAATGTATGGGACCATCATTCAAAGAAAACATTGTTTAAGTACAAAACATTATGTTTATTAGTAGAGAATTTTTTTTAACTATGACGAATAACACCATTATTTAAATTATTAAACTTTAAAATAATTTGGGATAGAGGAACAAAGAGCTAAGTATTATAAACTATACGTCAATAAATTTTAACTCGGAAACACTTCACAGAGAAAATCAAATCAAAACCTTTGATGGACATCGGGATAAAAACACTTTCCTTATTCTGTACCCAAGTATAAAAACATACAAACTCTCGTTCGTTCCGTCCGGAATTCAGACTTTGAATGGAATGCCTAAAGAAAGCATTAATAAGGAAATAATTTTTCAAAATTTAAAACTCAAAAAAGTGCAAGACAAGAATTAATTTATGATTGAGCGTAGGTAACAGGAAGCGTCTGAATAGAAAAAGCGTCTGTAAAAGATAAATCTCTATCAATTTTTTAAAATGCAATATTTTCTAACACATTTATTTATACCACAAAACACTTTATTGCTGTAATCTAAGCATTTCTAAAAAAGAACGAGTTATTGTAATTGACAAACGTCTTTATTCTTTAATCAATCTATTCCAACCAATACTTATCTAATATCTTTGTTTGTTAAAATTCAAAAACATACATTTTTGAATTCCATAAATAACAATAAAGTTGTTTTTTTTTATCTTGTGGGTCAGATAATGATGATTCTACACAATCTCGGTCTGTGACGGAAAGAATTGGAGAAGTTCGTAACGAATCAATGAGCACGGGAAGTAAGTCACTATAGACATTTAACACTGAGTCTGAGAATTTAGCACTAAGTGTGATAATATAAGTATCTAAAGATATTTAGCACTGGGTCTGATAATGTATGTCTCTATAGACATTTAGCACCTAGTCTGAGAATTAAGTTCATTTTAGACATTGAGTACTTACTCTGAGAATTTAGGTCATTTTATACATTCAGCACTTAGTCTGAAAATGTTAAGTCTCATTAGATATTTAGCACTGAATTTTAAAATTTAAGCAACTAAAAAATTAAACGAAATTTTAGTCTTTATAAAGAGATACTTTTACAGATAACATAAGGATATAACATTTTTATGCTTTCTTACTTTGGTGAGACCTGTACTAAAATAAGCATCGTATGTGTCTGACCCATCAACCAAATAAAATATTGGTGAACTAGAACAATTTCAAGACAGATTGGCCAGATTCATTAATCGGTAATATATAAAACTGATAAGAGTAACACCATTTTTTTAAAATAAAAATTAAAAACCTTAGAGGATGGAAGACCGAAAAAGCAAAGTAGTTATAAATCATAAGTCATTAATTTTAACTTGGAAACACATCACAAAAATAATCTAACAGAACCCTCTGATAGACATCGGATATTAAAATTTATTATTCTGTATGCAAGAACAGAAACATACGAATCTCGTTCGTCCCGTCCAAAAATCGAGCGTTAAATGTGTTGCCTCAAGAAACTATTAAAAACAAACACTCTATCAACAATTAAAACTCAAAATAGTGCATGAAAAGACGAAATGCATCATAAAGTGTAAGAACAATTAGTTTTTGAATAGAAAAGGCGTTTGTAAAAGATAAATATCCATACACTGTAAAATATGCATTTTTTTCTAACACATTCATATATACCATAATACATATATACTGAACGGCTGTACTATAAGCATTTCTAAAGTAGAAATAATATGTATAAGAGCCATAAAGTCTTTATTCTTTAATCAAACTATTTCAACCAATACTTATCTAAAAATATTTAAATGTTGAAATTCAAAAAATATATCCAAAAAATATAATAACTTTTTTTTCTCTCTTGTGGATCAGACACTAACGAACCTATGCCATCTCAGTCTATGACGTTAATGACGGGAGATGTTCATAACAAATCCATGAGCACGAGAAGTAAGTCACTATACACATTTAGTTGTGAGTCTGAGAATGAAGGTCTGTCTTGACATTTAGCACTTAGTCTTAGAATGTTAGTCTGCATAGGTATGAATAGTTGAGTCTGTCTGAGTATATAAGTCTCAAAACACCTTAAGAATGCAATGTTTCCTGACACATTTTTATAGCTTTATTATTTACTAAATGGCTGTAAGTGTTGTTGTTTTTAATAGTAAATAGATGATATAAAAAAGGGTGTATATGGTACTAAATCTTTAAAAGATAAAATTCAATCAATTAAATTTTACAATTCTGTAAATAATGATTAAGATTTTTTTCTTGTTGATTAGACCCCGACGAGTCAATGCCATCACAGTCTGTGACAGAAATAACAAGAGACGTTTATAACGAATCACTCAGCACAGAAAGTAAGTCACTATAGACATTTCGCACCAAGTCTGAAAATTTAGGTCGTTTTAGACATTTAGCAATTGGTCTGACTCTGTAGGTAACTGTTAAGTCTCTATGTTTAGGTGGATTGTACCTTGCTCTCCGCTACACACAACATACACAAGAGATGACACAAGTCTGTGTAACGATGCAATGTTTATTCTACTATAAACAACTGTACAACTGGCTGTCTTGCCTTGACATAAAATACATCTATATATAACGGGCTGTATGCTCAAGCATGCCCTCGGTCCGACCCGACCGCTTCTGGGCGACGTTAAACTCAACTCTGTTTTACTGCAACCCTGCAGCTCCCCGGTCTACCCTGACCGGTCTGACCGCACAACACTGTGCGAACTACACAGCTTTCTGCAACTCCTTGCCCTCGTCTCGACTACTCTCTTATAAACCCCCCAACTGGTCTCAACTGACCCTGGCGTGTCCTCTGGTCATGTCCCTGACATATCCCGTGTGACCAGAAGTTCACTCAGACATCACTAGACATTATTCCCGTGATAGGAGTTCATACCCGTCAACAACCATTCACTCACAACAATCATTCGCAGTGATTCTCATACCCTGACATATCCCCCCTCTTCCGTTAGATTCTACTTACGGGTAGAATCTCACAATACAACAAAGTCAGGGCATGGAATCACTGCACATTACAATTACAATAATATAATACATCATGAATTAATATCTTTCAAAATAATTTTATACACAACATTGCATGAAAAAAAACAATAGTATATACAACACAGAGCATAAATCCACTTGGCCGTACCTTTATACGACTTCACTAACCCGCAACGTCATTCGAGATGGACAGCCGTCATACTACCACCCCTGAATTACATACTCTATATATACATTAGTGCAAAAAGAAAATATATATACATGTGAAGTCTTAATGCATCTCATTATCACTAATAATCAATCCATCTAACAATATGCCATTTACAAATCTTGGAAAAAAATTACACACAAAAAACAAAAAAAAATTCTAACACTTAAGCACTTGTCCACATCATGTGGCATATTACGGAGCAATCACTGCTCACTTAATTACTTTTTAATAACACCTGGGTTATTAAGCTCTCTTATCCCTCCATAGGCACAATTCTAAATCTATGTATATAAATACAGCCCATCGCTCCTGCCACACAGGAACTTGGTTAATTGATAAACAAAAACTACCCATCACTCCTGCCGCACAGGACGTAGTTAATTATATAACAGAGGGAGCCTATCTCCCATGCCATACAGGTCTGACTTCCTACTTCTTGACTACTCGTACATTATTATCTTAATTCTCAAAGAACCAACCTTCGACCTACTACTGGTCATAACACCTCACATAATTAGTATCCAACAATTGACCATTTTTACGCTAGATTGTTATCTATTTACAACTGACTCTACTGGTACCTCATATAAATTCCTTAAGATATTTATTCCAGGATTACCTCCAGCATGAGATAATGTTATAGGGATAACTACTTATCCAAACTATAAACATTTCAGCCTGATTGTATTTAACCCATTACAATCAATTATATAACAATCATCAATCATGTGCATATAGTAGTCGTAATTAACATAATTCATCATAATAATCATAATACCCCAGATTGCAATTAAATCTGTCATTAATTACAACTAGCTCTGTCCACATCATGGGACCTATAAGGAACAGTCACTGTTCTCCTATGTATATTTCACGTCCCCACAGCGGGATCCTTCCCGGACAGTCATTGTCCTCCTATGTATATTTCACGTCCCCACAGCGGGATCCTTGCCGGACAGTCATTGTCCTCCTATGTATCTTTTAACGTCCCCACAGCGGGACCCCTTTTATCCGTATCATCATAAACATAATATGATACTCATCACAAAACTTAAAGCATATTCATAATTCATTAATACAATTCATTTCATCATCAAAATCACCAACATTATTTTCAGCAGAACCTATCAACAATACATATCCTTGTAATCAAGAATGTCCTGATATCTCCAGGGCGAAACATTTCTTATATCATTACCCCAATGGCCATGACCCTCAAAATACGTCATCAATACCCAGTATAGTACTGGTACCCATGACACATCAATACATGTTATAAAAAAATGACACGAGGTCACCTGGACCCCGCAAGTTCTAACAAAAAACCATTCACTCACAACAATCATTCGCAGTGATTCTCATACCCTGACAGTAACCATAGAAATGTATCACTTAATTATCAGAATTCAATTACTTTAAAATTTAGCAAAAACTAAGGCTTTATAAAAAGAAACGTTTACAGATGCCATAATAATATAAATCTGCTCTGCTACCTTACATTAGTAGAGACCGGTTCTAGAATATACATCTAATGTATGGGACCATCATTCAAAGAAAACATTGTTCAAGTACAAAAAATTATGTTTATTAGTAGAGAATTTTTTTTAACTATCACGAATAACACCATTATTTAAATTATTAAACTTTAAAATAATTTGGGATAGAGGAACAAAGAGCTAAGTATTATAAACTATACGTCAATTAATTCTAACTCGGAAACACTTCACAGAGAAAATCAAATCAAAACCTTTGATGGACATCGGGATAAAAACACTTTCCTTATTCTGTACCCAAGTATAAAAACATACAAACTCTCGTTCGTTCCGTCCGGAATTCAGACTTTGAATGGAATGCCTAAAGAAAGCATTAATAAGGAAATAATTTTTCAAAATTTAAAACTCAAAAAAGTGCAAGACAAGAATTAATTTATGATTGAGCGTAGGTAACAGGAAGCGTCTGAATAGAAAAAGCGTCTGTAAAAGATAAATCTCTATCAATTTTTTAAAATGCAATATTTTCTAACACATTTATTTATACCACAAAACACTTTATTGCTGTAATCTAAGCATTTCTAAAAAAGAACGAGTTATTGTAATTGACAAACGTCTTTATTCTTTAATCAATCTATTCCAACCAATACTTATCTAATATCTTTGTTTGTTAAAATTCAAAAACATACATTTTTGAATTCCATAAATAACAATAAAGTTGTTTTTTTTTATCTTGTGGGTCAGATAATGATGATTCTACACAATCTCGGTCTGTGACGGAAAGAATTGGAGAAGTTCGTAACGAATCAATGAGCACGGGAAGTAAGTCACTATAGACATTTAACACTGAGTCTGAGAATTTAGCACTAAGTGTGATAATATAAGTATCTAAAGATATTTAGCACTGGGTCTGATAATGTATGTCTCTATAGACATTTAGCACCTAGTCTGAGAATTAAGTTCATTTTAGACATTGAGTACTTACTCTGAGAATTTAGGTCATTTTATACATTCAGCACTTAGTCTGAAAATGTTAAGTCTCATTAGATATTTAGCACTGAATTTTAAAATTTAAGCAACTAAAAAATTAAACGAAATTTTAGTCTTTATAAAGAGATACTTTTACAGATAACATAAGGATATAACATTTTTATGCTTTCTTACTTTGGTGAGACCTGTACTAAAATAAGCATCGTATGTGTCTGACCCATCAACCAAATAAAATATTGGTGAACTAGAACAATTTCAAGACAGATTGGCCAGATTCATTAATCGGTAATATATAAAACTGATAAGAGTAACACCATTTTTTTAAAATAAAAATTAAAAACCTTAGAGGATGGAAGACCGAAAAAGCAAAGTAGTTATAAATCATAAGTCATTAATTTTAACTTGGAAACACATCACAAAAATAATCTAACAGAACCCTCTGATAGACATCGGATATTAAAATTTATTATTCTGTATGCAAGAACAGAAACATACGAATCTCGTTCGTCCCGTCCAAAATTCGAGCGTTAAATGTGTTGCCTCAAGAAACTATTAAAAACAAACACTCTATCAACAATTAAAACTCAAAATAATGCTAGAAAAGACAAAATGCATCATTAAGCGTATGACACAATTAGTTTTTGAATAGAAAAGGCGTCTGTAAAAGATAAATGTCCATACACTGTAAAATATACATTTTTATCTAACACATTCATATATACCACAATACATATATACTGAACGGCTGTACTATAAGCATTTCTAAAATAGAAATAATATGTATAAGAGCCATAAAGTCTTTATTCTTTAATCAAACTATTTCAACCAATACTTATCTAAAAATATTCAAATGTTAAAATTCAAAAACATATATATCCAAAAAATATAATAACGATTTTTTTCTCTCTTTTGGATCAGACACTAACGAACCTATGCCATCTCAGTCTATGACGGTAAGGACGGGAGATGTTCATAACAAATCCATGAGCACGGGAAGTAAGTCACTATACATATTTAGTACTGAGTCTGAGAATGAAGGTCTGTCTTGACATTTAGCACTTAGTCTTAGAATGTTAGTCTGCATAGGTATGAATAGTTGAGTCTGTCTGAGTACATAAGTCTCTATACACCTTAAAAAATGCAATGTTTCCTAAGACATTTTTTACAGCTTTATTATTCACTAAATGGCTGTAAGTGTTGTTGTTTTTTAATAGTAAATGAATGATTAAGGCCATTTTACAATTAAAATAAATATCATTTATATGCTGTGGAAAGTAAGAAAAATTAATCCTATAATTTTTTTAACGTGTTCCTACAGTATTCATGGTTAATAGCAAATGAATTTACAATTTTACAGGTTCTCAAAAAAAAGATGTAATGAATTGACAATTATTAGCATTATTACATATTGTTACGAGTGTTTTTAATTACTTAATATGTAAAAAAAATACATATATATATTTGCTAGAAAAATACATAATGTTCCTCTTTTCCTAACCTTAATTTATTTAATAATTAAATTATTATAGCGTTACATCTAAGTTACATTGTTTACAGACTACATCACACATCCGCTTATTTTAAGTCATCACAAGTGACATTGTCCGTGGTCAGCGTATTCGATTTTGTTATTCTTAATAAATGGAATATTTTAAACAGGTACGATCTTAATAGTATAAATATATTTTTTAAACTTCGTTGACTTTTATTTATTTAATTATGTATTGAATTATAGATATTAACCGTAAAGGGTAAACAGGTTATAAACCAGAATATAGAGCTCAAATCTATATTTTATTTCGATCTTTGTTTTAATAGATTATAATAGGTCATTTAAAGAAATAATAGGTTAACACAGAGATCAGGGAACTTTCCGTCATAAACACCACATATTTTGAAAAGTAATTATATGAGAGCCATACATTATGTTTAAAACTAAAAATTCAATTAAATGTGAGCATTTTTTGTAATTTCAATACTAAAAGTACAATAATTATTTCTGAATTCTTCTTAATAAATGTGTTTAGCTGTTGCTAATCAATACTGAGTATTTCTTACCATTATTGCGACTTATGGTGCTGCATGGCTTTGATGATGTCTTTGTAATCTTGTTAATGCATGGTGAGGTTAAGCTTCATGCAGGAGTGGATAAGTATTTTTAAAAATTAATATGGAGATCAGACGAGTCTGAAGAAACATTTTGTTTTATATAATCGAACATTTGTCTGCGAGCCAGATTCAGCTATCAATAGAGCAACATCTGGCTCGCGAGCCATGGTTTCCCGATTATTAAGTTTCAATAAATCTTTAACTCGACTGAAAATTGAAATAAAATATGCCTCATGGCATGGAGATATCAGAATGGAAATTTTTTTTTGAATGTATATGCTAGGCACTAAGATATCGACCGTGAAACGTGGTAAAATTGCTATCGTAATTTTGTTGATAAATTACTTATTAAATAAGTTACGAGTTCGTTCAATGTAAAACATTCATTAATTTTGAATGTCAAGTCTGAAGAGATTTGTTTTAGTGCAGTTTTGAAGGCACGGTAGCTAGAATACCGTGAAAGTGTAATGATAGAGAATTCCTTTGTTTGGGGGCACGAAAAGAGAAAGGCCTTTCACCAAATGTTTTAGTGCGTGTCTTAGGAACAGATAGAATACGTGTGTCTGTAGAATAGCGTAGCTGACGAGATTGTGAGTAGACAGAAAGAAGTTCAGTAAGGTAGGAAGGGCATGAGTCGGGAAAGAAGTTATGACAGAGAACAGACAGTTTGTAATCAATTAATATAGGAAGCCAATGAAGTGAATAAAGTAGCGAAGTGATATGGTCATGTATTTTGCCTTAAGCACTAGCCTGGCACTAAATTGTAAACTTTTTGTAGCCGATCCTAGCACAGTCATGGATCACTGCGTGTCAGCCCTAATTGTCATACAGCCGTAGAAAAGACCATTTGCCCTAAACGGGTACACACGTCATCCAGCAAGACTTTGTCAGCAAGTTCAACGGGTTCATTAGATGATCAAATAGTAAGTTAGGGGAAAATATTTGATCATATATCAGATGCATTATTTTGCAATCTATGACCTATTGTATAAATTAAGATTATAAATTATTTGTTGATTTTTCTTTAAGATTCCTCATTCAATTTATTTTTTCCCTTGTGTGTTTTTTGATTGCCAACATAATCAACATTCCCTAGACTTGGAAAAATCAATCTTTTTAACACAGTGGGTCTGATTAATTGTAATTCGTTTAGATTTCATCATGTGAATCTAACGTATTACAACATTACAAGAATTTTTTTTTCATTTTAAGTTTAAATTTAATATAACAAATAAGTCAACAGTGGATTAAAATTATACTGTTACCTCATGGCCTATTTATATTAAGCCAGTATTCTCTCACATGAGAATTTAAATCAATTTAAGTCAAGTCCTAATTATGGTCTAAGCATCCATTATATTATATTTACATTTTTAATACTCTAAATATGCCACAAGGTTATAGATAGACAATTATTTTACAGCTTTAAGTGTATGTAAGTTAGGACAGCTCTTGATCTTCATAAAGTTTTTTAAAAATATATTTTAGGTAAAGATCACATGAAAGAGTGAGAGTATGTAAGATGACCCCAAAATACCATCAGCTAAACTAACTGTACAAGTAAAAGACTTGGTAAATTATTCGCATTAACATCACCATTGCAATTTAGACAAGTATTATTACATTTTAAATGAAACAGTATACGTCTAGAGAAATTTAAGAAAATTTCTCATATGTCAACTATAAATCAGTGTATTGTCTAACAATTAGGGCTGTTAACGATTAATTTAAATTTAATCGTTAACTTTTGACAAACTAACTATTAATTAATCGATAATTTCGATTAAACCCAAAATTAAAATTTATTATTTCATAAGCAACACTTATTAAACGTTCTTGTTGAAAATCTAAATAACACTGGAATGTCTCCTTTATATGTCAACTTTAATCAAAATACGCAAAAAGACAAGTGTGTTGACATTATTTGGTTCAGGTGTTGAGCGGGTCCTAATTGACAATATAACCACCCGAGTTGAACAATCATTCACATGGAACTGAGGTAATTGGTATGCACAAAACGGTGTTGGCAAGGAATGGTATTATCGGATATCGGTGTTCATTAGGTTTCCACCTTTGTAGAGGGTTAATGAATTCAGGAACTTGTATCTCTATTTTGTAACGCAGTAATTCATCAGAAGAGCCGTCGTTATTTTCTGTCTCAGAGACAGACCCGATTACTGCAATTAGCTTAATATACTCTTTTCATTTGGTTTGATAAGTAGGTGAAGTGTTAGAACCATGGTAGGCAAACGTTATCAATATTTTGAACATTCCCGTCAGTCAATAGTTTAAAACCAAAATGTTCGTGTAATCGTCAGGAAATTTGTTACTATTAATCGTCCGCTATTTTTTATATTTAAAAAAAACAAAAACTTTTTCACTTTCAATAATTTGAAAGTGATGGGTCGATTAATCGTTAAAAAATAATTTAATCGTTTCAACTTTTTAACGATTAATCGAGAAATTAATTGTTAATTTCCACAGCCCTACTAAAAAATATTCTAATGCAGAATGTGTTTGTTTTTAAATCTCTTTGTTAATTAAAGCATATGCAGTCTAATTTCTAATTGAAACCATTTAACTTTTTTAAAATCTTCATTATTTTCTAAAAACATTTAAAGATGTGCAGCTGCGTTAAACTAAATTATTGTTTTATGTAATACTAGTAGACCCGTCGTGCGTTGCAACGATCAAAGTAAAAAGGAATAAATTTAAAGAAACCAATGAGTGGTATGTTTAAAAAAAAATCTGAAGAAATCTTCGTGGAAGTGTGAAAAAAAAACCACGTTTCATAGCAAACGGATAAATAAATTAATAATTAAATAGCGTACAAAAGAATAAACGATATTAAGGGCCCCCATCTCAAAATGAGTGATATTATAGTTTTTTTTATTGCCATTGTACTCATTTCTTAAACGTTTAAGATTTTATTCACTATTTAGTCATTAACAATCTTGACAAATAATGACACATGTATCCATTATTATACAAATTGAAATTAACAGGTGTTTTGAACTTTATATCTTGCCCAGCATGGGCCCTGGGGCCCTTAATGTTGTTTTTATCTATTGTACTCTATATATATTCCTCAATATCGTGTAAAATTGAATAGGGAATACAATGATTAAAGTTCAGTAAAAAGACTTTTTCGAAGGAATGGAAATTAAGAGTTCAGTGCCCTATAGTAATATAGGCTCTTAAGTTTTTATATTCTAAGTTTTGTCAAAATCCAGTTTTTTCCTCAATATCTAACTCTTAAACTACTTTTTATATACCTACAATAGGGGGAAAATAGCATTAAGGGGCCCTGGCCCATTCGGTGCAAGAGGTCAACTTCAAAAACATGTTCATTTAAGTTCATTTTTATTGTGGCTATATTTCTCAAGCTCTTTAAAAAGTAATAGCAAAAATATCTTAAACATATACGAAAAAAGATATGTGGGGCCCCGGCCACAAAGATATTGGCATTAGAAGTGCAGTGTCTATAGTATTTTAATATAGGCTACCAAGTTTATGTGTGCAAAGTTTGGTGAAGATCTATTCATTTACTAAGTAGCTAACGTAGAAACTATTTTTTATATAGCTCATATAAGATAAAAACGACATTAAGGGTCTCAGGGCCCATTCTGGGCAAGATATAAAGTTCAAAACATCTGTTCATTTCAATTAGTATAATAATTGATACATGTGTCATAATTTGTCAAGTTTAATGACTGAATGGTGAATAAAATCTTAAACGCTTAAAAAATGTGAATTTTTGGGCCCCCAGCCCCAAAGGAATGAATATTAGCAGTTTAGTGCCCTATAGTATTTTAATATTGGCTATCAAGTTGTCATATACACATTTTGGTTAAGATCCAATAAGTTACACAGTAGCTAAAGCTTAAACTAATTTTTATATAGCTCGTATAAGCAAAACATGACGATATGGGCCCCCGGCGCCCCATGAGTGTTAAATTTTGAAAAAAGTGATAGTTACCATCCCGGGAGCATACTCAACAGTCTTGAAAAGTTTCATGACGATCGGGTGAATGGTTTAGACAGCTATAAAGGACATTTATACACACACAAACATATTTAAATATTTATATATATATATCTAATATATAAAGCTCAAATGTTTGTATGTTTGTATGTTTGTATGTTTGTATGTTTGTATGTTTGTATGTTTGTATGTTTCACTTTTCGACTTTCTGTTAGACAATCACGGAAAAACAAAAAGACGGACGGGGACCAAATTTGGCAGGACGGTTCCTTTTACCCCGAAGGTGGTTTTAAGTTAGTTTTTGTAATTGTCCTTTTTGCCCGAATGCCGTAAATAAAATAATCAGAAAATGCAGAGACAAAGAATAAAAAATTTAACCTCATTTCTGTATTGAACAAATTTACGCGGACGTTCAAATGCCATTCAAAGCGAGTTACTTTTGGTGACGTTTTTTTCCTCCAATGCCAATACTTTATTTTCAGCCGTGCGCATTTGAAAAAATATTATAATGTCTAATTACGGTGCGCACATTTTCGTGTACGCTTCATAATTTGAGCTGTGTAGTACAAAGAATTGTCATTTTCTTTACTGTTACTTTCTATATATTAGATAGACACGTAAACATATTTAATTACAACTGCCACACAATGCATTAGATTTAATTGTTTACACGTTTAAATTTAATTGCGAATTTGTTTTAATTATTTTCTGTTCCATAACTCGGCATTTAATGAAAAACCTATTTATGTAATAATTGTGTCAGTATTTTTTTCAAGGCTTCATTTTTAGCGGTGCACGTTTTAAAATCTTTTATCGCCTGATTACTGTGCGCACATTTTCGTGTATGCATCTTAAATTTAGCTGTGTCCTATTAATATAACATTTATATTTTGTTTGTCTTTTACATAAGCTGTTGTCTTTTACATAACCTATACACTTATACTATTTAAACTTAGGCTACCGGACTTATTAACATAAGTAGATTAAACTAAATAAAGTGATCCTGAAAACGCTTAATTATTTTGTATTGCGAATTGAATATGTTATGTTCATTCCTTTGATGATGGATTAACATAAGCCATTTTTTAAATCGATTATTGTGATGGTTTCACATGCATTTTTAACATAAAATTGATTTGTTTTGTTTGTTTTTTTAAAATTAGGAATATAGCCTAATTTTTTAAATTTATCTTTATTATCTTTATCTCATAGACGCTGTTGCAGATATTGTATTAATTACAATTGTGTTACATTGCAGTGTCGTAAATATATAAGAGCTTTTATAGTGACGACAGTGGCAGAGATCTTTTGGAAAAATGTCAACAAAGCAGTGGCCTTTTTTTAATGGATACAAAAAAACAAACATAAAAATATCAACTGAGCTTTATATATTACATATGCGTTTAAATTATTTTATTTCAATTATTTTCACGATGCATTGTATTAATATTTTACATGCAATGAATAAAATTGGGATTTTAAAAAATGTAATGCATAACTCGACATTTAATTAAAAACCATAGATGTAGCGAGTTTATTTTATGTTGAAAGTGATGGCCTTTGTCAAATAAACGTACACTTTAAAACTGTTTACTTAAGCTTTATATACACTATACATTATAAACTTTCGCTACCGAACGTATTAACAAAAGTTGACTAAATTTAATGAAGTGATCCTGAAAACGCTTAATTAATATGAATTGCGAATTGAATATGTTTTTATGTTCATTCCTTTGTATTCAGAATAGCATAGGCCATTCCTAAAATTGCCTTTTAATCATTTTTAAGATGCGCTTATTAACAGACGGTTGAATCTTTTTTTTTAATGTATTTTATTTTTCAGATATAAAATCTGGTGTGTGTGTGTGTGTGTGTGCATTGAATATAATTTACAAAATATGATGCCTTATCCGAAATAGGGAATAAAAAAAAAGAATCCTTTTTGAAATTATACACATTGCTTATAAACCGTAGATATAAATCGTAAAATATAGAGACATAAAAATGTTAAATATTATTTCCCTGTTTCGACAATTATGAATACGTCAAAATGAAGAGTTATTTTGGTCCAGTACATTTACTTTATAACAAGACTTTATTTTATGCGGCAAGCTTTCTATATTGTCTAAATATGGTGTGCACATTTTTTTATATCATTTTAATACGACCGTTTTTTTAAATAGTATTTTAGAAAGTACATTTATAATTTTGTTTATTTGCGCTATGAGTCAATTAGCTTTTGCCTTTTAAAGGGATAGTGCCACATGTTCTTTATCTCATAGACGTGGTTACAAATATTATATAACTTACAATTGTGATACGATGCAGTTTCGTAATTATATATTAAATTTTTGAGTGACGAGGGTGGTAGAGCTCTTTCGGAATACATATAAGTTATGTTAATTTTGTACAAGTGGGAATGAAATTGTAAATTTAGTTATTATGGTCGGCAAGAATCATTATTTAATAAGTCATATCTTTTGAATAGTAAGGTTATGTTTAAAGGCACTGCATTAAGTGAAAACAACTCACGCGGTAAAATGGCATATCTCTGTTTCTCATAAGATTTTAACTAAATAGTTGAATCTGAAATTTAACTTGGCAAATAAAAATTGTAATAACCATCACCTAATACTTGGATAAAGGGTCAGCACACTCCCGCTACAAAGTGCAGGTATTTTTAAAGTATATATATACATATAAATATTTAAATATGTTTGTGTGTGTATGAATGTCCTTTATAGCTGTCTAAACCATTCACCCGATCGTCATGAAACTTTTCAAGACTGTTGAGTATGCTCCCGGGATGGTAACTATCTTTTTTTTAAAATTTAACACTCATGGGGCGCCGGGGGCCCATATCGTCATGTTTTGCTTATACGAGCTATATAAAAATTAGTTTAAGCTTTAGCTACTGTGTAAATTATTGGATCTTAACCAAAATGTGTATATGACAACTTGATAGCCAATATTAAAATACTATAGGGCACTAAACTGCTGATGTTCATTCCTTTGGCGCTGAGTGCCCAAAAATTCACATTTTTTAAGCGTTTAAGATTTTATTCACCATTCAGTCATTAACAATATTGACAAATTTTGACACATGTATCAATTATTATACTAATTGAAATGAACAGATGTTTTGAACTTTATATCTTGCCCAGAATGGGCCCTGGGACCCTTAATGTCGTTTTTATCTTATATGAGCTATATAAAAAATAGTTTCTACGTTAGCTACTTAGTAAATGAATAGATCTTCACCAAACTTTCCACACAAAAACTTAGTAGCCTATATTAAAATACTATAGACACTGCACTTCTAATGCCAATATCTTCGTGGCCGGGGCCCCAAATATCTTTTTTCGTATATGTTTAAGATATGTGTCCTATTTACTTTTTAAAGAGCTTGACAAATATAGCCACAATAAAAATGAACTAAAATGAACAGGTTTTTGAAATTGACCTCTTGCACCGAATGGACCAGGGCCCCTTAATGCTATTTTCTCCCTATTGTAGGTATTTAAAAAGTAGTTTAAGAGTTAGATATTGAGAAAAAACTGGATTTTGACAAAACTTAGAATATAAAAACTTAAGAGCCTATATTACTATAGGGCACTGAACTCTTAATTTCCATTCCTTCGAAAAAGTCTTTTTACTGAACTTTAATCATTGTATTCCCTCTTCAATTTTACACGAAATTGAGGAATATATATTGAGTACAATAGATAAAAACAACATTAAGGGCCCCAGGGCCCATTCTGGGCAAGATATAAAGTTCAAAACACCTGTTAATTTCAATTTGTATAATAATGGATACATGTGTCATTATTTGTCAAGATTGTTAATGACAGAATAGTGAATAAAATCTTAAACGTTTAAGAAATGAGTACAATGGCAATTAAAAAAAACTATAATATCACTCATTTTGGGGCTGGGGCCCTTAATATCGTTTCTTCTTTTGTACGCTATTTAATTATTAATTTATTTATCCGTTTGCTATGAAACTTGGATTTTTTTTTCACACTTCCACGAAGATTTCTTCAGAATTATTTTTAAACATACCACTCATTGGTTTCTTTAAATTTATTCCTTTTTACTTTGATCGTTGCAACGCACGACGGGTCTACTAGTATATATATATACTTGAAAAATACCCGCACTTTGTAGCGGGAGTGTGCTGACCCTTTATCCAAGTATTAGGTGATGGTTATTAAAAATTTTATTTGCCAAGTTAAATTTCAGATTCAACTATTTAGTTAAAATCTTATGAGAAACAGAGATATGCTATTTTACCGCGTGAGTTGTTTTCACTTAATGCAGTGCCTTTTAACACAAACTTACTATTCAAAAGATATGACTTATTAAATAATGATTCTTGCCGACCATAATAACTAAATTTACAATTTCATTCCCACTTGTACAAAATTAACATAACTTATATGTTTTCCGAAAGAGCTCTACCACCCTCGTCACTCAAAAATTTAATATATAATTACGAAACTGCATCGTATCACAATTGTAAGTTATATGATATTTGTAACCACGTCTATGAGATAAAGAACATGTGGCACTATCCCTTTAAAAGGCAAAAGCTAATTGACTCATAGCGCAAATAAACAAAATTATAAATGTACTTTCTAAAATACTATTTTTAAAAAAAAACGGTCGTATTAAAATGATATAAAAAATGTGCACACCATATTTAGACATATAGAAAGCTGGCCGCATAAAATAAAGTCTTGTTATAAAGCAAATGTACTGGACCAAAATAACTCTTCATTTTGACGTATTCATAATCGTCTAAACAGGGAAATAATATTTAACATTTTTATGTCTCTATATTTTACGATTTATATTTAAGGTTTATAAGCAATGTGTATAATTTCAAAAAGGAATCTTTTTTTTTGTTCCCTATTTCGGATAAGGCATCATATTTCGTAAATTATATTCAATGCACACACACACACCAGATTTTATATCTGAAAAATAAAATACATTAAAAAAAAATATTCAACCGTCTGTTAATAAGCGCATCTTAAAATGATTAAAAGGCAATTTAAGAAATGGCCTATGCTATTCTGAATACAAAGGAATGAACATAAAAACATATTCAATTCGCAATTCATATTAATTAAGCGTTTTCAGGATCACTTCATTAAATTTAGTCAACTTTTGTTAATACGTTCGGAAGCGAAAGTTTTTAATGTATAGTGTATATAACGCTTAAGTAAACAGTTTTAAAGTGTAGGTTTATTTGACATAGGCCATCACTTTCAACATAAAATAAACTCGCTACATCTATGGTTTTTAATTAAATGTCGAGTTATGAATTAAATTTTTTAAAATCCCAATTTTATTCATTGCATGTAGAATATTAATACAATGCATCGTGAAAATAATTTAAATAAAATAATTTAAACGCATATGTAATATATAAAGCTCAGTTGATATTTTTATGTTTGTTTGTTTGTATCCATTAAAAAAAGGCCACTGCTTTGTTGACATTTTTCCAAAAGATCTCTGCCACTGTCGTCACTAAAAAAGCTCTTATATATTTACGACACTGCAATGTAACACAATTGTAATTAATAAAATATTTGCAACAGCGTCTTTGAGATAAAGATAATAAAGATAAATTTAAAAAATTAGGCTATATTCCTAATTTTAAAAAAATAAACAAAACAAATCTATTTTATGTTAAAAATGCATGTGAAACCATCACAATAATCGATTTTAAAAATGGCCTATGTTAATCCATCATCAAAGGAATGAACATAACATATTCAATTCGCAATACAAAATAATTAAGCGTTTTCAGGATCACTTTATGTAGTTTAATCTACTTATGTTAATAAGTCCGGTAGCCTAAGTTTAAATAGTATAAGTGTATAGGTTATGTAAAAGACAACAGCTTATGTAAAAGACAAACAAAATATAAATGTTATAGGACACAGCTAAATTTAAGATGCGTACACGAAAATGTGCGCACAGCAATCAGGCGATAAAAGATTTTAAAACGTGCACCACTAAAAATGAAGCCTTGAAAAAAATACTGACACAATTATTACATAAATAGGTTTTTCATTAAATGCCGAGTTTTGGAACAGAAAATAATTAAAACAAATTCGCAATTAAATTTAAACGTGTAAACAATTAAATCTAATGCATCGTGTGGCAGTTGTAATTAAATATGTTTACGTGTCTGTCTAATATATAGAAAGTAACAGTAAAGAAAATGACAATTCTTTGTACTACACAGCTCAAATTATGAAGCGTACACGAAAATGTGCGCACCGTAATTAGACATTATAATATTTTTTCAAATGCGCACGGCTGAAAATAAAGTATTGGCATTGGGGAAAAAAAACGTCACCAAAAGTAACTCGCTTTGAACGGCATTTGAACGTCCGCGTAAATTTGTTCAATACAGAAATGAGGTTAAATTTTTTATTCTTTGTCTCTGCATTTTCTGATTATTTAATTTACGGCATTCGGGCAAAAGGGACAATTACAAAAACTAACTTAAAACCACCTTCAGGGTAAAAGGAACCGTCCTGCCAAATTTGGTCCCCGTCCGTCACTTGGTTTTTCCGTGATTGTCTAACAGAAAGTCGAAAAGTGAAACATACAAACAACTGAGCTTTATATATTAGATAAACAAAAGAAAAATACTAATGTAGGCAATTTCTAGTCAGTAAGTTCATTATATTCACTAAAAATGTCAGGTTCTAATTTATTCACAATAACACAAGGGACGTCTTTGATTACAGACTGACCATTCCATATAAACTTTAAAAAGAAGAGATGGATAAACGCTTTAAGTCCTGTCATGAAAAAGTGAAATTTTGATATTTTCATATTAAAACTGTTAGTGTATTTGTGTTATTTTATAAATAAGTATCAGCCTCGAGAAATTTCTTCAGTTTAGAAATTATGGAAATATTGTTGGTTCTAATGCCATTTCCAATTCTGTAGTATATTTATACTTTAGTGGTGTTAAATAAATTTAACATTTTATTTTGTTATGTTCATTTGTTTAGGGTTAATATTTCTCCTTCTTTTTACAATCTGAGTTAACATCTCACTTTTATTTTAGTTACGACTAACATTACTTAGAAGACTTGATCTCTTAAAAGCTGAGCAGTTATGTTACACATTTGTGATTAACCTGGTCTTTTTTTAAGCATTTAAATTTCTTCGCCTAGTTGAATATTTTTAACTGATTAGTTATAGGTAGGGTGGGTGGTTTATAATTTACTAGAAATAAAGTAAAGCCCGTCCAAGGACGGGAATAAGTGTAGAGTGACTCGTGAAGTTCATGGTAGGACATAACAACATCCACATCAACTGATTCCGAAATGAAAATGAAACGTCACCAGTCGTCGTTTCAATCGGAGGCTTTGTCCAGAGACCCTACCTCCTCCCCCCACGCCGTGGTCTGTCCAGAGACCATTCTTCCCCCCCCCCACACCGCGGTCTGTCCAGACACCCCACCCTCCCTCCAACCCGCGGTCTGTCCAGAGGCCTACCTCCCCCCTACACCACGGTCTGTCCAGAGGCCCTACCTCCCCCCCTACACCACGGTCTGTCCAGAGGCCCTACCTCCCCATCACTGCGGTTTGTCGAGATACCCGCAGTCTCGACCGGCCATATATGTGTATCACGTCAAAAATACCGTGCATTATAATTATAATAAATAACCCGTAAAAAGTTTTTGACTATAAATCCCAACGCGCACAGCTCAAAATAAAGTCTTGGAAAAAATACTAAACCAAAAATAACTCGTTTTGAACGTCCGCTTAAATTTGTTCAATATATAAATATTTAATTTTTCTCCGCTAGTGATTGGCTGTAAGAGTCTGTAGGAGTTTGAGGGACCAAAATGATTGGAGTATATTCTAACTTTTACAAAAGTACGAGGTACACATTATCTTATCAATGGATGAATGTAAAATAAAATAATTTTTGTACAGTTAACATATTTTATTAGAGTGCTACAATCCTTTTATTTCAAATCCAATGCAAAATAAATAGAAATAGCATCCTGTTAGTAATTTTAGATTTTGATTTCATTTGTTTTTTATTTTAATTATATATTTATTATTTTTATTCTTTGACCTACAAGCCAGTAGGCCTATAATGGAGGTTTAATCCATTTCTATATCTTAGTTAGTTATTTCTTAATGGCTTCACTTTAATTTTACTGATTTTACATTTTTATAGAAAGCTATGTGAATAATTGAATACCATCGAATCTCATCGGAAAACTTTCCCCCTGGGATAAAGATATACTTAAATGGCTCCATGGTGTAAACAAGTAGACTATATAATCATGTTCACTTGATTGAAATAGTGGAATTTTATAATGTGGTAAGTTACAGAGACATTGTTTAAATAATTATCATTCTTTAGTGAATTAACACTTAAATAATTGTTACTAGCTTGCATATTTGAGTTTCATGTTTTTACTTATTTATGTAATATTTTGCTTTCAAGTTATCTCTTACCTTCATTCATTCTCTAAATTTACTTAGTTATATTTATCCTTTGAAATACATTTTTCAATAGTGACACTATTATCTTAAATGTCAGTTACATATTTATTACAATACTGAAGTAGATGTATTTAAATGGAATTTGTTGCGTCATGCAGATTTGAAATGATATGTTAATAGTGTAACCATAGTTATCATTCTTCCCTGACAATACAATTACGATGACTCAGACATGAAAATATTTTCTAACAATTTCTTTAACATAAGACTGAAAAGACAGGTCATTTAACACTTCTTTCACCTCTTCTTTCGCCACCCCCACCACAGACACATGGAAAAGAATTCCTTCAATTTAAAAAAGAAATTGCATCATTGAATTTGGAAACATTTGTATAGTAAATTATAATACATACTAGACGCCCATCGGCGTAGCATACGCCACAGACTTGCTCATGGAGAGTGCAAAGAAATTGTAGAAACAACGGACACAAACTACAGCACGAAGAAATCAAAACAACGATAGTGAACGTCGTTGAATCTGCCGACTCATTGTTGGTTTCGAGACTTTCGAACTGTGGTTATCTACCTGCCCACCACCCTTTAACACATTAGCTTGTCAACCATAAACTGTGATTGGCCGACCCTAGGGAGGGTCAGCCATGTTGGCAATAAACGGGTAAAAGAACGCGCACAAACAGACATTTTTTAAAATTAAAAAAAAACAATGCTTTCGCTGGGGCTTGAACCCAGGACCTTCCCCGTATAAGGCGGACGTGATAACCAGTACACTTCGAGTCTCACATTATTCTGTGAAGGAAAATGCAAGTGAACGCAAGGACCATTGTTAATCTCGAGACATTGGTCCATCCCAGCGAGGGTCATTCGTCATGCTCGGTCGCACATACTCGCTTTGGTGAAGGGGGCGGGAGGAGGGTTAGAGAGTCGACGTGGGTGCGTGGTGTCCCGCATGGTTGGGCGACGTAGATAATTATATATACAGATATGGCTTTGTATTCACATAATTCACTTTTCATTTCTCTATATTAATTTAACAAGGTTCTTTCTTATACCTCTTAGTTTTAACTAAAGTAAGGTGCGGATAAATGATTGTCAAAGACAGACGCTCTCAGAGAGGACATGACTTATGGGAAGAAAGAAGTCATCAGCATGAGAGTTGTGACCTGTCACAATGATGTGTTACACTTTTTTTTAAAATCAAGAATGATATTTGCTCTTTCTTTAGCAAGGTTAGAATGGCTTTCTCTTTATGTTGTGCAGCTTTTCAAGGTTATATGCTAATGACAGAATAATCTGAATTATCATACTTTGAAACAGTGCCTTCACTGACACTACATGCATGTGATGTCTCAGATATTTAACATATTTTAAACAATTTGCTAAAATACGAGGTAATTAAACGCACACGCAAACATTTCAAATTTTTTTTTAAAATTTGTTGTTTTTTTTTAATTGTGTATAATTTTGTTTTTCACTTTTTTATTTTTCATTAAAAATTGTTTATTTTTTTATAATTTTATTTTATTTTTATATTATTTTTTAACATTCTTGTATTAAGAAACAGTAGTGTGGTATGTTATAATATAAGCGACTTTTTTGTTGTATATTTTACTTTTTATTTCTCTAGACAACTTTTAAAATGGCTCATTTTTATAATGTTTGTTTACTATGCCAGGTGTTTATAAATGATTGACAGAGACTGGTGTCCCCAGACAGGACAAGTCTAAAAGGAAGGTTGAAGTAATCAGCTTTTTATGGTTGGAACCAGTATCAAGAATGTGTCTGACTTTGAAGAAATCCTATTAAAAATTTTAGTGACACAAATTTTCATCTCAATTTTTTTTCATTTAACTAAATGTTTAAAGTTTTATGGTGATTCAATTTTGAGTAAGCTGGGACTGAACATTTATCTTATCTTATCTTATCTGTTTATAGACGCTCCTTCTATACAGAAGATTATTGCGTCCTACGCTTATCTATGGTTTGTGTTTAGTCCTGCATTTTTATTAGAGATTTAAATGCTGATAAAGTGTTGGTTTTCCTGGATTCTTCAGGCAACCCATTCCACGCCCGAATTCCGGACGGGAAGAAGGAAAGCTTGTATGTGTTTGTTCTTGCATACGGAATAAGGAAGGTGTTTTTATCCTTATGTCTATCTGAGGGTTGTATTAAGTTATCTTTGTGTTGTATTTCTAAATTAGAATTAATTGCTTTATGTATTATTACTACTTTGCTTTTGGTTCTTCTATTCTCTAGTGTTTCAAGGTTTAATGATTTAACTAATGGTGTTATTCTTGTCAGTATCGAATATTCTCCAGTAATGAATCTGGCAGCTCTTTTTTTAATTTGTTCTAGTTTATCAATGTTTTCTTTGGTGGATGGGTCCCATACAGAAGATGCATATTCTAGTACAGGTCTCACCAAAGTGAGGTAGCATTTTAGTTTTATATCTCTATTACATTTGTTAAAGTTTCTTTTTATAAAGCCTAAGGTTTTGTTTGATTTTTTAATAACTTCATTGACATGGGGATTCCATGATAGTTTCTCATTTATTAAGACTCCTAAGTATTTTGCATCTTTAGTTTGGGTCAGTTCTTTTCCATGAATGTAATATTTTGAATTTATTTGTTTCTTTTTCTTTGTTACTCTTAACAGTTGACACTTTTCTGGGTGGAAAGACATACTCCAGTTAGTTTCCCATTTTATCAATTCATCTAAGTCTTTTTGTAAAATTTTGCTGTCTTGTTCTGATTTAATTGTTCTATAGATTATACAATCATCAGCAAATAACCTAACTTTTGTACCTGTTGAGATGTTGTTGGGTAAATCATTTATATAAATTAAAAAGAGTAAGGGACCTAGCACAGTTCCTTGTGGAACTCCTGAGTTAACCTTTATTGGTGCAGATTTAGATCCATTAATTATTACAGTTTGCTCCCTGCCCAAAAGGAAGTCTTGGATCCAGTGATGTAAGGAACCTGAGATTCCAAAGTAGTTAAGTTTTTTAAGTAAACTAAGGTGGTGAACTTTGTCAAATGCTTTTGAGAAGTCTAGTAATATTGTATCTATTTGATCATTTTTTGTCTAAGCCTTTTGATAGTTCATCTATTAAACCTATTAATTGTGTTTCACATGATCTGTTTTTTCTAAAGCCGTGTTGATGTGGGCATAGGGCATTATATTTGTCAAGGTGGTTAACTATTCTACTATATATTATGTGTTCTAGTAATTTACAGGTGATACTAGTAAGTGATACAGGCCTGTAATTACCAGGGTCTGATTTATCCCCTTTCTTAAAGAGTGAGGAAAATAAAGTATGTTGGCTGGGGCTGCGTTTAATGTAAAGATATGGATTTATCTTCTTTTTTTTTAGTTTGTGTTAACTTATCGGTAATTGTATTATAATAACTTAATATGGCTTAATAGCGATAAATCTTCAGCGGTAAGGTATTGTAAAGTCTTAATTAAATGTTAACTTAATGGCAGCTGAATTACCATTGTACTACGGTTTTTACGATTATTTTTTTTTAAGAACAATCTCTGCAATGGCTCTGGTAGCTCGAATACTTTGCTAAACTATTTTCCTCTGGCCATCTTAATTTTGTGCTCAATCTTTGCTCTGTGTTCATTTCCTCATAAAGCTGCTCAAGCAGCTGCGAGTTAATGGATTGTGCCTCGATGTGGTATATAACTTTAACGACATATTAGGATGATGTTAAATTCCGTTGACTTTTGTCGTCTTGCAACCAGTTCCCTTAGATTCACTATCATGTTCATAGTCTTTAATCAGTCATTGCAGCAGCTCCGTCTTTGCACATGAGGAGGACATAAGAAGACCGTTTTAGTTGCCTTGATATATAAACATCACGTAACTAGAACAGTTCTGCTCCCGTGGTGTTGGTTTGGAACGATATTGCACATCGCAAATCCTACCACAGTCATGTGTCAATCCTCAATAGTGTATAAATGGGCATATCCTAAATGCTCCTGGTTAAAATTCGAGCCAACAAATTCACCTATTTTTTATTTTAATTGCAGCATCATCCAGAGTTCACGATAATTGTCTTTAGTAGAGGGCAATATCAGTTCTTTGCCGATATTGAATGGCTTTTTAGCAACACGGATAGCCACCAAATATAATGCTCTCAGTGCAGTCGCCTTTATTGAATTGGTGACTTTAAGTTAGTGCTTCTATTAATCGTATTCCCACTTTTTTTATTTTAAAGGTACGTCATACGTTTATCTTTGAAATTTCACATAATTCCGAGAACAATAAAGTGGCAATAATTTAATGATTCTTTGGTGGCTTGGTACCATTTCATCCATGGACCGGTCCGCGACCCAGTGGCATAACGAGGGGGTTGTAAGGGGACAAATGTCGGGGGGGGGGCACTTTGTTAGGGGTGTCGAATTCCTCGACGTTAACTAGCTTCTATGAATGACAATTTTAAAAGAGAGTTGATATTTTTTTTTAAAGTAAAATTTAAAAAAAAACATGAAATAGTACGAGGAATAAAGAAACTATCATTAAATATGAGAACGTTTCTACTGCCAAAACGTCCACTCCATATTATATATAAATTATTCTTTAATTAATGCTACTGAAATAAAATAAAAAAACATGAGACATAAATATACACATTTAGTGTGAGAATGCAACATTAATTTGCTGTCGACTTAATTGATTCTTTAAATTTAGAAGCCGATCCTTTGGTAGAAAGAAAAATTACCGAGCCCGATCAATTACAAATATTAGCCAATCGAATGTCATGAGCGGCACTTTGTTGTAAAATTTGTTGTTCATTGGATTCTTAAATTGAAAAACGCTGAAACTAAAATAAAGTTTAAGAAAAGAAATGAGGCAACTATCTTAAAATATGTCATCTTTTCTGAACTTCAAACTTGATAAAGAATATAAATTCCTTGATACTAATGCTACTGAACTGAAAAATAAAGGGTCTAAAGTAGTATACGAACTTGACAGTGATGTGTTTATATCAATAATTGGAAGGAACCAAAAACGGGACTAAAAAATGAACACTCTACTTTAAAAAAACAACAACAGTATGTTGTAAAATAAAAATAAGCAAAAAGTGTAAGTTTTAAAAAGTTATTGTTAGAATTAGAATGTTTCAAATTATTTTAAATCCTGGCTTTTCGCGGTAACCGAGAGGACAAAAGTAATGCAAATGCAGGCAATATTCTGGAGCTTATGTGAAAAGGGTTTTAAAAATAATCTTTTCAGCTCCAAATAAAAAATTGCTCATTGCACTTTTAAAAATCATCTTTCAGGTAAAAGATGCCAAATATTATTCCAGATCTCCAGAATTTTCTGGTGAAAATCAAACAAGTGCAGCTGTGCGATGTGTAAAAATTAAAATATGAAAGTAGACGTTGTAGAATCTTTCCAAAAAAAATTCATTGAAACAAATAATTAATCTGCTTATGACATATCTGAAAAAAATGATATAAGTTTAAAGTTGATAATCTTAAAATAATGGACAGCAGAGACCCAAAATGTGTCATACTTCTTCATGGCAGGGAAGTATACAGGAGTTCAAGAAAGACTACAAGACAAATAATCTCAATGTCAAATTAGTACTTTCCTCAAACAGTTTATAAAACATGGTTTATTTTCATGCTGCACTAACTGAAAAGAACTCTCAAATTATTTTTGGTACATTTGAACGTTTTAATTATTTTTCATGCCTACGCACAGTTGGAGAGATTAAACGTTTCCTATGGGTAGGGCAAGATTCCAGGATTCCAGAATCTGAGTGAATATAACATAGAGCCATTTAGAGGTTATTTTGAAAGCTATTAAAAAAACTGGCAGAGAAACGCTTAACACACAAACATAGGCATAACTTTGCTAGTCTCAATGAAATCTTTTTCTTTTCAAATATTTTTTAGAAGTCATGTACTTCATGAAGTCAATGATGCCCTAAATTATTTGCAAACATATAGTGCTAATAAATGCTTTTCAAAGGCTAATTAAAGTAATGGAATTCGTAAAGGATGATTTGACTTGTGCTAAAAATGTTATAGGGTGACATAGTTATTTGTCGTATGCTCCTTCTATAAAGAAGATTATTGCGTCCTCAGACCATGCCGGTCTGTTGGCTAATGACGCAGCGTTCACAGGCCACGGCTATGATGGTTCCACGCATTCCCAGCCGCCTTTGTTATCCTAACTGGTTTTAGGTATCCATTCGGAGTTGGGTGGAATCGGGGACACCCTTGGCCCTGGGAACAAATCCATGCCGTCACGGAGATTCAAACCCGTGACCAGCGGTACGCCAGGCCAGCGCGCATGCCACTCAACAACCATGTCATTTTAATTGATTCGTGCAGTCTAAAAATGAGAGAGCAAAATTTTTGCGATGGAACCAAACATGTAGCCATATTATGTAGACAAACAACAGAGAAGAAAGTTGTATACTTCATAAGATGATGTTACTGTAGAAATTCTTAAGAAGTTTTGACTTTTACAAAATTTAGAAAGTTTATATGATTTTCGTACACCAGCTAATCTACTGGACATTAAAATTTTACCTCCAAAACAAAGTATTTAAATTCAAAGTTCCTCACATGAAAATGACAAGCAAAGACTATTTTAACTCAAGGTTTTAAAAAATGATATTATGAATTCGAGTGCACTTGATTTATTAAGATATTTTGGCTCAAAGTTCAAATTAATTAAGATAACAAATGAATGGACCAAGACTGGCCACCCCAGGGCTATTGAGCATAACATGGCTGACAACATTGATACATCAAAGTTTGTGTCATCAGCAAAAGCAGAAATCTTCAATATTTAGATAAAGAAATGAAACTGTTCAAATATATTTCTGACTAAAAGATATATTCTGTTCTTTTTATATTTTATTGCGGGAGCGGGGCGTCAAAACTGGGATTTTCACCGTGTGGCAGAAACCCACGCAACGCCGCTACCACACTTAGAAGCCACAGCCAATAACTATAAAGTACCGTTACGTCTATACAGAAGATTATTGCGTCCTACGTTCTGGTAAGAACGTTCCTACTTTCTGGTAAGAACGTATTTGCAAGTAACGCAGCATTCACCGCCATGGCTATTAAGGACCATGCTATTCCCAGCCACCTTTGTTTCCTTAACAAGTGTCAGGTACGCTTCGGAACATGGTGGACCCAGGGAAACACTTTGCCCCGGAAACAAAACTTCTTGCTTGATTTTTTTCTAGGAAGATTTTGAACAGGATCTGTTGAGAGAATGCAGACCTGGCGAACTCCAGTCGACATCTTTAAGAAGTCTCCGACACAGACTTTAAATACGACGGCACTGCTTGCCTGATTGTAGAGTTCTTCGATCACCTTAACCAGCCCTTCTTTAATGTTGAGACTTCTCATAAATTGCCAAAGTCTCTAGTGCCATACTCGGTCAAAGGCTTTCTTGAAGTCTATAAAGTTATGATGGGTTTCATGTTTGTGCTGTAGATATTTTTTCTATGAGCAAGCGACAAGTGAAGATCATCTCGGTTGTGCTCATGCCTGATCTGAAACCTAATTTTTCTTCTGCCAGTTATTCCACCGATATTGGCTTTATCCTGCTGAGGATAATTTTAGCACTACTTTGCTAGAATGACTGGTGAGACTAATTGTCCTATAGTTCTGGCATTGTTTCAAATTGCCTCTCTTATTGGTATGATGAGTGACTGGTTCCATTCTTTGGGCCATACCTTATTTTTCAATATTTTCTGGCAGAGTTTCCTTAGGGCTTTGAAATTTGATTATTTCTGCTCCTCCAGGTTTCAGCAATTTCACAGGGATGTTGTCAATCTTAGGCGACTTACCCCTTTTAAGTTCCGTACTGCCTCTTCAACCTCGCTCATCAGCACTGGTGGATCAACCATCTTTCTGTTCTGTTGTTCCTGCAGTATTGGTATCTGGATTGATTTTGCAGTTGTACGACTCGGCGCAATAGTCTGCCCATCGTCCTAGTACCACCGTAATATCAATAAGGAGCTGGCCTTAATGAACGAAGAGGTACATAAATTCATATAGCTAGGAGCCATTATATCTAGAGATGGTACCTGTGAAGCTGAAATTTGATATTCAAATGGCAGCAATCACGAAATTAATTAAAATTTGGACCAGCAAAAATATTAGCCTTCTAATAAAGCTATGGCTATACAGAGATCTCATTTAAATCATTGTCCTGTATGGATGTGAGACCTGGACATTACTGGCAACCACTAGTTGCAAGCTGCAGGAAGTTGAAAATAAATGCATGAGGAAAATTCTCCAGATCTCATATTTATAACACGAGACAAATGAGCTTATCTGGGTCAGAATGACCTCCATTGAGGGTCGTCAAGAAACTTTTATAGCGACAAATAAGAGACGCAAGCTGACATGATTTGGTCATATGCTGCGACACGATAGCCTGACAAAAATCATCCTTCAAGGCAAAGCAGGAAAGGGCCGGCGAAAATGTGGACAGCGGATAAGTTGGCTTGACAGCATAAAAGACTTGACAGGGCTGAGATTGAATGAATCACTGCCCGCCGCTCAAGATTGGCGAATGTGGAGCTCGTTGACTGTTGGTGTGTAATGCGCTCTCCACAACGACCGCAATAGTCACTGGACTAATGTTGATGATGATATTATTATTATATAACTGCTTACTTTATGTGTTTCAGCTCACATACACATGTAACACTTTTAAAATAAACAAATGAAAAATTTGATACCAGAGCTTAATAATTTTAATATAGTTAGTGCCTGTCAACTTGCAGAATTTACTCAACCCCACCCCATCCCCTCCAAAAAAAGATTTTATAAAGGGGAAAAAAGTCATAATGTGTAATCATAAGCCTGATGACTGATAAGCCAAACTTAAACTACGAGAAATTCTATTTTTGTATTTATTGAGTTCAGGTCGGTTTTCATAAATTATTTTTTATTTTCTTTTTCTTTATAACTTAATTTTTTTTTAAATTAGTATTATTTTATTGATGTTTATTCCATTATGGCAATAAGCTATTTTAAATTGTGACCTATTTTAAATTTCGCCCCATTTCACTCAACAACTTTTGTTTTTAAAATTGATTGCAAAGAGACTTATATCAAGAGTAATTTTTTGTTTTTAAATAGTGAGCATTGTCATCATTATGTCATATCAATAGCACACAGAACTGAAATTTTGCGATTTTACAATAAGAACACGAATGTTGTACACACTTTCAGTTTCGTTATTTTTTATTATTTATTTATATTTTTGTTTACAAGGAAAAGAGACTAGGTTGAAACAGTTATGCTTGTGAACTGAACTGAAAGCATCAGGCCTGACACTAGCTGTTAAACCGACGGCGATTTACTGATTATCAATCATTTGATTTTGTTAAGCCATGTGCTTTTAACACATTTCGAAGCTAATTAATAATAATTAATTTTTCACTTTCATAATAATAATTATAATAAACAATAACTTATTAATTATAATAATATTGATAACCGTGTACGTTGGAAAGCGTTGCTTAATGTACTGTAAAGTAAGTTGAAGCAGTAAAGCATTTTGATTGCTTTTTTTACTTTTTACTAATTGACTATTAGCCTACACGTAAAATAAATAATAAAGTATAAATAATGTAGACTTAGTAAATACTAAATAAATTATTACATTATTATTAAATACATTTATTTAAACAAGCTAATTAATTAGCAACAGGACCAAAAGCCACTTGCAAAAGATCACAATTCAAAATAAAACAGGACATTTTTACATTTATATAATTTTTTAGAGCTCTTCATAAACAATCTCAAATTCTTCATGCGCTATATTTTGCAAAAAATATTGCTTCCTCACTAGTAGCACAGGGCCCACAAATATCAGTATTTTAACTCAAAAATGACATGCACAGATTGCTAACTGAAAAAGGGTATTAACATAGTATAGATGTACTTAAAACTGGAGGGACATTTGAAAACTCATCAAAAAAATATTTATTGCATCATCAAAACATAGACTGAGCAAAATTTTTAAGACAAGTTTGAATGAAGCATAGAACTGCAGAGAAAGATCACTCATACGAAGATGCAAAATCACTATCAATGACATAGGTTAGAACAGGGGTCGACAACCTTTTGCTAAATGTGTGCCAACTTAAAGTTTCAAATTATTCAGAGTGCCAACATCACATATTATTTTCTACGATTTATTATCAACTTTATACAGCAACATACAGGAAACGTGAAGAGTCTGCGTGACATTTGAAATTGCTTGGCGTGCCAAGTGTGGCATGCATGCCATAGGTTGCCGACCCCTGGGCTAGAAACCCAATCATGGTTGTAAACTATTCCCTGATTATTTATTTTTTTATCCACCATGTGGAGCTTAATACATATCTTTCTTTAAAAAATAACATCAAGCTTTTTAGTCAATGACCCTATTAAGTGAGGCCTGTGCCCCATGAAGCCTATTACCTCATTTACCCTATTTGTGTACTATATTCATATAGCCTCCCTATAGTCAACTGACTATTTCTTTTATGATACCACAGTCATATTACCAATTTAATTTTATATGAATCGTGACCCAGACTGGTCAGAATTATATATATATATATATATATATATTTATTTTATTTAATTAATAAAACTAAATATTAAAAATTATTATGATTTTAGAATTTTTAATTAAACCAACAATTTCAGGAATTAAGAATACTCAATAGACTCAATGTCAAATAGTTATTGCCTGAAGACATTCACATAATATAAGAAGATGAATCAAAGACTTATAAAATCAAAAATCAGTTTTCTTGAGGAAGAGAAAGTTTGTTTGCTTCAAATCATAGAAGAATTTTTTGATAAGGTGAGTGTCCTAGGCTAAAAAAAAAGACATTGTCTCTCGATTTTTATGAGGATGAATATTTCATTATAATCATGCTACAAACCTATCATTGCATCTCATGTGAAAATGAATTTTAAAAAGCATTAAGACAATTAATTATTTTTGCCAGAGGTAAATAAATTATAAATGAATCAGCATTCCATTAAAGCAAGGATCAAAGCTGTACCTCAAATTTTAAGTCACTTTTACCAATCTATTTGTATGAAAGAAAATCATAGAATGCTTTAATTAAAGATTACTTGTTTTATAAAGAGAATGTACACTTACTAACTTACCAAATTGAAAATTTAGGGAATAAAATACCATTTATGAGAAAATGGATTTCTCAAAAAGAATAAATTTCTAATTTTTGAGTCATTTTGTTCCCATCTTTTACAAATTAAAATTAGTATATAAATGTGGAGTCATCTATTGGTTAAACTGATTTTTTGGCTTTGTTTTTAATATCTGTGGAAAACTATGTAACTAGAAATGGTTTTTTTCAAAATGAATAATTTATTATGGCTTCATCATGTGTCACTTTGAAAGGTTTTGCATATTGTAAATGAGTAGCGTTAATGGGTTGCTAACTTTTTAAAAGCTGGATATTAACTGTTTTGATAAGAGACCCCAGTTAAATACAAAGAGCAGGTTGCTACTAGAGCAGGATGCAACTCCATAGGTTGTAAGCTAAGAAATGTACCACCTAAGCATGTTGTCACTAGAACATGGTGCCATGGGAAACAAAAATTAGACCAGGTCTAGAGTGCCCATGAAATTTTGCATTTATTTAAACAGGAAACTAGGGCCATAATGATTTAGATAAAGCAAGAATTTTAGTTGAAACTGATCAGTTAGATTGTTGACTAAAAGACAATGTTTGCATTTTTTTAAAATTTGTTAATAGAGTTTTATTATACTTTATTTTAATGATCCCATTCCTTTCAAATGTTCCCCAAGATTGTGCTTTGTTTTCTATTTGGGGCAATTTACCCTAGATTGCAGACCAGTCCATTTAACTAAATTACATTAATATTTAAAGCTTTTTGTATAATGTATTATCATTTATGCTCAGTTTAGTCTTCAAGTTAAGTTTTTTTACTGCCTGTGTAAGGGTGTTTGGAAAATGGTGCCAGAAAATGAAACATATATTTCATCTGAATACCTTCATTCCTGAAAAATGAAAAATAAATAAATAAAAGAATGTAATCAGAAGAACTTATCTCAGAAATGCAGGATCTAGGTCAGTCAAATAACATCATTGTATTCATTACTAAGGAAACATGTAATTTAGACTTGTTAGCCTCCTAACCAAAACTCTTAAATTTGATTGTACATGTATTTCAAATCTGCTTATTACAAGTAATGTACTTCCTTTTCCATTTACAATGTTAGAACTGTTTCATCCTTCTTATAATAAATTATGATGATGATAATTATAGATTTTGAACAGTGGTGAGAACTGGTTAGTGAACCAGAGTCATCTATCATTTGAAAATATCAAACACATCCTGGACAGATCTGAAACTTTCTTTACATGTAAAGCTGAGGAAATTCAAGGTATTGTAATTGCAGATTTACTTCATCATTGACCAATGAATCATAAATAATGCTTATACCTATAAAGATTATTTTTTAGAAATGTTTTTTTAAATTGTTATATCACAAAAAGAACACAATAAAACAGAGTTTTTACATGCCTGTAACAAAACTATGACAGAATCATGTACTTGAAATTTTACAATTATTTCTGTTAACTTTAAAATTAAATGAAATTTGATTCCAAAGTAAAGTGTTCATTTCATGTGTAGATAATTCCATTTAACTAGTTTTTTTTCAAATTTGCCTACAGATTTTCCATTTAAAAATAAAGTCTACAGCCCTCCTGGGTAACTTGCTATATGCAATTCAGTGAAATCCGAAAAATTTTATTTTAGTTATTTTCAACTCCATATTTTTATTATATTTTGTAGTGAAGTAAAACAAAACTCACAATACACTTACAAAAAGATTAAATATTGAGATGAATTCTACTGCATAAATTATTATTCAATTGCAGTATGATAAAGATTATAAAGGACATTTATTTTATCATAACTTGGTAGACATGACGTTTTTTGTGGCTTTATTTAAACTCAAAGTTTGGAATACAGAAATTTAGAAGGGTTCTAAGAAAATGTTCCTTTTAAGGTTAACTTCCCCGTGTGCAAAGTAAAAAATCTTGAGTGCAAAGTTGCACAGCATCCATGTTTTGTGCAATATTTTACCCTATTTGCGGGGTCGTTCAGATATCTGCGCAGCCACACAGCTTAAAGGGAACATTGGTTCTAACACAAATTTAGAAGGGTTCTATGACAAATTATTATTGAATGAATGTATTATATAAATTATATAGTTGTTATTTTTATTAATATAATAAGATTAACTGTGAAAACAACTTGCCTTTTTATTGTCCTTTTTATTATACTGCTTCTATAAAATTTTCTTTTCAATTTAAGTTTACACAATTTTTTATGTCAAACAATTTTGACAGCTGTGAGAGAATGCTGTAGAAAAGGTTTTGAAGCCCCAAATTTTAACGGCTTAGTTTTAGATCTATTTATATATTATATTTATAGATTTTAATTCCTGAATATTGAAAATTCCTGAATAATTTTTATTCAAACAGCTTTTGAAAAGCAGCTAGATCTGGAAATAAAACCCATTGCTCAAGAGCAGGCAACTCCAGAACAACAGGAACAAACTCAAATTATCAGGACATCACTTCCAACAGCTCATAAGTACAGTGGTAAAGATTTATTATTAATATTATAGCACTTTTATCACTTTTAGTTTACGGACAGATAAACAAACCTACATTACCAAAAATATTATTTAAAATGAAGAGTAGTCGAACTGATCAACATGAAAAAGTATCTTCAGTCACATGCTCATCACAAATTCTAAATATCTTAAAAATTACCTTACAACATTGGGTTGGTCTGTGTCCTGTATTAATATATTATATAGAGGTAAGAGTGTCATAAAGCTTTTAAATAACATGCAACATTGGGTTGGTCTGTCTCCTGTATTAATATATCATATAGAGGTAAGAGTGTCATAAAGCTTTTAAATAACATACAAGATACACAAACAGTGTAATCAAAACTATAAATTAAAGCTGTATTAATTAACTAATACAAAAGTATACTTTTGAGCTAATGCCATCATCAGTTCAAATAATTTACACAAGTATTAAAATTATATTCAAATCATATGCGACATTCTATATCCTGTAAAAATAATTACATAAAGATGAAAAGAAATAAAGAAAGAGAAGAAAAAAAAACAACATGGGGCAGTCAAATTAATAGTTGACACTGTTGTGATAGATGTTAAGGAGACACATACAATTTAATAAATATACCTCAATGGCAGTGAGATTTCAAGATAATGCTTAATCTACCTATCAAAAATAACACTTAAAGATAACCAAAGAGCAATACAGAGAGTGTGTAATTTCTGCAGACCCAAGTGGCTACTGGATATAAATGATTATGATAATTATCAATCTTAGTTTACCTAAATATTCATCATTAGTTTTTACTTAAATTTGGTAATTTATACTATAAATGGTAGTAACTAACTCAATCTCAGCTTTTTAAAAAAATAATACAGTAGAGAGAAGAAAATCTGTACGTTATTCTTACATAAAAGTTGTGGATTACAAATATAACACTTTTTATTGAAGATCTTTTTAGTTAGATAAAATTTGAAGTTGAATACGAAAAAAGTGGTTTTATTGAAATTTTTCATTATTTAATAAACAAAAATGCCTCAACTGCTCAATATTTTGAATTTTGTCTGAAGATTTCAAGGAGACAACATCATCTATGCAAACAACTTTAGAGGAAGTCTCAAAAAGGTTGTCTGATCTTGAAGGAAGATTGCCTCCCCTTGATCATAATTTCGAGAAGCTTGGTGACAGACAAACGTCATTGGAAGAAAACCTGACAAACTTGTCCCAAGAATTATTGAGTCTCAAAGAAAAGCAATCATTAGATGAAGGACTGCTGACCATAAAACATCAGCAGACTTACCAACGGTTGGAAGAATTATCCCAAAAAATATCAGAAATGGATTCTGAGCAGAACATTCGGCTAGACAGCGTCCTAGCCGACCGGCATGATGTCTCGTCCAACTTCAAGGTCTTGTCCGATCTCACGGAGCAAAGAATTATGACCCTGAGTAGTAATGTTACAGAGTTTAAAGTGGAGCATCTCAATAAGATAGAAAGTGTTGAAAATCAAGTGACATTGATGATAGACTCGTCGTACCATCTGGAGTCTCAGTTTGTGGCCTTGTCCCAACAGATTAATGGTCTGGAAACATCAGCGCAGAACATGCAGGCAAAAATTGATGAGGTCTCCTCATGTGTCACAACTGTGTCAACTGTATGTGAGACAGATTTAGAGCAGCTCAAGAACAGATGTGTGACTCTAGAAGACAGCTGCACTGAGGGTGTGGGCAGGATCGCTAGTGATGTGAATGATATCAAGACAAAGGTAAGTGATAAGATAGAAGACCACTGTAAAGAGGAAATTGAGTACTTTGCTTATTTTGTGAATGGTAACAAGACAAAGGTAAGTGATAGAATGAGGGATTCAAAGAAAATAGCCACATAAAAGTTAGGAATGCCTAAAGGTACATTTAAAGGGGCAAAATCAATGGTTATAGAGTCAAAAGTAAAACACAAGTTTTAGTCTCTTTGTTGCATCAATTTATAAATGTATGTATGTTGTTCTGTGATGTCTTGTCAGGCCCATACATACCCTGTTTTAATAAAATATAATCCTGACTGCAGTCTCACCCATATTTTGTTGGTCTCACAGTATGAGGAGGTGTGTCTGATGTTGAAAAACCAACTCCTGCCACTGGTGCACCTGAGACAAATTCTTAACGACAGAGCCAAGCCAAAAGCACATGATGAAGGAATGGTAAGTAAACATGACACTTATCTTGACAATAAGTATAACACAAAGGTGTGTAGTCTCACTTTTTTGTTTTAATGTAGTACCAGTTTTACATATACATTTATTAAAAAATTCTCACTAGAGCATTGTCATCATTTTTTCAAATGTATTCATTGCTTGGAATTACCACACATACTCGAGTATATATCAAGGTTGTTGTTTTTTTTTAAATTTCTAGACCAGAATCAAGGGGTAAACTTATAAACGCGTAACTCATTTTATAAATGCCACGAGTTTACTTACCGTAGCAATATTTGAAATGTAAAATTACACTTTTCAAGTGACCAAGTTATTTATAAATGTAAATTATACAGTGAGAAAAAAAATAATTTATAATTATATTTAAATTTGTCTGTGTTATCTTAATATTATGCAAAATTGTCTCTTATCTATTTCTTAGAGCCCTGTGGGATAGCCTAAGAGTGCAGAGAATGTCATAGTAACATTGTTATATTAATTTTATTAAATTTTAACTAGTAATAAACCTCAGTCTTCAATAGCAAATCATTGTATGTTCATAAAATTTGAAAGTCTTGAGATATTTATATGTACAAATTTTTTCTCATTTTTGTACCAATCCACAGCACTTGCAGTTTCACTAATATGTCAATGTTTTGTTTGATCTTTGCAGGGACAATTATGAACTTGATCAAAGAAAATTTTTACATTTCTTCTCTGCCAAAAATAGTGGATGGAACGCAGATTAAAAGTCTCCATAACTCAAGGTTATTGACAAAGTTTTTGTCAGTTTTGATTTGACTGCCCTAAAAAATGAAATTTTTAACTTGGTCTCAATGATGGCCTTATATGATTGCAATATGATTCAAGTGATTAACATGTCATGACTTGATTTATGACATGATTACTATCATCAATATGATGTGCCTCTCAACCCATTAGTGTCTATGATTCAATATTGGGGCTAGAGTCAGAGTACAGGAGATGGAGCAATAGGATGAACAAGACCTCTATTCCTGCCAACTTTCATGACTGCAGTTTGGTTTAGACCAGGATACAGTTAAGTGATATTTCCAATGGTGTTTTCATTGTTAAATTTCTTTTTAATGACCAATCTTCACAAGAATATAATATATACTAAGAATAATGTGCAATAATGTTAGGTTTGTCTTTTTTTTAAATTTGAAGTTCTGTGTAACTGTTTAGTCAAAATAATTATGTGAATTATCTCATACAAAATGAACATGTGAAATCCTATACTCAATAATGTAGTATACCAAATATGGCTGGCCAGATGTAAATTAGTTTGTAGTAACAATGAGGGTTGATTTTCTTTATTTAATATTTCTCCCCCCCCCACCAACCCTATTTTTCTTCCCCTCAAAAATGTTTAGCTACAGGCAAAATGCCTATACCAGCTAGCATGTATGGTCTTAACTGCAATAGATAAAAATGGAAAAGAAATTATGTTGAAATGTAAACTTAGTAGTGCAACACAACTCAGACATGTTTAAACAAATGGAAAAAAGACACAGTGCTACACTAACTGGGTGTTTATTTCTTCACAACGACTACACAGAGTAAATGTATCATCAGTAAACATTTAATTTAAATTTTAAAAAAAGACTTGTTCATTGGTTCCTAACCACAGCCCATTCTGTTGCTTGGTAAGAAACCTTACACAACAGGATCTCTCCAATGACAACAAATATAAGATTTTAAAAATATTTTAACATAAATTTCAAATTGAAGACTTTTAAAAAAGAAAGTAACAAACTAATGATTTTCATCAGTTAAATCTTGTGTATACTTTTCACAAAGCTCCTAATCAGCGAGAGTGGGTGTGAAAGTATATCTGCATGCAGTAAAAGCCACAGCCCTTGGTTTTTTCCTTCAGAACATTGGAAAAAAAATAAAGACTTCAAAGTTGTTTATAATATATTGAGGAAAAAAGTCCTAAAATTATTTATTAAAAATGTAAACAGGGGAAAAAATTGAGAACAACACCATGCTCAATAACAAACTACCCACACAGAGACATTGGTTAACTCTGTACATATATAGACAGATGAATTATAAATTCAACAAAAACAAACAACGTTTGATCCAAACAGACAGAATATTTCCATTGAAACACATGTAATCCTTTGGTATTTACAGATCCTAAGAAAAACAAATAAATAAAGGGATATAATAAGAAATACATAAACCATTTGAACCAAAGTGTAAATTGTAAATGATAAATGATTCATTATGTACATAAACATTTATTTCAGTGAATATTCACAATAAAACATTTTATAATGTCCCGAAATCAAATTGTTTTCCTTATGTATAGTACTTGCTGGTTCCATTTTAATTATTTTCTATTTTAAAAGAGAAATTTATGTCTAAAATAATAATAGAAAAAGAATTCAAATCAAATTATTTTCTTCAAACTGTAAGTTAAGATTTAGGATTTTAAAAAGGTTTGACTTTAGTCTTTACATCTTGATCAGTATGAAATAATGCTTGCGTGGTCTAATATAGAATCACAGTACAAAAAAATGGCAAGTCACAGATGTCTTGACACAAGCCCATGCCGCAGCAGTCATGTCATGTCAATTGTCACACCAGTCACGAGTCATGCACTGTAAGTCTTGAAGTATGTCAGGGCAGTCTTAAGTCGTTGCAGTCATATCAGAACAGCACACATTACTGCTGATGATCCAGCCATCATCTTTGTTTACATTTAGAAAAGATGAAACATTATGTGTCTCCGTCTAAAGAATTAATAAAATAAAAATTTCACTCTATAAACACCGATGCCAATTTTGCAATATATAATACCAGGAAAAAAATCAGTTTAGATGTATTATATAAATGTTAGTTTTTCAAATGCAGATGAACAAAACAAATTTTTTTATCTCAGCAATCACAACTTTGAGCTATTATTTGTCATTGCAAAGTAACCTTTTCTGATACTATTAGCAACATAATATAAACTAACTACTGAAGGACAAATTCCTCATTCATTAAATCTAATCCTTTCAAATCCTCCACTTCTAACATGAAGTTTCCTGACCTCTCAATAAATTAATTACATTTTGAATGAGCCAGACCATTTTTATTTGAATAATACTTATTCCTGAAAATAACAGCTAATGATGATTTGTAGTGCAACATTAAATGGAATAAATATTAATAACAATCTCAAGGTTTCAATGAATAAAAATGTCTGATAATTGAAAACAGATCAGAGAAGTCAAATCTAGTAGACAGACTTAATAATGGTGAATAAAAAAAATTCAAAAAGCTGTGAAAAATAAAAAATAAAAAAAAATTTTTGTAAAGCCTTGATGAGATAACTGTGGGTGAATCAAAGTACTGCAACATTTTCAATAGTGGACCTTAATTGAGGTTTTAATATCGAAATTAATCAAGGATGCTAAGCATTAAAATATTGCACATTAACTCGAGGAGGATGCCTACGACAGCACTAAATAAATGATTGCAAATTTGGTTAGTGTCAAGCAGGGTTGGGTATACATTGGGGGAATGGTGCAACAGCTATATGGGAGCAAATAGACTTTTGGATCATACAAGATGGATTATATGATTTGAATTTATCAGGATAACGATTAAAATTATATCAATACATGATTTTACAAAATTTGAACATTACTAATCAAGTTTGCTAAAAAAAAACAACTTAATCTGCAACTAGAAATAATCCCCATTCTGTATTACTGTTGATCTGTTTACTCTTAAATCCCCATCTACCTCATTCAAGTTCCCTCATACAAAGACTCAGTCCTAAATCTTCCAAGCCTTAATAACGTACTGGGACGAAAAAAAACCAAGCTGGACTTAAGTCGAAAATTGCAAGGTGTACAAATGTCTTGGAAGATGATTAGGAGTTGATAATTCAACAACAAATAGACTTGATGTAATAATGATGTTTTTAAAATGTGATCACTTTAGGTGCTAATGTAAACACAGCAATGCTAAAGCCAATGGAAAATTATTAGTAATACTGATCTGCAATGAAAAAAAGGCATAAATTAAATAAAATTGCATAAAATAAACTCCTTCAAAGTTCATGTGGAATTTCATATTTTCCAAATGGAACACCCAAAATTCTTAAATAATGAACAGCCAATGTGTGCTAGATAATTCCAGTGTTGACTATTAACAATGACACAGCCATTGACTTTAAAGTCATATTTACTTTTTGTAGTTCCAATAGTCTCTTTTTATTTTATATTTAAACCCTCCTTTTGAGAGAGAATAAATTTATTATCCACTGGGTAGATCAATTTTTTCATTGTTTTCATGAGGAAAAAAATAATCCAGCCAAATGTAACAATGGAAGTGAGGTAAAGGCTAGCTTATTATAACTGCAAGCACAAAAATATTCTCACAATTTCAGGTGAAAAAATGTTAAATGTTTAAATGAACAGAACAATTGTAGATCATTCAAAATATATTTACAGAGAGTCATCTGACAGAAAACTCTGACAATGACAAATATAATGAAGATAAACAAAAACAGTATATAAGTCATTTTCTTAGGTTATTTTTAAAAATGATAGATGAGGATTTCATGATCCGTGACAGCATTTATTTATATTTAGCCCACTTTGAAAACACAGCATAGACATTCTGAGGGATTCACAACACAAATAATAGAACTGATAGGTTCTATAGAAGGAGATTTATTTATTGCACAAGAAATATAATCTATAGTTATAAGTATATAATGTCTTTAAAAAAAAAGTCAAACAGAACTTTCATGGAGGAGCTCAACAATGGTTGGTGATATGATGGAACATTAATGTGATGTCATCCAAGATTCATAGTTAAACAGTCAGTGAACATTTATGAGTCCTTTAAGAAAGATTAAAACGTTTTTAAAACAGTGATGAAAATTTTTTGTGAGCTTTACTCATTTTAAAAAGTCGTAAGTTACTTTTCAGTAGGACCTCACGATTGAGTTTAGGAAATGCATTTTGAAATTTGAATAAAATTATGCCCCATATAAATATCATATATTTCCAAAGCTTAAGTGGTAACTATTACAAGAGTCATCAACAATTATAAGTGTTAAAAAATTTTCATTCTTTACTTTTAAAGTAGCATTCTTTACACATTAATTTTAATAGTAAGAAAATCAGTCAGTGTGATATTTGATTAACAGCTTTTTAAAGAAATATTAATTTATTTTATTTTTAAAACAAATTATAATAATTAGAAAAATAACAATATCAAAGGGGGGTTTATGTTAGTCGCTTGAAGTAATTACAGTCTTTCAAACTACATTTTGTATTAAATGAAAATTAAAAACTTTGGAGATAGCCTTAAACCTAAGCAACATTTTCAATAGAATGACAAAGACTAATCTGAGATTACTTCCCAAGAAAACATCTTGGATGAAATGCCATTTTGGTTGATGTGTCTTGGAATGACATGCTACTGTGGAGACTTAGAGAAAACATAGACTGTGATCAATACCAAAGAAAATGAAAATCTATCAGTTTTAAAAAGTTGTTCAAATCACAAAAGAACAAGACAATTTCTTGAGAATATAAATACTCTTTTAAGAAAGAGAGAAATCATCAGTTTTTTTCCACCACTTTCAAACAATGAGAAAACAAAACTTTTTTACACTGCTTTCAAACATCAAACGTTTTCAAAAGAGTAGTGCTAAGTGGGCAGCTGTAAAATGTATTATTTTTTTATTCATCGAAGTTTTAGACTAGTGCTGTAAGGTTAACACTTCAAATGTGACTGCCAAGGATTTCAACTGTAAGCTTGAATGAATGTCTTTAAAATTTAAGGGAAATAACTGGCAATAGAGAATCCTCCTATAATATGTACACATGAGACAGTTTTTTCCCTCTGGGTTGAGTTTACAGTATGTTATTTCTTTCATGTAAAGTGCTGTGAGCCCAGTTCCTTACTGGGATACAGCGCTATATAAATAATCAATTTATTATTATTTATTATTATTATTAATCAATAAAAATTATTCTTGCATTAAGACATTACATAGCAAAACATTTTCAATTCCTTATGGGATTCACATATGAAGCATTCTAAATTAATTTTAATCTTTTTTATGCATTTTGTCTTTTCAATGTTCAAACATCATAATTAGAGAGATATTTTTAATACACTGAGAATTTTCATTTACAATTGAAATCAAAAGCTTTAGACAGTCAGGGTTTGGCAGAAAAATTACTTCAAGCCTCAGTTGGCTACCAATATTCTATTGTTGACCACCAAGCTATCAATAAATTTTAGTAGTATTTTGTTTATAATATAAAATAAATAATTTTTCACACCTGTGATTTCTTACACTATCCTCAATGGTAACATTTCAAACTAACAGATGTGCTTGACAAAATTGTTTACCTACAACTTATAATTGACTCCTTGTTCTTGACATCAATACTGTTAAAAGTATTAAAGTAAACTGAACTAACAGTTTATTTAGTTCAATTTAAAAAAATGCAAATTATATTTATCATATGACAAACTTGCCACCTCAAAAGATTTCCACTTGTCCCTTAGGAAAGTCCGCCATGAAAAAAAAATAGCAAACTGCCAATTCAGAAATCTTGTCTTTGTCAAATAATGTCTCTACTATTGTCTTAGTAAAAAAAAATAGTGTATTACTATTAACAAAGCATACATGTCCAGTGGTGACATAAAAGGACTAGAAATCAAATCCATTTTTATTTTTAGGAAATGCACATTTTAGACTAGAAAAAGTATCACTAACTAATTTACTATGTGTGTCAAACATGTTTCAAAAGGTAACACTGCATGCATAAAAAATACAAGTGCATTCATTTTCCTTCACATATTTAATATTTTAAGCACAGCCTTTGATCAATAAGAAAAAAAATTATGTCCAAAAATCTTGGTTAGGATTATGCTCATCCAAGCATTATTTGTTATTATGTATTGTAAATTATGCCTGGCTTGTATTAATTTTTCTAACACCCTAAAAATCATTAATATCAAAATCAATTCACATTGTTTTTAAAAAGGGAATTGAATTCCGATGTATGCTTTCCAGATGTAAATTCATTCCAATTTTTTTAAAGTCTATTCTTAATTGTCTCTTAAAATAATATAAGGAGTTAACATTAACACATCATCATCATATTCAATTACAAAACAGATGGCCAAACAAATGTAATTTAAATTGTTTATATTACTTTTTTTTAAATTCCCAATTTATTGTAAATATTCAGCACAGTAATACTTAAGGAAATTCTCTTTATATTTATTACAATTACATACATATGAACATATATGTAATGATTTTATTATAATTTGCTCAATGCAATCTTTGGGTGTATATAGTGAATATCAATAGTCTGTTCTTTCTCTTTTTTTAACCCAATGACTAGATGAATATTGTATAATTAAACTTTAGAACAATGATTCCTCCCAACCATAGCCAACAAAACAATGAATGCTCTTACACAAAAATAGAAACATGAGGATATCCATCTACGCATCAACAGCAGTTGTGTAAAAATTGTGATGTGCAACTGTCCTGACTACTGGTCAACACTCTCAGTAAGTGACTCTTGTACCTCTCCCTCTGGCAGGGGCTCCACATCAGCGAGATCAACTAAACCTTCCTTCTTTCCAATTGAACAGTAAATGTACTGGGAGTCCAGCTGAGCAATCACCTGGAAGACAATAAAATTTATTACCAAAAGTTAGACAATGAAACTTGTTACCAAAGTTAGATAATAAAACTTGTTACCAAAGTTAGAGTTAGATAATAAAACTTGTTACCAAAGTTAGATAATAAAACTTGTTACCAAAGTTAGATAATAAAACTTGTTACCAAAGTTAGATAATAAAACTTGTTACCAAAGTTAGATAATAAAACTTGTTACCAAAGTTAGATAATAAAACTTGTTACCAAAGTTAGATAATAAAACTTGTTACCAATGTTAGATAATAAAACTTTTTACCAAAGTTAAATAATAAAACTTGTAACCAATGTTAGATAATAAAACTTGTAACCAATGTTAGATAATAAAACTTGTTACCAAAGTTAGAAATAAAACTTGTTACCACAGTTAAACACACATTAACATGAATTTTTAGTTGCAGATATAAAAACTGAATATAAAACATGGCAGAACGTAAGAAATTATAAATGTTTCTTTTTTAAATACTGATTATAATTCAAATCATTATTTGACAATATAAAAATTAAAATTTTCAAAACGCTTAATCAATCAATGATATTATTATGCAAGACTTCAGATGAGAATTCTTAAACTTTCAGTCACACAGCTCAATAGCAAAGGTTACGTGATGCAAGCATCTTAAAATGATAATAATAGGAGCAAATAATTATTAGAGCATTGATCGTTGGCCCTTAAGAATAGAATAAGAATAAAATAGACTACTTTTATTATGTTAAAGTTGTCACATTAACAAAATGCTTTAAAAATGTATTTATCATATCTACTGACATAAAATTGGATCAAATCTTAAGAAGTTTTCATTATGCATCAGGCAATTATTTTTAACATTTATTTAAGATCACGAAGGAGAGAGAAAAATTAATTTGAGATTTATAATTACAAGTGCTATTTGGAATTAAGGCAGCATAAAAAGTTGATAAAACTCTACCTGTAGATAGTCTCCTTCAATGAAAGCAAGCTTGTCAGAGTCTTCTTCTTCAGGACAAGTAGCTAGTGCTACAACATATCTGATGTAGAGAGAGAAGAAACAGATAATAATACCAATTATAACACATTATATAATCATTTACTAAGTAGCTGTTGGTACATTATATCTGATTTACAGATAGAAGAAAGACAAATAATACCAATTACCACACATTATATAACCATTTACCAAGTAACTAGTGCTACAACATATCTGATTTAGTGATAGAAGAAAGACAAACGATACCCATTACAACACATTGAATAACTATTTACCAAGTAGCTAGTGCTACAACATATCTGATTTAGTGATAGAAGAAAGACAAACGATACCCATTACAACACATTGAATAACTATTTACCACAAAGCTAGTGCTACAACATATCTGATTTAGTGATAGAAGAAAGACAAATGATACCCATTACAACACATTGAATAACTATTTACCAAGTAGCTAGTGCTACAACATATCTGATTTAGTGATAGAAGAAAGACAAACGATACCCATTACAACACATTGAATAACTATTTACCAAGTAGCTAGTGCTACAACATATCTGATTTAGTGATAGAAGAAAGACAAACGATACCCATTACAACACATTGAATAACTATTTACCACAAAGCTAGTGCTACAACATATCTGATTTAGTGATAGAAGAAAGACAAATGATACCCATTACAACACATTGAATAACTATTTACCAAGTAGCTAGTGCTACAACATATCTGATTTAGTGATAGAAGAAAGACAAACGATACCCATTACAACACATTGAATAACTATTTACCAAGTAGCTAGTGCTACAACATATCTGATTTAGTGATAGAAGAAAGACAAACGATACCCATTACAACACATTGAATAACTATTTACCAAGTAGCTAATGCTACAACATATCTGATTTAGTGATAGAAGAAAGACAAACTATACCCATTACAACACATTGAATAACTATTTACCAAGTAGCTAGTGCTACAACATATCTGATTTAGTGATAGAAGAAAGACAAACGATACCCATTACAACACATTGAATAACTATTTACCAAGTAGCTAGTGCTACAACATATCTGATTTAGTGATAGAAGAAAGACAAATGATACCCATTACAACACATTGAATAACTATTTACCAAGTAGCTAGTGCTACAACATATCTGATTTAGTGATAGAAGAAAGACAAACGATACCCATTACAACACATTGAATAACTATTTACCAAGTAGCTAGTGCTACAACATATCTGATTTAGTGATAGAAGAAAGACAAACGATACCCATTACAACACATTGAATAACTATTTACCAAGTAGCTAGTGCTACAACATATCTGATTTAGTGATAGAAGAAAGACAAACGATACCCATTACAACACATTGAATAACTATTTACCACAAAGCTAGTGCTACAACATATCTGATTTAGTGATAGAAGAAAGACAAACGATACCCATTACAACACATTGAATAACTATTTACCACAAAGCTAGTGCTACAACATATCTGATTTAGTGATAGAAGAAAGACAAATGATACCCATTACAACACATTGAATAACTATTTACCACAAAGCTAGTGCTACAACATATCTGATTTAGTGATAAAAGAAAGACAAACGATACCCATTACAACACATTGAATAACTATTTACCAAGTAGCTAGTGCTACAACATATCTGATTTAGTGATAGAAGAAAGACAAACGATACCCATTACAACACATTGAATAACTATTTACCACAAAGCTAGTGCTACAACATATCTGATTTAGTGATAAAAGAAAGACAAATGATACCCATTACAACACATTGAATAACTATTTACCACAAAGCTAGTGCTACAACATATCTGATTTAGTGATAGAAGAAAGACAAATGATACCCATTACAACACATTGAATAACTATTTACCAAGTAGCTAGTGCTACAACATATCTGATTTAGTGATAGAAGAAAGACAAATGATACCCATTACAACACATTGAATAACTATTTACCACAAAGCTAGTGCTACAACATATCTGATTTAGTGATAAAAGAAAGACAAACGATACCCATTACAACACATTGAATAACTATTTACCACAAAGCTAGTGCTACAACATATCTGATTTAGAGATGGAAGACAAATGATACCAATTACAACACATTGTATAACCATATACAAGTATCTGAATGTCATGATCTGTGTTAGGAGCTGGGTAAATTTATTAACTCTTTCAGTAGCATTAATGCTTTCCAGCTACTTTTAATGTAAAGCCTGACAATAATCAAGGTATATATATATCTTGTATTACCTGCACTCTGGTACAATATAACTGTCAGGCCTGACAATAATCAAGGTATATATATATCTTGTATTACCTGCACTCTGGTACAATAAAACTGTCAGGCCTGACAATAATCAAAGTATATAAATATTTTGTCTCACCTGTACTCTGGTACAATAAAACTGTCAGTTTTCCCATCCCACTGGCATGATTGAGCAACATCGATTTCACTGGTCAGTTTCGGCCTCTCGCTGCTGTCAGATTCGCTGGACGAGACTTCTGAACACTCATCAGCAGCAGCTGGTGATGCCATGATCGGAGAAAACGTGGTGCCATCTGTTGGTAGTTTGGCAGCTGAAGTGGGGGTGGTTTTCATGCTTGGACAGTCCAGGTCATGAGCAGCCTGCTTGTCAACTGAGGGAGCGGGGCTGTTGTCGTTTAATGTTGATATGAAGTCTGTATTCCTAATGGGAAAAGATTCCCCGTAGGGTAGGTCATACATAGACAATGGTCTTGCATGAGGTCTGCTGTCCAATATGCCACTGTCCTCCAAGAATTCCGTGTCACGATCCACAAAAGCTGACAGTGGTCTGGCTTTGGGGAAATTCTCAGCGCTCTTATTCCTGACTGCTCCAGCCGTTGTGATTATTTTGCAGCTCAGTTCTTTCTCTTCCTGAATTATCTTCTCCTTGTCAGGGTTGGGGGCCTTAGTTTTGAAGAAAATGGACCGGATTCTGCTGGGCGTGCTTTCATTGGATTTCTTGGGAGTCAGATCCAGTGACAACTGGTTCGGCTTTGAAGGTGTGACAGGTGTTGACGGCTGGTTTTTTGCAGGTGACACATCACCGGTCGTCACGGGAACTATGTCTTGTACAGATACAACACTGTCTACTTTTGTTGGCGTGGTGACAGCAGGATCATCTATTTTCACATCTCCAACTTCAGCAGCCAATTTCTCCGCTACATTTTTTTTATCATTGGGAAGGAGTATTCTATCAAAGAATGACAACAGGCTGAAACCGGATCGGGGGGATTTCTTGACAGGTTGGGGGATGGGTTGTGGGTTGGATTTCTCCAGGGGGAGAGTCAACCCTACATCTTCCACGTTACTCTTGACAGCGTCACAGTCAAATGGCGCATCTGTAGCAAGCTGTGTACTGTTAGCCTCTTCCACACCTACTGGAGGGACAAGATCCTTGTTTGAGACCGAGGCTGGCACAGCTGTTTCAACAGGGTCAAGGTTGCCGACTTCAACAGGCTCAGACACTGCGGCAGTGTTGCCTTCGATTTTGTCCTGATTTACTGCAGCAATGACCTCGCAGAGATCTTCAGACTTCAGATCAAGCGCGCTGTCAACGATGTCATCACTAAGACCATCGGACACAACCCGTGTCTGCCTGATCAGTTCAATATTTGGCAGAGTGTGCACAGCAGAGTTTTCACAAATTTTGATTGGTTCGTCAATTTTCCTGACATGCTCCTCATACAGTCTGACTTCCTCCCAGTCGATATCCTCAGATTTGATGGAGTTTGTGTAGTTCTCATTGATCACAGCCAGTTGGGAGTACACAGAGTCGGCCCCCTCCTCTTGTTCTTCAATAACTTGAGCGCATCCTTTCAGGTAAGCATCACCAGTGCTGTTTGCAGCTAGAGTGTAGGTGGTCAGGGTCTGAGCTCTGCTGACAGAGCAAGTGTCCACACCAGCCATCACGGACACTGGCTGCCTGGCCATCTTGGAGAGTCCGTACCTCTCTTTGTGCGAGTACACATCATCCTCCTGAATGAACAGGTCGGACATGTTGTTCCTCCCGTATCGGTCCACGGGGCTGCTGTGGTCTCGGACCACGGCAGGAAGTGACGAGTCATCAGGAATGTTAATGTTCACCGCCCCGTTCCTGCTGTAGTTGGAGATGTCGGCTCGTTCTGGTCTAAAGGAGTTGATTTTGTTCTGTTGTCCATCTCCACTCAGTTCGTTATTGAATTCTGCAGCTTTTGGCTGGACCTCTTGCTTGGTCTTCACAGGCTCTGAAACGGCTTCTTTCTCAACAGTGGATTTCGTAGAAACAGCAGGTGAAGGGACAACAGCAGGTGAAGGGACAACAGCTGGTGCTGTAGCTGAAGAAGATGACCCGATTTTGGCAGCAACACTGGCCAGAGCGTTGGAAATTGTTGGGTTTTTGAACCACCTCCAAGCTGACTGGCCACCCCCATTGTTTGAGACGGCAACATTTGAAGATTTCAGGGGGGCAGATGATGTGGATGACGATGATGATGTTGATGTTAATACTACAGCTGGTGGCTGCTTGGCTTGTTGTTGAGCATTGTGGTTCAGATTGTGTGTTTCTCCTGTGCAATCTGTTGTTGTTTTCTCATTGGAAGGCTTCAATTTGGAGGGAAACGAAAGATAAAATTAGATTTTGATTTTTAAATTTTTAACTTATGTGTCGTCTTCTTTTTTTCTTATAAATGTGTTATAAATTTTTTTAACAAAAATATTCTTATAACATTATTTTATTTTATTAACGTTTAAGGGGGTAAAACAAACTATATAAGTTATTTTAATAACAAGTAGAGCATCAAGAATAATTATTGTCCCCTACCTCAAAATTAGAAACAGCAGAGGTAACCATGATGCAGCTGTCACTCATAACAAGGGCTGCTATTGGCCCAAAATCTAGCTGGAAGGGCAGAACAGCCAATGGCTGCAGAGCTACTAAAAGACTGTTGTAAGACTGTTCAAGAACACCCTGAAGAAGATTTAGATTGAAAGCATTTAACAAACAAATAACCACGAATCTTTAGATTAATATGGACATCATTATGTGAGGTAAACTTTTTTTCACAATCTTATTCATTTATGATAAGTTAACCCTGAACTCTCACCTTTAAACTTGCCCTTAAACAGGCATCTTCATGGTACACTCTTGGAACCAAATTCTCCTTACATCGCACATAGCCCAGCCAGAAATCTAAGAGCCTTAGGCTAAAATAAAAAATAACTTGTAAGTAATTTTTAATCTATATTTGATTTTTTTAAATATTTCAAATGAACAAATCAGTGATCAAAATACATATATATGTAGGGGAAATGTCTGTCAAAGTAATATTACATAAATAAGCCAGATAAAATTGCTGATATCAGTGTTAAATGAAATTCTTAAAAATATAAAGCACATTTGGCACATGGAATTTTCTTGTTAAATGAAAATTTAATAAAGACTAAAAAAAGAGGGAAGGGTTTTAATAACTAAATAGTTCAGGAGCAAAACTGAAGAATATTTATACAAGTCTGCCACCATTCTTTGGTTGGTTAATCTACCATAACAATTTTTGCTTTTGTGTATAAAAAATGGAATTCTTACTTGAGTAGTCCTGCTACAAAAGCATAAAATTTGTGCCTGTTGGACGACAAGCTCGGTTTTTGTTTCAATCCTTTGGCCAGATCATGTAAGGGCCTCGTGTAAGGACCTGAAAAGCCAGATAAAAATCAAATGGAAGACTGAGTGAAATTAGTAAATAAAGCCATACAGTAAAGAATGTTTACTTGTTTCACATGCATTAATTTTTAACAGAAATTTATTTGTTCACTCTTCTCTCAACCCCAGGCCCCCTTGTCCTTTTTTTCGGCCCTCACCCCCTTTCCACACACAACTTAAGCAACTGTATCAAATCAGAAAATTGTTACGAGAGTGAAAGTGAACCCTCAAATATTTCATTTATTTAAGATTTGTCAAATACAACAACAAATGATTATAATTCCATGGACAATAAAAATGTTTTTGAGTGCAAACAATTATAAAATTTACTTTCAATTCATTACTAGAAGAAACTCAATTCCAATTGCATTTGTGACATGACAGATGCTTGCATATTTCAAGCTTAAAGGAATTAATACAAAAATAAGAAGATAATTTTGAATTGAAAAATGTTGACTGTATTTGACTTTTAAACTTGACTGTATAAATTTAACAATTGGGAGCAGTAGAAGAACAAAGATTAAATTATTATTTTTTGTTGACTTATAAAACTTGACTTGTATAAACTTTACAATTGATAGCATGAGCAGAACAAAGATTAAAATGTTATTTGTTGACTTATAAAACTTGACTTGTATAAACTTAACAATTGGTAGTATGAAGAGAACAAAGATTAACATTTTATTTTTTGAAGCTGAAGTTACTAAGCACAACAATAAAAAAAAAGATTTTTTAAGTAAAAGGCTCCCCCTCACCAAGTTCTGCGGTCATCTCAGCTACTCGCCAAGGAGTGAGCTTCACCTTCCCAAATAAATGCATACCACCTTCAAAATCTCTCATTCCATGAGCAATGACACGCTCCACTGCAGGGCAGAGTTCACAGTAGACAAGGGCAGCAACTTCAGGGGAGTCAACTGAGCTACCTAATCTGAGCTGTGAACGAAAGACATTGTAGGATTGATTAGACCAGTGGTTCCTAACCTTTTGGGGTCCATGCACCCCTTCAGATGCCCCAAAAAAGATCATGCACCCCCCGTGAAACTTGCAGAAAATGCATAATAAACTATGTTTATTTTAGGAACACAACAGTTTTGACCATAGACAACAGGGAATATAGTGAGAGATCTGCCGCTTCTTATGATCAATGAGCGATTTAATTTTAGGGACTGTTTTGGACAAAGCAACTCTCAGGTCATCCTCTGCATTCAACTTATTCCTTTCCTTGGTTTTAATCGTCAAAGGTGTGGAGAATCCTGCTTCACAGAGATAGGTTGTGGCAAATGGAAGGAGAGTCAGTACTGCCCTCTTGGCTAGTTATGGTTAGTAATTTAGCTGGGCGCACAAAAATTCAATCAAGGTATTGCAACTGAAGGCACTCCTCAGTACTTCTCTGGTTCTCAAATCAATCAGGCCATCTTTAGCAAAGTCACTTTCATCAATGTTGTCCAAGTCACAGAGAAAAGGATTGCGAATCCAAAGGTCTTTCCTAGCAATTTCTTGACAGAAATACCCATCAAAGGGCCTTTGCAATGTTGAAAGGTGCTCTGAAATTTCCCCTTTGATGTTGTCAGGCAGTGATTCCTAAGTGCTTCCTTCTGCACCAGATATTACAACTTCATCCAAGAGTAGAAAGTTGGCCAAGTTGGACTTTTGTAGTCGTCGTTGGAATAGTGGCACTTTGTTAAGGGAGGCTTGCAATCTCTCAGTAGCATCCACTAAAGTCACAGCAGGTCCTTTGAGAGATGTGTTCAACTCATTCAAGATGGTGAAAATGTCAACCAGGTATGCCAAGTAATGAATGAAATTTGGACACTCAAACTTGTCAGCAAGGTCACTCACTTTTTCTCGCAAGAAAATGACAAGCTCCACTCTCAGTTCTACTAACCCAGAAAGTATATGTTCCGTGGACAACCAGTGCACCTCAGTGTGGTAGAGCAGAACTTCATTCTCATAGCTCACCGCATGACAGAACAACTTGAAGAGGCAGTGGTTCACGGCATGTGAGCGGATAAAATTTACAACTTGGACTACAGTAGAAAGAACTGACTTTAAGGTTGGAGGTAGAGTTTTGCATGCCAGGGCCTGACAATGAAAGATACAGTGTGTAGTGACAATATCTGGAACTTCTTTCTTTACCAGTGCTGAAAATCCTGACTTATTACCGAGCATGGAGGGAGCACCATCTGTGAAAATTGAAGAAATTCTTGAAGTCCAGTCAAACTGGTTTTCAGTGAAGAATGCCCTGACTAGCTGCATCACATCAGCAGCTTTGGTAGTAGCTAGGAGTGGCTTACAAAAGAGAAATTCCTATTTCAGCAATCCACTGAGAACATATCTCAGAAATACAAGAATCTGACTGCATTGTGCTACATCAGTGGATTCACCCAGCTGCATGCTAAATGGAAAAAGTACTGCTTCTCATCTCACACAAGACTTGATCCATAATGTCTGTAGCCATGTCACTAATTCTGGAATGAATAGTGTCATTTGACAAAGGAACTTTCTCAACCTGCTTCCTCTGCTGTTGACCACACATCAGTTCCACCATCTCCAGAGCACAAAGTTCTACAATGGTGTGGGGCTTCTTGTTCTTTGCAATAAGATAAGCAACCTTGAATGATGCCTCCAGTGCAGGTTTCTGTGACAAAGAAAATCCAAGCTTGGGCAAGTTACCTGAGGTTAAGAAGTGAGCTCTCTTCTGCTTGAAGACCTCAACACTGTCCTTGGAATTGGATGGATGGACTTTCTTCAAGTGCTCTCGGAGTCTAACAGACTTCATGTTGTCATTGCACAGGATTTTTCCACAGAGGAAGCACTGAGGCTTTTGTGTTCCATCTCTCTATCACTCTCTCTTTTTAAAATTATTTATTAACGATTTTGAGGAGGTGATGACAATCGGAAAGTCGTACCAGTCACAGGCAAATTTTTAACTGACGAAGTTGATGTTTTTAATGACTGAAATTGGATGCTCAACTCAAAATTTTATGTTTCAAAGAAGAAAAATGGCTTACAATTAATGTTTTTAAGACCTTTGCAGCGTACCGAGCAATAAAAGTGAAGGAAACAAATCCCAACGTTTACATCCGCTAAAAACAATTAGAGGGTCACTGGAAGACATATATCTGACGTATTTGATGACAAAATTAAATTATTTTTAGAAAACTCTGAGGTAAAACACGAGATTCCGAGGAACACGTAGAGCGAACAGTTCAATTTTCGAAAAAGTTTTTCCGCCAATTTTTCACATGCGCAGAACGAAGCACGAACGAAAAAAAAGGGGTGTAAATGGGTGACCTTTAACGCGGAATGCCTTGCTTATGATTTTTCATTTTCAGATTATCAGGTTTTTTTCGGTTTTTTCCTTCTTCTTTTTTCTCTTCTTCTTTTTATGTTTTTTTCTCTGAATGGTTCATGCACCCCCTGGAACCTGCTCATGCACCCCTTGGGGGTGCATGCACCACTGGTTAGGAACCCCTGGATTAGACATATGAGCGACAATGGTGACATTATAACTTATGAAAGTGGTGGCAAAACTTGACCTGAAGGAGACTGACTATGATAAGTTAATTTTAAAAGTTTTACAATTTAATTCACAATCTATATTGTAATTGAATATAATTCATAGTTTGAAATTGAACTATATTTCAGATATTTGGGAATTGATGTTTTCCCGCCAAGATTACCTTTTCAAAGGGATCCTTGGCTTGAGCAAAGTGCTGCAGCAGTGACTCACCAGCTTGGGCGATACCTTTCAGCAGCACTATAAATATTCAAAAGTCGATGTTAGATTTTTTTTAAATCTATTTTAATTTCCAATATATTCACTCTTATTATTTCAAATATTCAATAATTTATCATACTGCTCTTGAAAACTCTTAAAATCTAGTATTAATTCACAATTAACATAGCAAAATTCGTAATAGAATTTTTTTAAAAATCTAAGTACATTTATGTCACAAACCATTCAATAAATTTAATTAGCTTCATAAAATAAATATGTAGCTTTGCTTTAAGTTTAAGAAATTTTATTTTCTACTTGGATAATTTTTTTTAAAGTATAATTGTTAAAACTCTGCTTTCATTGTAAAAACATTTTTTTTTAATTGTAAGAGAAGTAATAAAAACATAAAACGATTTTAATGTGGAAATAATGTTCCCCCATACATAAATTATTATTTTCCATTAGCGCAGTGGTGGGCTCCAGTACAACATCAGCTGGTGCTGCTTGTGTGAGGGTGGTAGTTTCTGTGGGAGCCTTGATCTCTGCAATGGCTGGCGATGTTATTGTGTCAGATTCTGGTGTAGTTGTGGTGGCAGATGACTGGGATGATGAGGTGATGGATGAGAATCCTGGGTCAGGGGGAGGCTGTCTTTTAATACTGGTCTTGTGCTTTGAGCTTTGACCTGAACATGGAAATATTTTAAATCTTAAAATTTATGAACACTAATGACCTGTAAAACTATAGCAGCAAATGAAAATTATTTTTTTTAAAGAAGCAAAATAAAAAGAATTTAAAAAACAGCTGTTGCCTTATACAGCTTATAGGAATTTCAGCAAACGGCAATAATCTTTTTAAAAAAAATTGAGTCAGGTGTTTTTCAGATCATGATTTAACATAGTCTTGTCTCTCTTACAGAATGGCAAATAATAATAATATTAAAAATTATTTGAGAACTTATGTAAGACATTATCCCACCCAGGTGTGTTCCCAGTGATTTACATAAAAATAGTATAATATATATTTGATAAATAGATATATACAGGGTGGGCCAATAAAAGTGAGAACATCTCATAGCATATGAGTTATTTCTAAATATAATTTAATTAATTATAATTCTTCATGGAATTTTTTGGGGGGAAAATATTGAGCTAATCAGAAAGTAAACCAGTAAACTATTTAAGCTAGTATTGGTATAGTTAAACTAAATTTGATGTAATTTTATCACATTTTACGAGATGTTCTCACTTTTATTGACCCATCCTGTATTTATATTTATATATTATATTATCCTTATGCATATATATGCATTTAATATGTTAATTAAAACATAATCGTTTGTAAGCTACGCTTATCGGTCAAAGAAATGGATTGTTAGTCTAGTCTAAGCTTTTTAAAAATGATTTCTTTTGTATTTACAGACAAAGGCAAAGACTTACTTCCTTCTATCAGATGTAATGTCAGCATGTCTCCTCCCATCTCAATGGCTTCCACCTCCAGCTTCACTGTTTTTGTGTCGTCATTCCGCTTGGGAGAACATTTGGGAGATTGGTGTGGTGAGTGGAAGGACACCTCGGAGGCAAAGCTGACACGCTTGGATTTTGTCGAGTCTTCGGAGGTGGTTGAAGATGATGTTGATGAGACTGCGACTGAGTGGGAGGTGGAGGAAGATGATGACGATGAGGAGGAGTGTCGCCCCCTGTGTTTGGGTTTTCTCCTTCTGACCACTTCTGCAATGACATCACCCAACAAAACATTAGTTATGAAACATTCTTTTAACCAATACATTTTAGCTTAAAAATCACCTTTGTTAATTTATAAATAGTTAGCTTTTAAAAGAATTAAACTAATTTAATAATGTATATTCAGATTACCCATACTTTTAAATAACTTCCCAACACTGATCAGCATCCATACCAATGACAAGAAAAATTAATGAATAATCTTCCCCTTAAGTCTGAATGCATTCCATTACCGGGAGAGTTTGAGCTCAACTTCGCTTCACACAATTAGTTTTTCAGGTGCATGCTTTCCTGTTTACTTTTTTTCATTAATGATTAAAATTTTGATTATGTACCTAAAATTTTCTAATGTAAGGTTCACTATTGAACAATTTTCAGTTATTTACACAAATCAATATGAGATAAGTCAAAAAAGTATTTGATAGCCATTTAAGTGCCACTTTATCTTATCTATTACAGATGCTCCTTCTATACAGAAATACATTATTATGTCTTATACTTATCCATGGTTTATGTCTACTCTTGTATTTTTATAAAAATGGTTTTAAATGTTGATAGTGTGTTGGGTTTGCTAATTTCCTCAGGCAACCTATTCCACATCCGAATTCCGGACGGGAAGAATGATAATTTGTGCATGCTTGTTCTTGCTAACGGAATATGAAGAGTTTTTATCCTATGTCTATCTGAGAGTTGCATTAGATTATCTTTATGTTTGTTCTTACATATGAAAAAAGAAGAGATAAGAATAGATAATTCATTGGTTAATTATGTTGTATGGACATTTACCTGCATTCATATTGACCACCTCGTACTTGGGGAAGCCATCCTCTGTTACAAGGAGAGGCATATTGCCATCACATGCTATTGAGTGTCGGTTGCTGGTGTTAGCCCGCCTGGGAGGCTTAGTGGGAGCCTGAGCTTCTAAAGAGTTACTGTAAGAGGGATGTAAGAGGATGGAACATTACATATAAATGACATTTGATGGGAAATTGTGAACAATAATATTTAATTATAGATTGTGAGATTAATATATAATAATATAAATATAATATTTTATAATAGTAATAATACTAATTTATAAGAATAATATATACGAATAATAATATTAATATATAATAATATAAATATAAAAATTTATAATAGTAATAATAATAATATATAAGAATAATAATATTTAATAATAATAATATATAATAATAATAATATATAATAATAATAATATGTAATAATATATAGTAATAATAAAGAGATTTTGTTGTAAACATAAATTGTGTTAAATATAAAAAGAAGAAATAATAATAATAATATTGTATACAATAATGATAATGAGATTTTGATGTAAACATGACCTGTGATAAATATCAATTGAAGAAATAGTATTGACCAAAAATGTGTAGAATTATTGCAATTTCTCATCTCATCATTTCAATGTTAAACTTGACAAGATTCAGGTAAATTAAAAACAAACATACCCTGAAGCAGTTTTCCTCAGACATGACTTGAGAGGTTTTCTCTCCTGCAACCATTTGTGGTACCTATGGATGAGTTCATCGTCTATGCTGGGCGCCGAGAGGCAAGGGTTCTCATGATGGTGGTGATGGTGATGGTGGTGATGGTGGTCATTGTGCTCATCATGACAGCAGTCGCCTGAAGTAGACAATGAAATTTTCAAAACAGGTCATTTATTTTTAAAAAATGTATTGGTGATTTTTTAAAATTGTAATTGGTAATATTAATCAAGAACTGAATGTTTACATTCTATATTTGATTTACAACAATATCAAAGCTAATATGTTGAATATTCAGCAATTTTAGTTTCAAATAATAAAATATTTTATTGTGATTGAACTATTTCTGTTTTGCCACATTAATTACCTTTAAGAAAACTTAAAAAGAAATTGAGTTTTATTAAATTTAAAAGATACAAACTAACACTAGGAGGTTCATTTTTCTGTTTGGAAAATAACTAGACATTACATTACAAATATAATTATCTGCTAAAATGAAGGAATAAAAAAATTAATTTTGGAAAAATTTTCATCAAACGCACACCTTCATGATCCCATGGGGCATGCCAAACATCCTTACAGAAGCTGCTGCTGTGCTGAGGAGTGAAATCATCGTAGGAGAGATTTGAAGAACCAGAGCTGTGACCACTCTCCTCCTGCAGTGAGTAGAGGGCCTCAAAGTTGTAAGTGTTGAGAGATGATCCCGTGCTCCAACGACGCTTGGGGTGGGGGACCTGCGTCTGAGGCACCTGCTGGGGGCTGGGCTCATCCTCTGATGGTAGGACGTCCTGGTGTCTTGGTATCACAGGGTAGCTCTCGTTGACCACACGTTTGCCAGGCACAGCCTTGTGGGCCGCAGGAACGGCTACCACAGTGTGTGGGCTTTCACCCTTGGACTTGGTGCCTGTGGCTTCAGTCTTCTGCCTTCTAAGCACAGTCTCAACTGCGCCGTTTTTCTTGGCCAGCAGCGCATTTCCGCTGGCTGATGACTTCATGTCCGTGAGAGAGTTGTACAGCTGCAGCTGCCCAACTACATTAGGGGGGTTCTCCACCTGGACCTCGATCATCTTACAGCACTCCCCATTGATGGACACCTCTTTCTGCGACTGGTCGCCACATGATTCACAGACATTCATGGCAGCTTTCAAGCTCTCCCTCTCCAGGCTGCTTTCTAAGTGAGGAGGTTGGAAAAGTATGTGTTCCAGGTCGGCGGGCATTTCAATACAGCCCCTACCATCAATGATTGGCGGGTTGAGATCCATGTTTTGTATGTTTTCATCATCCTCCATCAGTTCTGTGCAGTGACAGCACGGTGGCTGGACCTCACCCAGGATCTCTTGCAGGTCTGCTGGCATGTTGTCTGCACAATCACAACTTAAGCACCCTGGATGGTCCTCCACCCCACAGCCTCCGCAACCTTGACCCTGGCACAAACCATGACTGTTGCACTCTGGGCCAGCACAGTTTTCCGCCTGATTCTGGTCGCATACACCAGCATGCTCGCAGCCACAGCGAACATTGTCAAAGTTATCTTTCAGATTTACATTCTCTGCCATGTCAACCCTGACGTCATCATAGTTGACATCACAGGCTCCTGTCTCCTCCTCTTGCTGAATCACATGATTCATTTCATCTTTCATTGGTCCCTTTAATATCTTTGCTCTTATCCTCTGAGAACCTGGTTTTGAAGTATCCCCAGGCTTCAGAATCAGCTTTGTGACTGTTTTCTTAACCGACGTGTTGTTACTTTTATTTACAGCTGGAAGCCTGGAGGGGGGCTTTGCGTCTTGTTTAACAGGGGCGTACCCTGATGATGTAGATGAAATTGAGGAGTTGGATCCAAAGCAACTGGGACCTTTGCTGATCGGAACAGGTATTCTCCCTTTCTTGGTCCCCATTTTCTGTTTCAATAGTTCTGAGCTCATGTCTTTTGATCCGTTTCTGGTGGACTTGGGTCTAGCAGAGCCACTATCACTTTCAATACTACTCTGTTTTTGAAGCCTGGATGACAAAACACTGGGAGCCCTTGTCACTCTGGTGTCTGGTACCTTGGTGACAGCAGGTGTTGGGTCCTCCATGGAGGCCACATCTTCTAAAGTTCTTGACTCAATGGTTGAAGTGGAGGAGCTCTTCTGGTCACTCTTACTGGAAGAAGCTGAAGATGATGAAAAGCAGCTGACCACATACTGACCGCTGGTGACTTTCTTTGAAGAGGAAGATGACGAGGATGATGAGGTAGAGGACACCGATTTGGAAGAGGTGGTGTTTCCTAGGGGTGGGCTGCCAGCTATTCCAGAGTAGCCACCTTCCGTTGGAGTGAATCCTCCACTTCCACCACTGGGGCCTGATCCGTCTTCCCCACAACCCTCTAAATCCTTTTCCTCAACATCGCAACCATCAGATTTGACGTCTTCATACTGTGCGACGTTTTGATACCTAACTTCATTACTTGCAGTTTTTCCTACTTGAGGCTTTTGCCCAGCCCGCACCTCATGCAATTTTGATACATCCTCCCTTGACTGTTGCCTTGCCATCATGCCTGTGCTGGCAGATTTTTGGGCCGGGTGTCGCAGCAGCCTTGAGCAGCTTGGTGAGTGAGATACAGCCCTTGCCTTCTGGGTGACTGGCCGCTGGCCATTCTTGGAAGATGCCTGATATGCATTGGATACACTGGAAGCCCTTTTCACTGCAATAAATTTGGTTTGTTGATCTCTGATGGTGTCATGGCTGTTTGATCTGAGCTTATTTGAAAGGTTGGGTGAGTTTTTTAGCCTAGAATCTGTTTGTTTGGTATTGTGCTCAGCAATGTTGTGATCAACATAAAGGTCAGGGGGATTATGATTAGAACACTGGCCTTGTCCACATGGCTGGCCACAGCGGAGAGGAGATGAACCTCGTTGCTTGTTGAGGAAGGTTGGAGAACCGTTAAACGATTTTGATTTCTTTGAAAACTTTTCTCCCGCTTTAGCCGGAGAGCTCTGGCTCCTAGGGGAACATGGGCACCCGCAACAGGAAACAGTTTGCCTGCGTGACGGGGAACATGAGTGTGATCTACAGGGCGAATACGAGTGGGAGCGAGTGTGTTCAACGTCCACAATGGGACTAAGGATTATGGGAATCTTGACAGGGTCAAAAAGTGAGGAGTCGGGTGACGTAGCCCGCTGGTCGCCGTCATTGTTGACACAGCCTGGGTAATTGGGGTAGGACTTCCTCTTCTCTTTCAGAAAACTCAGGTCTGGCAGGGATCTGTGAGTGTAGTAAGAGTTCAGTCCCATGCGTGACGGGGACAGGCTTGCCGTGCGGTAGATATCGGTGGTGCGTACCCTTGCAATGTGGCAGTCGTTGGCGGAGGCGGCACGGTGGATCTGATGGGAGGGGGATGTATTTTTCTGTGGGGATCTGGCAGAATCCCTCACATCATATTCTTCCCCATGGTAAAAATCAGATTTTGCTTCTCCAGGCCTTCTGTAACCACACTGTCTACCATCATATGAATATGCAGGCTCATTGGTCATCCTTTGTCCGTCACCATGGTTGAAATGGCCATACTCTGCCTGTTCATGTGTTGCAGGTGTGTAATCAACATCTTTGGTATGGGGTGCCGGGTCGGGTTCTCTGCTGTATTTTGCACAGACTTCCTCCAGCAATGAGAACAGATCCCGTTCTGGTGTGTATGGGGACGTCTGCTGTGACATATGATTCAGTTGAGGCTCGGGAAGACCTTCCAGGGATGTCTGTAAACCACAGTCTTGAGTTCTGTGATGCAAAATAAAGAAAACATAACAAATCAGCTTCTTAAAAAAGACTTTGTTTGCAAAGGTTGTGCTAATTGCTATATACTTCTTTTAACAAGAGTGATTAACTAGCTCTTTTTTTTTAACTATTCACATATGTCCTTATTACATAAATCAATAAATACTAACAGTTACTCTTTCATCAGCTTTATTATAAATGTATGCTTTCTTTGGTCCAAAACACAAGAGAGGATAAATGAAGGAATAGTTGTAAAAGTATTACTTTTCTATCTGGAAAGTTATTTTACTTACTACTTTTATATTCAGCTCATAAAAACGTGTATAGTTGAAGTAAAACCTACTTTGGTGGAAATTGAGATGAAAAATTCCTTGTCCCTAGCCACAAGGTGACAGTGCTGGGGGACATGAGCGTTTCCTTGGATGTCATCATGCGCAGGGAGCGTAACGTCTGAGTGCAGCCGGACTTCATGTTGGCCGCCGTGCTGGTGGCCGTGTCTGCTGCGGTCAGGTCCAGGTGCAGCTTCTCCCGCCGCTCAAACTCTGCTCTCAGCTGGGCCTTTTTCTGCATGATGTCACTGCGCTGGACGCACATGTTGTAAAATGGGTAGTGACCTGAAGATGTTCATTTAAAATATTTTAACTGATGTCGCTTGACAGACTTGTAAAAAAAAAGGAACCAAAGATATTTTCAAAGACAGTTTTATTAAGATCTGGTAACTGATAGTTGGTTTAAAACAAAAGCTGATATTTGAGATGATGCATTTAAGTACAGGGACCACTTTTTAAAAAACTGTTATTCAGAAAACACTGAAGTATTGTTTTTAAAAAAAATTGTGACATCTTTTCATGTGCTATGTTACTCTGATTGAAATGGTGAAAAATTCAAAAGGTTAAATTAACAACCTTTAAGCAGGATGTCATTTCATATTGTTTCAATATAATAAAATAAACTTTAAAAAATTAGATGCATTTTAGATTAATTAAATAATTATTTACATTTTTAAGGGTAAAAACTAAAAATTCTGCAAAAGAAAAGCAAAAAGGTTTTCTGTGAATGATGCACACGTATCCAGATCCAAATATAAAAACTGCAATGTTTGCCATATATCTTATTGAATGGGACTGCGGTAAAGCTTTAAATACAATACAAAATACACAAGCAAATTGTGTAATGAAAACAATAAATTTGAGCTTTATTTTTAAACTAACACGACAGTAAACGTTTCGGCTAATAATCTCAGAATAACTAAGCGTTTTAACAGTGTCTTTCCTTGTGTCCATTTTTCTCATTTATTATAATTTCTTTTTAAATTAAAATATCACCCTCCTTATAATAATTACACTGAAAGAAAAAAATTGGACTGCATCCAAAAATGTATTAATATTGTACGCAAAAATTTGATCTAAAATTTGTCCATAAATGTTTGAAAGGTGACTGTTAAATTTTATTTCAATGACTAGGTGTTTAGCTTACAGTGATTATATGCAGACCAGTAAAATATTCCTAATCTGTGGTCTAAACTAATAACATTTTAATTCAGATTGGCGGTGAATATGAAGATAAACTAACCTGATGAGCAGGCCGAGTCGCAGGAAGTTGCTGCGCTGTGACAGCAGCTTCGTTGTTGGTGTTGTTGGGGATGAGCCGTCTGGTCAGGCTTTGGTGCAATGTCCTCAGCATTTAAGAACCCCTCTCTTAAGAGTATCTGGACAATAGTGATAAAAAATATATATAATATGTCATGATCTGTTCACATTTGCACATTAGGATTTTAATATTTTAATAATTAAATAGGGAAAATTGTTAATTTATATTTTAAAAAACTAAACTTATACAAGAGAACTCCTACCTGGTCAATCTTGGCAAGGGTGTCAGGAGATGGAGGATTGGACTGTGACCTCAGCCTCTGATACAGGTCAAGGACATATGATGAATGCCTCTTGTGGTGAAAGCTCTGCTCCGCCTCATCCGTGTCCCGGTCAGACTGGGTTGCCTCCTTTGTCTTGTTGACCTCCTCGTCATCTGACGTTTCCTCGGAGAATCCCCTGAAACATCTGAGCCAATGAATACAAAGGTTGTCACTTACTGCCTTCTAATCCTGGCAGTTGTACAAGTCAAGCAGACAAAAATCATCAATTTCTGACTTAATCACTATTATCCTCTAAGCATCACAACTATCCTCTAAGGATTGTGTTTCTAACATTGTTAACAATTACTTAAAAGAAGATTGTTAAGTCTCCAGAGAAAAGGTGACCTTGAGCTTTCAGAATTTTCATTTTGCAAAACTAAGCACAAACAGAATGGGAAATATTTCCTGAGCTTTTGGGATGTCAGTAACTCTCTGTTTAATTTTCTGGATTTGTTTTTCTTTACTCAACAAAAACCAATTTTGTCAGGGTTTTAATGTTAAATTTTACAAGAACCTTGAACATGAATTCATATCTCTCAAAATCAAAATTAATAGGTTTTTAAGTAGGTTAGTTGATCAACTTAATAAAAATATTTAACACATTTCTTCTCTCTGAATTTTTGACAGATCTTTAAATAAAATCTTAATGTTATACTAGCTAATGAAGGATATAAGACATCCCATTTTAAAAATATTGCTAGAAAGTGTTTTATAAAACTGGTGGGATATGGGTTTAAGCTCAGCTGAAAACAATATTGTCTAGAACTATTACAAGCCTGAATTCTTCTGACCTGTTAGTAGCCAACTCAGGGAGAGATTTTGACCTTTCTGCATTGACCTCACGAGTTTTGCCCAAATTGCGTAAATTTCTTATTTGTTTCCATGTGGTAAGCCGTCCACTGCGTTTTATGAATGATCCATTTGATGTTTTGGCTGAAATGTTATAGTTAGTTTAATGTATAATTGATGTAACTTTCTAGCTGAATCATTATAGTCAGTTTTATATAATTTAATTTTTTAGCATAAAGATTGTAAGTTTCATTCGTGATTAAGGTAGTCATTATAGTTGGTTTTATGACTGACCCAATCAATGCGTTGTCTAAAAGTTTATTATCTGGATTATGGTTAACACAAGAAACTAACATATGTTGCATTGTTTAACAAATTATTTTTAGACATTTCAATTACAAAATCAATATTTTTATCTTTGAGTTCGCCAGATTACTTACGGGCACAGTGTTTTTCCAGCTCCCCACTAGACAAGAGAGCTGCACACAGGGGAGATAACTTGTGGGAGCCTGCACTTTGGCTCAAAGAGCCTGGCGACCCAGATGATTGAGAGAGATATTCCTGAAAATGTCCCAGTTAAAAACAAATGTAAATCGAGTGTGGTGATAACATTTCATACAGTAAAATCACAGAAGTGCATAAATTTTGATATGTAAAATCAAGTAACAAACTCATAATAGAAATTAATTAAAGAAATTTTAAAGTCATCAAGATTTGAACTTCTAAAAGGATAAACAAAAAATACTGCAAAGAGCTAAATAGTTGTACAATAAGTTATCAAGCTAGAAAATATAAGCTAACTTTCTTTCATTTCAACCTTACCTGTAAAGCTTCTAAACAGATTCTGCCAGGGTAGCGACTTCCTTTCATGTTCCATGTACACAGTTTTCCTTTTCCCTCACCATTGGCACTGGAAGGTACAGTGCTGCCCCCTGCGGACGCGTTTGATGCAGCACGCGACTTGAGGTTTGCAAACTGGAAGCTGCTCGATTGTTCATCTTCTGCCTCGCCCCCGGAGCTCATTGATCTACTTCCTGTAGGTGAAATAACAATAAACAATGGTTAGTTTTATGTCTTTTCATGACTACCATAGACATAAAAACATAACTTTAATTAAACATATTCAAAGTTTGCAACTAAGATTATTATCATTTATTTAGCTAAAACACTAATCTTTTATTTATTAAATGTTTTATTCAGAATATTATTATTTTGAGAACAAACAGTTATTAGATTGATTAAGTAAAAGATCAATAACAAATAAACATTTTAATTAATAAGATGTCAAATTGTACAAGAAATGCAATGTGAGATTTCTATAACCAGTATATGTGAGAACCAGAAAAGTAAGGCAGAACTGACCTAGTTTTTCATCTTGAGAGGATGTCTGAGAGACGTAAGAAGACTCACTCTCAGTAGAGAATTTACCTTTTGAAAGAAATATAGATATACACTTTGAAACAAAATAATGGATGCAATTATTACACACACAATTTTTAGTAATAAGGAAGCATTAATATTATTCAAAATGACAAACCAGTCAAATAAACATGATTAATTAAATGTTACAGAACCATGTAATATTATATGGTGTAATAAGATCTTATCTTTAAAAAAGAATTTTTTATCATGTTTTCAAAATGTTTTAACACTTTGTCTTAAATTATCTTTAAAATCAAATCAAGAACCTTGTGAGCCTCCATCAAATGACAGGAAGTATGCGTCTTTATGTGGTCCACATTTCACCGTGATGTCAGCTGTGGTAGATGAAGATCGACTGCCACTCAGACTGGTTGTGGCGGTCACCTCAGCATCACCACCTTCCAGTTGCCGAGAGAGGCTGTCAGTTGACAAGTTTTGCTCCTGAAACAAATGCAAACTCATTTATTTATTATATATCCAGTTCCTTACAGTGCTTTCTTGAAAACTACATAAAAAGCGTGTTGCCAAATGCTGTGTTAAACCAGTCTGATGGAGTTTACAAAAGAGAACTTTTTGCAAACGAACCTGTGAGTTGGTGACACAAGGGGGAGTGAACAGTGGTTCATTTCCTGGGAAATCCAGCATGTCGCTTGAGCACATCATCTCCCTTTCAGAGGATGAAACATCCATGGAGGTGCGACTTCCTGTGCCAGACACTTCAGACTCACAAGGTCCAGAGTACAAGTCTTCATTCTGAAGGTCAATATTGTAATCAAAAGAATTATTTCAATGTGCAAAACTTTTATATTAACTGAAACTAAATATTTACAAGTAAAATTTTAACTCATTAAAAGTGAACTATTTAACAAGGTATGGGTAAGCCTGAAAACAACACAACATGTCAACATACATATTGGCAAGGAGCCTTACTCTGTGAACATATTACAAGAACTTTAAAAACTATAAAACGTAGCTGTGATGTGTAGTCTAAGAAGAGAGAGATTAACCAGAAAGTAAAAGGCACAAGAGCAAGACAGAGGTTTTTAAAGGCAATACTAGACATGAGAGGGGAAAAGATTATTGAAGTCGGTATAGGGGGGCATGGTTAAAGAGAATATAACATTTAAACAGGTGCTCATTAAAATTGGATGCTTATGGAGCACCAGATTCAACACCATGAAGCCAAAAGATGTTTCAACCTGCAAGAATGAGTCCCTCAGTGCTCCGAATCCTGTGTAGCTTCCGTTAAAGGAATGCGGCAGCAAGACTTGCCTGCCTGGAGGCTGAGTGTTGTGGGGGCCAGGAAATCCTGAGGCAAACATAATAGAACCATTTTAAACTATCTTTGTCTCAGAACAATGTAATGGTATGGTTTTATGTATAAGAGCTGAAAGGATATAGCCAATTTATTTAATCCTTAAAATAAGCCTCAAGTAAAACTATAGATAATTGTTAATTTTCTAAAAAAATAATAATAATAATACTAATGAGCAAATATATCTATTTATAATCCTTGAATGTCAACAACACATCATATTTATATTAGCTTAAAAATAATTTCTACATTTTATTCACTTTCAGCTCCACAGAGCTATGTTAATTCATATAATCTAAATAAAAAATTTTTAAACAAGTGAATGCACTACTGCCAGTTGACAGTAGTGTTAATTTTCATAATTATGGATAAAGTGAAGAAAACAAAAGGCACAAACCTGGAGCCAGGGAATCAGCCAGACTAAATGCACAGGAACCTTGCAGGATGACACCCACGGAACTCTGGAGGTTCCCGTCAAACTGGACAATAAAATCCTCGTCAAAGAAGTAATCATTGAAAGAACTGTCGTCTTGCGACGCCCTCTGGTCCTGGCTGCGGTCAAAGCTGTCGCTGTTGTCCATGCTGGTCACCGACGACAGGTCTCGGCGCAGGATTTTCCCATCCATGGCCAGTCCTGAATTACCTGGCGAGTCCTTGTGCCTCCAGTGTCTCGGAGAGGATGACAATGACCCAGAATCCTCCATCATGGTGACAGCACTGTGAGGCGGTTTGACCGGGATGCTCACCCCTTTTGAATCCCCGGGGTTGATGTCCTCCAGGTCATCGTAGTTTACCTGTTGCACTGTTTTGGTGGAAGAATTGGGAATAATGTCTTCAGTGTTACCTCCGCTATTTTGATCCTCACATACATCATCTTGACAAGGCATTTGGTCCATATCAACATTGTTTTGGTCATTTTCCTCTGCATCATCAACATTTTCTGTGACTTTTGAATCATCTTTTGTATTTGTGTTCTCCAACACGTTTTGATTATCTTTCTTATTTTTGGGGCGGTGCTTAATAGTTCCCACGTGGTCACTCTCAGAGGAAAGTGAACCATCCATACCTTCTCTAGATTCGCTATGAACCTCGTTAGAAAAGTATCCACTCTCTGGACGAGACTTTTTGTCCACATACGGCGCAGTTGCACCCTCTATTTTAGATTCGGTCGGAGAAATGTCCTTCCATGTTGTCAGCTTAACCTGTGATTTCCCGATAAAATGATTGCGATCAAGTTTGGCATTCAACGCCTCAATGATAGGCGTGGCTTTGGATATATCTGTATTGTCACTTATCTTATATTTGTCAGCTAGTTTCACTTTATCCAACTGCCCAGTGTCCAGTTCTGTGCCATAGTGGCCCTTAGGTTTAACTGGTTTGCCTCGTTTGGGGCTGGTGGCTTCGAAGGATGATGATGATGATGAAGTTGTTGATGACTTTTTAGGGCTGGTTGATAAATTGCTATTTTTGGCTCCTGCAGTAATTTTTCTAGTTGGTCTAGGACTTTTTGATATAGAGTTTTGCCTTTTGGGGCAATTTTTTGAATTGGAAACATTAGAGTTGACATTGTGAATTCCCTCACTGGCACTGGATTTAACAGGGCTCCTGCAGTTTGATTTACTTCTCCCATCCCCCAAAGTGGTGCCTCCTAGTTTTCCTGCATCCTTTAATGGAGATAAGGAAGGAGAGGAACTTTCAGATTTTGGGGATATTTCCTTCCAGCTTGTCACGTCCCCTAAGATATGGTTTGAAAGAAATGTTAAATGTTTATAAACAAAAATAAGTCTTTTAATAATTAATCAACATTAAAATGACAATGATAAAAGTGTGATGAAAATAAGACATATCATTAAAGGGAATCTTAAAAAGAAGGTGAAGGAAAGGCGTAGACAGAACACTGGCTGCTCGCTTCATTTATTAAGTTACTAACCTCTGTGAATAACACCTTTTCTCTGGCCAAGGGCTCCAGTCCCCATTTTGATGACAGGTCCAGGCTCCATGACCAGCGTACTGGGGTGTGTCAGAGTGCTCTTAGGGCTGATGTTGTCAACAGCACTGCTGTCATCTGGTGTCAGAGCAGCTCTTCCTGTCTGTCGTCCTTTGTCATTGTCCAAGCTGTAAGAGATTTTGTCCCTTGATGTGATTGGAATTGTTGGGTGCCCTTGCCATGCCTGTGATAATTACATTCATGTGTTGATTAAATTACTTAAATTATTCATTTCTCTTCCCTAAATAATTAAGTAGCAAATAATAGTTGAATTTATTTGAATTTTAATGCACTTGGATATATTTGATATATTTTTTTTAAACAAAGCAGTATCAAACGTCAAACATTTTTATAGAATAGAATTCTAAAATAAAGCAACTACAACATAAGCATTCAGTGGCCAGTGTTAATATTTATTTTCTATCAATTAAGTTTTAAATAAATAAAAATTACTATTTGAATGTAAAATTTAAATACAAGAATTGATTGGTTCAAAAAGAGCAGGGGTCGGCAAACATGGGTAAATTAACCGAATTGGGGTAAAAATTGAACTTTTTGGGTTAATGCAGACTCATTGGGGGCATATAAAATTGGCTAGAATCCGCTCCTTCGCGGGCAACGTCAACATACAATTTTATATTTTGAGGTATCAGACAAACAAGTTCACCAACCCCTTAAATGGAGCATAATTGTAGGCTTAAGTTCTTTATTCGAGTGGTGGAAACAATGGTAGGAAAATCCCCCCCCCTTTTTTTTTAATGGACATGTAAAATATTATTAATAATGCTATATATTAGCATCATCCATATGATTGTGATAAAGGAAACTTTAATTCTTGATTAATACTTCATCAGAATGTAAATAATTTTTTTTTCCATTACTTTATTAATAAAATCTAACAGGGAGAATTGATTTTTATGTATTCTTTGAAAAACAGGCTCATTGCAAAGGTTTATTGTTGTTTCTTTTTACTTTGTAAATACATTTTATGAAAAATACAAAAATAATAACTTTTTTTTTCACTCTTGAATGCCTTTTTTTTCAATGCATTAATTTTGGATAGCAGACGAAAACACAAAAAAAGACAATGAATGAAAAATGTTAAGTTGACTCACCCTTGTGGTGCTCTTGTGAGACTGTAGAGGCAGTGTTGATACAGTGGCAGCAGCGATATTTTCATTTCCATCCATTCTTAGCCCCAAGCAAAATCCTCTACCCGGCGAAGGCATGCTTGTGCTGATATCACAGCAATAGCATAGCTAAGCCATTGAGCTGGAGATATTATTGAATTAAAAAATATTATATAATAATAATAATAATAAATTGATAATTTTTATAGCGCTGTATCCCAGCAAGGAGCCGGGCTTTACATGGAGATAATAACATACATATAATAGCAAAGTCAATAGTGCGCTAGCCTCACAAGCTGAGGGGTGTGGGATCTAGCCCAGGTTAAAGCCACTATAAAAATGTTGTTGAATGACTAACGCTAAGAAAGTCCTCCGCTGACCTGGAGAGGGGTGGTCGCCGCCAAGGTCTACTAAGCCCGAGAATTTTCTAATGGAAACATTAGAATCCCCTACGACCTCAAAAAAAGGTTATGGGACACAAAAGAAAGAATAATAATTAAATAAACATTCTTATCATAATAACCACATAAATGACAGTACATTACACATAAGCTACGTTAATCATTAAAAAGAAATGTTGTTTCTTTAATTTTGAAAATAAATTTTAAAAAGATGCGTCTTAAGCGCAGTCTTGAAGATGGTAGATGAAATACTCCAGATGTGTAACAATTAGAGAATTCCATTGTTTGGCTGCATAAAAATAGAATGACCTTTGGCCAAAAGTTTTTGTTAGTGTCTTAGGAACACAGAGAATGCGCGTGTCTGCAGAAGGGCGTAGCTGACGACTTGGTGAGTAGACCGACAGAAGCTCAGTAAGATAGGAAGAGCATGAGTCAGAAAAGAAGTTGTGACAGAGAACGGCCAGTTTGTAATCAGTTCGGGCTTGTATAGGTAGCCAATGAAGTGAATAAAGTAGCGGAGTAACATGGTCATGTTTTTTTGCCTTTAGAACTAATCTGGCAGCTGAATTTTGAACTTTCTGTAGTTTGTCAATGCATTGTTTTGGCGCACCTGACAGAAGAGAATTGCAGTAATCCATACGAGCTAGTACAAGAGCATAGACTAGAGTTTTTATTGCACTAACTGTTAAGTAATGACGGATTGAGCTGATCTGACGAATGGCAGTATAGAATAGGATTGCGATTAGTTAAATAATAAAGCTTAAATTTATTGTTTTCATTACACAATTTGTTTATGTATTTTTTTTTAATTTGAATTAAAAACGCTTAATTCGGTGACAGAAATAATTTTTCTAGATAGCTAAACCTGATGCAAATAAAATTTAAAATTTACCCAGCTCAAGGAAATGTACATCCTCTTTAAAAAAAATGTTATATTTGCTCCAGCACAAATAAAAATATAAGGGCTTAGAGTGATAGGATGAGATGCACTTAGTTCACCCTATTCAACATTTAACATATTAAAACCCTCTGCTGATTGAAAACTCTAACCAGGAAGTGAGATTTGTGAGTCAGAATTCCCTGAGCCATGAACTTATTGTTCCTCGTTTCACATCCAGCAAGTGAAATCAACTTTTGGAACTTGACCAATGTAAAGCTTTTCATGTTATTTTGTGCATTGGAAAAAAAAGGGGGTGGGGGGAGGGGGGGTTTCAGTTATTATATACTTGCACTTGCTATAAAATTGTACATTATAAAATAGATAAATAATGTCAAGGATTTCTGGGAATATTTGCCTGCCTAAAAAACAAAGGTTTCATTTTAATTATTGATTTATATTTAATCATTTAAATGAGAATATCTCATGTTGTAATCACAACTATTTTAAAAATGTTAAGGGTTATAAAACAGATTTATCAATTCAATATGGTCAGATTTATTTGAAATATTTATTTAGTAAACATATTTAAAATATGAAGCTCAAACAATTTAACCATCAGTATGATGCTGAGTAAATTTATGTAAGGTTGCCAGCCCAGCTTAACAATTCCACTAATTACTGAGATGTAGTTATACGAGTTTCAAAATCTCATAATAAAAAGCAAGAAAAAAAATTAAGCACAGCCTCAATGCATTTAAAATACCCTTATTTTTTAAACATTTCTTCTAATGATAAAAGTAGCCATGTGTACCGTACTGTCATTTATGTAGTTGTTAGGATATTAATGTTTATGGAATACTTATATGTATGTTATTATTTTTATGTAAAGCGCTGTGAGCCTAGTTCCTTACTGGGATACTGTGCTATCAATTTATTATTATTCTTATTATTTTTAAAAATGGCTAAACATTATTGAGGCCTACAAAGTGTGAAAAGCCTTGCACACTTTTTGTGAGGTTTTGTTATGGTAGTAAAGTCTAGTAAAAAAACAAAACAAGTGAATTTATGTAACCTCACATGGCCCCTCAAAAGTGATTATAGTTGATATAGTGATATGTGAAATGAAAAATTATGGCTATAGTTACTCAGAGCCGTCTTTACACCATTTTGCCCCCGGGCAAAGAAATAGTGTTGGGCCCCTCCCCCGCAGGAATAAAAAAATAAATATACATAATATATATAAATAAACATATTCCCATGGGGCCCCTATGCTCCAATATGACATCACAAGCTTAACACCATCACCCCCCCCCCTGTATTTTCTATTTGAAAATGAGCATGTTTCAAATCATTTTTTTGTCATTTTTAAGTTGGTATTTAGTGTAAGACTTCACTCTAATATTTTAATATGCGTGAAGCCATGTAAAACGGCATTAAAGAAATTGTAAGCAATCAAATACTTAAGTGTTGCACGTTTTGAAGTGACGTCACATTTCTTAAACAACCCTCGTCACACATGTGTGACCCCCTCTCCCGCAGGTGTGTGATGTCATTTATGGAAGGCCCTTTAATGAAACTAAGCCCTTTCCACATTCCAAGCTAGTAGTAACAGACCTCAGAGTAAGTCCTAACTAGCTTACAACTCATTAAGCATTAATTATAGTTAATAGTCATAGTAGATTATATTCTTAGTCGCATACAAAATTATAAATGATTCTATTATTTTACAATATCAATAGGCCTATGCCTATAGGATTGGATCATCCAGCCTATGAATACTATCATAAATACTATGATGGTACATAAATAATAAATATGAATATGATCAGAATATTTGTCATAATTTCATCATCATTGTAGTATCGACAGTATCATACATCAGTATCAGTAATTTAAAAACTGCAAATGTTTAAGACTAAAGTTAAGCCACTTATGATTATGACTTATGCTAAAGTAAATTTTAATATTAAATTCTTATCATTGCCAATAATTAGTTTAGTTGTTAACATAAAATATTAAATAGGCTATCACTCCCTCACCAAACTTTTTGAATTGAAAAATAAAAAATATCCTTACCTACAGCCTATTCTCACTAGTCACTATAGACTATAGTTATTTTATTGTTTAAAGCAGGTCTATGATCTACAACTACTCTACAGTTACAGTCATGAGTCATGAGCAAAAAATGTACCTAAATTACTGTATCTATGACTATGACTCCTAGTCCTATGGCATGTCTAGCTAAACTAAATTATAAATAAATATGACTAGTACTTTTTTAAAAAATTCATGACAATAAATATTTAAAATTGCAACTCAGTCCTATTACTAGTACTAGTTACTAGTACAGTACTACTAGTACTATCAGTATTAGTATTAGCTCAGTGTTAAAAGTTAATGTTCAAGTCCAGCTGTTAAGAACAACAAAGAGAAATTCCTAAGGTTTCTAATAACCGGTCTCTGTCTTAAACAACATTAACTCTTGTTGAAGTTGTTGTCAGTACTATAAACATCGCCATTGTCGTTCTCCATCTCCTGCGATCTATTTATAACTATTTTATACATTAAAATACAAGCTAAAACAGTAGTCTCTTGTACTGAGTAGTATGACTTATGAGTACTTATGACTAAATTATAAATAGAGAATATTTTAATTTAAGAGCTCAGCTAAGTATACTAACTCACTCTAAAAATTACTAAGCCCTACCCCTACTCCTACATTCAATATTTGAATATAATAATTAATAATTCCCTTAAAATGTGAACTTACTAATTACCGATCCGATCAAAACTAAGAGCCAGAATATAAATGATCTTGGGAATGTTTAGATTTCAGATGGGGTGGTGGTGACTGGTGAGTCAATGAATCGTTAAAAATTTCCCATTTTGCGCACAGTGAACAGGTAAAAAAAATAACACATAATTGATGGCACATAATCACCTTCATTGCGTGTGTATTTAACCCTCGCGTTGGCCTTGTCTACACACTACATCTTTGTTCTCTATCGCGTTATAAATAGTGAAATATTTAAATAATTCCAGAAGGGTTCATTCTCCATCTTTAATATCCGCCATATTGGAACCCTATTATGATAATGAACTACTCACCTACAACGGTTCCAGAGCGAGGCTGCATTTTTAGCAGACGTTATTTTTATTGTTTTTGTTTTTCCATTCCTTGCAAGGGATGTAGAAGCGGTTTAGAATCGATGCCGTGTTAGTAAAGAAGCTCAAATACTATTTTTGCTTAATCAATTAAATCAATAAATGGCATTTCAGATGACAATGAAGATTTTTTTATTCCTTCCAAATATTAAATAATTTAAACTTAGACCTGCTTGGTACTCTATAAATAAATAATTATTATAACTAGTTATGGCTATGGGCATGGGTTTCCTGATTTAACCAGGCAAGCCAACACACTACTCACACTACTCATAGTCATATCAACATTTAAAACTCTAATAAAAAATGCTAGACTAGACATAAAACCATGAATAAAAGTATGACGCAGTGATGATCTGCATAGGATGAGCATCTGTTATAGATAAGATTGGTATATCTAAATAAAATTAACTTTTTTACATTTTGGTAATTCATAACAATGAATCTGAAAATATCAATTAGGCCCATTTCTTCAATCTCATTATTTTCCCCCTAACAATTAATGTGTTAAATATTTATGAAATCCATACTTGTTATGTTTATTATAATGTATTGTAAATTTAGACCTCTGTAATATGATCAAGTACGTCCTTTCAAAGTCATAGGATAAAGTACCATGAGAAATAAAAGAAGCACACACGACATACCATATGATATACTTGTGCATTGGGGATTCCTACCACCAGAGGCGTCACTAGAGTTGGTGTCACCCATTGCGGTAGCTCATGGTGTCACCCCCCCCCTCACGACCTCCTCCAAGTCTGCCCATGCCAAATGACGGGAACGTACATAATTGTACACGTTGGTGTCACCCCTCGTGATAGTGTCACCCGGTGAGGTCGCATCCTCTGACGCCTCTCATTCCCACATCCAGGTGAAAACTTAAACATGCGGTATTTGTATACCATTTTATATGGGTATACATTACATTCCTTTTGATTACTTTTATTTTTTTAAGGTAAGTGTCAAAAAGTGGCGCCCATTGTGAAGCTTTAAAACGATAGATCTGCCCTGGACGGAATGACAACAGAAAAATCTGCAACCTTTTGTATTTCTAAATTACATTGATTGAATGTTATCGTATAATTCCCTATTATTGTTATAATCGTCTATAAACCTCGTTCCTTAATTAAGACGGTTCAGTCCTCCTCCTCAACTTAGCGCCCGGTGCAAGTATTCCATTTGCCCCATGTAGACGACCTTGAACGTCGCAAATATTTAGCTGCCTGTCAGATTTTTATATTCAATTGGTATCAACTTCTACCAGTCTGAGTTTTTAATTGCAGTTGCACATGTGTGTATGTGTGATTATTTTTAAAAAATTAATACCGAATTTTTGTGCTTTTATGAGGCAAAATCATATGATTTTTTAAAAATAATTTTATAAATGTTCCCTTAACACACACGGTCATCTACTATGGAATGGAGAGGGAAAAAAAAAGAGAGAGAAAGCCAGCACAAATTAAAGCTCGTCATGCCAGATATTGTGGATATTTATTCATAAATGGGGAAATAAATATTTATTTAATAAATCTTTTTAACGCATTTTTAAAAAAAAATTGAATATTAACAAAGTATTCTTTATAAAACTGGATTTTTATTTACCTATTATCCTACATTGAAAAGAAATGAAAAGTATTTTTAGTTTTCAGCTTGAGGCAGTTTATGTTAACTGTAACTGTTGAATTTGGATATACGTAAATACGATATCGATTTGAAATGTTTTTGTTACTTGCTTTTCAAATAATTTCCGGTACACATTCCGAAGTGAGTTGGTATCGATTTTTTGTGAAAACATTACCCTGCCCCTGCTCACTGATTCTCGCCATCACTACCCTTAAAAAAGCACAAAAGCCTAAAAATTTTATAGTTTGTCCAATAATTAGGTTTTTAAACAAATGTATAACTTAGTTTTAAGATAAAAAAAACTAAAGAAAAATTGTGAATCGATAACAAACATTGAAAAGTAGTTGTATAGTCGCCAGTTTCAAAACTGATTACGGAATATCGGAGGATGGGGAAATGATGCAATCAGCCAACATCAATAATATAAGACTGACATTGCTTTCGTAATGGGTTGTGAATGTTCAATGTTTGTCATGAATCAGATAGAGAAAAATTCTCCATTTCATGCAGACAGCAGATTCTGATCCCATACGTTAAGTCTTTACTAAGTAACAGGAGAGGATCAAAAGTTATTAGGCTTGTTATTGTGATAGAAGCAGTTCTTGACCTAGATATTTCTTCTCGTCAACATTTTATCATGTTTATAATCTAGTCTGTGTCTATTTGGGTTGGTGTGGGGGAGGGGGGGTTAGGATGTGAAGTCAGGACACTAATGTATTTTTATATCAGTAATTTGAAAAAATATCCCCTCCAAGGTTCGTTGGTCAGTGTGCAAAACAGAGGCGTCACTAGGGGCTGCGAACCACATCGGGGGATACCATCACAAGGGGCAACACCAGTATATAAAATTATGTATGTTCGCTTTATTGTGCTCGGAGGAGCTCGTGAGCTAGTTACACCTCATGTGAAAAATAAAAAAATCATGTGCAAAGTTGCACAGCATCCATTTTTTTCCTTCAAAAATTTTCACCCATCAAAAATAGATATTTTTATATTATCCTTATCATAAATTGCTGCGCGGCGTCGGTCAGATATCTGCGCGGCCGCGCAGCTTAAAGGGAACATCGGCTTGAAAACTGTTCGCCGTTGTTAAACTTTTCTGTCCTTTGTCAATGGATTGTGTAATGTCAAGGACACACAAAAAATGAACATATTTTGTTATACACTCATTATCTTTTCCTATGTAAACCATTCGTTTCCATTATATCAGGGGCGGATTAAGACTGCACGGGGCCCTTGGCTGCAATTCAAACTGGGGCCCTATCCAGCCAGTGTACCTTTAGATATAATGATTGCTAGCAGCTAATATAAGACTGTAACTTGTAAATATTCATCCAAAATGATTATCCATGAAAAAACCGAATTCGAGGAAATAACTTTTTGCCGGTATCCTAAAATTGAGTGTAAAATACAATTTATAAAATTAAAAAACACATGGAAAAAAAATTCACACCCCACCCAGGGATCGAACCCGCCACCGCTTGCACCACAAGCCTTAGTACTTCACATTAGGCCACGAGAACTTATTTAAGGTTGTCAATTTAAAATATATATATAATATTCTTGAATAATTTCTGTTTATTATAAAATATGCTAAGTTTGGGGGCCCTAAATCATCGGGGGCCCCTGGCTTTAGCCCGTTCAGCTTAATCCGCCATAGCATTATATTATACGTCAGGGAGGGGTAAAATTAACTTTAATGTTTTAAAATTGAACATATGTATGTTAATTACATACCACGTAAAAGTAACCGTTTATGGAGTTAATCATTCAAATATACCTCCTTGCCTTCTCGTCGAAACACACTCTTCTGTGACAATAACATAAAATAACGCTTGGAAGCGCATTCCTCCTTGGAGACGATTGTGTGCCCCTGTTGACCTATAATTTGGATTTTGTGTCGGAACAAGAGTCGTACGTGCAACCTTTAGGTTTGTGGGGGGGAGGGCAACCATCAAGCATTGCTTCCACCAAAAACTCGTCTTCTCCCGCTGTCCCTTCCTGGAACGGGAACGTTGAATCAATACAGCGAACCATCCCAAGGCCAATCGATCGGCACTGGGCCTTATCTGTTCCTGGCATCAGTGGTGGTGGTGGACTGGCCATTTGTGTCAGGTTGCCCGATGTCAAGTGTCTCCCCCCCACCCCCTCACACAAGACTTTTCACGATAAAGTGTGGTGTACACAAACTACTTTTGGACCATTAGGTAGCTTGAACAATAAAATTATATATAGAGTTTATTTTCAAGAAATGTATATTCCATTAATATTATTAAAAATCAACAGATTGACACACACACACACACACACATCACACACATTCATCTCATACACACACACACATCTAGTGGTTACAAAGATTTGATAATTGTATACTCATACAGCTTCAATAATTGCTATATAAGTATATGGTGCACAGTTTACACACCAATCTGCCATAACACGTAGCTGGTATGATGAAAATGGTCCTCCTTGGTCAAGACGGACAAACAACAATACAATTTACAATACAGGAATATTTTTTTCTTATCATTATTTATTGTGGTGCTGTACTATGCACACTATAAGTACAATGTATTATATATATTATAAAGACATACATACATACATATATATATATATAGCCTCCAATACAAACAACACAACTCTCTATCGTCTGTTGGACCCTTGTGAATGAAATGCAACACATTTATGTATCCAGCAAATCAACTATGAACCACTTCATGACGTCCTATAGAGAGGAAGCTTTTTCCCCCAACTCCCATCCCTCCGGCTAACACTAAAACAGTTCCTGTTGTTTTAATAAACGTGTTTTGGAATCTAAGGAATGTACAGTAAAAAAAATAATGGGAGTTTCACTATACACTAAGCCCAAACGTCGTGTGTTTTTGACTTGAGGTCATTGTGTGCCAAGCTCAAATCATACGTCCTTGACCCGACGCTTGTAAATTATTTATATTTAGGCCAAATGATTTTTCGCACCGCTCTGCAGTTTAATAAATATTAGTAATATTACCCATATAATTCAATAAAAGTTACCAATCCATTAAGCTAAGTGGCCACTAGGGGCCGTCCATAAAGTACGTCACGCTCCAGAGGGGGTGTAAGAAAGTGTGACAGTTTGTGACTGGGGGAGGGGGGGGTCCGGCCATGTGTGACGTCACGCTGTTTTATATTAAATTTTAATTATTTTGTTAATAAAAAACATATTTTTGTTCGAAAGTGTGACGTACTTTTGGGGGGGGGGTCCTAGATGTGTGGCAGTTTGTGACAAGGGGGAGGGGGGGGGGTTAAAAATTGTCAAAAATAGCGTGACGTACTTTATGGATGGCCCCCTAGAAAAAGTTATCAGCTACAATTTAGCCCTAAAGATAAGGGGGCATTACGACATGTTTTAGTACTTAGCAACAAGAAACACATTCTGAGAGGAGATAGGAACTAATGATGACACTAGTCTGAAATGACAAGTCGATATTATAACTAAAATAAATTTAGCTCACAAGATTGATCCAGAAAAACAAGTAAATGAATCCAGATAATGTTATGCAGGTCCATCGCAGGTCCCCCCTTGCTATAACCTTCTTCGCATCACTCCATCCCCTCTCTTAAATCAACCAAGCTCTATCTCTCAACATAGTCTTTAGACTCACAAAACTACATCTCCGCGTAGACTCAAAAAAGTACATCTCCTATTAGAACCACAAAACAATAACTCCCCTTAAATACACATAACTTCATCTTCCCTTAGATCAACTAAACATTATCTCCCATTAGAACCACAAAACAATAACTCCCCTTAAATACACATAACTTCATCTCCCCTTATATCAACTAAACATTATCTCCCATTAGAACCACAAAACAATAACTCCCCTTAAATACACATAACTTCATCTCCCCTTAGATCAACTAAACATTATCTCCCATCAGAACCACAAAACAATAACTCCCCTTAAATACACATAACTTCATCTCCCCTTAGATCAACTAAAAATTATCTCCCATTAGAACCACAAAACAATAACTCCCCTTAAATACACATAACTTCATCTCCCCTTAGATCCACTAAACATTATCTCCCATTAGAACCACAAAGCAATAACTCCCCTTAAATACACATAACTTCATCTCCCCTTAGATCCACTAAACATTATCTCCCATTAGAACCACAAAACAATAACTCCCCTTAAATACACAAAACTTCATCTCCCCTTAGATCCACTAAACATTATCTCCCATTAGAACCACAAAGCAATAACTCCCCTTAAATACACATAACTTCATCTCCCCTTAGATCCACTAAACATTATCTCCCATTAGAACCACACAACAATAACTCCCCTTAAATACACATAACTTCATCTCCCCTTAGATCCACTAAACATTATCTCCCATTAGAACCACAAAACAATAAATCCCCTTAAATACACATAACTTCATCTCCCCTTAGATCCACTAAACATTATCTCCCATTAGAACCACAAAACAATAACTCCCCTTAAATTCACATAACTCCATCTGCCCTTGGATCAACTAAAAATTATCTCCCATTAGAACCATAAAACAATAACTCCCCTTAAATACACATAACTCCATCTCCCCTTAGATCCACTAAACATTATCTCCCATTAGAACCACAAAACAATAACTCCCCTTAAATTCACATAACTCCATCTGCCCTTAGATCAACTAAAAATTATCTCCCATTAGAACCACAAAACAATAACTCCCCTTAAATACACATAACTTCATCTCCCATTAGATCCACAAAACATTATCTCCCATTAGAACCACACAACAATAACTCCCCTTAAATACACATAACTTCATCTCCCCTTAGATCCACTGAACATTATCTCACATTAGAACCACAAAACAATATCTCCCCTTAAATAGACATAACTGCATCTCCCCTTAGATCCACAAAACATTATCTCCCACTTGCATCTACCATATTCTACCCCCTCTCCCTTTTACATCCATCAAACTCCATCCCTTCCATTAGATCTACCACACCCTATCTCACCCCCATGATCCTCCACACACGTCATTCTCCCGATCACCCGTAGATCAGATCGATCCAACGTACTACTACTGCTACGACGTACACTCTTTCAAACTCAAATGGTTTGAAAAAAAACACGAGCACTTAATTTGGTCTTTAAATCTAAACCAGTCTACGAGAATGTCCACTGTTCACCAGCTAGAAGGCAACTCTCCCTACATCTCGACCGGAGGCTGAACTTTCAATCGATACGTGTAATGATGCCCTTAAATTGAGTATCTACAGTAACAATACATCTAGATGTAAGGTGCATATTAAGTTATACATGTAACTGAATAAATTGCGTATCTCCGTGTATTCCCATGAGGGTGCCACCGAGTTGTATTGTTGTTCAAGTTGGCCACCAGCTCCCCCCTCCCCCCGTCCACTCGTATACACCAGTAAACCTAATCTAGCAGGCCGCTACTAGGACAGAATACTGCTGGCTGGCAATTATTGTTATACGAACGTTTTAAATAAAATGCCCCCCCCCTATACACCTGACTTTTATATTATTACGGGTCTATCATATGTTTGTATAGAGGGTATCGAAGAAGAAACTGATTTGTTCATCGTGGGGTACATGATTTTATGAAAAGAAAATCCCGTCCCTAAGAGAAAGTAAAATGTGCAACACCATGAACCCCACACCACATTTTCCACGGCCTTCCTCACTCCATAAGAAGTGAACCATCGGAAATGGAAATTGTGGTGAGTACTTGTACTGCAGTTTAAGCACAATGTCCCCATTGAATGCCTTTTTGTACTGTCTCTGTTAATTCTCTTTCTCTCCTATACTCTAAGTTCTAAGGAAGTGTGGCAGCCCATTACACCAGCGGTGTACTTGTACGCCCTGCTGACACTAAAAACGTGAGGAATATGCGCATAAATTGCCGGGCTACAGACCCGAAGTCCTTTGGTGCTGGCGTGATCCAGTTATATATGGTAACTAGGACACTCTACGACTGTTCTCGCGTTTTAAACAACAAATATTTCGGGAGTCTGCGTATAAAATACTAGTACAGTATCTCTAAAGTAGAAACACAGAAATATTTCCGGAGTCTAAGTACAAAATGGTAATAAATGTAGAAACTCAACGGAGGTGCATTCAGAAGCGCAGTTATAGGGTGACGCTCGGTACCAAATAATTTTTTTTATAAATTGATATGTAAATTGCTCTGTCCGCCCGAAAGTACTCAATCAATATTTCACCAACTTCCCGTGGACTACGCTTTGTTTTAAAATATTTTTAAAGTTTCAATTATCCTGAATAGCAGGAAAAGAAATATTTCTTTTTTAAAATCCTTTTTATTAACTCGTGGTGTCTGGTTGATTGCTTGCTTGTTTGCTTGCTTGTCGAAAAAAAAATTGGATCGATTTTAACCCACTTCCTCGTAAGCTAGCGAGTTGAAGTTTTGCAGGCAGGCTCGTGCCGATGATAAAAACGAAGAATCAAAATTTCAGATTGATCGCATATACTGTAATTAAATTATTGAATTTTTAGATTATTTTATTTATCTCTATGTATCATGTTAAATTTTTGAGATAAAGTGTCGCGGTGCGTATTATATTGGGCGACCTTTTTATTAATACTTTCCTTTTGCGCGATTTGGTGAATATCATATTGATAATACTTTTTATAAACATATTCCCGATCGGTGCGCATTATATTAAACACGTTTTACGAGACATAACTAAAATGTTGCATTTTTGGATTGTCTTGCGCTGCGTATTATAATGAACATTCTTTTAGTTATGTCTCGTACATAAAGGATAGTAAAAAAAAATTTTTTTACGGGTTCTTTTTATTAAATCCTTTATAATACTTTATATTAACTCGTGATTTCTGGTTGATTGCTGGCTTGTCGAAAAAACTTTGGATCGATTTTTAACCCACTTCGCGTAAGCTAGCGAGTTGAAATTTTGCAGTCAGACTCGTGCAGATGATAAAACGATGTATCAAAATTTCAGATTGATCGCATGTACTGTATTTAAATTATTGATTTTTTAAGTTTAATTTTATTTATCTCTATGTATCATGTTAAATTTTTGAGATAGAGTGTCGTGGTGCGTATTATATTGAACAACCTTTCCCGTTGCGCGATTTGGTGCGTATTTTATTGACAACACTTTTTATAAACATATTCCTGATCGCTGCGCATTATATTAAACATGTTTTACGACATAACTGCAATTTTGTATTTCTGGATGGTCTTGCGCTGCGTATTATAATGAACATTCTGTTAGTTACGTCTCGAACATAAAGGATTTTAATTATAGTAAAAAAACACTTTTTTAAAAAAGGTTTTTTAAAATTATTCTTTGTAATGCGAAAAAAAGCGAGTGGGTTAATTTTTTGAAAACATAAAATGTATACGTATTAACAAGCCTCTTTTTTACAACGAAAGAAAAATACCTCAGTTTTCTATTTATTTTTTGCCCGCTATCTTTAACTTTAAGCGTCACGTTCTAAAGGAATATAATTGATATAATTTATTTGTGCACGTGCCAGCGGCCACATTCACATTGGTCCACCACTCTAGTGTTAGTTTTCTATCTTTGTGTGAATTAATTTTTGTAACTAATGTTATATATCGTTTCTTGTCGTTTTTGTGCACCTCCCTCCTCTTATGGCATTCTTCAATTTTTTTAATATTTCCCTTCTTTTTTCCCTCTATAATTTATCCAGATCATTTTAGATCGTTCCGTGAAAGGCTGCCGGACATTGAACACCTATCAGTGATTGCGCGAAGAACTCTTCTGTCATTGTGGCTTACTTCCAATTTTTTCAAAAAAAAATTAAAAAATAAGAATTTAAAAAGTTTCGTGCGATTGCAATCGGGTTAGGCAGAAATAAATGTATTTAAACAGGGTATGGTAAACCTGAAAAACACAAGATAACGAACGCATCTGCAAAAAACCTCCCTCGGCGAAAAAACAAACAGAAATCAGTAATTTAGTTGATGTCTACTTGGACTTCACATTGCAGATACGTTTGACTCCCTTTTGTCTACTTATTTCATTATGTTTCCCGTTGTTTTGTTGTACATTTTCCATGCCTATTTTCTCTATTCAATAACCTCCTTTCGTTCCAGTTCCAAAGACACAGTTGGTATTGCAGCCGCGGGAGACCATAGATAAAGAACTATTTGTGTTTACAGGAAGCGCACCACTGTCTGTGTTCCGTCTTTCAATAATAATAATAAAATATTTGTGATGCCATTGGGAATAAATTTTATTTCTACCTTATTAGTTTATTTTTTTTTAAAGTTATGTTGCATATAATATGTACTATATTAAAAAAAATTAGAATGTTTAAAAAAATTAATGTATGTTTGAAGTCTGAAATGTGTTGTGCTGTTTTCAGGTCATTACAAATACAAAAAAGAACAAACTAATACAACCTTTGTAAAAAATCATTTAAAAAGTATAATTGGTCGGTCCCCTTAAATGTTAGGCCTGAATATATAACACCAAAAGGTCCATGGTTTGGTCGTTTCCACTTTATCTCCTAGTCCCAGATGCTGCCAAGAAGAGAACAGATTTCAAACAGCCAGGACTGATTTTTTAAATCTAATTATGTACCTATCACAGTTGTAGGGACAGGAGTAGACTAATACACCACCTCACTTTCATCTTATCAATTACAGACGGTCCCTATAAACAGATGATTGCATCCTAGTTAATCCTATGCTTATTCATATCCAGTTTTGCATTTTCATTAATAATAATAAATTGATAATTTATATAGCACTTATATATATAATTTTTATGTACCCCAGGAAGGAACTAGGCTCACGGTGCTTTACATGAAGATAACAACATACATATAAATATAAGTATTAAATAAACATTCATATCATAGCAACCACATAAATGACAGTACGTTACATATAAGCTACGTTAATCACTAGAAGAAATGTTATTTCATTAGAGTTTTTAAATGTTGATAGAGCGTTGGTTTTCTTGGTTTACTCAGGAAGTCCATTCCACGTCTGAATTCCGGACGGGAAGAACGAGAATGTGTATGTGTTTGTTCTAGCGTATGCAATAAGAAGAGTTTTTATCCCTATGTCTATTTGAGGATTGTATTAGATTATCTTTGAATCGTATTTCTAAGTTAGAATGAATTGCCGTATGTATTATTAATACTTTTCTTTGCTCACAGTCCAACAGGAATGAATTGTCGTATGTACTATTTCTACTGTTCACTTAGTTCACAGTCCCATAGACATAGAAATAAAACAGCACACAACACTGCAGGTTACAACATGAGTTGTTTTTTTTATTATTATATTGAACAGTTATTTCTAATTATGGATGTAAAAAAATTAATAAAAAAATAATACCAGTCAAAGACTACATCAAGATTTGTTTTTTAAAAAACCTAACAAAAAAATTTCATGCTAAGTTTGGTGCCATGGGGGAGAGGGGGTTGAGAGCCTGTGCAAACCTCACTAATTAAAGTGTACTGGGAATAACAGTTGGTGGCAGTCACATGATCAAAACACTGCACAAATCAAAAACTCTGATTTTAGATTAGTTTTAAAGGGAACAAGCCGGCACACCACTAAATCAGAAACAATAAATATTAGTAGAGTCAAGTCACTGTCAATTAATGCCGAATCTTTAAGGCCTACATGGCCCATCTTATAGGATCTCCATGATCAATTCAAATGTCGTTCTTTGCTTTATAATTATAATTAATAAATCTCTCTGGATTTGCAGCTTGAAGCGGAAACTATTTTAAATTTTTGCCGAAAATTTTGCAAAACCTGGTCTAACTGTGGTTATTGTTACACTTTGACACATTGGAAAGACAGATAATATCAGTTTCACTTAAAATTTAAAAATGAACACCAACCATATACAATGACTTCCAGTTCTTCATTGCCAGCAGAGGAGATAATTTAATTATATCAAAATATCAATTATTTTAATGGTAAAAAAATAATTGATTAAAAAAAACCAAATACAACATTTGTTTGTTCCAAACATTCAGGAATCAACAGTTTCTAAAAGGATAACATTTGGTGGTACATGTATATATTCTTGAAACCAAATGAATTAGTAATTTAAAAGATTAGAGGCAGTAAAATTTGACTTTCTGATGCAACAAACCACATTTCAACTGTGGAAGTTTCTGAGAACATGGTGATTCTGTTTTTGTTTTGTTTTTTAACTTGACACAAATCTGCGATAAAATATTTGAAAATTCAAATTTCTTTTACCATAACTGAGAATTGTTAAAAATGTGAATTTCTTATATATTATAAGCAATTCTTGAAAAATAATAGTTCCCTTAATCCAAGAGGACAAAATATTATGGTTATTTTATTAGGTCTAAGTTTAGCCAAAAGTACCCAAGACCTAATAGCTTAGTAAAGACACCAGTTCCCCAGATTTGAAAGTACATAGACTGAATAGCTTAGTCCACACTTTTTGTTACCAAATTTTTCTTAAATTAATAAACTCAGACTAGTATGATTCTTATGAATGTATGCTGATTCCCTGTCTTAAAACTATAGAAAAATAATAAGCTTTGTAATTATATATAATTTATTTTAAAATCTACATAAAATCAAACATAATTTGTGTGACTAATTAAAGACATGTATTTACAAGTGACGAATAAAAGTTTAAAAAATTATAATTTAAAAAAAACAAACACATTTGTAAGGATGTGTTTTTCCAGCTTCATTATTTGGTTAGTTTCCCCAAAGTGCTGCAAATACCAATGAGACTATTTCATTTGTGTTTCAGGCCAAACAAAGACATTAACATAAGAACATATAAACTTTGACAACAGATTAATTCACATAATCAACATAAATCATTGCCATCAAAAATGATCTTAGTAAATCAAACCCATTTAGCTAACACCGTTGATGCACTTTTGACCAACTCCATGCTCTGGCCAACAAGTTCAGTTCAGACCACCAATTCAAAGTCAGCCCCCACCAAAAATGTACTTACTGGAAGATAGTATTTCAATATTTAAAAAAGTACTCTGAGGTATAGTCAAGACTCCAGCTGTGGACAAATTGAGCTGATGCTTTAGACTTTAAGACAGCAACAGCTCGGATATGATTCTAAAAGCTGCCCAGATGCATTACCATTTCCTTAGGACAATGTTGGAGTAAACAATTGGATGTTTTTGTACACACTAAAGGTGGATTTCATGTAAATATGTTCAAAAATTGCATAATAAGACAGTGGAGCATTGTGTAGCTTAATTAATTGTTATTAATGTATAAAAGAGTTTTTAAAAAAAATTACATGGCAAGCAACTGACTTATTTCTAAAACAATATTAAGATAACTGACAGAGAAATGTTTTAAAAGAATGGGTAGGCATTTAAAAAATCTTTTAAAAAATAAATTAACATGCAAGTTAAATACACTAACATTTCTGAATACATGTGGTCAACTAATCAAGAAAAAAGTGTATGATTACAAATATATATATATATTAAATATATACATATATTTGCTAAACACATTTAAAGAATATATAACCATCATATCAAGTTTATGTTAATTGAGAAACAAAAAAAAGTACATGTGGTAATACACGTTTTTTATGAATGATGCCGCTTTCATTATTCAAGATTGATTGAATAAAAATTTTATGCTGTTTGTTTATAAATTATGGGTTACAAGAAAATTATTTGGATTCTCTTAAATTTAATTGATTCTTTTCTTCAGTAAGGAAATATGTTTGTCTCATAAAAAAACACTACATTTTTACGTTGATAACAACATTTAAGCTAAAACCTAGAATTGGCTAATGTGATCTATTAATTATACATACGAAGAATACTATTTAATGAATAGTCCTATAATGACATATATTGATTATTAAAACAAAAATATAATGTGTTAATAAAAAAAAATCATATACACACAGTATATTTGCAAATGAGATTCTTTTATAACTTGTTCATTATTTAAAAATAATTTAAACTGAGACTCAATATATATATAATAAACTTATAATGACTAATTGGTTGTTCTGATAAATTTAAAACAATATATATACAAATGTGGATAAATGTTTGATAATATCACTAGACATGGATTAACGACCCTTAATATCACAAATCAATGCTGTAAGATGACTGGAACAAAATTACTTTAAACTGAACACTTGATTAAAAATTATTGTTCAAATGACTTTAAACTGAACAATTGATTAAAAAGTATTTGTTAATTGCCATTAAATAAAAGTATAAATTATTGCACAAATTTATAATAATAACCTTCAAATATATTTTACTTAATTTCATTTTTATTATTCTGATCGCTTCGGAAGTGAATATTAATAATCATAACTCATTTTATTATTAACCATGCCAAATGAAGAATATTGATAGTAAAATCTCATACTATGTGAATAATTTTAAACAAAAGAGAAAAAAAATAATGTTTTCCTACTTAGAACAAAAGAATCAGCCCTTAGTCCAGAAGGCATCTTTTTAAGAATAATGAACAAAAAAAATGTTTAATTCAACTAATGTAAACGCATGACATTAAAACATGTGTTCAATAACATTATAGTTCTTCCAAAGTATAAGCCAGTCATAAATATAAAACTGAAGAGATCAGTAAATCCAAGCCATGTATTAGGTCATTATGTGGGAGGTCCTAAAGCAGTAATCATAAATATGCAAGCTGTTGCAATGATGGTGAAATAATCAAGGGAATTTTTAGTGCAACTTTTACAATTCAGCATGTTTAGATAGTTAAATAAAGCGAAATGTTATTATAACACAAGAAATGTAAAAAAAATATGGACAAAATAATGTGATTAGAAATGGAATTTAAAAGAAATTAATTTGTAATCAATAGCTTATTTATTAATTAAAAAAATTATTTAATTCTTGCACTGAATATTATTAATTACTGCCTCAATTTTGAGATCAGGATTTAAATTATAGATGTATATATAATTATGTGTCCATTTCAATGTACATCAAGATTCACTCAGCTTTGAAATGATATCACAGTAACAAAGTATCAAATACGGGACTGTAAATTATAAAACAGTTACCATCATCAAAAGAATGTAAAAGGATAGTGATTTGCACTCGAATAATTCTGTTTAGACATAGGTTTACATTCTAAATATTAACAGCCAGACTCATACAATCATGCAGAGGAAAAGGTTATAGTTTGTAGTGGTGCACAAAGACATGCAAGTTTAATCATAAAAAGCCATGGTGTTTGGTTTACAGATTTAAAATAATGGAAATTTAATCATTTAATCAATAATACCCATTTAAAAATGTGTAGTGTATTATCCAAAATATATTGTCTATCCTATTGTTATGCAAGAAAAGATATTATGTAAAACAAAAATATATTGCAAAAAAATTAAAATTAGGTAAAAATGCCCCCCCCCCTCTCAAAAAAAAATAAAAAATTTTTTGTTACTTAATTGAAGTTCATTTAATTAATTTGTTAACACCAATGTTCAGTTTGGTTATCATTTAAGTTTGTTTTTTTTGAGCAAAAATTATTGTGTAATTAGAAAGAAAAAATAACTACTGTGTAATAGATATATTATGCATGGTTTAAAGAAAAAATATTTAAAAAAAAATTAAATTATACAAAAGGCAACTTGTAAAAAAATTGCAATTCTAACTTTTTATCACTCCAGCCAAAGACATAAACATCTTGTTAATCAAAGTTCAATTTAAAGGACAATAATTGTTTTACATAAAAAGGAAATACAACTTTGACAAGTTCCAACAGATGTGATACTCAAAAAACCTTAGTATTTTTCATGAAAGTCAAACAAAAGAACAAAACACTTATGAAAACTTCTCTTACCCATTCAGAACTAAAATTATTAAACGTTTGGCTACTCATAGACCCGGTTGTGTTGTTGATTCTCTATTATTTAGCTGCAGATTCACAAAAACAATCTGCTGTCTTTGCTATGGTTTAGTCATGTTTGTCCCCTCCATGTTTCCTTGCACCACCATGACCTTGGCCGGCTGATTGGTTACTGTGGAAGAGGAAATACATTTTATTTGGCTTCTATGTTAACACTACTGAACAAATACACTAACATGCCAAGGGACACAATAATTATGAAATAACTAGTGTACACCCGTCAAAAATGACGGAAGTTTTCAGCTGAAATCTATTTATTTTATAAAAAATGAACTTTTTAGGGCGCCTATGGCACCGACCTTTTTCAAAAGCCCAACTAACTTGACCTTGTTTGATAAATACGAAATATTAAACTTTCTAAAATGTACACAAAGTATTTTATAATAGGGGTTGCAGGGCGCCTACGACGCCCCGTTTGTTTTTTTATTTTATAATTAACCATCATCAAATCCTCTTTTTACATTGATCCCTTTTCGAAAATTAAAATATGAGTGAAAACAATGACGCAATATTATATTTTTTTACAGCGCATTTTTAATTTGCACACCTTTTGATGCATTGGTGCAGTAATTTGGTTTTCCCTGCTTTCTAAAATTAGTAGCGTCAGGACAGACTGACTGACTTGCGTGACAATTGCAAATTATATAGTTTTATACTAAACATAAAGTTTAGAAACACACTGCTAAAAGTAAAGCTATAAAACCTTCCAAATCATACATGTCAATAAACAAAAATTTATTTGGTCCAAGAATACAGATGCCAATGTATAAGATCTGAAAAAGTTCTTGAATAAAATGCCAATGACTATAACTATACAAAATCTTAAAATTCAAAAGACAATGAACCACTATTCTATCAATTATAAATTAGCTTAAAAAACCAGTGCTAATGTAGTAACGCTTTGTAAGGTCCAAAACATAATGCCAATGAACAATATCTACATAACATCTACACAGGCAATGCATCAAGTTTTTTTTCCTACATATTTATGGTATCAGCTTAAATGAGACAACTCAGAAGTGAAACTGATGAGGTCCAGTTACTATAAATACCAATACTCACGTCTCGTTGAAGTCTGCCCTAATTGCTCTCCTCTTGTCCAGCTTGGCGCAGATGAAGATGGTGATCCCCAGCAGAAGCATCTCAACAATAATCCCAATCAACGGCCAGACCCAGGCGATGGGATCTGTAATGAAAGGGGAAGTAACACTGTCTAGAGAACACAATTATTGCCCACACTGAGCACAAGAATCATGCTCAATGTCATATGAGGTGTCGGGGTGAACCAAGTCATGATTTCAATTCAAAGTCCTAAGTTTCTAACATACATCACAATTAACAACACAGGGCAACCCATTTAGTTTAGATTATGTGTCAAAAATTCTTAACACAGGCCAACAAACATTCAAATACTGAATGTTGTGACACGCATTCAACAATCAACTTACTTTTGATTCGCACCACCAAAGATTTGGTGGAGGAACTGTTAAATATTTGAGAGTGGGCAATGCAGGTGTAGGTGCCTTCATCTAAAATAGGAAACAACAGCCTTATTATCTGCATCCAGCATGTGATAGAATAATAGTAGAACAATCTCTGCACATTATTTCATATTAGTTTTTTATATATTTTTTACTTAATTGATTTTCACTTCCTTTGTTACACTGTACCCATTTGATTTTGTCACAATCAAAATGATTTCCTAGCAACTGTACTAAAATAATCTCTTCAAGTTTCTAATAACCTCAAGTTGTGAAATAAATCAGTTATAATTTTATTCCCTCACCAGAATACTGCACATCTTTTATGTACAGAATTGCATTGATGTTGCCTTGATTGTCATTACTCAGGGCGATCAGGGGGCCCGTGGTCAGGTTGACCCCATTACGCTGCCACACAACCTCGACAGGTGGGTAGCCTCGGATGTCACAGACAATGTCAAGGCCATCGCCCTTCTCCACGCTCAATGACTTGACCATGTCCAGCACTAGAGGAGCAGCTGTTGAAATAAAAGTGAATGGAGACTACTATAGAGTCTAGAGAAACAAAGTCCGTTGCACATGACAATAGATATTTCCGATTTAGCTTATCATGACCATCCACTACTCTCACACTATCACGTTGGATTGTCCAATGGGATTAGGTTATATTGACAAAAACTTTTATTGGTCATAACCAAAGAAACATGGCATTAGAAATTCAGAAAGCAACTCAAAAATAAAATAAAACATTGAATGTTGTTTATATCTTCTGTCTCTGGACCCCAAGATTCAGCTTCCTATTACCTCCCTTAAGCCATCACTATAGGAACAATTAGTGGAAAATTAAAATACTTATATTTCTGTTTTGCGTTCACATTTTCCCATTTTTATATCTAAAATACATCTGTAACTGGCAATTTACTCACCTGTATAGTTGACAGAGCAATTAGGTTTGTTATCTCCATACACTACAGTGTACTGGCCTGCATCATCACGGGCTGGAGGTTGTTAAAATAAAGGATGATAAATACATACATACATACATACATGTGATTATGTTGTACTGAGTATATAAATGTGATAAGGTTGTAAACAGTACGTACATATGATTAGGTTGATCTGATTATATATTAATGTGATTATTAAAGAATGAACCAAATAGAAATAGTCTTAGCAAATTTAAGTCCAATCTTTCAGTAAACCTACATTAAAATCTAAGTCTAAATGAACTAAAAATTCAATCAAACCAAATAAGGTAAACTATTTAGTAAAAAAAACATTTTGGGAATATTTTCTGGATTCCGATAAGTTACAAGTCATTTTTAATTTGTTATAAATTGATGGCACATACATTTTTGTGAGTGGTTATCATTTCAGAAAATGTGTTTACTTCACTATACCATTAGTTTCAACTCTTGTTTAAATTTATTGATGTTTTAAGTAATATTTATTTTATCCCTTTTTTAAATTTTATTTTTAAATCAGTCTTTCATTCATTAATTGATTCTAAGGCCATGACTACCAACTCATCCTTGAATCCAGGGGTCACCGACACGTAGCCCACGGGCACCAGATCGCCCCAAAATATCTGCTTAAGTCACACGCACATTATTAATAATTTATAAGGGCAAACTGATTAAATTTGATATTTCAGAAGATTGCATCAAACTGGTAGCCCTTTGAATGACTCAGTACCCATGACGTAGCTCTCAGTATCAAACTGGTAGCCCCTTGAATGACTCAGTACCCATGACGTAGCTCTCAGTATCAAACTGGTAGCCCTTTGAATGACTCAGTACCCATGACGTAGCTCTCAGTATCAAACTGGTAGCCCTTTGAATGACCCAATACCCATGACATAGCTCTCAGTATCAAAAAGGTTGGTGACCACTGCTTTGATTCCACAAAATGCACAACCCCAATCTTGGTTTCCGCCGTATTTTAACATTCAATTTTTTTTTAAACTTCCACATCGTCGTCATTTATTCTTTCGTTTCCTGATGGCACATGAACCTCATTCAAAGTGTGTCACTGGACAGTCTCTATATAGGTTTTTAAATTCTGTTCAGCTCTTTCAATATCTTTTAGTTACAACAAATACACAATGTCTTAAGCTTTGCTTGGTGTCTCTTTATTTCAAAGTATTTTCCATCCATTGTTTTGAGCCTTAAATAACAAATCACTTTAACATCATCTTCAAAAAAAAATTTAAAAATTTTTTCTGTGTCTGATCTTCTCAACATATTAGTCCCACATAAAAAGTGCAAACTTATCCCCACTATAAACTGCATCTCACAATTTTACTGATTCCCAAAACCAATGGCCACTGAGCTTTAAAAACAGCAAAGTCTTCTCCTCCTGCCAAAACACATCATGTCTAACAAACTTTCTGAGCTTAAAAACGATTGTATTTGTTTTTATCAATTTCTTGTTAGAACCACACACTTCTTCTAATGTTAAAGTTTAAAAAAGATCTCCCCATGATGACATAAAGAATGATTTAATATGTAATATATGGGCAGGGAGAGTCAATGTTTTTATTATAAATTAAAACTATTGTACCAACACATACCATTTTAATTTTAAATTTCTTTTTTTATCTTTAAAGCAACTCAAATTCATTTCTATATGTAATACCCTATACAACCCCACCAACCAACTTAAAAAATAATGTTTAGCAGTCCCCTCCCCCCACTGAATGTCTTTGATCTCAAAACTGCCTAGACAGGTAATAAAATGACAATTTATAATTATATAGCGCAATATCTCAAAGTGGGGCTGGGTTCACCGCGCTTCCCATTAAAAATAAATAGATGTAAAAACAAAGTTTTTGACTATAAATCCCTTATATATGAGACATAACTAAAAGTAGTGATTATGTTTAAATGCAACATTGACAGACTGAAACAGAATTATCTCCCTTGGTTTTAAAACCAGGCGCAGGGACGGTTGGGGGTGAGCATCGACGGACGGCGTCAACGCGTGAACTGAACTGTCACGTGAAAGAATTATAAACGAATGTTCGGATAGTCCGATCGCTTAAACTTACAAAGCAAGTTAATATAAGGGATTTAAAAAATAGATAACAATGTAGATTTAATTTTAAAAAAAAACACTTTTAACTTAACAAAAAGATATACATGTAACATCATGTCAAACCATGGCCGGCACACAGAAACTATGTCTATCAGTTAATGAGAGGTCAGATGGTGAAGTTTCAAAAGATGTGTCTTTAATCCAGATTGAAAAGCCTGTATAGCAGGTATGCTACGAATGTGTAATGGGAGAGGATGACATTGTTTCTGAGCACAAAAATTTAAAGATTGTCGTGTAAACGATTTAGTGAGCCTCTCAGGGACATCAAGATTGCGGAAGAGTGAAGCTCATGAGGAGGTGAATAAGACAGAAAGAATTTCAGTACATCAGAAAATGCAGGAAAAGGTACAGTTAATGCGTATTATACAGGAGTCAAATGAAGTAGTGGAGTGGCATGGTTCCTCTTACTTTTAAATTACTGTTTATACTTAACTTATATTTTACAGGTTGCCAACACCGAGATTTGAAAATATTCAATGACCGTTACACTGAAAAAAATAGATGTCCACGAATGTAAGGCCCATTTTCAGGAAGCACCATGGAAGATTTCCTAGTTGAAGACTTTGAAGAGGTCCCAAGTTTAACACTGATAAGTAGGTGTTGATTAGCTTGGCTTTTGTCTCCATTGTTAATCATGTATGTCCTAGATACAATGCATTTTCCCCCTGGACTATTGTCTACAATGCTCTAAATTCTTTTAAAAGCCTTTCTAAATACTTCCAAGTCAATAAATGTCATGGTTTTTTTTATATGGATGTTAAGATTCTGATTTACATTGTACATGTATATGCAATATTAAGAAACAAAAAAACTTCATTTATTTTGTATTTGTATGCTTCAGGGCTGCCAATTACAAACTGACACACATGACTCTAAAAAATGTCCGTTATCTTTACCATTACCTTGGTTTGTGAAGAACTGGTTCTGAAAACAGCAGCCAAACTAAAAACAGGGAAATAAATATCAAATATTTTTTTTAACCATATAAGATTCACTTGAACCACAAACACTTGAACAGATAACTACTATGGCTGCCTCAAAGAGAATAACCAAAACTTGAAAAATGATGCCCTACATTACTGAAAGCACCAAGCATATCAGACCGAAACCAACTAGTAGAGAAATTAGCCAAATACTTACTTGGATTGCTGATTTCCAAGACTGATGAGGAAGCTGTACTTGTAATTTGATATCTGTCTCCGCTTGATTTCAGTTTGCTGTTCTTGAAAAACCACGAGACATTGGAACTAGTGGCATGAGTTGTGGTGTTGCAACTCAAAGTGGCTGTCTTATTTCCATAGTAAAATATGGAACCTGGACATTGATGAAGTTATAAAACCAAAGATAAAGGATTGCTACAATGTGGTTAAAAAAAATCTAACCAAAACAAATGTGTTTGTTCAATTTGTTTTTTAATTACTTTGGATTAATTGTACATTGATTTAGCAGTGATAAACACCAAAATTTTCATTCTTTCAACATGTTTTAACAGAAAATTGAGAGTTGTTTTTAAAATCTAATTTTTTAAAATATTTTATAAACATTGAATCTTGATCTGCCACAACTAAAATAAAATAAAAATTAAACTGATCATTTAAATAGTAATTTTATTATCTAAGTAGGATTATAGATGTATTAGCATTATTAATTAGAACTATGACAATAAAATGATCAATATGTGAGCTGATGAAAATCCAGAACCACCAAATGCTAAAATGATTGGTCAACAAAAGCTTCAACTTTTCATGCTATTACTATTAATTATCCTAATATTAAAGCTCAGGGTGAAGTCAGATGTTTACCAAATTCAAATCGTTGTAAATTTAGAGCCTGTGACTAAATGAACTGAGCTTTATTATTATTTTTTTTGTATTACTTTAATAGACATTCTTATTATTGAAAATAGTGTGCTCTCAAGTTTCAATCAATGAATATGCTTTCTACAGAATTATAATCAATTATAAATCAATACTTAAAAAACGTATTCTTTGTGATTTATGTAAAAACATAGTTCATTTAAAAACATTTTTATTACATCTTGGATTATAAATTTCCATTTCCAATGAGCATAGGCTTTGAAAAGACTAAATAGAGTTTATAGAGTGGTTGTTTTTTTTGTGGAGGGTTTCTTTTTGTATGTTCATTTAGAGTCTCAGGTTCCTTACATCACTGGATCCAAGACTTCCTTTTGGGCAGGGAGCAAACTGTAATAATTAATGGATCTAAATCTGCACCAATAAAGGTTAACTCAGGAGTTCCACAAGGAACTGTGCTAGGTCCCTTACTCTTTTTAATTTATATAAATGATTTACCCAACAACATCTCAACAGGTACAAAAGTTAGGCTATTTGCTGATGATTGTATAATCTATAGAACAATTAAATCAGAACAAGATGGCAAAATTTTACAAAAAGACTTAGATGAATTGATAAAATGGGAAACTAACTGGAGTATGTCTTTCCATCCAGAAAAGTGTCAACTGTTAAGAGTAACAAAGAAAAAGAAACAAATAAATTCAAAATATTACATTCATGGAAAAGAACTGACCCAAACTAAAGATGCAAAATACTTAGGAGTCTTAATAAATGAGAAACTATCATGGAATCCCCATGTCAATGAAGTTATTAAAAAATCAAACAAAACCTTAGGCTTTATAAAAAGGAACTTTAACAAATGTAATAGAGATATAAAACTAAAATGCTACCTCACTTTGGTGAGACCTGCACTAGAATATGCATCTTCTGTATGGGACCCATCCACCAAAGAAAACATTGATAAACTAGAACAAATTCAAAAAAGAGCTGCCAGATTCATTACTGGAAAATATTCGAAACTGACAAGAGTAACACCATTAGTTAAATCATTAAACCTTGAAACACTAGAGGATAGAAGAACCAAGAGCAAAGTAGTAATCATACATAAAGCAATTAATTCTAATTTAGAAATACAACACAAAGATAACTTAATACAACCCTCAGATAGACATAAGGATAAAAACACCTTTCTTATTCCGTATGCAAGAACAAACACATACAAGTTTTCCTTCTTCCCGTCCGGAATTAGGGCGTGGAATGGGTTGCCTGAAGAATCCAGGAAAACCAACACTTTATCAACATTTAAATCTCTAATAAAAATGCAGGACTAAACACAAACCATAGATAAGCGTAGGACGCAATAATCTTCTGTATAGAAGGAGCGTCTGTAAACAGATAAGATAAGAGACAATGTTTTATGTTTAAATTCTAACATGTCTATCTGTTGTCCTTAAATATAATGCATTTACATTTTGTTCCATAATAAAAAGTTCACATTTTCTAATGAAAAAAAAATCATGAAGGTTTAAAATTTAAAATAATGCTACATGATAATACAGAACGGATCATTCTGTCAAAATGAAGCAAATTTAAAATATTTTCATGGAGAAAAGATTATATTAATTGACATATTAAAAATTAAGTAGGCCTATACTATAGATTACGATTAGGCCTACAATAATTAAGAATTTGGATCTGGATCTTCATCATGGATTCCTGTTTCGCTAAGGATTGCTCCATCAAATTAACAGTCTATGACGGTGATGTGTCCATTTCTGAACATTTATATGAAATTTTGTGTGTGTAACTATGTTTAGGAAGATTTAGAGTGCAATGCGTTTTATGTAGTTGTTGAACATGTTTGTAAAGCGCTGTGAGCCCAGCTGTAGGCTGGGGTACTGCGCTATATAAGTGAGCAAATAATAATAATAGCAAATAGAGTACCTTTTATTTTTGGTGTCATATTAATTAGTTAACTCCCTAGCTAACTACATGCAGTATGAGACTTAGACTCAGTTATTTAGTTTAAGAGACATTAAATACTAATCTTTCCACAAGAGATTTTTGAATGGTATGAGTGTGTGACTGCGGGTCTATTCTTTGATTTATTATTTTTATTTTTAAGATAAGACTTCCACATAGGAATATGATATAATTATCAGTTTATGAAATAAAAAATTGCAAAAGCTAAGTCTTTAGTATTATCAATAACTGCACCGAGATCAAATTCATGATCAAGTCTTTACTCTATGTCTATAAGTTACAATTACAAGTAAGCATTATTAGCTAAGTCTACCTAAACCTGCAGTTGCAGCCTGACTCTGACATGATGTTACACGTTCACTTACTCATTTACTCTGACTGAGACTGTGAATTTGCACTTCAATAAATTTAAAAAAAATTTTTTTAATGACAATAAGTATTAAACTAAGTAGTTTAAGTTAAGAAGACCCATTTAATTCAGGTAATCCTGCAGTTTCTACACATATATTATTTCGCAGTGAAATAAAATTTTCTCGTGAGTACTTACATTTTTAATTTACTAAATTTAAATGCATAATTATATGTTGTATTTCAGCTATTACAGCACTAATTTGTGAGTCTTTTTAATTTCTAAGGCACTTTATCGGCTCTATATAATACATAATCTGGTCACGATATGTCCATTTTCTTTACCTAGTAAACTGCTTGCCAGATATTTTTTTACATGGCTAGACCCATGTTAAAATAAATTTACTGACCACTGACTGAAAATGTTTTTTAAAAGTAAAAGGTATTTTTCATCTATTTTAATGTTCTCAGAAGATAAATAACTATTTTAAAGACAATTTCATTTTTTATTTCGTTACTAGATATTTGATTCTTATTGTTTTGTTTGTAAGTGAGAAATTTCCATTTGGCTTTGGCATCTTAATGGGACAATCCGGCAAGTAGAGTAATATATAGGCCTAAACAAAATGTGTTGCATCACGATTAGACTATTTACTGTTGAGAGACGAAAAAATGCCTTAGAAATTAGAAAGACTTACAAATTAGTGCTTTAGTAGCTGAAATACAACATTAACATGAAACATATAAATATAAATAGGCCTAATATAATAATGCATTTATGATAATCATTTAATAAATTAAAAACGTAAGTCGTCCGTAAGTCATCACGAGAAAATTAAATTTCGCTGTGAAATATTATACGTGTAGAAACTGCAGGATTATCTTAATACAAGTATAAATTATAACAATAAGTATTAGTTGACAGCCAGCACTCTATTACTTCCTCTTCACCATCGCCATCACCACTGCCTACTCATACTCACTAGTACTAGTACTAGTAGTATACTGACGCTCTCAAAAATTCATTTTTTAATTAACTTGACATAACTATTAAAAATGAACAATTGAGATCTACCTCCATCATTTTGTGCGAAAGTAGGAGTTGCTGCAATCAATGCAACCAGAATGGCGATGAAATAAATATCCATTCCGAACAATGATATAATCCTGAACTGAATTATCCTGCTCTCACTTTGTCTGACTTTGTTGTCTTCCCTGTAGCAACGAACTGCGTCACTTCCTATTTCGGGATTAACCAGATATTTTAACTCGTATGGTGACAGAATTAATCAAATACACTTCTAAATTTCTTAAATTTATTTTTAAAAAATGATTATTGTAAAATAAGATTTAATGTTATCGAAAATAATTTTGAAAAAAATATTGAAATATTTAATGATTTTTTAACGTTTCCATTTTAATATTAAAATACTCATGCCAAACTGGCAAATTACATAACATGAATATTTAATACTGTGAGACCTGCCTTGTCCTTGTCAGTAATGTCAGTGATCCTCAAGCTTTATTAAAAGTTAAAGTATTCATTTTCCGATCGAGTTTCAGCATTCCAAATTTATTTTTTACTTAATTAATATTATTTTTTACGGCCATGTAATGAAAAGCGGAAGCAGTTGACTTAAAGTTGAAGAGATAATATTGCAGATGCAAATACCGTTTAATATTATATGTATATAGGGCTGTTAACGATTAATTTAAATTTAATAGTTAACTTTTCAAAAATTAACGATTAATTAATCATTAATTTCGCTTAAAGCCAAAAATTAAAATGTATGATGTCATAAGTAACACTTATTAAACGTTCTTGTTGAAAATCTAAATAACAATTGAATGACTCCTTTATATGTCATCTTTTAACTAACTACGCAAAAAGAAAATTGATGAGCGGGTCTAATTGACAATATAACCAGCCGAGCTGAACAATCATTCACAATCACATGGAACTGAGGTAACTGTTATGCACAAAACGCTCTTGGCGAGGAATGGCATTATCGGATAACGGTGTTCATTAAGTTTCCACCATTGTAGAGGGTTGATGGATTCAGGAGCTTTCATCTCCATTTTGTAACAGTAATTCATCAGAAGAGCTGTCGTCATTTTTTGTCTCTGAGTCATACTCCATTACTGCCATTAGCTTAATAGGCGAAGTGTTAAAACCATGGTAGGCAAACGATTTCTCACAATTTTATTATTTTTCTTCTACTTTTTGACTTCCAATAATTTGTAAGTGATGGGTCGATTAATCGTTAAAAAATAATTTAATCGTTACAAATTTTTAACAATTAATCGAGAAATTAATAGTTAATTATTGATTCTGATAAAAAATAATGATTATAATGATAATGCATTAAAAAAACTTAAATTACTTTTCATACTTATACTTATAGGCCTGTATCACAAATAGCCTTCATCATATTCGCGAGAAAAAAAATAGAAGAGATTCAGCGCTCTTGGCTCTAGCTCGTACTCGTGTGAATTATTCATTGTAGAGTAAATGTAATTGTGCCATTTATAATTGTGAAAATTAATAAACTTATTTTTTAATCATGAAGATTTTGGCTTACTTATAACTACGTGAATAGCCTACAAGGGCAGATATAACGGCATGAGTGATAAGTATTTTTTTTTACTTGCGTTAATGTGCAACAACATAATGGTACAGTGTACATGTATTTCTGAAACCCAAAGCCTACGCAATACATGTTACACGCAAAGGCTCTTGGGAGGCTTCATTTGCGTAAAGAATAACTTTTTACTTATACTCTAATTTTTGTTAAGGGGGCCTCCAGAAATAACGTCACTCGCCTAGTGTGGGAGGGGGTCACGCATTTGTGATGATGTGTGACGAGGGGGAGGGGTGTTTTTTTTAAAAATTTGAAGTCAAAATGCGCAACTTTAAATAAAAGTTCCACTTAAATATTTGATTGCTTTAAATTTATTTAATGACGTTTTCAATGGATTGTCTTGCACTGCGTATTATAATGAACATTCTTTTAGTTATGTCTCATACATAAAGGATTTATAGTCAAAAACTTGGTTTATTTAAATTTGTTTTTTTAAGTTGCTTCATAGATTGATTGCATACTACCAACGGGTCTAATCATAATCTCCAAAACGCCCCCAACACACTATTAATGGATTACTAATACATTTAGTTATTACTATCTCCATTGTGTGAGCTATTGTTGACATTATTTTGGTCCTCGACTGCGCATCAACCTAGTCCACGGCCAACAAACAATAAACATACACCGGATATGACAAAGCACACCAATTTGAAGGACACTTGTGTTAGATGAAACAGAAGCAACATACCAAGAAAAGATAACACAAAACGAAACAAACAAAACCATATAAATCCTAGACTTGGATAAAACTACAACACAAAAACACCAGGTAAAACACAAGTAACATATCAATAAAATATTCAGCAAATAATTTTATTTGTAAGAAAAGGCATTTTAAAGACACATCATCTCAATCTCATTTCAAGTGACAAGCCAGGGGCAAATGAACAACCAAAATTTTGCCTGAAGGACACTTTAAAGTTTTTAGAACCATCAAAATAGTTACTTTATGATGTTGACATTAACAGTTGAATGATGTTTGCTACACATAGCTTGAGGATCCTTGAGCTATAGCCCTTAGATTTGAAATAAACAAAACCTTCCTGTGTTGGAAAAACTGAAATATTTAGGAAATGCCACTAATGTAATTGCAAAAAAATCCAATTTGGAACTGTATTTAATTTTTGAAATAAAGTAAATTGTCTTTTTTATATAAAAAAAAATAAACAAAGGATATCAACATATGATTTTTGTAGTTTATGATAATCAATTTCAGTTTTTAAATATAAATTATAAAAACTATTTTTCTGAAAGGAAAATAGAAGCACTATCATTTTGTAAACACATCTTGACTGATTATAGAATAGGTAAAAGAAATGATAATTATTACCTTTTTTGTGTTTAGGTTCAACTAGTATTTAGTTAATTTAGTCTTATAATTAGTATTTTTTTAAAAATTAAATAAGACAAATGATAGAATTAGGATATACTGATGGTGGTTTTTTTTTGGTGCTCCCATCTCTGTTTAAGTTAAAATCTCATAATGACAGTGGAAAATCATGGTTTGGCGCGGGGAGGAGGGGGGGCTGCTGGGGATGGGGAAAAGTTTTCAAGTGTTTCTACAGCTGTGTGGCTCCCAAACGATAGTGTCACTAGACAAATGACTCTGACCACAGAGCACCACTAGCTAATTGGCCCTGCCTTTAGGTCACAACCAGTTGAGCTACCCTAACTTTGAACAATATGAGTTGACCGGCTCTAACGCAGACTGACTAGTAGTAGAACTATCCCTCACAAGGTTAACTACCAGTTGACAGTGGTCAGTGGTAGAAATAGGTATACCACCAGTTGATAGTGGTAGAAATAGGTATACCACCAGTTGATAGTGGTAGAAATAGGTATACCACCAGTTGATAGCGGTAGAAATAGGTATACCACCAGTTGATAGCGGTAGAAATAGGTATACCACCAGTTGACAGTCGTAGAATTATTCCTAACAATGTTTACTACCAGTCGACAGTTGTAATTTTAAGTAAAACAATAGAGGCATGTTTTGCAGATTAAAAAAAAAGCCTTTGGCACCAAATAATTCTCAAATTTAAAAATTGCAACATCAGTCATTTTGGCACTGAACAATGGACAGTCATAGAATAGATAAGGCATTCATTAGTGCTCCTAAATTGGAGTCATATTTTTTTGGTCAGCACCAGATGATGCATTGATAAAAACAAACATTTAAAGGTACATGTATATTAATCTGTACAAGTGGTGGTGAAAAAATGTTACCTTGGTATTTAAATAACAATTAATAACAGGGGGGGGGGTGACAAAGATTGATTTTGCTAGAATTTTTTAAAAGTTGAAGTGATTTTTGTTAAAACAAAGCCCAACAATTATCCATCCAGGGAATAGCCTTCATCCATAGGTAAATCATTTATTTTTACAGTGTTCTAGTATTAGGAAGATAAACCTTAAATAAACCCATTACTGTCGGCAGAGATATGCATGAAAAATGACAATGGCATTGGTCTATTTAAAAGGAAACCTAAAAACTGCGCACAAATTATTGATTTAATTTAAAAGAAAAAAAAGAAAGAATATTTCATTGGACAGAGGCAAGAAAAAAAGATTCTTTTTTTTTAACTTAAAATATATGAAATAACAAGTGTTTTCTAGTTGAATGTCAAAAAGTTTGCCAGGAAGACTACAATATTTAAACATTCATATGCTAAAAATTCAGATTGAATAACGGCACAAGGAAAATAAAAAAACAATTTTGGTGTTGAACAAATTTAAAAAGAAACAACACAACCTAATACAACACAGCCTAATACAACACAGCCTAATACAACACAACCTAATACAACACAGCCTAATACAACACAGCCTAATACAACACAGCCTAATACAACACAGCCTAATACAACACAACCTAATACAACACAGCCTAATACAACACAACCTAATACAACACAACCTAATACAACACAGCCTAATACAACACAAACTAATTTCACCAGTCAAAGAAATAGTAAAATGTATAACTTTATGTGTCACTAACTTTGTTACAACAATGTACACATCTATGTAAAGTACTCAAGGAATTTTTACACAATTAGTTATTAAACTGTTAAAGCGAATTAATGGCCATTGGGTGAAAGACATTAAAGATTACTATCTGGACTACTGGCTCATAAAATGCCATCTCTGACAAGATAAAAATCAATTGCTGAATAATAGTTTCAAGTACATGCAGGATAATGACAAAACCAATTACTGGCGCATCTCAGTAGAATATTCAGAATACCTTGGTGGCGACCCCTTGAGGCTCGCCGCAGTTATTTTAAGTCCGGTCATAAGAGCCCAAGGCTCGACCAAAGATAATGACACACATATTAAGTAGAATTTTCAGGAATAGAGTGTAGGGTAACACTCGTGCTCCAACTCTGATGAAGAAAATCAAGAAGATTTCAAAACAAAATTTGTAATTTTCTCTGGTCAGAAATCCTATTAGGTTTTTTGGCATACTTGTGTTGATTATTTTGATTATGCTCTTGGTTTCATGTGGATAAGATTGTCTGGGCGGCCTAGTGCTGATGATGCTGAAATTCTTTGATTTAAAAACTGTATAGTACTGATAACAAATAGTGGCGTTAATGAGATGATTAAAAGCTGAAGAAATGTGACTCAGATTATTCTAAACAGACTGAATATGCTAGAAAGGAATGTTGGTAGGAACATTATGAGGCTTGAATGCTGGGATTGTAGTTTGTAGGAGTTGCAATTGGTGGTACCAATGATGCTATAATGGGTGGTACCAATGATGGTATAATGGGCAGTACCAATGATGCATAATGGGCGGTACCAATGATGCTATAATGGGTGGTACCAATGATGCTATAATGGGTGGTACCAATGATGCTATAATGGGTGGTACCAATGATGCTATAATGGGTGGTACCAATGATGCTATAATGGGTGGTACCAATGATGCTATAATGGGTGGTACCAATGATGCTATAATGGGTGGTACCAATGATGCTATAATGGGTGGTACCAATGATGCTATAATGGGTGGTACCAATGATGCTATAATGGGTGGTACCAATGATGCTATAATGGGTGGTACCAGTGATGGTATACTGGGTGGTACCAGTGATGGTATAATGGGTGGTACCAATGATACTATAATGGGTGGTACCAATGATGGTATACTGGGTGGTACCAATGATGGTATAATGGGTGGTACCAATGATGCTAAAATGGGTGGTACCAATGATGCTAAAATGGGTGGTACCAATGATGCTATAATGGGTGGTACCAATGATGCTATAATGGGTGGTACCATTGATGCTATACTGGGTGGTACCATTGATGTGATAATGGGCGGTACCAATGATGCTATACTGGGTGGTACCAATGATGGTATAATGGGTGGTACCAATGATGGTATACTGGGTGGTACCAATGATGGTATAATGGGTGGTACCAATGATGCTATAATGGGTGGTACCAATGATGCTATAATGGGTGGTACCAATGATGCTATAATGGTCGGTGCCAGTGATACTGTTATAGGTGGTAAGAAGACTGGTAAAGTAAGAGACATGAAGGGATCACAAACACGGTAAGGCTGAAGGTATGAAGTGTATATGAATGAGGTAGTTCAATGCTATCAATGAAAAAAAGAAAGAGTTCAAGCCATTTCCCCAATCTGGGCCTGGCACTCGTCCCCTATGCCTACTTTAGTTGAGAAAAAAACATTGCACAGCCTGGCCATTAAGATGCAAACATTGAACAGCCTGGCCATTGAGATACAAACAGTTGTTTGATTTTGTCATTATCAAAGTTTAAAAAAAATATTCATAAGATAGAAATATCTACAAGTTGATGAGGCTGTAAAACACACAAGGAAAATGTACACAACTGGGATCAAACAAGTCACTCTCAGCAAAGGGAGGTAAATTAAATCTAGCATAAGCTTTCATTGGGTTAGTTCTGATGACGCTGTGAGCACATTTTATACTTGTCACATTCAATGTATTTAATAACGTCATTAGATACATCACACAAAAAAATTGTATGCTTAGATTGATTTAAGACACATTAGAGAGGCCCACAAAAAGAATAACATATCCTAATACAGAACTTAGGACCTGAAACAAGACACACACAGAGCTTATACTAATTGCTTCTTGCATAAGTACACATCAATATATGTATATATTGGAAAGAACCACACAAAATATGATAATCAGAGTAATTTAGCAAATTAACAGAATGCTAAAGATGTGAAACATAAGAAACTAGGCACACACTGACAAACTTTATCACACACCAAATGGAGGAAAATTAGTCTAAGCTGAGAGGACTGGTGAAAGTGTTCAATTAAAAAAACCTTTTCATTTGTTTTAGACCAGGACCGACAGTTATGGTCCTAAACAGTTTCTAAATATACATGCACAGATAAGTACTTCTTTTATGCCATTTTTCTCAGTTTTGAATTCTTTTCAAATCTTATTTAGATGAAGGGAGTTAATAATGAGTCAGTGTAGAACAAATTTGTTCATTTATCTCGCACATATGCAGTTTTGTGAAGGAGGATCTATCACCTAAAACCAAGCTTTCCCATTTATGTGACATTCAAACGCTGAATCATCTGTATTATGCAATAATAGCTTGCACCCACGACATTAAAGAAATCACAAAGAAATCTAATAATGTTGCATAGATTTTCCTTCATAGATTGTCTCAAGACTCATTCACATAAATTAGTGCCATTGTATAGCAAAATTATTCTATAAACCATAACAAAACAACAAACAAATTCAAAATTATTGGTGCCCCTCAACAAGCATAATATATATATCTATATATATACTATATTTTTATAAAATTATATAAAACTATGAATAAAGTGAATTAATTTAAATGACATGATTTTGGTATGATACAAAGACTTCAGCCATTGGACAAACAATGAAACATACAAAACCCTTATCAAAGTGGAAATCATAAACAAGTATCTGAATGAAATGGATTTATAATTTTAAAAAAACAATCATTTTTTAAACTTGAATTTTTTAATTAAAAAAAATTGAGGAGTGAAGCCAAATTTACTAGTGAATACTGTCTTAAGACATTCAATTGGCTACATTGTGATACTCTATGCAAAGAAGAACAGCAACTTAACCGTGTAGTGGTTGAAATATATTCTACACATGACAATGATAAATAAGGCCATGAATGAATGATAACAATGTAAAGTTGTTGTTCGCATTATGAAAATCTTAAAGCACTCCAATAAAAGCTGATCTAACTGTATAACAATGCTGAAGGCAATGGATGATTGACATAGTATAAAGAGTGCACAAAAGACTCAAATTTAATAGACAGTATGTCATATGACTTCACTGTGTTACAAAATCACACATGTTTTTTGATGATCCACCTGATGTCATCTAGTCTTTTCACACAGATTAATTAAGGCACCATAAAATGTTAAATTATACACAACCAACTGGTGACATCCTAGACTATGGGTAAGGGGAACAACTCTTTAATTTAAAACACACCAACAAAAAAAAATAATTAAAAATCAATAACAATAATTTTTTTCTTGGCACTTTCAAATTTTGGACCAGACAAATGAAATTCATGATCTAAGTGAAACACTCCCTCAAAGACAAAAATATAATAAATTGATAGGGGAGAAAAATTATATATCTTCCCCTGTCTAAATTACGCAGTCACAAGTCCACCTTTTATTCAGAAAAAATGAATGGGGCTTCAATTTAACTTTTTGCTAAATGAATCCTAGCATAATAATTGACTCCTGTATCAAATCAAAACATACCCAAAAGGTATTCAAATAATTTCATAAATTCAAATTACCTTTCTAGCTTTATACAAATTTTAGCAGAAAAAAGTTAATTTGAGAATTATTTAACTACTATTTAGATTATTTTGTTTAAAGGATGTTTGTATATTACATTTACATAAGACTTGCTAAAGAAATTTTAATATTGAAGATTTCTAACAACGAATCTTAATATTAATTTTATGAAACTTCATTTAATCCCCCATTTGTTTACTGTTCCTTAATTTTATCTCAATGACGCTTCAGTTGCAGTGCATGGCCTTAAATGGGATGCAAGGAAATTCAGTACACCCATAGCCTTGTCCTTACCTACCATTAAATTCAGTACACCCATAGCCTTGTCCTTACCTACCATTAAATTCAGTACACCCATAGCCTTGTCCTTACCTACCATTAAATTCAGTACACCCATAGCCTTGTCCTTACCCACCATTAAATTCAGTACACCCATAGCCTTGTCCTTACCTACCATTAAATTCAGTACACCCATAGCCTTGTCCTTACCCACCATTAAATTCAGTACACCCATAGCCTTGTCCTTACCCACCATTAAATTCAGTACACCCATAGCCTTGTCCTTACCCACCATTAAATTCAGTACACCCATAGCCTTGTCCTTACCCACCATTAAATTCAGTACACCCATAGCCTTGTCCTTACCTACCATTAAATTCAGTACACCCATAGCCTTGTCCTTACCCACCATTAAATTCAGTACACCCATAGCCTTGTCCTTACCTACTATTAAATTCAGTACACCCATAGCCTTGTCCTTACCTACCATTAAATTCAGTACACCCATAGCCTTGTCCTTACCCACCATTAAATTCAGTACACCCATAGCCTTGTCCTTACCTACCATTAAATTCAGTACACCCATAGCCTTGTCCTTACCCACCATTAAATTCAGTACACCCATAGCCTTGTCCTTACCCACCATTAAATTCAGTACACCCATAGCCTTGTCCTTACCCACCATTAAATTCAGTACACCCATAGCCTTGTCCTTACCCACCATTAAATTCAGTACACCCATAGCCTTGTCCTTACCTACCATTAAATTCAGTACACCCATAGCCTTGTCCTTACCTACCATTAAATTCAGTACACCCATAGCCTTGTCCTTACCCACCATTAAATTCAGTACACCCATAGCCTTGTCCTTACCTACTATTAAATTCAGTACACCCATAGCCTTGTCCTTACCTACCATTAAATTCAGTACACCCATAGCCTTGTCCTTACCTACCATTAAATTCAGTACACCCATAGCCTTGTCCTTACCTACCATTAAATTCAGTACACCCATAGCCTTGTCCTTACCTACCATTAAACACCCTACCCCAACTCCCTTGAAAAAAACGGTTTAAAAATGGCATCACATAATGAAAATCCTGTTTCTGGAAGAATATAAATCAATTGGAAGGTACTAACGCTGATTACACTGGGTTATCATAATGTGACCTAACTGATCAAATAAAGTAACCATGCTAAATAAAGCATTTAACTCAAATAATTTCACAGAATGTTGCATCTGGACCAATTAGTAGCGTAAGATGACAAGCACTGAACATGACTGTTATATTTAAAAAAGGGAAGCACTATACATGATGAGATAATTAAAAAGGTGGAGCTGTTCTGCCTTACTCATATTTTTCCCCTTGTTTACGTGAGCCTGCTCGTCTGTGGAGAGAAGGGAATAAGAAATATGATTGATAACACTTCAGCATGAAATATATCAAGGATATCATAAAAATTTGAAAATACAATGTACTTCAATGTAACAAATAAATAAAAAATATTAAACTATCACAGAAAAAAACTTGGGGATCTGGAGAATTAAAATTCCTGGAAATCATAAAATATTGCATCAAACTAGTTACATGATGCTAAATGCTTGCAATAAATCAAGAATATGAAAAAAACAAAAAATGTATTTTTTATTTTTTTTGGTAGCATTTACTTCTATATATTGAGGGCTTATAATCGATGTATTGATCATTCTGGATCCTATGTATGACTTTAAAAAATGTTTAACAGTATTTACACCTGACAATCAGTGGCTGCATCTGCGTGTCATGATACTATATTTTAACACTATAAATGTGACGCGGTTAATACAGTTTGGTTAAAGCAGAATGGATATCTGTTACTGTCTATTAATAGAAAAGCAAGGTAAAAATTTAATGTGTTAATTTTCCTTTCACTTGGTACTGTACTAGGGTTAAATTTTTGGTGTTTAAAAAAAGTAGAACTACAGTGGCACTAACACCTCGGGTTAAGAAAAATTTAGGCTAGAAACAAGAATTTTGAAAAAATGTTGTCTTGAGTAACAAAAAGTGCCTCGGATCATGAACAAAGGCCTGAGAGAGAGCAGCTATGGTGTTGGAAGGAGCTGGTTCAACATTCAAGACAATCTATCATATACAGTACAAATTAACTCTTTGTCTCCGGAACAACGCTACCATCGTTGATTTTAAAAGGACGTTTCAGACGTAGCAACGATGCCAGCACTGATTTATTAAAACTGAATTGTTTCGTTTCTTTCCTTAACTATTAAACAAAAATTAGTTTTAATGTAATCTAGAATGATTTCCCTTGAATAAAAAAGTCGGAAATTCTTTGTTTGAATGTATTTTCGCCACAAAAGAAGCGTTTGAAAGGCTTGTTTTTATTTTCGTTTTTACGTTTGTTTACAAACGTGGATATTCAACCTAATGCATCTATTATTTTAAAAACTACGATGATGAACAAGAAAAAGGTATTCTTTTTAATTATGATTTACATAGTAATTTTTAATTTCCGATGGATCATACGCTTAGTTCTAGTAGTTGTAGTGAAATTGACAATGAAGTTGACAAGTCATTTGTTGATAAACAACAAGCCCCGCCCCCCCCCCTCAAATGCCTGGATGAACTGATAATATTTCTACTACAAATAATAATTTAGACAATGTAGAGTCTAATTTGAAAGCTGCTAAACTTTTTCACTTCTTCTTCTTCTTCTTTGTTCTCAATTTGAGTATTGCGTGCCGACGAGTTTTGCGCCAAATGGCCCGTGGTCTCCGACTTCAGCCTGCTGTTTTTTCTGGATGTGCTTCCATAGCCTTCGGTCAGCCAAGACCATCTGCAAGATGGCAGCAGTTGATTTTGGCAAGTGATGCAGCGTTCACATGCCACGGCTATAAGGGTTCCACGCATTACCCAGCCGCCTTTTATTTTCCCTAACTATGCGTTAGGTACCCACTCGAAGCTGGGTGGACGCCCTAGGCCTCGGGAGCAAATCCATGGCTTCCCAGGGATTCGAACCCGTGACCGTCGGTACGCCAGTCGAGCGCGCTGCCACTTCGACCACCGTATCCCCAACTTTTTCACTAAAATTAAGTTCAATTTTAAATAGAATTTAAATAATTTCTAGTTGCAACACACAATATAGCTTCCAGTTCCATTGTAAACATTTCAATTTTCCAATTATTTTCCTGTATGGGTGACCATGGATATTGAGCTCTAATTTTTTATTTGTTTGTTTTTTTAATGTGAAATTAATTCTTTTTGGTGTAAATATGAATATAGTTCAGAAAAACACCATTTTATTACATTTCGGATACAAATCTAAATTTTGTGACTTTGAAAGAGGTTGTGTAAAACAAATGTGTTTTTTTATTATTTTTTTTATTTTCACTAAAACAAAATCATATTACTTTATTAAAATAAAGTCATGAGTCTGTGATGCCTGAAAACTTCATTCTTTTCCCTTTAATTCAATACAAAATATATCATTATCTGTTCAAAAAATAAAAAGTTATTAACATTTTAAGTTAGCATGGTAGCCCGCGACAAATTTCCAGAATAGATAATTCCGTCAGAATGAGGAAAATAATTCCGGAGAAAAAGAGTTAAGGCCACGCTGTACCAAAATCCAAAACGCTAGCCTAGTTTTGCAACCATTTGCAACCTCACTTTTATAGGCCTTACTACGCGCAAGCATAAAAGATTTCCTTAAAAGTAACAAAACTCACATGATCCCTTTCTTGATTAAAAAGATCTAATCATATGAGATTTACACAAAATATATAGTAGAATAGTTAACCACCTTGACAAATATAATGCCCTATGCCCACATCAACACGGCTTTAGAAAAAACAGATCATGTGAAACACAATTAATAGGTTTAATAGATGAACTATCAAAAGGCTTAGACAAAAATGATCAAATAGATACAATATTACTAGACTTCTCAAAAGCATTTGACAAAGTTCACCACCTTAGTTTACTTAAAAAACTTAACTACTTTGGAATCTCAGGTTCCTTACATCACTGGATCCAAGACTTCCTTTTGGGCAGGGAGCAAACTGTAATAATTAATGGATCTAAATCTGCATCAATAAAGGTTAATTCAGGAGTTCCACAAGGAACTGTGCTAGGTCCCTTACTCTTTTTAATATATATAAATGATTTACCCAACAACATCTCAACAGGAACAAAAGTTAGGTTATTTGCTGATGATTGTATAATCTATAGAACAATTAAATCAGAACAAGAAAGCAAAATTTTACAAAAAGACCTAGATGAATTGATAAAATGGGAAACTAACTGGAGTATGAGTTTCCACCCAGAAAAGTGTCAACTGTTAAGAGTAACAAAGAAAAAGAAACAAATAAATTCAAAATATTTCATTCATGGAAAGGAACTAACCCAAACTAAAGATGCAAAATACTTAGGAGTCTTAATAAATGAGAAATTATCATGGAATCCCCATGTCAATGAAGTTATTAAAAAATCAAACAAAACCTTAGGCTTTATAAAAAGAAACTTTAACAAATGTAATAAAGATATAAAACTTAAAATGCTATCTCACTTTGGTGAGACCTGTACTAGAATATGCATCTTCTGTATGGGACCCATCCACCAAAGAAAACATTGATAAACTAGAACAAATCCAAAAAAGAGCTGCCAGATTCATTACTGGAGAATATTCAAAACTGACTAGAATAACACCATTAGTTAAATCATTAAACCTTGAAACACTAGAGGATAGAAGAACCAAGAGTAAAGTAGTAATCATACATAAAGCAATTAACTCTAATTTAGAAATACAACACAAAGATAACTTAATACAACCCTCAGATAGACATAAGGATAAAAACACCTTTCTTATTCCGTATGCAAGAACAAACACATACAAATTTTCGTTCTTCCCGTCCGGAATTCGGGCGTGGAATGGGTTGCCTGAAGAAACCAGAAAGCCAACACTTTATCAACATTTAAAACTCTAATAAGAAATGCAGGACTAAACACAAACCACAGATAAGCGTAGGACGCAATAATCTTCTGTATAGAAGGAGCGTCTGAAACAGATAAGATAAGATTTAACTAAGTCTTTGTTTGTTTTACTTTTCATTTACTTGGATATTTTCTTTTCCTTTATTTAATGTTTTGGGTTACCAGCAGAGTCTTGAAATGAATCAAGTTCACAACCCAATGAACCATTGTATCTTGAAGGTATCAGGTTTGGCCACACAAAATTTAAAAAAAAATTTGTTGCATTTTAATTATTTGTTTTTGGAACTAATTTTTGAAAATAGCTTTTGTTGGCATTACTTAAGGCAGTGACTATTATGATAGTGGAGCTTGCATTAGTAGTATTAAAAAATAGCGTTAAAATAGAGAAAATGCACTAATGAATTTCATATACAATTATATAAAAGAGAGAATAGGTCACATAAGAAATTATTTCTTAAATTTACAAAAGCCACAAATAATTTTATTTATCAATTGTTTCATCTATCTAAAAATCTGCCTTAATGATAATAGGAGCCCTGAGTCAGTGTGGAGCAATGTTCCCTTTAAGCTGCGCGGCCGCGCAGGTATCTGAACAACGCTGTGCAGCAGTTAAGAATCACAGCGCAGAAAATTTTGTAAAATATTGAACAAAAAATAGATGCTGAGCAGCTTTGCACACGCGTTTTTTAACCATGCACACGGACCAACGAACCTTAGAGGGAACATTGGACTGTGGAGAGATAAAAAGTAGAACCCTTGTACTTAATGTTGAAGGATTAAAACAGTATTTACTCTACATGGTTCACATAATGCAAACATTCAGAACATTTTACACCTTGACAAATTGACAGTAAATATCAATATCTGTATGATTCTCTGCATTCATTTATCATTAATTTTGAGCATTTTAGTGATAATTAACAAAGTAAACCCAAAGCTTTAACAACCCAGGAAATTTTTCTTGGACAATTTGTGAGTTAAAATTATTGACAGTTTTATTATGATATATCTACTCATCATAAATGCTGAAAATTACAGGATCACAAGTTTATAAATATTAACGCAATGACTGGCAAATGTTACTTCCATTCATTGAACATTTCTGAAAAAGGCCTAGAAAATTTCACAGTAAATATCTCCTGTACCAAAACAGCATAAATGTACATTTGAAACTCACCATTCTAGATGTTTGAAAATTTTAAAACCATTTCTCCTTAATAACAGGTGACAAAATGTTCTAATTTAATTGCACCCCATATTCACATGTGTTTAGCTAGGTTTAGGTTCATTATTTTCGTTGTAATACATGACTAGTAAGAAAAATTTCAAATCATAGCAAATCAACTTACACGAATGGCTCATTCTCATTGATTTTTGCTCTCCTGCCTTGAATCTTGGAGCAGATTAAAATGATTAGTGCCAGGAGGACAATCTCAGCCACGATGCCAATCAACGGCCATACCCAGGCAAGGGGATCTGTTGATGCAGATACCATGACATTTAATAGAGATACTCAAAGAGGAATACATGCTCAGCAAAATTAGGCAATCTGCAGATACACTGCTAGTATTTTTGTTTGTTTATTTAAAGGCTTTCTTCCTATCTTGTGCAACTTATTCCCCATAAACAAATCATCCAGAAGTCGTCTTTAGTCACTACACTGTCACTAGATGTAATTTTAAGTGCTGGCAGCTATAGCTGGAGTAACTCATTTTTTTTTAAAATGCATAACATCACTTTAATGAACCGTTCTTTCAAAATTTAGGATTTTTTTGTAAACTCAAGTTATCTTGAATACTAAACTAAGTCTTATAGCACTCACACCGACACTGAAGCTCAGTACATGCAGAATGCTTTCTTACAAAAGAAAAGTAAAGAGCTCTAATGCAAATATATATGCATTTTATTTGTTTTCGTTCAGTTCACTGCGGACCTACTGAGCAGAGAGCAATTTTTTCTCTTATATATGACCTAATCAAAATCGGTGTAAAAACTTCCTGAATATACTGGTCATTCTTTAAAAAAAAAGAACAAATTTCAATTATGAGATATTTGATTTGTCATAGATGAACAAAAAATACACCAATCTTTTTTAAATTAACAATTTCAGGTAACATTCCAGAATTGAAAAATTGCTTTATCGAAGAATGCATTGAAACTATTAGATTTTAAAAAAGGAAAGGTAGAATCCAGACAAAAAGTTAGCAATCTTCACTTAAACCATTTTTATGACCCACTTTGGGCCCTGAAACATCACAAACAGTTCAGTTGAAGAGTGATGGCAGCTGGTTAACTATTACCACCACCAGAAAATTTATATTCTTTTCTCTGCCAAAAGAAATCCCTATGTGTATTTCACTAGAAAAATGGACAGGCTTTTAAGTGAAGCTAATAAAAAAAAGTCCTGTTTCATTAAAACATTTAGTAAACTGAAATTTTCTTTGATTTTTCAAATTTCAAATGATATTTTATTGTCATAGTTAATACAGAACTAAAGGTTATTAATTTCTGCATGATAGACTACTTTGTGAAAAGTTCTATGAATTGCACTGCTGAAAAATCATTGTTGTCATGGTTTATCAAGTGACAAATTTAATATTTAAAACTATGTCAACATCAAAGACAATTAAATAGCATTAGAGGGCTTGAAAACTACATTTCATTGTACAACTTTTATATTTTAAATGTTTTAATTATACAAAAGGTTGAGTAAAAAGTTGCTAGATTGTGGCTTCAGCACGATAAAACGAGTTTTATGCAACACTTTAGGTACTTACTTCTAATGAATGTTAAAAAAAATGTTTCAAAAAAAAATAATCTAATAGGCTACCTTTGACTCTCACTGTGATTGACTTGGATGAATAGTTCATGAATTCAGCTGAATAAGCAATACATGTGTAGTTTCCTTTCTCTGAAACAAAGTGAGATCATTAGATGAATGGTCCAATGTCATATGATTCTACAATGTCATACCTAACTTTGGGATTCTCCTGTCTTATGAGATACCAAATATACCCAGTATACACATAGAACTATTAATGGTTTTATTAAGCAATTTTAACTGATCACTTAATTTTAAGAACTGGGAAGCAACAGCATTATGACATTTACGAAGATTGAAAAATAAATTAAACATGTAATTTAGAGATTACAAAGTGACGTTAGAATTTCTAAAAAAATTTTAAAAAGAAATTCAGGGTTATTTTTTCAAGTTTAAGTGCAGTAATATAGGTATACATCCCATGCTGGCATTTTGGGCCTAAATAAAGCCAACGAACAAAACTTGAGAATCCTCATTCTCCTCTCTGTTTAGTTTAATTTTTAAAATAATGTTTAATCATGATTGAATTAGAATTTTTTTTTAAACTTGGTCGGTGGCGGGACATATTCGAAGGCATTGATTACTTAGCTTACCCAACAACCACTGGTCAGCTATTCTATGACTAATTCAATCAATCACCAGCGGTCAGCTATTCTTTGGCTAATTTACCCAATCACCACTGGTCAGCTGTTCTTTGACTAATTCACCCAATCACCATTGGTCAGCTATTCTATGACTAAGTCACCCAACCACCACACGTCACCCAACCCACCTTCATATTTGATTGACTTGATTATAAGTTCTGCCCCGTTGTAGCCCTTGTGTGGCTTAATCTCGATGCGTTCATCCTCAGTGAGGTTGACGACACTGTTTCGAACCCACTTGGCCACTGCTGGGGGATACCCTAGGATCTCACAGATCAGGTGAAGGTCTTCATTCAAATTCAAATTCTGCGAGCGCATCATGTTCAGGACAAGAGGGCCAGCTGTTAGAATAAATTTTAACATCATCTTTATATTATTTAGAGAAAAAAGTTGAACAAACATTTCTCACATTCAATAAAATTAAGACCTTTTCCAAAGATAAATTTTGGAATTAATGATTAAGAAAACTGCAGATTGACAGCATTTTATGAGAGATATTATAACTTAAAATTTTAATTTTTTAAAAATAGTTTGCTGTAGAATTCTGCAGCCAATGTCATAATAATAGTATATATCAGTGATTTTACACAAATCACCATTCTAACAGAATTATAATTAGAATTATATTGTTTTCAGAAATAGAATGCACGTTTTCTGCAGTGTTTGCCTCTAGCACAGAAACACCAATCTTCCAACAAGCGCCTCCGCAGGGGAAAGCGTATCAGGTATGGAGAGTTCGAGGGAGATAAAATATATGGGGCGGACCAAAATCAGAACCTTATCCAAAAACATCTGGCAGCTACCTAGAGAGCTGTAAAGGTTGTGTGAAGAACTAATAAAGTTTAAATAATTACTTAAAATTTATTTAAAATACTTTTTCAGCAAAAAAAGACTATTTCAAGACTTTTTCGACTACAATAGAAAAATTCAAGACTAAAAACCGTGACGTCTCAGCATTAAAAAACAACCGAAATTACTTATTTAATAACAAATTTGGATTATAGATTAATATTAATATGTAATAATGATATGTAATGTTTTTTTTTGGGATTTATTCAAGGTTCATCAGACGTCAATACATAGGGCAGATCCTCAGTTAATTTTTCCAACAGAGATGAAAAACATAGGGCAAGCCCAAAACATGTCATGTCATATAAGTCATCTTTGTTTCTCAATGGCTTTTTGTTTTGGTCAATGTACATGTTGGAAACATCTTTTGAAAAATTTGCACATTGGATTGCGAATTAAATGAATAATTGGAACAAATGCACCTAGTGCCCATAAGAGATCTGCGTTCAATGTATCATTTGTGGACACAAAATTATTGTTGGCTGTATGTTTGAACATGTTGTATCAATTAGTTTCTCCTGGACAAAGGAATCTGATGTATTCTTTGCAGCAACATCATCCTCTTGAACTTTCATAAAAAATATTTATTTTTGCTGACTGAATCTCTTTATTTTATCAGCATATTTCTTTCCTTTCATGTGGGACACAAGTGCTGACTTTCCCATTGCAGTTAGGCACAGTTGAAGATTTCTGAAAAATTTAAATTTAGAAAACAGTGTAAATTTTGTGTAGACCTAAATAATACTAATGACCAATTAAAAAATTGTAATTGACACTAATAGCATCTTTAATCATTATTAATGTCAGGTTGCAATTATTTATATATTTAGCAGTCAATTTGAATAACTACTAGACTAGTAATAGGCGTATACTAATACTTATTGAGTTCTCAAAATCATTATTTATAGATGCAAAGGAATTTAATATTTGTTTTTTTATTACATACGCGTACGCAGGCCAAGGATGGGCTCGTCTACACTTTAACTTAACAAGCGTTCAGCGTTAGTTACCGATTAATAATGATTTAATAGTTAATAGGGCGCTATATTTAAATAAATACAGCAATCAAGGCTAATATAAGCCATCTACACTTCAAAATTTTTGGCTAAAGCAAAGAGAACGGTGCGCTCAACTATTTACATTGATACATTGTTATGGCAGAGCGCGTACTTCCGGGAATGAAATGTTGTATTTTTACACTTAAAAAGGGAATAAGTCCAATTATTTTTTAGCCATAAACGTAATTAAGGTTGTAATTTTAGGGTCTGGGTTAGGTTTAGTTGTCTATTTTTTAAATTAAAATAGAAAAAACAAATATAGCAGCCAAAATTACCATTTATCGAGCGCACCGTTCTCTTTGCTATTACCAAATTTTTTTGCAGAAAGTCTATGTCTTTCATATTAAATATGTCGGCATTTTTATTTATAATTTTCCTTAAGCACTGACCCTTCATGATTATGAAGTGACACCGCCCCCTTTTTAATGACGTAAGTCCCCGATGCTTATACTTATAAAATATTGAATTATTTTGCCTTTTTAACATTAAAATATGTTATAATTGAACTTTAAAGATTATCTCATATGTAATTAGTTTAATAATATACTTCATTTAATTTAGACGGCTAAACCCTGCAGAGTTATTATTATAAAATTTCATAATGTACCTTGTGCAGACTAATTGTCCTTGGCAACCATTACTTCACTCAACCATTTTTACTCCAAATACTACAATGTCTTCAATAGCTTCATTCATTAGATGTGGCCGTGTGCAAAAACGATTTAACTATTGGTCAAGGTTAAATTAATTAGTCATGAGCAAAGTTGAAGGTTCAAAGGGAGGTCATAATTTTATGTGTACATGTTTATTAAGAATTTAGAGGACAATTCGTTTTGTCATGAGTCTTAAACTTACCTTAAATACATGTACTTTAAATAGTCATATGTGATTGGTAAACATTAATTATTTGACATATCAAAATAAATGCTTACCACAAAGGCTGCAGAAGATTTTAAATCAACAAAAATCTTGATTTGTAAATATCGCGAAGAACAAATTCCAAAATAGTCAAGCATACTTCATTAGTTTGCAGAGAAAATGTGATAGACCGAAGTATGAATGGAGCTTTCCAAATGCCGCCAGAAGCGAAGGAAACAAGAATTTTAACGCATGCGCAGACTAGTAAAACTAGTAACTTAAAAGTAATCAAACATGACAATAACAGAGACATAATCGAAGCCTTTAACTTTGGTTATTATTATTTTTTTAAAAATTATATTTAATTTTTTTTAAATAAAAATTTTCCCCGACTGGTCCAAAGATTTCCCGACTTTCAAGACCGGGATTATTTAATAAATTAATTTTAAAATTCAAGACTTTTTCACGATTTCCTGACTGCGTGGGAACCCTGTACTTAAGTTTCTGTCAATGTCCCCATTACGGAAAGGAAAGAATAAAATAAGGCAAGTCATTAAACATGACTAAAATAATTGTAGAATGTAATTCAGTATAATTTTGAGATGTTTGCATGTTATGATTCCAGTGAGAAGGAAATTAGCCATAGCCCATTAGAGTTACACAAACACTAAGGGACTTTGTTTATTGTGGCACAGTATTGGGGGGGAAAAAACAACATTTTTTCACAAAAGCAAACCAATGTTGATGATCATCAACTAAATTCATCATGTTCTCAATGTTCTTAACTACCCCTAATTATTCTGTGGTGAAATAACATGATTGCTGTAATACTATTATCATTTCGTGATCCAAATTTTCGACTCATTTTTAACTGTTTAAACCTTTGATATAGACTTTAAAAAAGTCACACAAACTGTAATTTTAAAAAAAAACAATTTTAATTCGCAAAAGGGCTCTCTTCTGTATCGGACTAAATAGATCTCAGGCATAAAAGCTTTTTTTTTAAATTTCAAGAGAATAGATAATTACTTAGAACATATGAGCTTGTATATGGGGGCTGACAATATACAACAAAAATTTACCTGTGTACTCAACAGCACAGGTATGATTGTATTCTTCAAATCCAGCTGTATTGATAGCAAATATGGCATTATAAACACCTGCATCTTCACGTGCTAGAGAAGGAAACAAATCAGAGATTAATCAAAGATACATGTAGATCTATTTGTATAAATAAAACCGAGGAAGCTTTAATGGTTAAATATTAACAAGAAATTTGTATGATTTGTATTTTAAAAAAAATAATTTAAAAAATACAACAAAAAAACACAATGAACTTTTCTGGTTTTATCAAGATTAATAACACTGCATTTCTTACAAAGCATGGAATTTAATTGGTTCCACCAACATTGCCAACACTCTAAGAAGCCATTTACCAAATATGGTTAAACTGAGATGCCTGACAAATTACACCGATTAAATTGTCTAACTCACTTGGTCTGACAATCGTAATAGTGGAGTTTCCCTCTTCAAGCTTGAAGCGTGTGTCTCCAGGTTTACGCTTGAAGGACCACTCCTTGAAATCGACCTTGGTCCCCTCCTCGACTTCAATATTACAGGACAGGGTGGTTGTCTTGTTGCCATAGTAGAAGTGATCCCCGACTTTAAACTCTGAACAGTTGAGACATTTAAGAAAATCTTGAAAATCCCTACTTGACACTGAGAATCGATGGACAATTTAAATTTAACCTAAGCCCATGTTTGTAAGTTGAAATAGTGAACAGTGTACCACAAAATTACCATTAGAAAGATGTCAACATTTAGTTTTGTTGCTAAAAAAAATGTTCCCACTGCATTGACTACCAAAGCTGCTTTATGTAAAATTTACATCCAATGCTATTTTTGGTTTAATACCCTGAATCCGTAAGGAGGATAAAAATCTAAAATCTATTGGCAATGACCAATCAATATCATATGAGGCTGAACCATCTCAAGACCAGAGCTCACCTCTAACAAGCTTTAGTGTAACACTCTGCTTGGGGGCAACTGGGGTTAAGGCGCAAGAGTATACTCCAACATCAGTTGGGGTGAAATGGTCAAAGGTTAAGACAGCTTTCTCAATTTTTCTACCAGGCGGGTATTCTGTCTCGGCAATTCTGAAAACATTGAGGGAAAAAAGTCACTAAAAATACTTAAGTTGCACAGCATCTCAGTAACTTAGTGCACAATGGTAGAGTACATCTCAGTAACTTAGTGCACAATGGTAGAGATTTGATTAACCAGAAAGAAAGAAAATTTCCCAGAACATCTTACATGCTGGCTGAAGATCCGTCGGTTCGTGTCCATGTTGGCCTATAGTCTGTACCTGCTTTGTTGATACACTGAATTCTTAGTGGGGATCCCTCAACTACATAAAGCAATCTATATGCTGGATCGAGATAAACTTCTGTTGAAAATAAATGAAATAAACAAATAAATAGATTTGCTTCAACACATTAGAAATTTGTGTAGAAAAATGGAATAAAACCACAGGCATGCAGTTTAATGCCAGAGTCAATGAAATGTTTCCAGAAATATTACAATAACAAGGGCAAACATTAAAGCTGAGTCTCTTTCTAACTAAAATATGCTTGTAACTAAAATTAATTGCAAGGCTAACTTCTTCAGTTGACCAAAGAAGGGTTTGACAAGTGACAAGAAAAGGTTAGTAGGGAGATGCTGAAAATCTGAACTCTAAGCAGCCTCTGTTCACATGAGAAAAAAAATGGAAATTCTGTTGTGTAAATATCTTTATGTGATGTAACATTTCCATTAAAGTTTTTCTCACATACTGTGGTGTTCTGTAGACTCTTAAAAGGCAATGGAGGTAACTTTACTTATATTCAGTATGCAGTTCTTAAACTAGTGCCCCCCCCCCGGGCTGCGACCCTGCACCTGGACCCCTATACTGATTTTTGCTGTGCAGGTCTGTAACTAGCAATTTTGTGAAAAGTATTCATATTTTGGAAATAGCTTTTAAAAAAAGGGTGGCGTTAAATGCTTGCCATAATCAACTTCAGACGTGATAGCGCGCTCGGAATCATAGGGTGTTAATGGTAAACAAGGTGACCATATTTTAGCATCTTACAGTAAGACAAGCCCTGCACAACTTGGCGGTCAAAACCCTCTCTCCCCATCATCCCTGATGCCACACCGTTTTTGGGTGGTCAGATCAGCATAAATCTTATCAATGAATTCTCTGAGTGGACCACAGACCGTGGGGAAAACACCTAAACCCTCATGTCCGGTCGATGGGTCAGCTATTATTTGGCGTTGGTTGTAAGCGGACCCATGAAAGACAATGGTTATTTATTATAGTGGCTTGTAAGGAAAGTCACGGATAGACAAGGGAAAGAATTCGTGGGAGGAAAATTAGGGTCGAAAGGTTAACAAAGGGGAACAGACTAACTCCGAACACCTGAGAGGAAAACAAGGATAGTGCTTAGAGAGTGCTACAGAACAGTAGCAGGATATAGTATAGGCTGTAGAACAACTGTACACTGTGCCTCCTGTTAACTTGAAGTTCATTTACTTAGTCATACTTAGACATCAGCAAGATGTGAAGAGAGAAGGGCAGGAGGGGCAGAGGAGCAGGAGTACACGCCATCGTCCCATGAGGACGGACGGTTTCCATACATACATACTTAGACATCAGCAACTGTCTTTACCTTGGAACAGAAAGTGGTCAAATAAATTTTTTCGAACCATTGTCCTCACGACTTGCATTCATTTATTGTTTACTGTAATTAACTGTTTAGTTACTGTTTGTTGCTGTAAATAAATACAATCTTCTCCACCACTCGCCTACACAAACTTTTCACAAAAAAATAACTAAGGTTGTTAACGGTTAACCGGTTAGCCGGTCCTCGGATCAGGACCGGTCCTGTTTACTCAGGATCGGTTAACCGCAAATTCAATAAGCCCCCCCCCCGCAACTTTAATAAGCCCGTAATAGCTTTTTATCCAGGAGTTCTGTTTTTGTTGGGTTGAGTTGACTTCAAATCGCTTTCTCCCTATTCTGGTATCTAAATAATATACACGTCATCACTATTAGTCTACTTCGCATATGGCTAAGGAATGCTTTTTTTTTAAATTTTAATTTGCTTAGTTGTCGAGGCACTGTATGAGAGCTTCATGAGAACCACGGTCAACTCAAAGGGGCGGGGTGGGGAGTGGGGGGACATGTTAAGGAGTTTTCTAGTTAGGGATGAGGGTGGTTGGCTAGAAGGCTTGAAAGGTCTTTGATGTTTATGTAAAAGGAAGCCTCTTGCTTTGACACACCAATACAAGACCGCGCCAAGAGACACCTTTCCTCCCCTCACCCACTGTTATACATCTACAGTGGGTTGGGGGAAGGAACATTTTTCTTTTTAAACTGAGTCAGAGCATGCCTTGGAAAATGGCGAGTGTAGCTCAACCCCACCCTATTAGGTTGGGGGGGGGGTCGTCGTGTGCGCGTAATTCTGGCAAGTTGACGAGTGAAACAAAATATGGTATTTAATTTAAATAAATTCCATCTTATTATCACTGTTTACTCCGTTTTATCAGGACTGGTTAATCGTAACTTCATTTAGTCGGTATATTAGCTAATTACGTGGTATATTAGCTTATTACCCGGAGTTAATTTTGTGTTGTGTTACGGCAGAATACCAGAGCCAACACGCGAGCGACCGTGACGTCAAAATAAAAGCGTTTTCTTAATAATAATAATATTCTTTTCAGTGAAACGGGCTTTTTAAAAATGATTAACCGGTCCTCAAAAACAAACTGACTTGACAACAATTTATAATATGCCGTTTTAATATTATTATTATATAAAAATTGAATATCATTAGTTTAATTCTTTGTTGGGGATGAATTCGCTGTTTTGACAGCAACACTAGAGTCGGTACATCACGGGCTCTTTGATGTCAAATTAAACGACGACGCACGCGATGGGAAAATTTGATCCATTCTCTTGTTGGTTCACTAAACATGGTATAAATTGTATAAATACAGAGCGGCTAACCGGTTAACCGGTCCCCAAAACAAGCGGTCTTAACAACCTTAAAAATAACCAACACCACGAAAAATAAAACACAGCCTTAAAAAAATGTAAGCATGAATGTGTGTGTGTATCAAATCTAATAATTCTTCAACTTAGTAAGTTAACTGCATCAAAGAAATGTTAATCAAAATTCGACACCCCAAAACTTAGTTTAAAACCCATTGAATCTAAAAAAATCATGTCAGATATTTTCAATCCTCACACTAGTTGGAACTAAATGATGCAGGAATATGGAAGTAACATTATCAGCAGAAAAGATGTGTAAATTTGATAAATGGTAAAAAGAGTAAAATGTATGTGTGTGTCAAGCATAATTCTTCACATCTCGTTTTCTCATTTTTAAGCCTTATAAACCCAGAAAGCCCATTTTAAACCATTGAGTCTGATACCATGTTTTATCAGTTTTTATGGGAACAATTCATATCCCAGACTGATACACTGAATATTCCCCAGGGAAATGGAATTTGAGAATGAAGGATTCTATGTTTAAAAGACTGTTGTAACAGTTTTTAATGTTTGCATGGCAATAAAGGCCTATGCAAATTAGCAAATTTCCAGATAAGAACTGGTCTGTTAAGTTGCAGTATTAAAGATAAAAAAAGACTACATGAATTAAGAAATTTGGAGAAAAAAAATTACAGGTCTTTAAAGTTCCAGTATTAAAAAAGATACACACACAACCTGATGCATCATAAATACGAAAATGTATGCCATCTTGTTCATGGGCGGTTAACGGCCAAACAACAGCTGGTGGCCTGTGACACCGGGTTACAAATGGTCACAGGTTAGCATGACATATAACAAATGGAGCAGAAGATAAATGGTGCTGGTCAGCTTGGAAAAGAAATCATTTTTGTGTTACTTTTAATTAACAGCCCCGTCAAGCCAGTTTCATTGTTACTTTGTATTTACCACCATCCCAGTCGCAGCTCATTTTGTAATTTAAACTATGGGGGTCTTTTCAAACAAAAAGGAGCTAAGGGTTTTGAAAATTTCACATAACAATGCTGAAATTTTCATCAAAATTGTGTCTGCGGTACGAGTTTTACTATACGCAGTTTTCTTTCCTGCTAAATAATAACTCTAAAGAGGACATCAAATTGTTAATGAATGTCAAATAAAAATTGTCAGTGAGGAAAGAAGAGACACAAACTTCATCAAAGATATTCAGAAGAAAACAATGGTGTCTATTTAGAAAGAAACAAAATAGAAAAAGTGTGTGTGTGCGTGTGGGGGGTGATATTAAAAATTCTATTAGGTGCAAAAAGAATATTATCTTCATTTTGAAAATGGCAGTCTATTGAGAACAAAATAAAGTAAACTTCCTTAAGATGCAGAAGAAAGTGTGCTGTGCATTTTTTAAAATAATAAATAGAGGAATCCAGGTCAGAACCACTATATCCTAAATAATATTCTAAATGACCCCCAATAAAAAGAGAGAGAAAAAGATAACACAAAACTAAAAATAACAGCTATTTATAGACCTTTTTTTAGACTGCTGGCTGACACAAAGGCAGAAATTTACAGCTGAAAGATTCACAGTTCAAGTGGCTTCAGTGCTTCCATACAAACAAAAAGACTTTCGAGTATCAGATAAATGTTAGCAGCTCATTAAATGTTCCCTGATAGACAAGTGTATCCTTCCACTTGTCTCACTTGATGACAACATGACAATCATGCAGCACTATTTTAGGAAACCACATAACACTTGCCTGTGGCTAAAATAATCTGAATCACTTTAAGAGCATCTTAAAAAAATGATGTGGTGGTAATCTTTAAATCACATAATCAGGATCTTGTATTAATTGCATCATCAAAACTATAAGTGCATGTGACGCTTACATTTTTTAAGTTTATTTCCAATACTCTGAAAATAACTAAGTCAGAATTTTTTATCTATAATCCAGATAAGTGATTCTAAGAATTGATTTTTAACTTAATCAACCATCAACTCTTATGATGCCACATTTCAACAGAGAATAAAATTGTTTGTGATTTCACAGTGGAAGTATGTGGTGGCCATTGGAGGTGCAAGTTGGGGTACATGTACTGTATTATCTTTTTTAAAAGTCAGATCAACAATGTCAAAATATTATCCATTATGATGTTGTTATGAATAATTTAAAAATTTCAAGTAGTAATGTTTGGAGGACACACTAAATTTCATCATAGTCACAGGGGATGGCAGGATGTTCTGCCATTTTAAATTTTATTAAAGACAAGACCTATGTTGTATTAATCCAGATCAGAAACCTTGAAGAAATTTTATGTCTTTCAGAATATCAGACAAAGTAAAGATGTTTGAAATGTACTTTTTGTTAATAAATGTTTGAAGAGAGAACACATACCATCCAATTGGTCTATGAAAAGATAAAATGTGAGTGATTTGTGTAGTGCAGACTCGAAAATGAGTTTTTCCCTTTAAATACTTGGTGTACATGATTATACTACTTTTTCCTATGTTTTGTAATGGTAGAGCAAAACATCCAACTTGGCTAGAAAGGAAATGTAACTTGAGACAAATGTTAACAGCTGTTGCAGTCATTTTTAAATACACATTCAGCTGGTAAATGTAATTTCTGTAAATTTAATAGCATTCAATGGTTATTGAATATGTATCATATTTTTATTGTTTTGAACCATACAAAAGAAGGGAAAGATTTCCTCATAAAATCAATATGGAACTGCAGATACCACAGTGGATTTAAAGCTACGATGCCAAAAAGGTTTATTCACATAAAAAATTAACACTGTTCTTAAAAATGAAATATTTTTAAAAATCTAATAAACTAGAGCTGTTCAAAATGAACATACTAACTTTAATAACGATTAAGCCACCAATTATTTATTATATTCCATACACAAATTGCACACATTGAATTATTAAAGTACCACCCGGAAATAGACCAACATTCAGTATTTCCCTTATGTTTACCATCTAGTTAGTCAGCTAAATATGGATTTAACAGTTGTACATTACAAATTACTAATGTGTCAAACTCGATTGATTTTGAGAACAAAAATCAGACATAAAAAACTCTATATAAAACATACAAGAACTGCAGAAAACCTGTTAAATTCCTGGGCCCTGCAGGGGCTGTAGCACCACAGGAATTGATAGAAATGGATGCATAGAGCTAATTTTGTGTGCAATAATAAAGAAAAGCTACAGTGAATATAAAGTACAATGTAACATCAAATATAATTTTTATTATATGTAGGTCTAATTGTGATGACATTGTGGATTACTTTATCATATACTTAAGCAATGCTTGCTGTTTTTGACCAGATGTGTGCAGTTACATTTCTCTGATTTGATATCAACACTTTTTAGTTTTACAGAATTATTTTGTGAACAGGTTGGTTTTCTGGATTTCAAACCTGAGCACATTTCTAGCGGGCATTTCATCACCGTAACATCATAGTAACCTTGAAAACATTTTTCATACTCCAAGTTTTGATAAAGGCAATGGCTTAACCGTTGAACAGACTAGTAGAGGGTGGGATAAGTGAGGCCTGTAGGTCATGTGACTCATCTATTTAAAATCTCATGCCTTATTTCTTTTAAAAACATTATATAGTACTTGTATTCTACCTGTTATTACAAAGAACTTTTCATAAAGAATGCAGTAAATACAACAAAGTCTTTTATGTTAGCTCAAAATGGGCTACAAACTCATTTAAAGAGAACATTAGCATAATTTTGTATGAAAGATTTGGTTTATTTAAACTGGTTCTGCTTGAATAAAATGTCTTTACAATAACGAAGTGATTATCCGCACGGTTGCGGCCATGAGAATAACGCCAAGCAACATTGTGCATGCATCTTCTATGGGCTGGTCACGTTGAAAAAACAAAAACTCAATTTAGGCTAAAATGTGCAATTTATATGGTAATACTAATTAAAATTTCAGGGATTACTGAAATTGTAAAGTAGCACTGCCATAAAACTTGATTGGTGTCCATTTAATGATAATTACTTATAATACTTAAATTAGAGTTTTTATCAGCTTCTCCAGGTGGATCGAATCCCAGGACGGTCTTACTTGTGTTTTTTATTATTTGTGTTTTACCACCACAGTGAAGGTGCTTGCAAACACTCAAGCAGGCTCTTTCCCAGAAACATTTTATTACCCCCCCCTCGCCTGTCTTACCTATTCTGTTAGTCACTGTTACAGACTCTCACTTTTACATTTTTATGCTATACAATTACAGTCGAACCCACTTACCTCGAGCTCGGTTAGCTCGACCACCCTATTATGTCGACGTTTTTTATTGGAACCGCCAAATTCTCTCTTTGTCTTAGCATTTTTTCATCGGCTAATTTGATTTTTCTAAGTCGCCGAAACCTAGTACCTCGAGCACAAAAGAGGGCCAAATTTGCAACTTAACTTGGTTAGCTCCATTTTCGTCGGTTGAAAATAAAGGTTTGTATCGAGAATCGACGGTGGTTTTTATATAATTAAATAAAAAAAATTAATAAATTATTATTCTTTTAAAAGTTTGTGACTGTGACACTAACACGCGAGTGACGATGAAATGAAATCATTTCTGATTAACACGGAACACACACAGCCCACAGCGTGATCAACGGTCAAGGCCACAATAGTTTTATTTATATTACAAGTTTGATTGACTGAGGAAATTCGAGAACGTTCTTATAGTTAAGTAACAGATATCCTGCACATCAAAAGCATTAAACTTAAAATAACCATATTGATTTGTTTATTTGTATTTTAAATTCGCTGATATGACGGCAAACGCGACTGTGACACGGCAAAGCATAAACTTTAACCTTCTAGCGCATGCGCAGACAATTATAAACTGGTAACTTATTTTTCATTAAATAAATGGAATCGAAACATGACAGAGACGTAATCAAAGTCCTTTACTTCGGCATAAATATATATACATGTGTATATATATATATAAATTCCCGATTAGTCATAACGTTTCCCGACTTTCAAGGCCGAGAATTTATTTTTAAGAATTCCCGACTTTTCCCCGTTTTCCTGAGTGGGAACCATGGTTATATTTAAATTTTAAACGGTCCTCAAAAACGAACGGTCATTACAACCTTAGACTTAGGAAAGAGTGAAGAAATATTAGGGTTCCGATACGATTCCGATAAATCATCCCATCACTAATTAACGCTAACTAATTAATCATGTACATAAAGAAATTTCAAGCACATGTTAATATTTTGCCGCCATATTGGTTTTCGTTTTAACTCGATCATCGGGTATGTCGACGCCATTTTTCGTACCCCAACACCGTCAACTTAAGCGGTTTCGACTGTATATCGTTGTAAGCTTTTGCATGCTTTAAATTAAATTAACTTTATGGATTTATGATAACCATAGGTATGATGCTAGTTTTGAATAGAATAATAATTAGTCTCTGTAATTACACATTTTTGTCCAAATATGAATGAAAGTAAACAAAGTATTAATAATTAATCATTAATCACTAACTAACGGTATGCAGGTCAGTGTCACAAGCGTCCTCTTATTTAAATCTAGATCGCTTGCTCCCAGATTCATAAATTCCTTTACACAAGAAATAAGTTGGACACTGCTAACAGAAACAAGATTTAATGGCCGAATCCTTTTTAACTACACACTATATACTAAAAAATCTCCTTCCTTCCACACACCTTTTCCTGACGTCAACAAAACAACTCTCTTTCGCACGCTTTCACACTGACTAAAATAATGACACTAAAACAACCACCAAACACAACACCGTGCGCAGCTCACAAGTTAAGGGGGGAAATTGGTCATTCATGACAGTCAGCTCAGATTCTTGCTAAAATAAGATACAAATATAAGATTCTAGTCACTTGAAAGACGGTTAAAACTTGTTTCACTATCAAAAGTTTGTTTACTGTGATAGCTGATATTTCTGATTAATTAAAAAATTTACTGCTTTGACTTTGGTACTGATCTTTAGAAGTTAAAATGCAGTAAATAAATCAAATTTAAATTTAACTTTGCAAATAAAATCTTTATTTAATAGGTAGCCCAATCAACTGAGCTAAGTGTTGAGTGTTGAAGAATATAGCACAATTTAATTTTATGGCGATCCGGTCCTTGATAGCCTCCCCCCCCCCGAAATTCTTTTTGAATTAACAGATTAAAACACCCAATTTAGAGCTATCCTGAAAAGAAAATGCAGATTAATTTATATCAATAAATGACATCATGCTTCAATATTATGTAGATTGTTAACATCAAAAAAAGAGAAATAAAGGGAAAAGATGAAAATGACTGATCCAAGTCATAGGGCTTTATTCTGAAAAATAATAATGTTTATTTAGTTGAACCATGGAATGACACCATCCTGCATCATTATTTAAAAGATGCAAAAAAAAAGTTAATGTGAAGTAGTAAAAAGAAAACTTCCATATCCCATACGGCCACAGGGCTTAGTTGGAAGGATTAAATGCTTGAAATATAACATAAATAAGAGCAGATGAAGAAAATGTGAACACTTACCACCCAGTCCCTGTCAAGCAATGTACCCCCCCTCAAGCAGCTCTAGTTCTTAGCAGGGCATGGGCTAACAAGAGGAATTTTTGAGCCAGTCCCATCGAAACTTATTCCTTAATCCATTTTCGATCGCTTTAAGAGCTGATTTACGATCGATAACCGTAAAGGCATCCATCTTGAAACGGATATGCGCCAGTTCGTCACTTTTCGTATTCGCATTATTTTAATAATGCCGACAATCATTGTCGGCAGCTATCGAAGTCTAGGGCCAAGATAAATTTCCGACACTGATTCTCGACAGACAAGTTGCGCTAGACAAAGGTCACATTAAATCATCACGGAGATTATTCTGGCGCTGTTATTGGTTGTTAAGCAGGTTATTTATGAAAAAAAAATTACATTTGTTAATATATTTTTCGCAGATTTTTTATATTTAAAAAAAAATTTCCCGTCCTTGTCGGCATTCCGACTATTGTCGGCAGAAATGCAGGTCTGCCCCCCCCTTTCCCATCCCAAAAAATGCCTTAGAAATTTTATTAACTAACAAATTAGCGCAGTAATAGCTAAAATATAACATATATTAGTGCAATAAATAAATAAAAAACGAAAGTTCTCACGAGAAAATTAAAATTCACAGCGAAATAATACTGCCAAAACTGCAGGATTACCCTGCCCTAATACTAATACTATTTTTATTAATATTATACTTATACTATTAAAAAAATTATTTAAATTCAAAATGACTAATCTTGAACTTTAACTGTATCAACTTTATGAACTTTTACTTCATGATTATTTTAAAATTATGCTGCTTTAATACTAATACATTGATTTCATTGAATCATTTAAATTGAATCATCAATCTTTTGAATTATGCATATATCATATGTCATGTTGCGCAACCCATGCCACTATACTTCAGTAAGTTATTCACGAACACACAGGACAGTATCAGTAAGTTTCATTATGAGAATGTTCAATCATCAATGAGAAAATTACGGCTAAGGCATTGCATTTCATTTACTCAAATACGTCTATAGTCTATACTATTTAAAGTATTTACAAGACAAGTATTTTTTCAAGAAACCCACTGGCACTTCCGACAATTGCATTTTCTAATTTTAGGTAAGTTCTAAAATCAAAAGAGTGTAAAAAATGTGAGTCATAGATAATTTACCTTGAGAATAGACCGTACATATTAGTGCAAAAGGGAAAATAATATTAAATATCAACATTTTTAGTCCGTGAGAGTTCTTTCCTATCCTCATCAGTGTGTCGATTGCCCTGATAGCAACACTTGTTTTTATTTCATTTCCGACTTCCGGCCAGGTATGCCTAGGGTTTTATATAAATTAATACAACACTCTTAATTATATTAATTTCTACTTGACATTTAACATGCCAATTTTTAAATATGTTTTTAAAAAAATTCAAATAACCATAGAAATATTTATAAATATTCTCATTAAAATTGAACGAAATAGTGAAGTATAAGAAAAAGTCAACCTGGTCACTTTTTAAACTAATTTTAAGGGTGAAGGTAGGTTTTAAAAAAAAAGTTTTTAAAAAAAAATTAATAAATAACAAATATTATATAACAATACTCATACTAGTACTTTCAGAAACCCAACTCATGCTATTAAGAATTACAAGTTAAAAGGTTTTTAAAAGGCTAAAATAATTAGACACTTCACGTTTTCAAAGAGAGATTGAAAACAGCGGCGTAGCCGCCCAGGGCAAAACCCAAATGTGCCACCCACCCCCTTTTTTTTCCAGCCCCCCCCCCGAAAAAAGTTGTTTTTTAGCAAGTAATAGTTAAGACATTATAGATTTTTTTTGAATAAAATTGAACTTTTCTGTTCTTCTTCATGGATACCCTTCATTTATCAATGTTGTCAGATATACCACGCTACATGATCATTAGCCAAAATAGCTATAGATGAGTAAATCTTGGTGTATGAATCATTTGTCGTAATTAATTTTTCATTAACTTAGTTTTAGAGAATCACCTTGCAAGAAGTTGTAAGCAATGTTCGAATTAATTATATTTTTTTAGGCAAGTTAACTTCGAGCCTAAATATCTTAATAAACTTGAATAAATCAACTGGTCTATAAGTCATTCATTCTTGTTTTTTAAACTCGTGAGGTAAAATACTATTTGCTTGACAATGTCATGTGAGATATTTTGAATACTCTATTTATAAAGCAAAATGTCAAAGTCCCAGAGATAAGCTTATGTACGAAAATTGTATCTGTTTTTCCAAATTCTATATAACTGACAAAACATCACATGAATTTCAACAGTAATCTCAATTATGAACAATACAACTTTCTTCTAAACATTACTGTTTTTCTACACAACAACGATACATATTCGCTTCGATCACCAAAAACCTGCTCTCGTGTTCTTTGATTGGAAGGTTTGTTTAAAAGTATGAGGTCCATGGCCGTACGCAAGGGGGGGGGGTTCGTGCGTTCGAACGAACCCCCTTTTGCGAATGTGTGCCCTTTTGTTGTAACAAATAGATCTTGACATTATTGAGAGATTTGGGGATCCCACAAAAGAATATGAGGTGCCAGAGTTACGATGGTGCTGCATCTATGTCGGGCGCTGTCACAGGAGTTCAAGAGGGTATTCTGCGAGAGGCCCCTTTGGCGTTATACACACACTGAGCAATCACGCTTTAAACCCGAGCATGCGTAACATGATTGAAAAATTTTATTAAAAGAAACTGGCATGTTTTTTAACAACATCCTAAAGGGCGAAGCCTTGTTGAAAAACGTAATACAAACAAGTCTTTGACAGTCCTAACGGAAGGCACTTACATATTTGTTCAAAGCAAGATGGGCTGAGCGCCACGAAGCATACAAACACTTCTATTAATTGTATGTTTACATTTTTAACACTCTTGAGATAATTTCACTTCCACGATGAAAAAACAACGACCAAGGATTTGATCTAAGTTTGACTACAAATGGTGATTGGGACACGGACAGTAAGTCTCGAGCAACGTCACTTCTTCATTCCTGTGTAACTTCACATTTATTGTGAAGTATGTTGTAACGTACAAACTGTTATCTAGGCTGAAAGGAATAGCAGTAAAACTTCAAAAAGAAGCGATTGACATAATTCAGGCTATGTCACTTATCGAAAACGTCAAGCAAAGTTTAGGGAGATTAGAACAAATGTAGATTCTTATTTTCAAAACACGTATGGTCATATCATTATCATGGCGCAATCTGTAGGAGCTGAAGCTTCAATGCCCAGAATTGCTAAGCAGCAAATTTACCGAAGCAATGTATGCGTAGAAAAGCCAGTGCAGAATTATCTGCGGAACTTAATTAATCCATTTCTGGAGCACGTCATTGATGAACTAGATATGCGGTTCTCTGGCTTAACCAGGACATCCTCACAACTGTTAGCTCTTTTTTGCCAAATACTGTTAGAAATTGTATGTATGAAGATCTGAAAGGCGATGTGGATTTATATAATGAGCAAGATCTGCCCTCACCAGAGGTGCTGCCCGAAGATTTTACCGGGTGGAAATTGAGGTTCAGCCAATGGGAAGTGTCAAAGCTACCAAAAAATTGCACGGAAGCCATAAAACATTGCAATGAATCGATGTACCAAAATATTTATTGCTTACTGAAAATTTCGCGTGTGATTCCTGTGACTTCTTTCACGTGTGAGCGAAGGTTCAGTGCACTCCGACGTTTGCACAATTACATGAGATGTTCAATGGTGCAGGGAAGACTAACCAAGCTTGCATTGATGCATCACTACGCTTTCAATATCAACGAAAACAGTGTTTTACAGATATTTGTTAACAAAACCCAAGAAGGGTTTACATTGAAGATGTTTTAAAATAAACCTCAAAGCATCGTGGTCTTCCGCCTTCTCAGTTCTGTACCATAATGTATGTAATTCAAATTCTTTAACGCTTGCGCCTGCAGATTTCATTATTAACAAGAAAAGAAAGGAATGATCGAGTACTTGCATTTTTAAATTAAAAAACTATTTTGGAAGCTTTTATTAAATTGTTAATTATTTATTGCACGAAAACCTACATTTTGGTCACTGTATGCACTGAAAATATTTTATTTATTTGTTATTATTATTATTATTTTGAAAACGAAGCAAAAAAGACGAGAAGTTTAATCAACGCCCTCAATAATTCATAGGTACAGAATTATTGATTAAACATTCTCATCAAAATTTGAAATCATAGCACCATATATTGTAGGTACAGTCAAACATCTCATAACGAGATTAATTCGTTCCAGAATCTTACTCTTCAACCGAACCACTCGTTATACGAAACAATTTTTCCCATATAAATCAATGTAAAATACGATAATCCGTTCCATGCTGAAAAAATACTTATTTAAAAAAAAGTATTAACATTTATTCAAATAAAATTACTTATGAATTGTTAAAGAGTGAAACAACTAGAATACAATTTAGATTTGAAACAAAACACGTAAACAAAAATATGAATTTATGACAAATATTTATTGCTTTTTAACTAGAAAACTGTTAAAGACATTTGTTTTTGCTGACGCTTCAAAATTTAACGAAAATGTGATGTAACCGTTTTGTAGACATTATTGACACTCCATTTCAAGCATCCATCTCTTTAATTGTTCTCGAGAATAGTGCAGATCGTTGATGTTGGCCGATTGTAGTTGCGCGCTAGATTCGCAAACTTGTTCTCGCTTTTCAATGTTTTTTCGTTTTATTTCAACAGTTATTTTTTCCTTTCTTATGATTGTCTTCTGGTGTTTGTTTTTTTCGAAGATAATTTATCAGTTCATTAAGCTTTGCACATAAAAAAATTACAAATACTGTCTTAATACAAAATTTTTAAAATCTGTTGATCACACACGAAAACAATACGCTAACAGAGCGAGTGCTTAACACATAATAATACACCAGGGTGGAAGTGCCGGCTCACTAATGAATTTCCAGGAAAAGGGGAGTTTCCCTTTCAGCGTCACTCGTTATGCGAATCTTCGATCGTTAAGGGTGCGAAAATCTCGTTATGAGGGGTGCTCGTTATGAGAGGTTTGCCTTAACATGAAATGCCTTCGCGACAAGTTTGCGAACCCCCCTTAAAAAAGTCTGGGTACGGCCTTGAGGTCTCCTCATAAAAATTAACAAATGTCGAAGCATCCACTAAGTATTTCATAAGTTTCTTTGCTATAGGAGTAGCTTCTATAAATTAGGATATTTTAGCATTTTACGTTTGTAAATAATTTCCAGCATCATCGACTTCATAATAGTACATGTTTCCAAATACCAAACATAAATAAGAAAATAATAAACAACCCATAAAAACAAAGTTTTTGACTATAAATCCCTTATAAATGAGACATAACTAAAAGTATTGTTTATGTTCAATATAAAACGCACCGCGCGACAGACCGTAACAGGCCCCTGTGACATTGAGGGCTGGTGTAAAACCAGTGACCAATGGAGGTCAACTATAGCAGACAACTACATATGCTATATAGATATAAAGTAAAAATTCATTAATTTAATTACGATACATTTGATCGATCTGAAATTTGATACAATGCATTGTTAGGTGACACAAGTCTATGTGTAACATTTCATGGGAAGTGGGTCATGTTTTACTTTTGTTTTTCAGCCGACGGGCGGGACCACGACAGAGAGCAGAGACAAGACGGTGAAGTTAATATAAGGGATTCAAAAAGATTTTATTGCGACCAACAAAGTTCTTGCGTCTGTTCATGTGTTTAGCTTTTCGTAGATTTCAAAGTAACCTCAAAATGGCTCCATGGTACGCTCACTATTTTATATCCTGAATCCTGAAGTCTGTTTAAGGCCTTGCTTGTTGAAGCAATTAGATATTCCTAACGGTTGATGGACATGGCAGTGCTGGATTTACCTCTTTGCTAAACAAGCTATAACTTAGGGCCACGGCCTTCCCCCCCCCCGGATTTTTTTCATATATGGCACTGACATAGAATATCTGGAGTGGACCGGCCTGTCATTCAGCGACTCTCAAAAGGCAGCGCAGGACCGGGACAAATGGCGTGAGACAGTGTGCAGTTCATGATGGTGACCCAACGACGGGGTTAAGGGATAGTTCAAGTATCTCCTAAAATTGCTATGAGCTCAGTTTGGTTTGAGATGACAAGTTTTTAACCTTCTTCACACGATGTTCTTGGAATGCTTGGTCGTACTTTTCAAGCAAATGCATCGGGTCCAGGATATTGCATCTATTTGCAACAATGTTGTCCTCTCTGTGACCCCAAAAAGCCACTCTAAATATTTCCAGGATTTAATAATGTCAAACATTCTAACAAGAACTTATTACCACTTTGTTTTTTTTTCTTTTACAACAACATAATGTTGCTGTTCATTAAAATTCTATTTTTTAAAAAAAATCCGAATTTCTGATTCCTTCTCATTGTGAGGCGAAGCTGGAGTGTCCTCTCCAGAGCACAGGCCTGGGCAGGTGGTGTGGAGAACCAGCTGTTGCCCGTGCAGCAGACTCCCTCTCTCCACGCAGCTGAGAGGTCCAAGGGAGAGGCAGAGCCAGTACATCTTGGTATCAACTACGTCGCAGGAATTGCCAGAGAGACGTTGTAAGCAACGCCAGACTGCCTTCGGGATTCCGGCTCCTGATTTGTGATTGAGGTTTACTCCCCTAGCCTTCCTCATGAATGAGTATGGCCGCAAGGCAGCGGATGTTTGGAGTCAGAGTTTTCCTTCTCCTAGATGAGCGGCCATCTAAAGCTGACGAGCATCATCTGCCCGAAGCAACTGGTTTTGAGGCGCCAGTGGTCCGCCTTTCACCCCTTCTCCTGTTAGTTGGGAACAGGCTTCGCCGGACTTGTTTGAAAAGCCACGCGTGAAGGCCAGGAGCTAGATTTGGCTGCTAAAGGCGATTAGAGTCGCAGGCCATTGGAGCATTTCTTGGGATGAGGGAGCTTATCCCCACATCCACTCCGGCTTAGACAGCCCTTGAAGCCCTTCTCATTACAAACAACTTTAGTAATGTTGAAAACTTGTTCATGGGTGGCTACATTTGGATTTATTTGTGTTAAGTTTTAATTCGATTAGATAAGCAATTTTGTTCATTATTTTTTTATGCCACAAAATAAAATTCATTAAAATTAATATGATGAACCTTTGGAAGATAAATCATTTAATTAAACCAATACTTTTGTTTCCAGTAGTTTACTTACGTTAAGGTCAAACTAGAATTAGTTATATGTACCAACACATTAGTGTCTTGTTCATACACTGCTTCAGCCCCTATGTTTTCTAGCTCATTAGCATTAGTATCAGAAGCAGTGGAGGATTTAGGTTTGTCTGCGTGGGGAGGGGGGGCAGGAGAATTTCAGGGGGTGCCGCAAATTTTTTTTTATTCATTCACTTAGTGCAAATATTTCTAGGTGCTGAAATAAAATTTATTTGTCTAAATTGCTGATTCTGCAATGAAGATTAGAAATTTGATATGAGATTCACTCTTATTGCTATATTTTATGTTGAAAAAAAAACATTTCTGCTCACTTTAAATGTGAGACTTACTTTTTCATCTTAAGAGACTGTTGCAGTTTCAAATATGAAATCTAAGGTGTGTTGTTTATGTTAAATACATTTTCAGAGTTGCCCTGTGGCAACTTGCTAGACAAAAAGAAGCATTTAGTCTTAAGAAGATATGGTTAATCAATTGTATTTATGAAAATGGTAGTTAATTTGGGAGCTCTTAGTTGTGACAAAATCTAACTTTCTCATAATCGTTTGTGTTCACTTTCAATTGCTGAATATCCTAGCAGACTTTAACATAGAAAACTCTGCATAATTATAATCTTTGGGCTAAACAAAACATCTAAAATGTTTTGATAATGAGGTAGAACTTGATTAAATTTTTTATAGGCCTCCAATCGTTTGTTGTACTATCTGCAAGATGACTCATCAGTTTGTTCAGCTTGCCATAAATAGCAGTGACAGTAACTCAAACAAATAACTAAGTGTTAAATAATAAATGCTGCTTTGATCATTCAAAGTACATTATTTAATATTCTTTTTTATTTACATCAACTCATTGCAATGAATCTCTTCAATAAACCAACAATTACTTTATATTCAGGAGAGTAATAGGTCACAAATGCAAACAAAATATAATGTATTATAATAAATTTTTTAATAATTAATAAAAGACCTAAGTAAAATGCAATTAAAGAAATCATATGTCATATACATATTACATTATATGCATATAGCTTATGTAGGATAAAAAGATGACAGTAAATTATTAACTTAGTTCCAAAGAGAACAACTTATTTTACTAATAACATTTTAAGAGCTACTGTTTTTAGTTCTTGTAATAGTTTTCTATTTGAAAGAATGAAATGAGAATTTTAGCTGGCAAAATAGTTCAGTTTAAGACCAGGTAATCTGATGCTACAAATAATGAAAAACACAGAGACTTTGGCGGAGCGGATTGGTCAAGATTAGTAACAGTTTAAGACTCCGGAAAGGGTTGGCCTCTACGTGGCCCGGGACACGAGTAAGTTGTGGAACTGGCCACACCTGAAACTAACAACCCTGACGCACACCGTCATAGACCATGTCTGAATTGTCTGTAAGGAATCCTTGCTTTAAGTAATAGACACACAAAACCACGCATGAGTGGCGTAGTGAAAGGACTCGACTCACTAGTCTAGTTCCCAGGGCAAAGGTACGTGTATTGCAACATACACTGACCGGGAAAAGGTAAGAAAAAGCGCCCATTTCATTCATTCAATATGGCTGGAATACCTGAAAATTGTCTTAACGGGAGGACTACGGACCCTCCCCTCTGTGTCGGCTACGGGGAACAGGACGACACGAGGCGTACGTATTACTGTAAGCCCAGAGAGGCTATATATAGCTGCCAGGGTTCAGCTCCCCAAAAACCTCTCCATATTACATCTAAATTGCTGCGGTGTCAGGGGCAAGATAACTGAAATAACTAAGTTGTTCCACGAGCAGATGGTGGACGTTGCTCTTTTGCAAAAAACTCTGCTGAAAAAGAACCCATTTCACATCTCGGATTACTCAGTATATCACTGTGCATGCAAGAACTGCAGAGGTTTTGGTCCCTCTAGTGAAAAACAACCTCACAGCTGAGATTGTAGAGAGCAAAATACTTGGTGGTACAGACACTCTGACACTCAGCGTCACTAAATCTGATAAAACTTTTACCATCTCGAATATATATAACACCCCGAGAAACACGCTGTGCCTTCCTATATACACAACGAACGATGCTCAAGAACCATATAATTGCAGGGGATTTTAACGCTCATACTGAAGCGTTAGGCTATCCCGACAAAAACGACTCTGGGCGGTACTTAGAGGAGGTCGAACTTACTACCAACTTGATAAGATTACAGTACAAGAATAGTGTTCCGACACTACTGCATACCGGCAACAGTGCTCTATCACGCCCAGACCTAACCCTAGTCTCGGCTGAGCTAGAGGCAAAGGTAGGATAGAAAGTGTTGACGGAAATTGGCAGCGATCATAGACCTATACTCATTGAAATAGACATCGACTTGGTGAAGGCACGCTTTGCCAGAAGACAAAGGATGTTCGGCAAAGCCGACTGGAAAAAATAAATTCGGTGATGGGATTGAAAGCACGCTCGCGGATTCAACTGAGGACCCAGAGAACCCCAAGTCAATCGAGAATGCCTACAATGACCTCGTGGGGGTTATTTTGTCAATGGCTAGGAAGTCCATTCCAAGAACGTGTAGACACCGAAAGTTCCGACCATTCTGGACTAAAAAGCTGGCGGGTCTCGTCCGTGAACGTAAGAAGGCACGGAAAAAGGCAGGCAAACTTAAAACGGCGGCTGCTAGTGCCACCTATAATAAGCTGACTGCCGAAGTCCGGGAGGAAACCCTCAAGGCGAAAAAGGAAGAATGGGTTAGCGGAAAACTTAACCTGGCAGACGGCAGAAGTGTATGGCAACTGATTGATTCCCTTTCTGGTATGGGGAAAATGAAAAATCCGAGCCCCTTGCAAACGACCACAGGCACTGTAACCACAGATACAAAATGTGCCGATGCTTTGAATAAGCATTTTGCAAGTGTGAGCCTAAAGCAGAAAGAAACCAGTCAGAGCCGTAACCTGAACCGTCTCAGGAAACACGGAGAAAAGACCCAGAAGTGGGGACCGCATGCTAAGGTCTTTACCGCCCCTTTCACTTTGACCGAGTTGCAAACAGCGATCAGTAAGTGCAAAGCCGCCAAGGCACCAGGACAGGACAAATTATTGGCGAAGTTCGCCTGCCATACTTTTCTTTTTTGCAATTCACTTTTCTTTAAATTCTGTTTTAACAACTAGTTTGGAACAATTTTCGTTAATAAATTATTTGACATCTACATTGAGAATTTCAAAAGCTTCATCGCTTCTCATTTCAACAAACTTATTTCTTCCAACATCGATCAATTGTTTTGCAAAGGCGTTGCAAGTAGTTTGAAAACACGAAGATAACTTTTGTACAAATAGCATCAGAAAAAGAAAAGAATATTTTTTTAATAAAACAGATAGTCCCATAGCTTCTGCTCTGACATTTCCTTCCTTTATATGCTGTTGATTCCCCTGAATCAAGTGTGGCTAGAATAGCAGAGAATGATCCAACAACTATGCATGAACTGCATGCTTACGGCGTGCACATCTTGTATCAGTATCAGAAAGTCGTTTCAGTGTTACTACTGTTGATTCATATTGAGATTTTTGGTGTTCTTTTAGAGTATGTAGACGTGGTAAACTAGACGTAAGGAATGCATACAACCTTAAATATGTGCCAAAAACAACTGTACATCACTGTTTACAGACATTGCTTCGATAGTAACTAAATTCAAAACATAGGCACAATTGGGTGAAAGTTTCTTTATCTGAGTTTGAAGGTCACTCTTAATTCCAGAGTATGCTTGTCCTCGACAGAGTAGGAAATCAATGGTTCGCTTATTTAGTTCCTTTAAAATCTTCTCAGCAAATGCGGCAGCATTTTTAAAATATTTTTTTTTATTGTTTTAAGTCCCAAAAATGGTAGTCGTAGGGGGTCCTAATGTTTCCATTAGAACCTACTAGGGGCGGTGCTTGGTAGACCTTGGTGGGCGCCCCATCTCCCTTCCAAGGTCAGTAGAGGACTTTCTTTGCTACCTCACTTTGGTGAGACCTGTACTAGAATATGCATCTTCTGTATGGGACCCATCCACCAAAGAAAACATTGATAAACTAGAACAAATTCAAAAAGAGCTGCCAGATTCATTACTGGAGAATATTCTAAACTGACAAGAATAACACCATTAGTTAAATCATTAAACCTTGAAACACTAGAGGATAGAAGAACCAAGAGCAAAGTAGTAATCATACATAAAGCTATTAATTCTAATTTAGAAATACAACACAAAGATAACTTAATACAACCCTCAGATAGACATAAGGATAAAAACACCTTTCTTATTCCGTATGCAAGAACAAACACATACAAGTTTTCCTTCTTCCCGTCCGGAATTCGGGCGTGGAATGGGTTGCCTGAAGAATCCAGGAAAACCAACACTTTATCAACATTTAAATCTCTAATAAAAATGCAGGACTAAACACAAACCATAGATAAGCGTAGGACGCAATAATCTTCTGTATAGAAGGAGCGTCTGTAAACAGATAAGATAAGATAGTCATTCCATTTTTATTGTGGCTTTAACGTTGGCTAGATCCCACGCCCCTCAGCTTGTGAGGCTAGCGCACTATTCGCTATCCAGCCGCTGTTTACCAAAGTATGTATGTATGGCAACCGTCCGTCCTCATGGGACGATGGCGTGTACTCCTGCTCCTCTGCCCCCTGCCCTTTCTCCTGGCCCTTTTCTCTTCACTCAAAGCTATGAGGGATGCTTCCGCGACATGAATGCCCTCATGCACTTTTGCCCGCCAGGAGGTGCGCTCCTCGGCAATGGTCTCCCACGTTCTGTGCCAATGACATGTCTTTCTTGCAGACGTCCTTGAAGCGCAAGCAGGGGCGACATCTTTTTCTCCTACCGGTTGCCAGCTCACCTTAAAGCAAGGCTCTAGGAATGCGCTCCGAGCTCATCCTGCGGACATGACCTAACCACCGCAGGCGCCTCTCACTCAGAATTGAGTACATACTCAGCATATGGCTTCTTCTGGGTACCTCGACATTGGTGATCTTGTCCTGCCACTTGATGCGTAGAATCCTACGCAAACATCGTAAGTGGAAGCTGTTGAGCTGCTTTGTTTGTTTGGCGTAGGTCGTCCAGCACTCACTGCCATAGAGGAGTGTGCTGAGCACGCAGGCCTGGTACACAGTGATTTTCGTCCTATCTGTGAGCTGCGCATTGTTCCACACTCTTTGATTCAGCCTAACCATTAATGATGCGGCCTTGCCGATTCTGGTTCCTATTTCCTTATCCAGAGAGAGTATGGTTGTGATGTTACTTCCAAGGTAGGTGAAATCATCGACGACGTCCAAGGTGTTTCCCTCAATGGAGATTGCTGGAAGGCGGTCAGTGCCTTGTCTCATAGTGTTGGTCTTTTTGAGGCTAATCGTTAAACCAAAATCATTGCATGCCTCTGAGAACTTATTGACCAACTGTTGGAGTCCTGCGTCTGTATGCCAGGTAAGGGTTGCGTCATCCGCGAAGAGCAACTCTCTGATTAATACATTTTCCAATTTGCTCTTCGCACGGAGCCGGCTGATATTATATATTATAGGTTTCCATCCGTCCTGGTATGAATGTTCACACCCTCGGAGCAGACCACGAAATCATGTCGCAATAGCATCGAGAAAAAGATACCAAAGAGTGTTGGAGCCAGTACACAGCCCTGTTTGACTCCGCTACAAACTGGGAAGGGTTCTGAGGTGGCACCATCGAAGAGCACTGTGCTGTGCATATTGGTCTGGAAGGACTCGATGATGGAGAGAAACCGCGGCGGACATCCTATTTTTTCCAGTATACGTAGCAGACCCTTGCGGCTGACCAGGTCAAATGCCTTCGTTAAATCTATGAAGGCAATGAAGAGGGGTTTCTGTTGCTCCCGACATTTCTCTTGTATTTCTCATTGTGATTCTGGGTAGACATTTTGTGCCAGAATTTGCAGGCGTGCAAGGACCACTCTGTCAAAGGCCTTTACCACAATACTCATGCAGTATGGAGATACCACGATAGTTATTGCAATCGCTTCGATCATCTTTGTTTTTGTAAAGCGTGACAATCTTGGCATCGCGAATTTTCTGTGGGATGTGTCCGCGTTCCCATCAATCGCATATGAGTTCGTGCAGAGGCTTCAGTAGTGCTGGTTTGCCGTACTTAACTACTTCTGCAGGAATGCCATCGTTACCTGGAGCCTTCCCATTGCTCAGATGATCAATTGTCTTACTAAGCTCCTCCAATGACGGATAGGCATCAAGCTGATCTAGAACTGGTAGTTCTGGGATTCTATCTATGGTAGAGTCAGTTACTACATTCTGTGTCGCATATAGTTCTATATAATGCTCAGTCCAGCGCCGCAACTGCTGGTCTCGTTCTGTAATAATCACACCTGACTTTGACATAATTGGAGCAGACTTTGATATTGTGGGTCCAGTGCCCCTTTTCATGCCTTCGTATATTTTTTTGATATCTCCTTGATCGGCGGCAGATTGAATGCTTTTATATAGGTCCACCCAATAAGTGTTGGCACAAAACGTGCAGTCTTCTGGGCTGTGTTTCTGGCGTTTGTGAGACATTGTAGTGTGTCAGGTCCTGGGGCCAATAGGGCTTTTCTCCTTTTCTCCGTCACGGGCAACATTGTAACCCAATGGGCCTCGAACCAATCCGCATTTTTAAATCCCTTATATTAACTTCACCGCCGTCTACGTCTCTCTCTCACTCTGTCTCTCTCTGTCTGTCTGTCGTCATCTCATGGGCGGGTGGAAAAACAAAAGTCGAAAATGACCCACTTCCCGTGATCCGATCGAGCTGAAATTTGGCACACGGACCCGTCTGACCTAACAATGCATCGTATCAAAATTTCAGATCAATCGAACGTACCGTAATTAAATTAATGCATTTTTAGTTTATCCTTACATGAGGTATGTAATTCAAATTCACTGTTTGTTATTGTTTTTTTCCCACGTGGGAAATTTTGAGTTGACGCGTTGAGGCGACCCGTCGAAGCGCCGGGGCACTTTTGTTTACATTTTACGTGTCACGCTGAGCTCGGTCAAGCGAATCGGTGACCAGACTTTTCCCCTCTCACCCTCCCCCCCTCCCAGGGTTATGAAGCAAACTTGAGTTAAGACAGATTCAGTCTGTAAATGTTTGAAAATAATCAATACTGTTAGTTATGTCTCATATATAAGGGATTTATAGTCAAAAACTTTGTTTTTACGGGTTTGTTTTATTTAAATCCCTTATATTAACTTCACCGCCGTCTCTGTCTCTCTGTCTGTCGTCATCTCATGGGCGGGCGGAAAAACAAAAGTAAAAAATGACCCACTTACCGTGATCCGATCGAGCTGATCGTATCGTAATTAAATTAATGCATTTTTAGTTTATCCTTATATGAGGTATGTAATTCAAATTCACGGTTTGTTATTGTTTTTTTCTTCCACTTCCACGTGAGTTTGAGTTGACGCCGACCGTCGTGCCGACACCCCCTCACAGCCCACCCCCATTTATTAAAGACAAGGGACATCAATCGGTGTCAGTCTGTAAATGTTTGAAAATAATCAATACTGTTAGTTATGTCTCATATATAAGGGATTTATAGTCAAAAACTTTGTTTTTACGGTTTTGTTTTTTTCTTTCCTTCCTCCCGAGGACGGCAAAAGAGGTGTTGTATATAGTGGCTCGAAGATGGAGCCATGTCGCATCAATTTTTTCTTACGCAGCCACGATAACATCATGAGGATTGGGTATGGCTATCTGCTTGGTATTTTCCTTAAGAGCTGCCTCAAGCCTGGTGTTAAGCTGTTCACTGATCTCAGTTGATATGGTATGTGTTAATGCGAGTTTTACCCTTAATCTTAGAGTGATATTTTTTCTTCGGTATTAATTTGACTCTACTTACGACCAGGGAGTGGTCTGTGTCACAGTCGGCACTGTATTTAAGTATAAAAGCCTATAAATCTTTCCTCATGTCCCGATTTAAAAAAATTAACCTAAAGAAACTGACATCTGATCAATTCTAGATATATCAATGGTCGAATCAATAATTAAAGAAAAGAATTGTGCAGACTTAACTTCATTATCAATTGTCACCGATAATTCAGATGCGTGTGATTGATTTAAACCAGATATTACAGTTTCATCATTTGAAATTCGATATTTAGCAAGCAGTTTGGTGTTGATTAGAAGTTTCATGTTTAGCAATCTTTTTTTCTGCTCTTGTGACACCTTTTTAGTGTTCATCGAGGGCGTCTTTAGGGGGCGCCATTTTAGACCCAACAGGGCGCTGGGGGCAAGCCGCCCCCTGCCCTATAGCTAAATCCGCCACTGATCAGAAGACTTTAGATTCATTGAGGAGTTTGAAGTTTGGGCATTAGAAACGTTCACTTATTTAATATAGTTTCTTCATTGCTAAAAAAAATTTATCTGGGATTTTATTTTATGTTATTAAACTTTATTTTAACGTATGTCAATTACAGTCAGGGCCGGATTAAGCCATCTTGGTGCCCGAGGCACAAACCTACATGGGTGTCCCCTTCTGCCCCGATCCCCCACTGACCGCTGGTATGTTCAATATTAAGCAAACCAACTAATCAAACAAAACAGTTATTACACACAGGGGCGTCAAAAGGGATTGCGGGACCGAACCGGGTGACGCCAAAGGGTAAAACTCTATATGCCTCGTTATTTGGCAATTCATTGGCATACTAGGAGGAGGTCTATGGAGTAAGATGTGAGGGGGTGACACCATGACCCACCGAACTGGATGACACCCAACCTATTAACGCCGCTGTTAACACATATGTTTGTACTTATATCATAGGTTTGTAACCTACCATAAGCCATAAGTTATTTCTGTATTAAAACTAATATTTAATTAATTTTGTAACAATATTAGACAAACATACTGTAACTTTATTAATAGATGAGAAAGTCAGAGAAAGCAAACCTTTACATTTTAAAGTTATTTATTCTAGATGTATATCTGGCAAAGTACACCATCAAAGTTAATTTTGCGCAAAATGTCTGTCTCAAACATCAACAAAGATAAGGAATCGAGCATTTCTTATTTCATTATTGATCTACTTGGATTTTTGTACGTTTTAACTGAGAAAAAGAGCGCTCAGTTAAAACGTTCGCAAACATTAATGTTCAAAATATGCGCAAGTCCATTTCTACATTGGATGTTGTATTACTTTGTATAATTATAATTCTGCATGACTCAAAGTGTTTTTTTTTCTTCAGATTTTGATGCACGAAACTTGTGGCGAATTTATGAGTTTTACTTTTGTAGTTCAGTACATAAATTATTGTTCAGATCTTCAGGATAAGCATTTATTAGTCCTATATAACACTGAGATATGTGTGGTACATCAACCAGACAAGAAAATCTAACTGCTATATCAGTATATACCTATCCTTATCTACCCATCTCTGTCTCAAGTTTATCAACAATGGCGTAAAAAGCAAATATACGAAATTTGTCTCTGGCTTTCAGAGATACCCCAGGGGCATCACCATCAAATGACCATTGTCTTTCATACAATTGATCTGCTAGTGAAGAATACAAATCAGCACTCTTTTTCAAGTTCACGTGCTCATTTTGTAGAGCTTGACTGAATCTGTGAAAATGTAACACTTCTTCCCCAAAAGACAAGCGTGAGAGCAAATTCTAATTCTTGTATCTTCTTTGGAATTTTGTTCTGCTTCTCTTCTGGTGTCCCCCTTCTGTGACAGGTCTTATTGTAAACACTCTAACGCTTCTATAATCTGAGGATGAGATTTAAGAATAGCTTTAGTTCCAACAGCATGTGCTTCCCATCTGGTATCGGAAAGAGTGTTTACCAGTGTTCAATCCACAAAGCATCCTTTCAGAATCGTCCATCTGTTGGTTGAAGCTGAGAAAAAAGTATCGATCAGTTGCACTGTATGGAAGAAGTTTACTGCCTCTAAACTAGAGTCAACGGCACTTCTGCCTAACAGATTTAGTGAATGGGTAGCACAGGGTATGTAGATAGAAAACCAATTTTCCTCTAGAATTTTGTTCTGCATGCCCTTGTAATACCAAGACATATTAGCTCATGCGTTATCCGGGACTGACCTCTGCATTTCTTAAAATCAATATTGCAAACTTCACGTAAGTACTGCAACTCTTGCTTAGCTCTACCTTCACGTGTGACTTTGCGGCTCCAAGAAAGTAAAAAAGTGCTCAATGGGCACTACATATCGAAAAACAACGCTTAACTGATCTATAAGTGAAATATCGGGTATTGACAAGCTGAAATAACCAGAAGCCTTTACTTCATCTATAATTACTTGAGGGACTTTTGGGGACATAATTTTAATCAGTTCTTGACATATATTTTGGGATACATAAGAAGGATTTCCTTTCCAGAATTTCCTTATTTCTCAATGTGTGATGCTAAAAAATGATCAAACTGACTGAAAGACTCCAGCAAACCTAGACAAATTCAATTTTGTAAAGATCCAAATTTTTCATGTGTCCCTTTAAAGCGATTTCATGAGTGGATTAAGATTGCACGGGGCCCCTGGCTGCAATTCCACCTGGGGCCCTGTCCAGCCACTTCATTATGCAATTTAATAAGTTTGGGGTCCCTTAATTTAGTCTTATTCCAATGGGGGCCCTTGGCTTTAGCCCAATCAGCCTTCCATTTAATTCGCCCCTGTGCGATTTAATATTACATTTGCGATTTGCTAACGTCATGTCGATTATGGACAATATACAAATTTTTCTTGAGGACTTATGGTGCCCCCCAAACGCTTGGTGCCCAAGGCACGTGCCTTGTTTGCCTATATGTTAATCCAGGCCTGAATAGAGGGTTTTGTCATTTAAAAACATTAATAGTTGATATAAGTTCGTGCAAAGTAAAAATGTTAACCAAATATTTTTAAAAATATTAATATGTCATTACTTTATGAGATGGTGATAATTAGGAACAAGGGTGCCAAAATTGCTTTTAAGGCTTCCGACTGGTGGTTAAGGGGTACATTGGCTTATTAGAGGTCGTTCTACATGACACTAATGATAATTTAATAACAGTTTGTATCAGGTAAATATGTAAACAATAGACAAGTTTTATAGAAATATTTTATAATTACATGAGATAGGCATGTCGGAGGTGGAACACTTGCACTGATAGCGAGGGTGCACACGGGGCGTGGTGTTGTGGTGTACATGGGGTATGGTAGAGGGTATTATCTATTACAACAATCAACAGTTGATACAAGTTTGTACAAAGTATATATAATATTATAACATTGTTTACATTATTGAATAAAGTCCTAGTCCAAACCAGCGCCACTAAAATTTCTTCCCTGAGAGTTGACCCCACTGTGGACGTGGCGGTCATACCACCAGGCATCAATATACCCCAATGGGTGGACATAAGCCCCACTACTGCCTGGACATGTACATGTTGTGTACGTGTACTTGGTCCTAAGATCATTCACCTTGTACCTGTCTATCCAGTGTCCTACAGAGATCTGTTTAGGACATCCATGTGGATGTGATACTATCAATGTCAACTTGCCTCCAGATCTATTGTATTTGTTGATTACTTTCTCCCATAGTTCCTCCCAGTGTCTCAAAATCTTGTCCAGTTTGTTGAGTAAATCTACCTCACATGTCACACATTTCAACCAACACAAGTCGTCCTCAATGTTTGCTCCATCCATCATCCAGCCATCAAGAGTGACCAGTGGACTATCTTGTCAATCATATAACAATCTACACGTGGTATGTCTCGACTCAAGGTCATCAAACACCACGTGTGTGGCCGTGTGTGTCCATATATCTCCCCACACTTTGCTGGGTGTGTCCGAGTGTTGACATTTGTGACATGGACAAGTTCCATAGTTGTATTCAATTTTTACACACCTAACCATCGCAGTCCCTAGTCTCATGACGTCACTTCCTCTCATGTTATAAAATGCATATGGTTGTTTGGTGTTTGGCCAAAACTCTGGTCTTTCTGTACTGGTCATCGTAACAGCTACCCTGACAGTGAGGTCAGCAGTAGCTTTGATGTACTCAACTAGGAGGCTGTCGTGGTAGCCTTCAGGCAGGTGATTGATGTCAAAATCGTTGACAGATATAAAATGTTTGTGACCTGGATTCTTCTTACAGCCAACAAGATGTTTGTGTAGATCTGCTTCTTCTCCTTCTGATACCTGGGTTTCATGTGTACCTCAAAATGTCAACAAAGAAAGAACATTTTAAATTTTTGTTATACCTGTCACTCTCGTCTATTATCTTTATTATCTAGATTTGATTTAGTCTATACTTTCATTTCAATAGAGCCAAAGATTAATTTATGAGATGAATTATGAGACAATACTTTATGTAAGAAATATAATGTGTAACGACTAAAATCTTAAAACTTACATTAACATGGCAGAAAATTTGACTGTTTAATTGAACTTGTTTTATGTTACACATCAATAAAATAGCATTAAAACATATTTACCACATAAAATTTCTGATAGATCCTTCTTGTTACGTTTTATAATTGGGTCGTTTTTTTTGCTGTCGTCTAGGTCATCTTTCTGGCTGTTATCTGTATCATCTTCCTGTCTGTCATCTGTGTCATTTTCTACTTGGATGTGTTCTATGCGATGTTCTGATTAAGATATATATCAACTATGTTATATTTATAGTATGAACGTTAAATTGAATCATGTCGTTCTCACACATTTCTCTGTCTCTATTATAAACCAAATTGGATAATTGAAAATATTTTTTAAAAAGAAAACATTTTCAGTGGGTTTTTTTTCCTCACTATTCTATCCTAAGTTAACATTTAAAAAATCTTTAGTATAATTACAGTAATTTTAGTTTTGAAACACTTTAAAAAAAAATATTTTGATTATTATTGTAGTTCAATTATTTTACCATTCATATTTTCTCTTTTCCGTTTTCTTGATATACATGATTTACTGTAAGTCTAAAAAATCAAAAACATGAAGAAATTATAAAAACTTTTTAAAAAGTTAAATACATTGACATTGTAGCTCATATCAGATATGAGTGAAAGAAAATTATAGACTAAGGGGACTCCATAAATGGCATCACGCCTTTGTGGGGGGGGGGTGTCACACTTTTGAAATGATGTGTGACGAAGGGTGTTTAAGAAATGTGACTTCACATCAAAACGTATAATTTTAAATAAAAGTTCCACTTAAATGCTTGATAGCTTACAACTTATTAATGATGTTTTAAATGGCTTCAAGCGTGTTACTATATAAGAGTGTATGCTTTCGACTTTCACTAAATACATATTATTATTTAAATGACAAAAAAGTGATTTGAAAAGTGCTAATTTTTAAAAAGAAAATGTGGCTTTTATGGGCGGGGGACTAAGGTTTGTGACGCCATATTGGAGGGGGTGGCGTAATTTTATGTTACGACGTGTGACCCTGGGGGGGGGGCTGTGACTGAAATTTCGGCCAAAATAGCTTGGCGTCATTTATGAACGGACCCTAAAGTCAAATGTCTCTGACATACATGTTACTACAAAGGTCCCGTTAAAAAATAATGTGTAATATTGTGTTGTATTTTACTTTTAAAATTTGTTTTATATCTCGCTGTTTTCTACAACTTTTTATATAACACCTATATTTTAACACTTGGCAATAAATAAATTGATAACATACATTTTTATGGTATATTTGTAAGCTCAGTTAACATTTGCTTCTTGATCACATGACAAGATTAAGAATGACGCATCTCCAAAAAATATCATATGTTGATGTAATTCTCTTAGTCTTAGTAAAAATAAAGTAAACTGGAATTAGTGATTGCAATTAATGAAATTCAACTATCAATTAAAACGAAAACCAAACACAAAAGCCAACAATAAACACATTTTTAAAAAAAGGAGTTCCCACCTATTGTACAGGATTTGTCTGAACTAACAAATTTAATAAAAATGGCGGTTACTAATTTCTAGTGCTACAGAGTTACAGTGTTAAATAATATCGGGAATTTTCTTTAGTACTAAAAAAACTAAAAATAGTTTTATAGGGAAATAGTTAAGTTATACATAGACATAAGTGTCGAAAGCTCGGTAAATCAAGTAAATGTTATAGGACCACATCTTAATTTCACATTAATTTATTGTAAAGATTATTAATGAACTCGTATCATTTTTTTAAAACACAAACTATTTTTAAAATTGTTATTTAACAATTAGCCAGCGGCGCAGCGTATGTAAATGTGCCACACGTGCATAAATCAGATTTTCCATCCCTCCTCGGTAAAATATGTTGATACCATGCCATATAAGAAGGAATTTTTTGGTACCTATTAATGCGGACACTGCATTTTCATGTCATCAGACTCATCAGAAGTAAATAAAAAAAACTTTTAATTTCTTGCTATAAAATTTTCTTATGGCATAATCTTAAATAAATAATTGTTGGCAGCCAAGTTATGCTAAATAACAAAAGTAGCTATAGATTAATCAATCTTGGTGTGTTCATTGTTAATCATAATTTATTTTAAATTTAAATTTAGAAAAGCTTCTCTCGCTACTGGCAATACTTGTGGCAGTTGTAAGAAATACTCAAAGTAATGACATCATATTAGGCAGGGTAACTTCAAGCGAAAATATCTAAATAAACTTGAATAAATTAAACTGGCTTGAATTCATTATCATAAATTGATGTTTTACCCATGAGTTAAAATATTCCATGTTTGCTCTACTTTGAAAACAAAAGCTTCAAATTCAAGTAGGGGGCCATCCATATATTACGTACGCAAAAAAAAATCGTATTTTTGTACCCCTCCCCCCTGTTGCATCCCGTACATTTTCGGGATCCCCCCCCCCATTGCGTACGTACAAATTCGCTCGACCCCCCCCCTTTTTTTGAAAAAATAAATTTTAAACCGGAGTCAAAAGATCTTACTCTTTGAAGCCGTCCATAAACGACGTCACACGCCTAAAAAGGGGGAGGGGTCACGCATTTGTGACGAGGGGGAGTGGGGTGTTTAAGAAATGTGACGTCACATCAAAATGCGCACTAACATATTTGAAAATGCCACTTTTTTATTTATTTAATTTTTTTTTATTTTGGGGGGTGGGGGTGTCAAAGCTTTGGGGCCGTCCATTAATCACGTTCCGCGATTATGACCGATTTTAATCTCCCCCCTCACATCACGCGTCGTCACTAAAAGTTAGACCCCCCCCCCTTTTCCAATATTACTTCGCAATTATGCCCCTTTCCTCCCAAAAAAAAACAAAAAAAAACAATTTTTTAATTTGAAAATTATCATGTTTCAAATCGCTTTTTTGTAATTTAAGTTTAAGTATGTATTTAGTGTGAGGCTGCACTTTAATATCGTAACACGCGTGAAGCCCATGTAAAACGTCATTAAATAAATTGTAAACAATGAAATAATTAAGGCAACTTTTATTTTAAGTTACGCGTTTCGATGTGACGGGACATTTCTTAAACTAACCCTACCCTTCGTCACAAATGGTCGACCCTCTCCCCCCCTCTAGATGCGTAACGTCATTTACGGACGGCCCCGTCTCCGTCCATAAATGACGTCACGCAATTTTGGCAGATTTTTAACTCTCCCTCACGCGTCGTCACAAAAACTTAGACCACCCCCTCCAATATGACATCACAAAGCTTTGCGCCCCCCCCCCATACAAGCTGTATTTTCTATTTGAAAAAGAGCATGTTTAAAATCACGTTTTTGTCATTAAGTATTTATTTAGTGTAGGCCTGCATTCTAATATCGTAACACGCGTGAAATCATGTAAAACACCATGTACAAAATCAAATACTTAAGTGGAACTTTTATTTAAAGTTTCGAGTTTGATGTGACGTCACATTTCTCTAACATCCCCCTCCCCCACATCACAAATATGTAGACCCCCCTCCTTTCCCCTAGGTGCGTGAAATCGCCGTACCGTTGTGTGTTTATAACGGTTAATAAGGCACCGGTTGGCCAAAGAGAAACTTCATCTAATTTCAAGAAATAGACATATACATCCGACGGATATATTTTAGTAATGTGTAAACGTTTGGTCTGAATCAAACGTTAATTACTTCCAAGTAACTAAAAGTTCACAATTTCGTTTGCAATAAATTATAAACATTATTGCATATCAGTCTTGACTCAGTCGATCTCGAATGCCGTTTGCAGCCAGAGCGGTTTACGTTACTATGCTTAGCATTATGCAAATTAAATTTGTTATGCGTACGTACACATTCAGTCGAGACCCCCCCCCTCCCCCCATACGCATGCATACGCAAAATGCCAAAAATTTAAGAACCCCCCCTCCCCCTCCTTGCGTACGTAATATATGAATGGCCCCTAGATTAGCTGGTGAAAGAAACTCATATTTATTTTACGAATTCTGTAACTTCTAAAACCTCTCATGAAATTCTACAGTGACAGTAACATCAACTGATGAAAAATAATATCTTTTTCTAAACTTTTTTTTTACATACCATGGTAACATATTCGTTTCCATCGCCAAAAATTAGCTTTAATGTTCTTTTTAATACTGGAAGTTTCAATTCAAATACCAAGTTTGATGTTTTGGCATTAAAAACGTTCACATATTTTAAGATACTTTTTTAAAAATCTTACATCTGTCACCATTAAAATGTTGTATGTTTGGCTAATTTCTGGATAACTAACAAATAAAAAAAAATTGGTAATATAAAGAAAAGTTTATGTTGGTCGAGTGATTTCAAAAGCGGAAGACTAATTAAAATTGTTTACAGAGAAGAAACTGGTCGATTGTTAATGGCATAAACCAACGAAATCAGCTTTTTGTTGGCAGGAGCCAAAAAATGAGTTTGTTGATAGCACAAACCTTGAAATGAGGTTTTTGATTGCATAAACCAGTGAAATAATTAGCTTATTGAAATTGGACTAAGGCTTTATGGGAGGTAGAATAATCCTGAAGATGTATTTACATTAAATACGTATTTATAGCAATCGAGGTCAAGAGATGTGTCTTTTGTATAAAAAGCCTGGCATTTCAGTTAGAGGATTGTCTATCTGATAACGTTAATCGAACTGTTAGGTGTGAATATATATATATATTACAGTAAATTTATAAAATGAAGGGATGCGTATTTTAAGCAATAAGGTATGATCAAGAGTATATATTAAAGTAATTTTATAAATTTAATAAGTGAATAAATTTGAAATGAATACCACTTTAAAATTTATTTTGTCCTTCGAATTTTATGTTGCTATACATTCTTCTAAGTTATATTTAAATAACAATTTAAGTAACATAAGTTATTAATATTAAGACTCATGAAATTGTAAATTATAAATTAATTAACGTTGTTTTAAAAAAAGTTCGAATTATTAATCGTCAAAAATAATTTTCTAATGTTAAATAGTCTAGTCTTATTTTTTAAAATATTTGCTCTACTTGAAAGCGAAATTGAAAATTTGCAAATATTAACAATGAAAAAAAAATCTTCGGCATATCAAATGGTCTTTAAAATCCAACAATGCAAAAGCGCTGTTTCCTTCCACTTTAAAGAACCACATTTGAATCGGACTGGAGAAAATATTTTACAAGGTTGGACAAACTTTTTCTACGGAGGGCCACACAACATTTTATTGTTATCAGGGGCCGCAAATACATTTTGTCTACTACAATTACAATTTACAACGAATAAAAATATGAATTAATGATAATAACCCTGTGTTTGTCTTTTTTTTTCTTCACATTGACACTCTAGTACACATTCACATTACATTTTAAAATACGAAATTAAACCGTTTCTAATTTGATAATAAGACTTTACTATTCATAATAATTTCAACAAACGTTTATTGTTACCTGTCATAATAATTATAAAGAAGAGGGAACGTACTTTACATGAACTGACTGCACTGCATAATTGTAATTAAGGAGAAGTATGTAACTGTTCACAATTTTATATAATGTTCTTGAACTGTGGAACCTTTTAACTGGTTGTGATTCTCATGACAACACTCAGGTCATCATCGCTCAATTCTTAGACTTGATTATTGCCATACAATAAAGTTTGTTTACAGATTTATGTGGACCGAAATAGTGAAAAAAAAATGGCATCAAATTGTTTTCATGCCTGGAAATGCCGCTGCTGGCAATTATCCATAAAACTACTCCTTCAGATCATAATCTGCTTGTAGTTCAAGCAGTTCTAACTATATATCATCTAGGGATGAATCAGCTTCTGCGCTTAAAGGAGAACTTAAGATATTGAAAAGTTGTTCTAGCTTCTTGAAGTCTTGGAACTCCCTTTCTAATTCCACAGCCAAGTCATCACACTGAGCCTTATGCTTGTCAGCCATTTCACCAGAAATATTGTTTTTTTTTCATCAAAGGGCAATGGCAAAACCTGTTTTTACCTGCTTGCTTGAAGAAAAAGGAGGAGCTTGACTTAAATTTAAATGATTTAACATGCACAGATATTTCATGTGCAAATAAGCTAATGACTTTAAGTTTGACATTTAGTTCATTCAATTTTTCATAATGTCAAGGGCAAGCATAAAGTCTGTCTTTCACTCTTCATTAACTATAGTAGTAACAAAGTCACAAACAAAACATTTCATCTCCGGGAACATAACCATATCTTCCTTTAAGATCACACTTTCGTCTTAATATCTTGCCCAGGCTCGGTCAGCGGACACTGCTGTGGTAGATAATATAGAATATTCATTTTCCAAATCTTCAAGCACTGCCTTGACCTGTTTGCGAAAGAGTGCTTTGGCTCTAATGAATTGTAAATTGTAACACACTGAAAACAGGGACAATAACATGCTCGAAATTCAACGTAGCTTTACACATACTTTACTATGGATGACAACCAGCAGACTTCTTTTCTCCCAACGCTCTTGAAGCAGTATTTACCAGTCTATTCGTCATTAAAAACACACAATCGTCCCAAATCTTACTTTTAACAACTATGGGGCCGTCCATACAGTACGTCATGCTCCAGAGGGGGGGGGAGGGGGTGTAAGAAAGTGTGACAGTTTGTGACAGTGGTGTGGAGAGGGGGGGTTGGCCATGTTAGACGTCATGGTGTTTTACATTAAATTTTAATTATTTTGTTAATAAAACACGAAATTTTTGTTCGAAAGTGTGACATACTTTAGGAGGGGGGGGGTCCGAGATTTGTGACAGGGGGAGGGGGAGTTAAAATGGTCAAAATTAGCGTGACGTACGTTATGGACTGCTCCTATTCGCATTTAAGGAAAAAAAAAGCCTAAATATAAATCATGAACAATAGCAACTTCCGCTTGCCCACCTCTGATTTACGAAAAAGCAAGACGGTAAACAGCATTTTCTTGTTTAAGCTCTGTACTATATACTTTATACATATACAGCATATGTGTTCGTGTGCATGTATTTTTGTTAGTGTAAAAAATGCACGCTGCTCTTATACTTTGTACACTTTTATTTTGATATTTTCAAAAAAAATTTAACTGTTGAAAATCTTAATTTATATTTGGAAGTGGGGACATGAAGTAATGTATTTAGCATTTGTAGATAGAACCTACAGCTAGAATTGTAAGCACTGTGTGGTGTAAAGAGCTAACGATACTGATTCTATATAATAATTATCAAGTTGAGAAAAAGTCTCGATCATTTAGATCTTATTTCTTGTGTCTATTTTGTGGAGTACTTAAAATTATTGTTAAAGTTTTTTTGTTTTTTTTTAAATTGAATGTATGTAATAGATGAGATCTGTTGTACAGAATCTTATTACTACATTTTAGGAACAAAAATATTAACCAATTCAAAAGTGTTTGCAAACCAATAATTTGAGTACATGTTGCTAAAAAGCTAAATAGCGATTACAAGAAAATTGTTGAAAGAGATATTTCAGATGTGAATTTGCTCTAACCATTTTTTCGTTGTTGATATGCAAGATTTAAACTAGTTAAGAATTTTAAAATATATATATAAGTATAACAGTAATTAACTACCTACAAAGAAACTGCGGCTCGCGAACATTTTATCTAATTAACAACGTTTTGTTTGAAATATATGCTGTGAAATACGTTTAACACGAAAACGCTTAATCTTCTATATATATAATTCTCTTCATGGGACCATGCGAGACAAGCTGCAAGTATGTGCAACCAAGCATGACGAATGACCCTCGCTGGGGTCAACTAATCACAGTTAACGGTTGGAAAGCGAAGGTAGTGGAGGGGTGACCAACAATGGTCCTTGCGTTTCACTTGCATTGTTCCTTCACAGAAAACGTGAGATTCGTAGTGTACTGTTTATCACGTCCGCCTCATGCGGGGAAGGTCCTGGGTTCAAGCCCCAGCGAATACATTGTTTTTTTTTAAATGTCTGATTGTGCCCGTTCTTTTACCCCTTTATTGCATTGCACACGCCGCAGACTTGTTCATAATAGAAAGTGCAAAGAATGGTTTGGGAGGGGGTGAGAGTACAGACACAAAAAGCAGCACCAAGTAAATAAAAAATAGCGAGTAAAACGTGAAGACATGCACACTGGGGTTGTTGTTACCCGCTACCCATTTAATACTAATATCCCTTAAATATAAACTGTGATTGTATGACCCTAGCGAGGGTTAGTCATATTTAGGGTTGTTAATTGAGTGTTGTTTTTTTTTGGAAAACCGATTATCCATTATGTAACTCCGATTTTAAACCAATTATCGTTTTATAGCTAACTTCATAGAAGTTAGGGGTGTACCGAATTTCGCCTGCAAATGTCTCGAAACCAACAATGAGTTGGCAGTCGCCAACCGACGTTCACTCGCGTTGTTTTGATTTCTTCGTGCTGTAGTTTGTGTCCGTTCTTTCTCCACTTTCTTTGCACTCTCCTTGAGCAAGTCTGCGCCGTATGCTACGCCGCGGGGCGTTTAGTAAGAAATATTTGTAATGGTGTATGGATGGTGGTCGTGTCGGCGAAAATTAAGCGGCGTTTCGAACAGGTGTCTGGGTCCTTGACCTTGTATTGTACCACACTAAACTGAAATAGTTGACTGGGAGAGCAATGATTTTATTTTAAATTTCCATACCGAACAAGAAAATTAATTTTTTCTCAGTCTATCCGAGTGTTGTATTAGACTTCTGATGTTATGAGTAGGTCTTTGATGTGTTGTAATTTTAAGTTAGAGTGTAAGTTCCAACTTTCTATTGTAACTTTAACTATTGATTATTCTACCAGCTAGTGATGTTTTTTTAAAAAAGTTTAGTGGTTTAAACAGTTGTATAGTTTTATAAAGATAATGCTATAACAGACATCGTTATAACATTGTATAGATCTGTTTAGTTAAATTATTATTACAATCTTGTCTATATTACTTTGACGAAATATTTAGTAGATAAACTTAATGTTTTTAAATGTGTTTTACTCTATTCAAATGTAAGCAAAGTAACTGTTACAAGTAATGTTAAAAAAGACATCAAACAAATATTTATTCACAAGTTAGCCAACAATGTGGGCAATTAGTGTTTTTAACCTTGCCCGTGAGTGTATAACTGTGTGTTTAACTTTGTCCGTGAGTGTATGAGTGTTGGACTTTTCTCGTAAATGTATGATTGTTTAATTGACTTTTTCTGTGAGCGTATGTGTGTGTTTTTAACTTAGTCCGTGAGTGTTTGAGTGTGTGTTTAACTTTGTCGGTGAGTTTATGAGTGTTTGCCAATACTACAAAAAAGTAATCACTCCCCACACCACACACATGTTATCACATCAACAAACATGTCCGTGTTTGTCAATTCATGTATCAAGTAACATAAAAATGCAACACTCAAACAATAGAAAAAACAACAAGCAATTAATTTCTAGATGTTTATTGCGTAAATTTAATTAGATAAACATGCCCTAAAATGGTTTCAAAATAAAATAATCTGTTGAAATACAAAGTACAAACCTATTGTGCACACTTATAGTATAATATATTAAGTATAAATTCAAATAATTTAAAAAATGTTAAATAAAAAACATCAAGTCAATATGTAAACAATAGAAAAATTGTGTAGTAATATTTTATAAGTACATGAGATGGGCATGTTAGAAGAGGGTGCAAATACTGGTGGTGAGGGCGCACATGGGACGTGGTAGAGGGTGTTATCTATTACAACAATCAACAGTTGATACAAGTTTGTATAAAGTATGTAAAATATTATAACATTGGTTACATTATCGATATTACTAATGGTCCTCACCAGCCCCACTGAATTTTCTTCCCCCAGAGTTGACCCCACTGTGGACATGGCCATACAACAAGTAAGCAACACACCCCAGTGGGTGGACAAAAGCCCCACTACTGCCTGGACATGTGCATGTTGTGTACGTGTATTTTGTCTTATCATCACTCACTTCGTACCTGTCTATCCAGTTGCCTATAGAGATCTGTTTAGGACATCCATGTGGGTGTGATACTATCCATGTCAACTTGTCACCAGATCTCTTGTATTTGTTGTTTACTTTCCACCATAGATCAGCCCAGTGTCTCAACATCTTGTACAGTTTATCCAGTAAATCTCTGTCACATGTCACACATGTCAACTTGCACCAATCTTCCTAAATGTTTGCATCAACCAGCTTCCAGCCATCATGACTGACCAGTGGACTATCTTGTCTATCAAAGAACAACCTACACGTGGTGTGTCTTGCCTCAAGGTCATCAAACACCACGTGTGTGGCCGTGTCTATCACTACCTCCCTCAACACTTTGCTGGGTGTGTCCAAGTATTGACACTTGTGACATGGACAAGTTCCCTTCTTGTATTTAATGTGTACATACCTCACCATACCAGTCCCTACTCTCATGATGTCACTTCCTCTATTTTCATAAAATGCATATGGTTGTTTGGTGTTTGGCAAACGAGTAATGTTCTATTTTTAGATTACATTTTAGCGGAACAATGTTTTGAAGCATAAATACAGTCGAATCACTATGTTCTCAAAATTCTTAGCATTGTAAAATTACGAAACTTTTTTCCTTTCTCAAGTCCAATTTGCTGTCTTAAATTAACGAAGAGTTTAACGAAATTTTTATTAAATCTGACCTTAAAAAAGATAAATATAGCCCCACTATTTCTATTAATAGCTCCCCGCCATATTATGACCAGGCCTCGAAAGGTCAGTAAATGATATTATAATAGGACAATATCTTAACTTAGTGGCGTAGCTATGGGAGGGGGACAAAATTCGAAAATCCACCCGGGCCCCCACCTGAGGGGCCCCCAAATTAGTGTATTTTTTTAAACATTAAATATTACGCTACCACCATGTATGTGATGCCCCAAAAGAGGTTGTGCCCCCTGGGCCCCCAACCCCATACAAATTTCTAGCAACACCACTGTCTTAACTTGACATCAGAAGCGCAACTGGGTTTTCCGTGCCCTTGGCTAATTCATTTTTGGCCCCCTTGAAAAAATAGGGAAAATACTATATTATACATGATGAATTGATTATTGAAGGCGCCCTTGGCAACGCCCCCGATACCAAGTCGTTGTTACGTCCCTGCTTGACATAAATTTATTTTACAGGTAATTATCGGACTCGGATCGATTTTTTGAAACAAAATATTCCATAAAAAGCTTTGTTCTTTTAAAATTGTTATTTAACTATCAACCAGTTGCGTAGCGTTTTATGTGCCATACGGGGCATAACCCAGATTTGCCACCCCCACCCCGGTAAAATATGTTGATATCATAAAGAAAAGAAAATTTTATTTGGTAACTAATAATACACTATACATTTTCATATTAGAAATAAAAAATATATAACTTTTCATTTCTTGATATAAAATTCCCTCTTGGCACAATCATTGATGTATCAATGTTGTCAGCCAAGCAAAAGTATCAATAGATTAATCAATCTTGGTGTGTTCATTGTTGATCGTAATTTATATTTAACTTCATTTTAGAGAAGCTTCACTTGCTGATGACAGTAATTATGGCAGTTGTAAGAAATATTCAAAGCAGGCCCGGCCTAAGGGAATTGGAGGCCCTAGGGTGCCCTAGGTGAAGTGAATTTGGTGGCCCTAAATATAATAGAAAAATAAAATAATAAATATGGAAAAATTCTTGTGCGAGGCCCCTACTAATGAGACTAATCGGAGGCCATAGCCGCCTGCCTAGTTTGCCTATGCCTAATGCCAGTGTTGCAAAATAAATCATCCCCCATACAGAGTCCCCCCCCCCGGAGGATCTATTTTAAAACATACACCGGCATGCCACTTTACTATATGCATGTGAAACTTGGACCGTATACCAACGCCATGCGAGGTTGGTGAACCACTTTCGCACCAAAAGCCTGAGAAAAATTATCAATATAAAATGGCAGGGAAAAGTTCTAGACACCGAAATATTAGCCAGGTCAGGACTACCCAGCATCCACACAAACCACATGCAGTGGCAACTACGCTGGGCGGGGCATGTAGTGCGCATGCCCGACCATCGCCTTCTCAAGAAGCTCTTTTATGGTGAGCTTACTGAAGGACATAGAGCACGCGGAAGTCCACGTAAGCGTTACAAGGATGCACTTAAAACTGCTTTGACATTGGACATTACTCCTGGGAGGCAGCAGCCAGTGACCGATCCCCCTGGCGCTCTATGATACGGAATGGCGCAGGTGTCTGTGAGGCTAATAGACAACATCCTGCTAAGACCAAAGTCAAGTCAGGAAGGGACGTGTACGAAACCCTCCTGAAGGATCCGACATGCGGACGCTAATTTCGTGCAAGAATATGGCTAATAAGCCACTAGAGGACACACGTGGCGGCTTAGCACTGGACTAATATGATGAGAGTGGTCATCGTCGACTACGACGAACAACAACAACATGCAAAGTTTTGTACATAACGTATTATTTTCATAAAGTTAATTGTTTTCTAGGTAATGCCATGATGTTTTCTGCCATCCGTTCTCCTCCCTTACCACCTTCTCCGACACTTCACCACATCGCCTCACTCGAAAGGTACATTTGTATATATATTATTATTTTTAAATTTTTTAATTTATTTGATTTACAATGTGTACTTTTAGGGATTGAAGAATCCTACTTTGTTTTTCTATAGTGTTCCATGATATTTTCAATTTTGTTTCTGTTTGACTTGGAACGGATTAAGTATTTTACATGTAAAACTTATTTCGAGATACGAAAAATCCAAGATACGAAAACCGACCCAGATCTGATTAATTTCGCCTCTCGAGGTACCACTGTATATTTTTACCGTTATTTGCCTCAACCCCTTAACTCGCGCCTGTTTGATGAGCTTTGTGAGGAGTTAGACAACATCTTCTCTTGTACACAGAGATAAGATGGCCATCCAGTGGAAAATCCCTTACCAGTGTTTATGAAATAAGAGAGCCATTGCTAAGATTTCTCTCAGAAATGAAGTAACCGCTGGTAGCAAATTTCAGTGACAATGTATGGTCACAAAACTGGCCTTCTTGTGTGACATATTCAGCCAGCTCAATGAACTCAATCTGTCCCTTCAGGGAAAAATGACAAATGTTTTCATGTTGGCAGACAAAGTAGCTGCGTTTAAATCCAAACTGGAGTTGTGGGGGACGGTGCGCAAACAAAGGCATTTCGGTGATGCTTTAAACAGCGGGGTTTTTAGGCGAGACTGACACTTGCCTTTGCTTTTAAAAGAGTTCGAGCGCTACTTCCTATCCAAAAGGACCCACGAAGTGGAAAGGAATGGATCCGCGCCCCATTTGTAAACAAACTAGGCGAATCAAGCATGTATGCACAAAAAGAACATCAACTGCTGGACATTGCAAATGACGACGGGCTTAAAACTATGTTCTAGTTATCTGTACTGTTGTTCTGGATTAAAGTCATGAAGAAAAATCTTGTGATTAAGCATCTCACTTCTGGTTTCATTGTCCCCTATTGCCCCCAAATGGAACCGTTTTTGGTGCAGAGGAACAAGCTCGGGGTTATCATTGATTTAGCGTTCTAGTGAGTTAAAAATTAATGTTAAATCATTTTATATTCTTCTTGAGGTGAAGGCAAAATGCATTTTATTTTGAAAGACGTTTTGAATACAATTAAATTAAAAGTATTTAAACAAAACAATTTAGAATAGAAATAATCAACGTCCGACATCCCCCTCCCACACACACCTCAGCGGGCAATGGTAAAATTATTCACGGTTGACCGGTCCGCGGCGATAAAAAGGTTGGGGACCACTGCCCTAACTAAGAGGTCCAACTATATGCTTTTAATATCCTTCAATAGAATACTAATGGGGGTGATTGATACAATTGGAACAATAATTAGACATATCGCTCAGAGATTAAAAATTCACCTCTGAACCCCCCCCCCTAAAAAAACAGACCTGACCCATGATGCCGCCTACTTAGGTGTGAAGTTGTGCATCAATTCCACCGGCATTGCAGCCCAGCCTCTGAAACAGTGGTGCACACACCTGTTGATTGCATGCCCCGCGGTTGACATAGCCGGGGAGGTTAGGGCGGTGAGTGAGACCTACGCTCTGACAATGAGTTGTATATCCCTGCTCAGCAGATGGAGCAGGTTGCCCAAGTGTTAGCCAAAGTTTTTAAGACAGTAATCTCAAGCTTCCAGAATATGATATTAGATTAGTTATCTTATATGTTACAGACCAGTGGCGTAGCTAGACATTTTGCCGCCCGGGGCGGTCTCCAATTTGCCGCCCTTTTTAGGGGCCGTCCATAAATGATGTCATCCACCGGGGGGAGGCACACATTTGTGACGATGTGAGACGAGGGGGGTGGGTGTTTAAAAAATGAGACGTCACGTCAAAACGAGCAACTTTAAATAAAATTTCCACTTGCATATTTGATTACTGACACTTTATTTAATGACGTTTATGTAAAACGCGTGTTACGATATTAGAATGCAGCGTTACACTAAAAACATACTTAAATGACAAAATAATTTTTAGTTGAAACATGGTCATTTGCAAACAGAAAATGCGGCTTTTATGGGGGGGGGTAAAAGCTTTGTGACTTGTTATATTGAAGAATGGGTCTAAGTTTTTGTGACGACGTGTGACGAGGGGGGGGGGTGAAAAATCAGCCAAAATCGCGTGACGTCATTTATGGACGGCCAGTTAGTCGATTATATTATGGTTTTTATCAATTAATAAACATGAATAAACAATTGTAATTGAAACGAAGTAAAGGTGGGGAGCATGTTTACCATTGCATGTCATATTTATGTAAGCAGCAATAAAAGAGGCCGCATAAGATTATATACCTATAAATACAAATTTATAAAATACAAGATACTTTTTTTAAAGGCCATAAGAAATTTACTGAGGTAGCAGGTCCTACCCCCCCCCAAATGAGACAAAACATATTCCAAATTTACACCCCCCAAAAAACCCCATTACCAATCACTATTCTTTTATTTTGTATTTATAAATAAATGATTTTTTATTTACAAAGAAATATATTGTATACATTAGTATGTAAACATATTTATATATTTACTTTCCTAACTTTCATGATAGAAAAATCGTGTATTATGCTATCAAAATTAAAATTATCTGCACTACCTTGTTCTATGGACTATGGAGAGTATTGCAAGATTTTGTTGTCTTTAATCGCTCATTGTGGAACGAAGAATTTTTTTTTATCAACTTCAGTTTGGAGAAGCCCCTTTCATAACTAGCGACACTGATAGCAATAGTTGAAACAATTCATAGCAAAATTACAATGCTGGGTACAGAATTTTCCCCATCTATACAGTTGAATAAATTTTAATAGATCAAGGAGACCTTTTCCCCCGTTTTTCTAACATAATGCCTCTTCTTGTAGTGTAGGTACAGCCATAAAAACCTGGATCCTTTTTCTTTCCATATTGAACAGTTCTTTATCAATGTCAAAACAGTAAGTTATTTGATGTTCAAAGGCTTTATTTTGTAGGTTACATGGTATTAAATACGAATATTTTCTTGAAAGGACATGCAACTCATCAAAGCGTTCTTTTATTATAATTCCATCCATGGATAAAAACATTTTTCGATGTACTTCTTTTTCTATAGATAGAACCACGTCTTTTTAATTTTACACACTTATATTTTTTTCCGAACTCCGCGTTTAGTTTATATCTCCAACTCTTCACAAATTGTTTGGCTGATATAACATATTATTTCTATTAGCATAACTCTTTGTTCCATGTAATGGGTTTGAATTAATTTAAAAAATGACGGGTTTCCATTTACTGAGATAACATAGAAAAGAAAAAGATTGCATTGAATTGAGTAAAATTCCAGCATCTGATCTCGTTTTACTAGTTACTTCATCAGATGTCAATTTTTCCAAGACGCTTGAAATTTTAAAGTACTGGTATGTCTTTTTTTCGAAATTATCTATGCCTTTTGTAGTGTTTATTAAATGAGAAAATTGAATATTTTCATATTCTTGTCATAAATCTTAATAATTTTCCATAAAATAGACGAATTCAACTAATTTACACATTACTTTATTAAATTGGATGGGCGTAACATTTTTAATGAATAAACGCATTTTAATGAAAAACACAAATTAATGCAATAAAAGCAAAATAAATTAAATTTTTAATAACTTACCTTACAATAATTTACTGAAAACTGAAACAGTAATATAAATGACTACTTGCAAGTTAAACACAATATTTATACCACCATGCCTTGTATGTAAGTATTCGCGCATCATTCTGGGAATGTCGAAAATTCACGTAAAACTGTCGTGGCGATAATAATAGCACATATTATTCAGCCCAACGGTGATGTGTTTTTGGTACTTTTCTTATAAAAGAGTCATCTGTGACTTATACCGCTTAGTTTTCCAAAAAAATGGACACCTTTTTTGAGCGATTTAAAATTTTTGAACGGTTTTGCGTTAGTTATAATATCCACTATGTAATCAAAAAACTTTTGTGCAGATCCGCTAATTAAGCCTTGAAAAAACAAATATTTTTGTTTCACCTTGGTTTTCCCCTCTGAAAAGAAAAAGGGCGGTTGTCGGAAATGTTTGTACTTTTCAAATGCCGACAAATGCCGCCCGGGGCGGACCGCCCCCACCGCCCCCTAGCTACGCCACTGTTACAGACGCACATTCTATACAGAAGATTATTGCATCCTACGCTTTTACATGTTTAATTCTAGTCTTATATTTTTTAAATTACAGTTTGAAATGCTGATGAGTGTTGGTTTTCCTGGATTCCTCGGACAACCCATTCCACGTCCGAATTCTGATTTAATTTTTCAATAGCAAACTACCTAACTGTTGTTCCTGTTGAGGCTGAGGTGATGTATGGTAAATCATTTAAATAAATTAAAAAAGAGTAGGGGACCTAAGACAGTTCCTTGTAGAACTCCCGAGTTAACCCTTTATTGGTTATCATTTCTGAGAATGTGATCAATTAAACCTTATGACAAACATGAGTTAGTTCTATTATTAGACACACTAAGGCTCGTGTTAACATTTGAAATATTCGTGTTTGGTCTATTCGAGGAAGCTTTTCAATACTTTGAAGCTCTTCAAAGTAGGCTATTATATAATATAACTCCTGATGCTGAGTCCCATAACTAACCAAAAAAATACTCTAATAATAATGCTTTTGTCAGGGAGGGGGGGGGGTACTTAATCACTGGAGTTCAAGTAAAGCGCTGGCAGCCAGATAAGTATACAAGCAGAAATCATAACGGGTTATTGTGCGCCACTGGTTAGATTGTTGGTACGAGCTGGTATTAAAAATAATACACGAACCTGAAAAGTCGTGATATCTGTTTATTCACTGTTTAACATTGTTTTTAAAAAAAACACACACACTTTTGTGGAAGGGATTGGAGGTCAGTAGTGAGGGAGGGGGGATGAAAAGCGGGGCAGTGCCGGAGAAACAGAAGTTCTCACACAGCTTGGTTGAAGACAGAGCCTGCAGTATAATGACTACACAGGATGCATATATTTACGGTATTTTAGATGCCATTAAAGCAGTGCAAGGAACAAAACCAACAGCAGAAAACAATTATAGATAAAAAAAATAATTATTATTACCAAACATGATGTAAATTACAATTGGATTCTTATACTAAAAACATTTTCTCCTCACCATTTTCATGTTACCTTTCAATATTTATATATTTTAAAATTGCGATAAAACTGTTATTGTTTCCTTTTAAAAAGCTTGAAAATTAGAGTCCATTATAATCTACCTTCTGGTTTAGATCTATATTTAGAGCTGGGGTAAAATAGAACGATCGTTTCCAGATTAAAGCTACATCCTAAGATCACTGAGTAAGTCTGAGTAGGATGTCAGCTTGGCTTGTCTCTACTGCCAAAATAAAATGATAATAAAACGGACGGTGCATATTTATATTATAACATCAGCAGTCAGATAGAGCTATAAAGATGTAAGAGGCTGAAGGATAATTTTGTTTCAATGACAAAGACGATTATAATCGTTCTAAGGGAGGTAATCAGGAAAACCGTGTAACATCGATGGATTAAAAATTAAATCCCTTGAATTATGGCATCAAATCTGTATTGTGAACTTCAGCTGTAGAGAGTAAAAATGAGGATTGGGGCATTGATAAATCCTTTTTTCGGTGATATAATATAAAGTAAATAAAGAAAAACTTGATTCAGTTGCAGTGCAAATAAGAAAAAACAATTTTACCACTTTTTTTATATTTAAGAATCTTTTTTTATAAGTGAAGCCTATGGCTAACATAATAAATAAGCACGATTTGATCAGTTGCGTTGCGATTTGATCTGTTGCGTTGCGTGTCATTGTAACAAAATAGTTGTGTATAATACATTGTAACCTATAATAGTATATATGATAAAAAATTTGAAAGTCAAATAAGTGACTTAGTTGACATTGTTTAAGAATAAGACTGTATTTTTTTTAAAAATGATACAGATTTTTCATGGCTGTACCTGCCCTACAAGAAGAGGCAAAATGTTGGGAAAACAAAATTGGGAGAGAGACCCTCATGATGTATTAACATTTATCAAACAGTATAGATAGGAAAATTCTGTATCCATCTTTGTAATTCTGCTATGATTTTTATTTTTTTTTCTTTAATTACATAATTCTATTATTTCTATCAGTGTCGCTAGTTGCAAAAGGTGCGTCTCCGAATTGAAGTTCATAAATTTTTTAAAAATTTATCTTCATTCCACAATGAGATATTTAAAAAAAGACTACACAATCTTGCTTAATTACCCATAAAACAAAAAAGTATAATATAAAAATAAAATAAAATTTTGAGAGCATTATACAAAATATTTCTATCTACTCTGTAAAAGTACACAGACTTAGTGTTGTTAATGTCAGGAATCAGGATTTAAAAAGGGCTCATCATAAGGACAGTTGCAAGGATACAATAACTTAGTGGAAGGTTGGCAAGAATTTAAGAACTTAGAGGGAAGACTGCAAGAATTAATGAACTTACTGTGGAGAATGCTTGGCTTTCAAAACTTAGTTGGAGGGCTGCAAGGGTTAAAGAACATTATTAGGGAGACTTCTGGTTGTTTAAACAATGATTAAAAAACTTTTAAGTAAACTAAGAATACGACACTGCTTTTCATAGAATTTTTTTTTCCCCAGAATGTTTTTTGTTAGGATTTTCATAATATATTCATCAATGTATGGTTGAAGTTTGGCAATAACTAAAATACATAACCAGCTAACATGTTTGGTACTAACTGAAATACATAACAAGCTAAAATGTTTGGCAATAAGGAAATACATCTCTTCAAGTCTGGTAGGTTCATTTAGAAACATTTGGACATAACCAAACATAACCAGCTAACATGTTTGGCAATAACTAAAATACGTAAACAGCTAACATGTTTGGCAATAATGAAATAAATAACCAGCTAACATGTTTGGCAATAACTGAAATACATACCAGCTAACATTTTTGGCAATAACTGAACATGTTTTGCATGATAAATTAATAGTTTGCTATGATTTTTAGCTATTGAAAAGAGGAACATTTAACTTTTCAAACCAAAGAACAGTGGCGTAGCTAGGAATTTGTAGGGGTTTGGGGGCCCGGGAGGCTTAACCTCTTAGGGGCCCCACATAGATGGCAGTAGCGTAATATTTAAAATTGAATGTAAAAATAATTTCGGACACTAATTTGGGGCCCCCCTTTGAGGGGGCCCGAGGGGATTTTCAAATTTTGTGCCCCCCCTCCCATAGCTACACCACTGCCAAAGAAGTTTAAAAAAAGAAAAGAAAAAGAGCAACGCCAAACGCAGACTAAATTTCTTTATTATCTGTTTATCAATTTTTTTAAATTATAATTTAATGAGGTTTGTTTTCATTTTCTTTCATTAAAGCTGGTCAGCGCAGGTGGGGGAGGACAAATAATAAATTACATGTAATTCTAATATTAATATGTTCTATTGTGTACATCTTATTGTGAGAAAAACCAGCTGCACTAATGTCCTATTTATGAGTTTTATCACTCCTATCTCTTAAAGTCTGGTAGGTTCATTTAGAAACATTTGGGGAAAAAAAATCACAAAATAACCAATGTTTTATGAGCTCTCTCAGCAGCATGGTTTTAATTTGGTGCTAACTGCCAATTTTAAATAACATCTAGTAGCAAAGGTAGGAGCAGAAAATATAATTTTATTTACTTTTTTTGGTTTTTATCACCAGTACAGTTTGTATTCTTTTGTGTCGAATTAAATTAGAACAAGAAGAAAATTTAGCAGCACAAATGGAATGTACCTATGGTTTCTCTCCAGTATGGGTACCTTTGAAACATTTGAAAAAAAAACAACAGCATAAATGGCCATAAACAATGTGTTACGAAAAAAACAGCAAAAGAAATGTAAGTTTTATTATTTCTTTTAAACAGCATATAATCAAAAGAGTTTTATGCATTGTTTTAATTTAAATTTGATCTAGAATCTTGTATCAAGGGTGGGGGCAGAAAATATAAAGAATTTGTAAGGTTTCTCTCCAGTATGTGTTCTTCTGTGGTGTGTTAAACTTGAGTGGTCTGAAAAAGCAGCAGAACAAATGTTAAATCCTTAACATTTCTCTTTTGCATTTAATTAAGCTCAAATCATAAGAAAATGCAGCAGAACAAATGTCACATGTGTAAGGTTTCTCTCAAGTATGTATTATTTTGTGTCGAGTTAAATTCGAACTATTAGAAAATTCAGAAGAACAAGTGTTACACTTATAAGGCTTCTCTCCAGTATGTGATCTTCTGTGTCCAGTTAACTTCGAACTAGAAAAAAATTCAGCAGAACAAATGTCACATGCGTAAGGTTTCTCTCCAGTATGTGTTCTCTTGTGTATAGTTAAACTCCCAATTCTAGAAAAAGCAGCAGAGCAAATGTTACATTTGAAAGGTTTCTCTCCAGTATGTGTTCTTCTGTGGTAAGTCAAACTTGACTGTTGTGAAAAAGCAGCTGAACAAGTGTTACACTTAAAAGGTTTCTCTCCAGTATGTGTTCTTCTGTGGTCCGTCAAACTTGACTGTTGTGAAAAAGCAGCTGAACAAGTGTTACACTTATAAGGTTTCTCTCCAGTATGTGTTCTTATGTGTTGAGTTAATTTCCAGCTAGTAGAAAATTCAGCAGAACAAATGTCACATGCGTAAGGTTTCTCTCCAGTATGTGCTCTCTTGTGTATAGTTAAACGCCCATTACGAGAAAAAGCAGCAGAACAAATATTACATTTGTAAGGTTTCTCTCCAGTATGTGATTTTTTGTGTTGATTTAAATTCCAGCTAGTAGAAAATTCAGCAGAACAAATGTCACATACGTAAGGTTTCTCTCTATTATGTTTATTTTTGTGATGACTTATATCAGACCTAGTAGCAAATGTGGCAGCACAAATTTTAGTGTCACAATAATAGGGTTTATCCTGAATATGTGTTATTTTGTGTCCAGTTAAATCAAATTTGTTGGTAAATGTCACAGCACAAATGTCACAGTTATAGAGCTTGCCATCAGAATGTGTTCGTAGATGCTTATTTACATTAGACCCAGTAGCAAGTGCAGCAGAACAAATATGACTTCCAGAATGTTGCTCTCCAGTATGTGTACCTCTGTGTCCAGTTAAATCAGATACAGTGGAAAATGTAGCAGCACAAATATCACATATCAAGGGTTCATCACTTGTGTTGGTTCTCTTGTGTACAGTTGAATGTGAACTTTTAGGCAAAGTAGCGGAGCCTTTCTCTACTTCATCTGTTATTTTGTCATGAACTCTGTCAAATTTTGTACCAAAAGCTCCAGAACCATAGTTAACACTCCCTTGACAGCAGGCCAATTGCTCTTTTTTTAACCTTTGTGCAACATTCATGACAACACATTCAGTAGTTGAACTTGTAATGAATTTCTGAATCTCCAAACATTCTGTCTTGGGTTTAATTATGTCATCTACTGGATCATCATTACTATGGATTTCTTTCTTTGTGACTTTATTTAAGAAAGATTCTGCTTCTGTCGTAGTGAACAAACTGTCACAACCTATCCTTGGGTTATTATCATCATCACATATTTCCTTTTTAAGGATTTGATGAAAATCTGTGTCTGACTGTGGCTCAACATTATATTTCTCCATAGTTGAGACGATGAACATGGTTAACTGTTTAATTTCAAATAATCTTGTATAACTTCTGTTCTGTCCAAAAGTCAAAAGATAATACTTCTAGACTTTAGCAATCTTGATCATGTAAAAATATCTGAAAAATGTAAAAATGAAAAAAATTGAAATGTACATATAAACTCCGTGGCTCTGCCAATAACTCACTACTTTTAACAGATGAAATTGTAAAAGGTTATCGGCAGTTCATTAATCTTACATATCTTTTTCTTTCTTCTTTTTGGGGAGTCAAGTATTTGACATATACTAAGTTTCACACTTTCTAACTTAATGTAGCTGAGTGAGGGAAATAGGGAACAAAATACTGATCTATTTTGAAAGGTGAATACAACACAGTACATCATCCTATGCCCTAACACTATCATTACTAAAGTGGACCGCTCTTGTCTCTATCTCTGTCTGTCTCCCAACTAATTTTACCCTTATAAAGGTCCCCAAAAAGCAGGAAATTCCACCCAGGCTATGCGCTGCTGACCATAAAAAATGTCATGCTGTCCTTAACTATCTCTGTCTGTTTACCCACTGTCTAGTCTTGCCTGCAATACTGTGCCAGAAAAGTAAGATGCATATTTATTTTTATATATATATATATACAGTCGAAACCGAATAAGTCGATGGCGTTGGGGTATGAAAAATGGCGTCGACATAACCGATGATCGAGTTAAAACGAAAACCAATATGGCGACAAAATATTAATATGTGCTGGAAATTTCTATATGTACGTGATTAATTAGTTAGCGTTAATTAGTGATGGGACGATTAATCGGAATCGTATCGGAACCCTAATATTTCTTCACTCTTTCCTAATGTTGTAATGACCGTTCGTTTTTAAGGTCTGTTTAAAATTTAAATATAACCATGGTCCCCACTCAGGAAAACGGGAAAAAGTCAAGAATTCTTTTTAAAAAATTTCTCGGCATTGAAAGTCGGGAAAAGTTATGACTAATCGGCAGTTTTTATATATGTATATATTTTATTATTTATATATATATATTTATGCTGAAGTAAAGGACTTTGATTACGACTCTGTGGTAGTGGTATTTTTCGATTCCATTTAATAAAAAAAAAGTTACCAGTTTATAATTGTCTGCGCATACGTTAAAAGCTCAAATTTTTCGCCTCTGCGGCCTGCGTGTGGCATGGCATAGCCGTTCGCGTTTGCCGTCGTATCAGCGAATTTAAAATACAAATAAACAAATCAATATGGTTATTTTAAGTTTAATGCTTTTGACGTGCAGGATATCTGTTACTATCAGAACGCTCTCGAATTTCCTCAGTCAATCAAACTTGTAATATAAATAAAACTATTGTGACCTTGACCGTTGATCACAGCACGCTGTGGGCTGTGTGTTAGACCTCGGCCGGCAAATAAGTCTAAGCAAATTTTTTAAAAAAATCATTCCTCATCAGAAATGATTTGATTTCATCATCACGCGCGTGTTAGTCACAGTCACGTATCTTAATGGTAACAAAGCAACAACAAACTTTTAAAAGAATAATAATTTTTTTATTTGATTAAATAAAAACCACCGTCGATTCTCGATACAAACCTTTATTTTAATTTCTAAAGATATTCGTTTATCTTAAAAAATAAAATGATTAATACATCAGAAAATGAATAATAATTTACACACGCAAAACATCAGGTAATTTTTATTGAAATCTCGTAGAATCACACAATAGCCGGAAGTCTCGAAGAAAAGCGAGATGTCAACACTGTTTTGAACTAAAAATGCCAGAGTGCATTGCTAGGCCAACCGACGAGGATCGAGCTAAGCAACGTTAAGTTGCAAATTTGGCCCTCTTTTGTGCTCGAGGTACTAGGTTTCAGTGACTTAGACAAATCGAATTAGCCTATGAAAAATGCTAAGACAAAGAGAGAATTTGGCGATTCCAATAAAAAACGTCGAGTTAGTGGGGTGGTCGAGCTAACCAAGCTCAAGGTAAGTGGGTTCGACTGTATATATATTTAGAGTGGCCCAAAAAGCTTCCAAAAATATTTTTTTTATATTTATCTTTGATTTCAACCCCACATTTGATAACCACAAACAAAGTAGTCCGAAATATAAAATTTCATAATTTTCATATGAAATTTAGAGGTTGCACAAGCTCTCTGCAAATTTAGTTATGTTCTCCATTTACCACATATTATCCCGAATATTGATGAACCTGAATAAAGTCTGTTTTGTTCTTTCATGTTTATAATGTGTAACTGTTTAATATTTATGTTGTTTGCACTTGTTGCCCTTATTGCACTCAATGTCTATTTGCACTTATTGACATTAATATTAATAATGTTTTTTATTTTCTTTCCAGCTCTTTTCTTTCTTACTGCTTTTCTCCGTGCAAGTGTCAATTATCCATTACATTTAGTTAAACAATGGCTTCGAAACAGTAGTAACCAATGTGATAATGCCAAACGGAAGACAAGATTACTAAAGTGACATATGGTTGATTGGTCCAGTGCGTGATACGTTTGTGCAAACTACAAGGCTTCCAACAATTCGTGAGACATTATCAGTGTTTTTCTACCATCATAGAGAAAACAAATAAAACTCTTAAAGACAGTGCTAGAATAACTGTTAGTGAAATTCTTACTATCTGGCAGAAAGCTGCAATTCCAACAGCTTACAGCTACCACATAGAAAATCGTCTTTTAAAAGTCCATCAGCAGTGGCAGTGTTTGAGTAAAGCAAAGAATCAGCGCTCAGAGAAGCAGATTTCAAATGAAATTGCATTTTCTTCAAAAATTGATAAACTGTAAAACTGTTCGACATCGCCCATCAGAGTGCTGAAAAACTAACAGAACAAACACAAGATTTAGAATTTCTTCGTGACCAAAGGGAGAGAATAATTGGATACATGGCTGGAGTGGATAAAGCAAAACAGGAAAAAGAAGAACGGAAAGCTCATAGAAAAGAGAGATCAGAGAGGTTCATGCAAATAGTGAAAAATGACCAGGAAACTCTAAGTTCTCAAATGTCCAGCACGTTATTGCAATTTTCTTCTGACAGCAGTTCAGATGAAAGGGTCACTGAAGAAAATGAACACGATGAAGAATTGTTTGATTAATGCATCACAGAAACGAAGAAAATGTGCAGAAACTGCTCCAACAAAGTCTGTTCTGTCCAAAGAAGTTGCTGCAGCATTAGATAGATCACAAAGTTAGTGATCGTACAGCAGTGCATTTACTAGCTGCTACAGCTCATTCTCTTGGTCACAATGTTAGTGACATGACATTAAGTCGAAGTACTGTGAGGCGTGTGAGAGCTGAGATTAGGAAAAAAACAGCACATGAAGTTAAAGAATTGTTTGATCCACAAGTACCATTAACTGTACATTGGGATGGAAAATTGCTTCCAGATCTCACAGCCAGGGAGAATGTTGAGAGATTGCCAGTGATTGTAACAGGACTGCAAATAGAGTGCTTGCTAGGTGTACCAAAATTGGCTTCAGGGACAGATGACAGTCAAGCTCAAGCTGTAGTTGAATGTCTGAAGGACTGGGGAATTTGTGAAAAAGTAGTAGCATTAAGTTTTGACACAACAGCAATAACACTGGGGATTCCAAAGGGGCATGTGTTTTAATTGAAAAGCTGCTTGAAAAAAGTCTTATTCATCTTGCTTGCCGCCACCATATGATGGAAATTGTTCTGGAAAAAGTGTTCACCGCATTGAAGATAAGTGGGCCCTCATCTGGACCTGATATTTCACTTTTCAAACGATTTAAAGAGCAGTGGCATTTTATGGAGAAGGGATCCTATGATACAGCAGATGGGATGACTGAAGTAGACCTTTTCAAAGAGAGCACATTGCAGTTTGCAAATGACTATCTTCAAATTCGTCACCCACGAGATGAATACAGAGAATGTTTTGGAACTGGCTGTCATATTTCTTGGAGGAACACCACCACGTGGGATTCATTTCCATGCTCCAGGAGCTGTACACAGAGCACGTTGGATGGCAAGAATAATTTATTGCTACAAGATGTGGATGTTTAAGAAGCAGTTTAAGCTGAAGCTTTCTGAAGAAACAAGGACTGTTTCAGTTACTCTGTTTTGTTTCCAGTACTTATATGAAACTGTGGTTTCAAGCCCCCACAGCCAGCAAGGGCACCATCAAAGTGACCTACAATTTCTGAAGGATTTAGAAAAATATAACTCCGTTAATTCAGTTATTGGAAAAAGCAGCAAAAAACGCTTTCAGTCGACATTCATGGTATGTAAGTGAAATTACAGTGGGCCTCGCCTTTTTTGATGAAAATATTGATCCCAAGCAAAAGTTTCAGATGCTTAAAAATATGCAAGAAAAACCCGGATCTACAAATCGAGCTCAGCGTCATGATTCCAATGGATTCTATGCAGACCAGCCCATCAGCTTCTTTGTTACAAACAATACAAAGGGCATTTTTCTCCATTCTTGGTTTGCCACATTCATTCCTTGAGATGTCCCCTGAAACATGGAGCAGCAACAATGAATACAAACATGCAGAAAATGTTGTAACCAATTTGAAAGTTGTTAATGACACAGCCGAAAAGAGGAGTGAAACTGATTCAGGATTTCAATGAAGTTTTATGCAGAAAAGAAGATCAGAAGCAATTCTTACTTCAGGTGGTGCAAGAACACTGACGATTATATCCGGATGCAAAGAAGACCACAGTGGTTACTGGACTAGCAAAAAGCAGTCAGTGAATATGACGTCCATAAATAGTAAACACTTTGCTTTGTTGCATTTCTATTATTTTATTTGTTTTGAGGTTGTTATTTCATGTTTAACACTAAACATTCAACATAAACCATTAAATTACTATTTATTACCAAATCAATGTTTTCATTGCCTTTGTGCAACCCCTAAATATTTCACAGATTGTATTAATTTTTTTCAGATAACAAATATTTTTTCTGGCAGAACACAATGCAGGCCTTAAATTTAGAAAAATATAAATATATATATTTATATATACTGTTAAGTACTGTACGTACAGTGCTATAATGTCAAAAAAAAACTATTTTTTAAAAGAGAAAACAATTAATTACCACATGAATTAAAGTAAAAAGTAATAAAAAAAGACAGAATGATGTGAAAATTATTTTTTATATCTTTATGGGGCGCGTTCCTAACCACAAAACAGCATAAATTGGGACCGGCGTTTCCCGAGGACTCCCTTTATCCAGTAACTATCCCTGTTCCTGGTTACCTGGTATCACTGATCTACTCCTCAAATCTCTACTCCGTTGCCAATTCTCTGCACCACTAAGTGTCATACATAGATATAATCGAAACATTCATTAATTTTATTATGGTACATTCGATCGATCTAGAATTTTGATAGAATTAGAATGCACTGTTAGGTGACAAATGACAAATGTCTATGTGAAAAATTTCAGCATGATAGGATCACGGGAAGTGGGTCATTTATTACTTTTGTTTTTCCGCGGGACCATCACAGACAAAACTCGGTGAAGTTAATATAAGGGATTTAAAAATGATGCCGATGCACTTTTACATCACTGACACATTTTTTTTTAAAAAGTGGTCATCATTTTTTTATTTCGTTACTAGATGTTTGATTATTATTTTTTTTGTTTGTAAGTGAGAAATTTCCATTTGCCATCTTACTGTGACAACTCGGCAAGTAGAGTACTACATAAACAAAATGGATGTATCCCACTCCGAATATGTAGCTTTAACTTTAAGGGCTGAAAAAAACCTTAGAAATTAATAAAGGCAAGCGTTATCCGCACGGTTTTTACAGTGCGAATAATGTTCGACATTATTCGCACGGTTTTGACCGTGAGAGTGATGCCGATCGATATCTAAATTCTTATTACTGCTTATTATTTATGTTGCATTGCTTAATATATCTTTTGGTTTGGAGGGTACAAAAATAATTAAACTGTCATTTTAATTGTCTTTCGAGTGACCTGATTATTAAGTGTTCCAGTGCACTCAACTTTGTATATATAATATATATTATGAAGTAACTTTATTAACTTTCATAGGTGATAGTTTCATTCGTAATTGGACGAAACTCTGTATTTAAAGATGCTAATTATTATTATTCTGACCATAACTAGCACTGTTGGACATCAAAAATCCATTAAGTTAATTCAATTTAAAGCATGCAAAAGTGAAAGACGCTAAAATGGTATACCATAAAAATTTAGAAGTGAGAGTCTGTATCTGTAATATTGACTAACACTGATAAAATAGGTATATAGGGTGGGGGAATTTTAAAATGTTTCTTGAAATGAGCCTGCTTGACTGATCGCAAGCATCCTCACTGTGGTTGTAAAACAAAACAACAAAAATAAAACCAAAAAAAAATTAAGACCGTCCATGGATTCGAACCACTAACCATAAATGCACTCCGCTTAGATTTACCACTCACCTGGAGAAGTTGATATGCGATGAGGACATTTAAAAATTATAACTAATTATCATAAATTGAACACCAATCAATATTTATGGCAGTGCTACTTGTCATGTGTGATTAACATGATTTGTGACGTAAAGTCACGTGAATAATAAACGCGGGAAGAAAGGAGCATTCCCACTGGTTGAAAGGGTTGGGCAATCAGTTGTCAGTGGAGTTCCGTAGTGAAAGGACGGAATGTGTGTGTGCCTCAAGATTTCCATGTTGTATAACATCAAGATACTTATTGCACAAAGTATAAATATTAAAGTTGTTTAATTGAAACAAGTTCTTCAGTGGATTATTGTGTACAAGATTATGTATTGAGAGAACGCCTACAAAAAGAGTTACATATAAAAAGGTAACAGTTACACTACTGTAAAATTTCAGAAATCATGAAATTTTAATAAGTATTAGTATTAGCATATAAATTACACATTTAGCCTAAATCGAGTGATAACGGCTATTATTGTGTATACGCCGGGCGCGTTTTTTCTTTCTAAAACGACATCAGCTGCTAGAATACGCATGCGCGACGACCCGTGCGGATAATACTCGACATTATTCGCACGGTTTTTACCGTGCGAATAATCACTTCGATTATTAATAAAACTTACAAATTAGGCTACATGTAGTGCTATAATAGCTAAAATATAACATATATTAATGCATTTAATAAATTAAAAACGTAAGTTCTCACGAGAAAATTAAATTTCCCTGTGAAATAATAATAATATACATGTAGTTCATGTAGAAACTTAAGAAAATGAAACTGCAAGATTACCAAAAAAGTTATAACTTATTAATTTAGTAAAGTAAAGTTCACCTGAATTATTTAGGCCGATGGTAGACACCGCGTAACGCGCGGTGTCCACTCAGTTGGGTGGATGACACGCAATACACAGTCTATTTATTTTGGTATACCCAGTCCACCTTAATAGCTTAAAATTTATTTTTAAAAAGATTTATGATTTTAAAATTAATCTGGTAAAAGCAAAGAGAACGTTGCGCTCGATAAATCATATTTTTGGTTGCTATATTATTATTATATTTGTTGTTTTTTCTATTTAATTTAATTTAAAAATAGACAACTAAACCTAACCCAGACCCTAAAACTGAAACTACAACCTTAAAAAAAAAGATTCAAACGAAACTCTTTTTCTATTTTAATTTAAAAAATAGACAACTAAACCTAACCCAGACCCTAAAACTGAAACTACAAACTTTAAAAAAAAAGACTTACACGAAACTCGAACCGCCACCTAGAGTTCAAGAATCTAATGTCCTAACCGTGAGACCACAAAAGCTCATATTCCGTTTGAATTTTTAAAAATCTTATAAATAAAAAAGAGCAAAATGTGACGTCACGTTTACGCGACACCCAAGCTTTACAGTGGATGCAGCGCATTGCGCGGTGTCTACCCACTTCGAATTATTTAAGCCTATTGGACAACATTATTTATATTTTCTGTTTAAGTACCTACCTTTTTGATCATCAATTTAATAACCCTGAAATTTTTAAAAATTTTCAATGGCAAAAGCAACATATTCACCCTCATTGAATTGGCGGATGTTGAATTTATTATCGACTAGTCGTCGCCTACTCGAAGACTCGTAACGGAAGTTTCCTGGACAGTGCTGCCAGCGCTAGGTTTTTCAACCTAGATCTAGGTTTTATCGACTTTGTCTAGGTTTCTAGGTTTTTTTATTTTAAAAATTGCCATAATCTAGGTTTTTCTTGAAAAAAATAAATAAACGATGTTATAGTACAAAAATTAAAAAATATGTGCAATTAATATCTTAAATAAATTCGGTTTTTCAAAAATAGTAATAAGCATTAGGTGGCAACAGTTTTTTAAAGCCACTCTGTCATTAGGGTTGCCAGATGTCCGGTTTTGTACCGGACTGTCCGGTATTATCGTTATTGTCCAGTGGAAAAATGGAGCAATACCGGACATTTTACATTGAAATATTGTGCCATCGACAAAATTAGACACTAGTGTCCGGTATTTTTGAGACAGCCAACTGGCAACCCTATCTGTCATGTTACATTATGATAAAATGCTACCTCACTTTGGTGAGACCTGTACTAGAATATGCATCTTCTGTATGGGACCCATCCACCAAAGAAAACATTGATAAACTAGAACAAATTCAAAAAAGAGCTGCCAGATTCATTACTGGAGAATATTCTAAACTGACAAGAATAACACCATTAGTTAAATCATTAAACCTTGAAACACTAGAGGATAGAAGAACCAAGAGCAAAGTAGTAATCATACATAAAGCTATTAATTCTAATTTAGAAATACAACACAAAGATAACTTAATACAACCCTCAGATAGACATAAGGATAAAAACACCTTTCTTATTCCGTATGCAAGAACAAACACATACAAGTTTTCCTTCTTCCCGTCCGGAATTCGGGCGTGGAATGGGTTGCCTGAAGAATCCAGGAAAACCAACACTTTATCAACATTTAAATCTCTAATAAAAATGCAGGACTAAACACAAACCATAGATAAGCGTAGAACGCAATAATCTTCTGTATAGAAGGAGCGTCTGTAAACAGATAAGATAAGATAAGATGTTTAAAAAATAATAAAACTTAAAACGGGTCTTAGGTGAAGGATTTTTCCTGTACTATTTTGAATGGAGAGCATTTTAAGAGGAATTTGGTCCAGTTTTTCAATAATTAGCTTGTTTAAATTAATTTATGAAAATCCTGGAGCTTAATGATAATGCCCCCCAAATTTTAAAAAAAATGTGAAAACCACAAAAACAATATTGATAAAACAATAAATTTCATGTTTTAAACTAAAAAACAATATTAAGAAATGTTTTAAAATGTTTTTATATTTAAGACATAGAGTGGACCAATGAGAGTTGTCAACAGCCACTGTGAAAATGTATACCTTCTACAAAATGGGGCTTATTGCCCCCATTTCGGTTAAGTTTCATAAATGGATATGTCAAACTTTTTAGTATATTTTTGCTATTTTGCTTCATAATTATGTTGAATAAAAATTTTCCCTTATAGAAATATAGGTTGCCTATGACTTAAAAGCATTAGTTGTTTGAATGTAATAATATTTTTTGATTCCAAAGGAAAAAAAGAAAACATGTTGAAAACCTGAGGCTTATTACCTCTCTTTACCCAACATCTTTAAATTATGAACATATTTCAAATTAATATAACATTTTAAATTTTTAAGACAATTAAAATATTTACAAAGACTTGTTCTAACTTCAAGCAGAAATGAGATTAAAAATTTAAACTCTAAATACACCTTTAATGTATATATTAAACATATTTTTTTACAAACAAATCCAAATCCTATATCTTAGCCTCTATATCTTCCCATGGAGATGTCAAATGTTCCTCAATTGTTATTATTGGCATAGGTTCTGGCTGAATTCTTTCTTGTGGAACCGAAACACCAGACAAGTCAACATTTTCTTCATCTAGCCATTCTGCACTGAACATCTCTCCATAAGCAATAATTGCCATGAGCTCTCTCTGTCTTTTGACTGCCACTCGCATTGGACGAATTATTTGCTGTTGGGGTGCATGTAGTATTTGACTGGGCCCAGGCATACAGCGTTGGTGCTGTTGAACGTGCTTCTTTAACATGGCTTGCGAAGCAACATAAAGGTGACATATTTTACAGATCCGTTCAAACATTAGCAACTGAATAGATGGACAATATATATCATATGGAAGAATTTTGAATGCTTTTGCTGATCTAGGTAGTATGTTTTCAACTTTCACAGACTGATTGAAGAAAAGAGATGGAAATCTATGTGAGTTTATATCAGATACTTCTGGTGCTTTAAGGCCCTCATTAGTTTGGCAGATTGGAATTGGCGGGGGGATAAATCGATCAGCAATAATATTAAAGTATGAGCTTCTAATCGGTTGGCAACAAGTTAAATCACAACATTTGACAATTTTTAGAAAGTACTGACTTGTCCTTACATGTTTTTGGTACCAAACTTGAGCTTTGATTATTACATTTTCAACTTCAAGCTCAGACTTTTCAGGCACAATATATTCTGCCACTGTTGAAAAATTGTCTATGCTTGCTTGCTTCCATATTTCTGACAATGTTTCGCCAGCATATTTGAAGTTTAATTTTTCCAACTCTTCATCAATTGTTCGACCTTGTGTGTCGAGGTGGCTTCCGAAATGTTCATGTGGCAAAATTAGTCCCGACAGTTCTCGACTAAGAGGAGCCATTCACCTTTCTACTCGATTATACGCACTTCTACCAGGCGCATTAGTTGCTACAAACATTGCATCAATGTTCTGCTTCACAAAATGATGGATGGCCACATCAATAACTTTTTGATACCTTGGATTTTCATCAGGTCCACCATCCACAGACATAATAAGAATCGGTTTGATCATCTTGTTGCTTGGATCCTTTGTAACAATGTCAAACTCTTCCAATTCAAGCAGCCTTTCATAGTCCAGTCCATGGCTATAAGCTGATGATGAGCAATGCTTGCCTGATCTGATGGCTATGTAAGTTGGGCCTGCATATGTTACAGCTTCGGGTTTACCTAAACCGTCTTTTTGGATTTCAATGCCAGCATAAACAGATGGTATGAGTTTGTGTCTAGATGCTACTACCCAGTCGTGATCAGGCAATGTAACGCGGTATTCGACATGCATTAAAAGTGGAGCTTGCTTGTTAGCTGCTGTCAATCCAATGGGGACTCTGGCTTTGTCATCTTGACTGATGAAGCATACTTCTTTAGGACCTAATAAAGAAGCCACTTCTTCTAGGTGATTCAAAGTAGCTGTACAAAACCTACCATCAATGTGTTTTGAGTGTAAATCATTTTGCGCTCGAATTAACTTCACTGGCACAGTTGTTACATGGCGTTTGCCTTCTGATGATAAACTTCGTTTTGGCAAAAGGCGAGTATAAACAGCGCTTCTACTTATTTGTAAACCTTGAATCTTTAATTGTTCTGTCAAATCATTGAGATTTCTAACACTACGATAAATTTCACTCTGTCTTTTGTCGTGAGCAGCAGACCCATACAATGCAATGTCAACAATGGTTTTTAAAAGGAGCGGCTGATCTTCTTCAATTGTTGGTCGACCAGCTTTCTGTCGGATCTTTAATTTGCTGCTGACGTCAGGATTTTCAGCACAAATTTGCGCTAAAGTTTCTTTTTTCTTTTTTCGGTATATCTTCTGTTTTTCTTGTTCATATTTCTTTCTTTTCAGTTTTTTTTCTAGCTCATCAACCTTAATTTTTTTCCCTTTTAGTTCCTTTTCCTGATCTGAACTTAAAACACCACTTTCTTTTCGTTTATACAAGCCAATCAAATCGGTCTTGAAGATGCTTATCTGACTCAGTAATTCACCTTGTACTTTTGCTTTGTATTTTACAGATTTTTCATCACAAGTAGTACTTAATGGACAAGCTTCTAAATCGATTTCTATGTGGTCTTGTTGAATGGTTTGTGTTTGATGTTTCACAACTTCTTTTTCAATTTTTACATGTGTAGCTGCTTTTTTAGGAAAAACATTTACACTCTTCATAGACTGGTCTGCCCAGAAGCTCATTAATGTTGCCTTATTTTTCTGTGCTAAGGCGGCATAACTATTCAATAACGAATCTACTTTTGTTGGCAAATCATCCTCTTTTTTCAATTTATTCCAAATTTCAGTTACTTCTCTTTGAGAGTCTTGCTTGCGCTTGTTGGGAAATGCCTTCAAATATCCTTCATACAACAACTTGTGAAAGTTTGGTTTCTCCATTGTACATCTAAAAAAACAAAAATTAAGTTATTAATTCAATTGTTAATAAATTTTTTATTTAAAACAAAAACAAAAAACACAAAACCAGGGAAGAAAAATAATTAGGCCTAGGCCTATTTAACAATATTTCATAATTAATGACAATTCTAAACATTCTAGACATGTACTGTATTTTTAAGACTTCAAATAAGGGCCTGCAGTTTTGGCACGTATATTATTTCGCTGCTAATTTTCTTTTCTCCTGAGAACTTTCATTTTTAATTATTAAATGCATTAATATATGTTATATTTTAACTATTACAGCGCTAATTTTTTAGTTTTTAAAATTTCTTAGGCATTTTTTTGGCTCTTGTCAGTCTTGTAAATACATTCATTTTGTTTATCTAGCACCTTGCTAGCCAGATTTGTTACCCATGCTAAAATTAATTTACTTACTGAAGAAGTTTTTTTAAAAATTATCCAGGAACCATTCATCTACTTTATTGTTCTAAGAAGATCAATATATATTTTATTGTTCTTACAAGATCAATAAAGATTTTACCTGATATTTAATTTTTTATTTCGTTACTAGACGTTTGATTCTTATTTTGTTTGTTTGTACTTGAGAACATTTTATTTGGCATCTTACTGTGACAACTCGGCAAGTAGGGTGATAAAAAAAAATAGTTGTATAGTATAGTTTATCGTTCGTATCGAGTTCGGACTATGACTATGTTAACTATGTATTGTTTAGAGCCGAAAAATGCCTTAGAAGTTAAAAAAACTAAAAAATTAGTACTGTAATAGCAAAAATATAATATATATTAATCATTAATTCGCTGCAAAATAATATAGGTGCCAAAACTGCAGAATTACCCTTTAACTTTAATCATTTAATCTTTAACTTTAGACTTAGACTTAGACCGTTAGACCTAATCTAATTTCACAGTGAAAGCCAATGATTTCTAATACAGTCTAGTATAACCAATAGTGCATTTTATAATTTATATATAGACATTCAAATAGTATAATGTAGACTGTCTACTTACTGCACAGCAGACCAACAAACAACATCTTTGAAAAAATAAGTGTTACCAGTAAACATCTCGTGTGTCTATATTGAATTGTGTGGGGTCTCTAAAAGCACAGCACGGTTTTTAAAAACTAGGAATAGGGTTAGATCAATTAAAATACTGAAGGTTGGGCGAGTGTGTAACACAGGACTACAAACGCTGTCTAACTTTCATTTGTTAAGTGAACTTAAGTTAAGTATTAAAAATTTTTTTTTAAAGTAACATTGTTGACGTCAACTTTTCTTGACCTCCCCCCCTCCCCCTTGTCAACAATTGTCAAAAATTTTCAGACCCCCCCCCTATTTTGTTGACGTAATTTATGGACAGCCCCTAAGGTAATTAACGGTTAACCGGACCTCAGATCAGGACCCGTCCCGTTTAATCAGGACCGGCTAACCATAAATTCTTCCAATCGGTATTAGCTAATTACCCGGAGTTATTTTTATTTTTTTGTGTGTTACGGCAGAATACCAGAGCCAATATGCGAGCGACCGTGACATCAACGCGTTTTCTTAATTTTCCAGTATATACATAATATAAAAATACACGTCATCACTGTTAGTGGAGTTCGGCTAGTAAACGATTTTTTAAAAAAATATTCGCTTAGTTACTGAAGTAAAGTACCAGAAGTAACACAGCGCGGTGGTAAGGAGCACAGCGCATGACAGCTGCTGATGTCGCGAGGCAAAAATTTGATGCCTTCCTATGTTGGATCTAAAACATTTAAGGGAAAATACGGACCGGACATTAAATAGGGCTTTTGTGTGTGTGTGTGTTGTTTTAAGATTAACCGGTCCACAAAAAACAAACGGACTTGACAACAATTGATAATATGCCGGATTTTATTACATAAAAGTAAACATTGAATATCATTACGGTTTACTTCTTTGTTCAGATTTTTTTTTAATTCGCTGTTTTGACGGCAACCCTAGAGTTGGTACATCACGGACGCTTTGATGTCAAATCAGACAACGCGAGGCGAAAATTTGATCCAATATCTTGTTGCTTCACAAAACATAGTAAAAATACGGACCGGTGGTTAACCGGTCTTTTTTGAACGGTTAACCAGTCCTAAAAAACTAGCGGTCTTAAGAACCTTACTTGCAACATTAAAACGTAAAAGTCGCCATTTTGTCAACGAAATTATTATAAAGATTTTTGGGGGGATTTCCGGTTGATATCAAAGTGCCTACTGTTTTGGACACTAATTCTATACAGAAGATTATTGCGTCCTACGTCTGGTAAGAACGTATTTGAAAGTGAAGCAGCGTTCACAAGCCACGGCTATAACTATGATATGAGTATGAGTGTCAGAGGGACCACGCTATTTTCCTGCTGCCATTTGCCTGTTTCCTTATTCCGTATTTAATTTCAGGTACCCATTTGCAGACCTCAGTCTCACAAGTTAGTAACAAACAACTAATTAGTCATAATAATCTGAAGTGATTGAAGACTCACCCAATTTGTTGTGGCATATTGCTCTTCTTGATTTTTTGGCTTACGTTTAAATTTAATTAATTGCATGAGACACTCATCTTTAATTTTTTAAATTTTAAACTGACAAGTTGTGCTATCCAATTTCAACACGTAAGATAGTTCCATTTTCGATGAAAATTATGTAAATCAACATAAGGGGCCGTCCATAAAGTACGTCACGCTATTTTTAACCATTTTTGACCCCCTCCCCCAGTCTCAAACTGTCAGAAATCTCGGGACCCCCCACCCTAAAGTACGTCACATTTTCGAAAAAAAATAATTAACACATAATTAAAAAATTTAATATAATACTTAAATTACACTTCACTATTATACTGTACTAACAAATAAAATTTCCACTTAAAAGTAGGGATGTACCGGATTCAAAATTTTGAAATCCGGCCGGAGCTGAAATTTGCCGGATTTGTGAAGTGAAATCCGGCTTGAGTCGGAATCAGATTTGTTAAAATTGCTGGATTCCGGATTTGTCGGAGCCATTATGAATATATATATATATATATAAATTAGGGATCTACCGACCAGCCAGATTTATGAAGTGAAACCTGCGGAGCCGAAGCTGGAGCCGGATTTAAAAAAAATTCCGGATTTGCCGGAGCTGGAGCCGAAATCTTGTACACCCCCACTTAAATAAACTATCAGATTATTAAAATGACTTTAACAGTAAAAATAGTTAATTGCCAACAGTTGTCACAGTTATTCAATGAAACAGTCACTCAATATAGATCGAATTTGAAAACAAAAATTGCAAAATTAGACTCGAAAATTATATAATACACATCATTTATCTGCTACCTTTTCATTTACAATGGTCAAGTGAGGTCAAGTTTTAGATAATCTTCCGATTATGCAATCTATTGACACAGGATAAGAAGTAGATTAGCGAAACTTGACCTCACCCAGTGATTAAATAATAAAAAGGAAACAAAGCAATTTGACTAAAAAAATACTAGATTGACAATTATGTGATCAACTTTTGTGCTATATTGAATATGTTTATTATGGTCATATGAATTATGTTTCATTCAAAAATATTCACTGGACATCATCTTACAACGGTGAAGTGAAGTGTTCATCCATAGTTACGACTGACATGAATCTTTCACCATCATTGTTTCCTGGAAGGATAATTGCAGACAGATCAACTCGTCGTCATCTAACCACTCAGCAGCCTCTGTATGTGCATTTTCTCCTCTGGTAATAACTGCCATAGGTTCTCTTTGCCTTCTAGAAGTGATTCTCAAAGTACGGATGCGTTTTATCTGAGTTGATTATTGAACAGTTTGGGTGAGAACATTCTCCTGAGACCGAGCTCTGTGTTGTCCTGTATGTTTCTTCAACATTGTTTGTGAGGCAAAATATATATATAAGTGACATACTTTGCAAAGTCGATCAAATAAGCTGGTAATCATATTGTTGTACTTTGAAAAATCCTGTTGATTTTGGCATAATGTCATAAAATTTGAGAGTTTGTGCTACAAACAAGGATGGAAATTTATGAGAATATGCATCTGCTCTTTCTTAAGCTTTGAGTCCATCAACTCTCTGGTTGATTGGGATTAGAGGAGGAAAGAACCTTGAAGGTAAAATGAAATATGAGCTTCGTTCTTTGTCGCAACATTTCATGTCCTGATATTTCACATTTTGAGCGAAATATTGGCATGGTGCGATTGTCAAACCATTCCTGATCCTTATATTAGTCCTGTTGCATCCAATTCAGATTTATGATTAACAAATTCAGGAGATACGCATTTCATGCTTTTTTGACATAAAACTAATTCTAATGTTTCACACAATTTTTGAGAATTTTTTTTAAAGCTATTTTAATTCTACTAAAAATATAAATAAATTAGAAAAAAAAATAATAAATGCGTAACATCACACATGGCCCGACCCCCCTCCCCCCTGTCACAAAGTGTCACACTTTCTTAAACCCCCTCCCACCCCCCTCGGAGCGTGACGTATTTTATGGGCGGCCCCTAATTGCCATAAAATTGATTTTTTTAAAATTCTAAACAAATAATAAGGAGGATGGTGTTTTGAAATGAGTCCTCCCCATTACACAGCGCCCCCCCCACAGCAGATTTATTTTAAAATGGAAAATATCTTCACCCAGATTAAAATAAAATTTCCCCTAGCGCTAGACGCAAAATAAAGTTTCTCCCACAATAATTTCAGCCCCATCACACTTCCAATCGAATACAATGTTAACAAAATAATCACTAAAAATTTCAATAATAAATAATATTTTAAAATTAAGTTGTAGTCACACATATATAGAGGCCGTTCATAAATGATGCCCCGCGATTATGGCCAATTTTTCACCCCCCCCTCACTCGTCACCCATTGTCACAAAAAATTAGACCCCCCTCAAATATGACGTCACAAAGCTTTAACCCACCCCCAAGATGTATATTTTAATTGAAAATTAGCATGTTGCAAATTACTTTTATGTCATTCAAATATATATTTAATGTAAGACTGCACTCTAATAACGCAACACGCGTGAAATTATATAAATCAGGGGTGTCCAAAGTCCGGCCCGCGAAGCAATTTTAACTGGCCCGCGGCCTCATCTTAAATAATTAATTGACTGACGTATTACTTCTGTAACGAAATTATATTTATTTAAATGTTGAAATTGTGTACTGTTTTGAGTATGTCAAATGATGGCGAAAATCTATGACGTTTTATTTTATTTACAACGTGGAAATGGATTTTAAAAACCGGATGAAGTTATGTGCTGTTAAGTGATGAAAATTGTTGAAAATATCTGTCCCGATAAAAAGCAGGAGTTTGCCAATGTTTGCCTGTTACCCAACACTGTGGCTTGCAGAATTGAAGAAATCTCATGTTATATTAAGAGACAATTAGAGGCGAAAGCAGACAAAATTGACTTTTCTTCGATGGCCTGTGACGAAAGCACTGATGCATCTGACACTGCCCAACTTCTTATTTTTTTAGAGGAGTTGGCGATCACATGTGTGTGAGAGAAGAATTAATTGACCTTCAGAGTCTTAAAGAACAAACAGGGTGAAAACATTTATTTGCCTCCGTTTGTTCTGCTGTCAATGACGGTGTTCCTGCAGTAAATGGTGAGCATAGTGGACTAACAACAATTGTCTGTAACAAAGTCAGCGAAGAGGCTTGCAAAGCATTTAAATTACACTGTATCATTCCCCAACAAGTTATTTGTGTCAAACATCTTTGATGTGATCATGTCATTAAGTCAGTGATAAAAGCTATAAACTCTATTCGCTCAAAAGCCCTGTTTCAATGCCAGTTTTAACATTTTCTTCTTAACTTTGATGGAGAATACAGAGATGTGGTTATCAAAGACTCGGCAAAAACGGGAGAGTTGGTAACCCTATTCTCAACCTATGTCATTTTTGTTTATTATTTTAATCCGGCCCGAGAATATCTTTACTTGAATGAATATGGCCCGCCATGCAAAAAGTTTGGACGCCCCTGATGTAAAACGTCCTTAAATAAATTGCAAGCGATCAAATATTCAAGTGGAACTTTTATTTAAAGTTGAGCGTTTTAATGTGACGTCACATTTCTTTAACACCCCCTCCCCTTCGTTAGAAAAGCGTGAACAAAAAAAAATAATAATAATAGCGTGACGTCATTAATGGAGGGCCTATATAATTTAATACTGTTTATGACAGTAAAGTATCAAGAAAGGTGCGAGGATGGTGTGGACAAACTTTGTGACCCCGATGTTAACTTAAAGTAAAAATTATTTAGTTAGTTAGTTCCTCACGGGCCGAAGACGGCACATAGGGCAGAAGTCATGGATTTCCATTTACGACGATCCGTTGCCAATAGTATTAGTTCTTGATTATTTCTTAGACCCATGGTTGAGCTTTCTCTTTTGATTGTTCTACGTAGGGTTTCCTTTGGTCTTCCTTGTTTTATTTTGCCTTTTGGTTTCCATATGAAGGCCAGCCGTGGTAGTCTTCTCTCGTCCATTCGAAGAACATGGCCGATATAATTCCAACGTATTCTCCTTATAAAAGTTGACACATATTCTTGGTTGGTTTCTTCTCGTATTGTTTCATTTGATTTAAAGTAACTCAATTTTATATTCAAAATTTTTCGGAGGCATTTGTTTTCGAAGGCAACTAATTTCTTTTCTATAGCTTGAGTGGATTTCCAGCTTTCGCATCCATATGTTAGTACAGGGATTATGCAAGAGTTGAATAGCCTAAGTTTTATATGTTTGCTAAGTGTCTTTGATCTCCAAATATTTGTAAGTTTGTTAAAAGCACTTGACGCCAACGCAATTCGAGTCATTATCTCTGATGTTGCGTCTCCATCATATGACATTTTCCTTCCTAAGTAAGTGAAGTTGGTTATTTTCTCTATGGTTTGGTCATTAAGTATAATATCATTGGGTTGGTTGGTGAGGTCCATGATTTTTGTTTTGGTTTTGTTGATTTGAAGACCAATTTGATTCGAAAGGAGCTGGAGATGATCTGTTTTTTTCTTGGGTAATCAGATGCATTGAGCTCACAAGAGCCAGGTCACCTGCAAAGTCAACGTCTTCTAATGTATTGTTTTTGATTCATTTGATGCCTAATCCGGTAACTGTGCATTTTCGCATAACCCAATCAATTGCTATTCCAAATAACAATGGTGACATGACACATCCTTGCTTCACGCCTGTTTCGACTGGGAACCCGTCAGAATTTCCGACTTCAGTTTTCACACAGCCAAGTGAATCTGCATAAAAAGCTTTAAATAATGTTCAAGTATTTAGTAAAAATTAGGGCTGCGTAAATTAACGATTAATTTTTAGATTTATCGTTAAAAAATTTTTAACGATTAAATTATTTTTTGTCAATTTATCGAGGGCGCCAAAAATAAACTAGCCAAGGGCGCCAAAAACCTAGTTACGCCTCTGGACACAAAGACAGAAAATGACGACAGCTCATCTGATGAATTAATGCGTTACAAAATGGAGATGAAAGTTCCTGAATCCATTAACCCTCTACAATAGTGGAAACTTAATGAACACCAATATACGATAATGTCGTTCCTTGCCAAGACCGTTATGTGCATACCAGTTACCTCAGTTCCATGTGAATGATTGTTCAGCTTGGCTGGTTATAATATTGTCAATTAGACCCGCTCATAACTTGAACCAAAGAATGTCAACACACTTGTCTTTTTGTGTAGTTGGTTAAAAGATGATATAATAAGGAGACATTCCATTGTTATTGAGATTTTCAACAAGCCCGTTTAATAAGTGTTACTTATGACATAAATTTTAATTTTTGGCTTTCATCGAAATTATCGATTAATTCATCGTTAATTTTTCAAAATTTAACTATTGAATTTAAATTAATCTTTAACACCCCTATTAAAAATATAAATATATTTTGTTGCAAAGGTTGAAACACAACGAGTTTTTTTAAAATCAATTGTGTATTTAGGCAAGTGTTTCTCAAACTTTTTAGCATGGCGGACCGGCAGGATTTTTTTTTCAATTTCTCTAGGGACCGGTAAACTATTTTACATGTATTCACATGGTTGCAGTATGTAACTTATTTTAAATATATTTGTTTCATTGTATGTGCTAATTGTCGAAATATTGAACTATTCTATAGTGACACCTATGATCATGTTCATTTAAATTATTGTCTTTGCTATCTCAAAATGCAAAGCAGCTATTGCATAAGTGTGAAGATCGAAAATACATGCTAAAACAGCGTCCAATGATGGATTTCTGCTTACCAAAATATTTGAGAAGTATCATCTATTGTTTGTTTGCGAATTAAAAAATAACACTCAATTCAAAACAGGATTTTTGGCTTCAAAATTTGTTTGTTTTATGATATTTTTTTAGGATGTGTACTATACGCTGCCAATCGCCATAACCATCGTTTGCTAACAAAGATGTAACCATTGCAAAAATTTTGCAGTAGAGGCAAAAAAACAACAAAAAAAAACAATAAAAAACAACAGAATCTTTAGCTACAGAATACAACAACCATTTCTGGTATTTTCCCTCCATGGCTAAGGTGTCTTATAAAATTGTTTGATATGAACCAACGTCTGCTTGTAATAGTAGGAAAATCTCTTTTTACTGTGCGCTGGTACAAGTCGTAACAATGTGTGGCAGTGAGCTAAATATGTCCCCGAGCTCCAAGGTACAGGGGCGCAAAAATAGGCTTTCCGCGGGCGGGACCACGACAAGACCTGAAGTTAATACAAGAGATTTAAAAATGAAACTTTCCTCTCAACAGATTAAAAAAAAATATATATCATTAAAAACGTTAATATATTTTAAGATAGATTTTAAAAAAAAATAATATTTTATTTGGTATATATATATATTTGGTATATATATATATATTAGGGCTGCGGAAGTTATCGATTAATTTCTCAATTAATCGTTAAAATATTTAACGATTAAAAATTAAATTTTTTAACGATTAATCGACCCACCAATTATAAATGTACTGTAAGTCAAAAAGTAAAACATTTCGGCCGATAAATATAAACTAATTTCCGGACGATTACACGAACATTTTGGTTTTAAACAATTGACTGACGTGAATGTTCAAAATGTTGATAAAGGTTATTGTATCCATTGAGAGAAATCGTTTGCGTACCATGCAATGTTCCCCCTAAGTCTAAGCTTGGTTGGTCCGTGTGCAAAATTTAAAAAAAATAAGTCGTGTGCAAAGTTGCACATCGTCCATTTTTTGTGCAATATTTTACAAAATTTGCTGCGCGGTGATTCTAAACTCCTGCATGGCGTCGGTCAAATATCTGCGCAGCGGCGCTGCGTAAAGGTAACATTGCTACCATGGTTCTAACACTTCGCATACATATCACCTGCAAACCAAACATCCACTACAGTATCGGAAACTTCAGCTGAGACAATCTAAAGCAATGTGAACGATTGTTAAACTCGGCTGGTTATATTGTCAATAAGACCCGCTCATCACTTGAACCAAATAATGTCAATACAATTGTCTGATTGCGTTGTTGGTTAAAAGATGTCATATAAAGAAGACATTCCAGTGTTATTTCGATTTTCGACAAGTATTTTTAATAAATATTACTTATGACTTATGACACCATAAATTTCAATTTTTGACTTAAATCGACATTAACAATGAATTAATCGTTAATTATTCATGTGTAAACAACTAAATATAAATTAATCGTTACCAGCCCTAATATATATATATATATATAAAGCTCCAAATTTCTTTTGAAATTTTCATTCTTAGAAACTAATTAACGACGAGGAATTTTCCGCCCCTAACATAGTGCCGAACAGGGTATTTTTCCCCCTCGCAGCCCTCTCGTACGTCGTTATCAACAATTTATAATCTAATATTTTATAGTTGTGTTGAGCATATGAGCATAATATCATTAAATTTTTCTTCTTTAAAAAAACCGAGTATTTTTTAAATTGCTCCTATCTTCTGTAGTGAGTCTTCAGTTACGTCTCCAATGAAATGTTTTTCGGCTAATTTCTTGATCACTAAGAAATTTTTTTTTAAAGTTTGATCAAGAAAATGTGTTGTTGATCCAGTGATTTCACAAGCATAACATTAATTAAACATGTTTACATAGCAGAAACTGGTCGTGTGTTGATGGCATAAACCAGTGAAATTAGTTTGTTGATGGCATAAACCAGTGAAATGAGTTTGTTGATGGCATAAACCAGTGAAATGAGTTTGTTGATGGCATAAACCAGTGAAATGAGTTTGTTGATGGCATAAACCAGTGAAATGAGTTTGTTGATGGCATAAACCAGTGAAATGAGTTTGTTGATGGCATAAACCAGTGAAATGAGTTTGTTGATGGCATAAACCAGTGAAATGAGTTTTTGATGATATAAACCAGTATGAGCTTATTGAAATTAGCTAAGGCTTTATGGGAATTAGGATAATCCTGCCGATTGATTTACATTAAATACATATTTATAAGAATCGAATTTCGGTGACGTGTCTTTTGTATAAATAGACCAGCTTTTCAGTTACAAGAATTTCTATCTAGTAGCGTTAATAAAAGAGTCAGGTATGAATATATACTGAAATAAATTTATCAATTGAAGGGATGCGCAAATTAAACAATCAGGTATGAGTTTCATCCTCATCACCATCAGTCCAGTGACCGTTGCGGTCGTTGGGGGGGGGGCGCATGGACACATCAACAGATAAGGATCTCCACAGTTGCCTATCTCGAGCGGCGGCCAATAAATCATTCGATCTCATCCCTGTCCATTCCTTTAAGTTGTCAAGCCCGCTTTTTCGCTGTCGACCTCTTCGCCAGCCCCTTTCTACAAGATCTTGAAAGATAACTTTGTCAGGGTATCATGATTCAGTACATGACCGAACCAAGCCATCTTACGTCTCTTAATTGTTGTCATAATGGTTAATTTCTTGACGACCCGCAATAGAGTTTATTCTGTCCCACACATTGTCATTGGTCTTGTGTTCTAAATAAGTATGAGTATATATTAAAGTAAATGTATAAATTTAATAATTGAATAGATTTGAAACGAATACCATTTTAAAATATATCCTGTCCTTCAAATTTAAGTTGCTTTAAAATCTTCTAAGTTACATTCAAAGAACAGTTTAAGGAACGCAAAAATAAGTTATTAATATTAAGACTCATGAAATTGTAAATTATATAGTAATTACCGTTGTTTATAAAATGTTCTAATTATTAATCTTCAAAAATAAATGTTCTAATGTATAAGAGTCTGGTCTTATTCTTCTATATCAGCTCTCCTCAAGCGTAGTGAAAGCGAAATTGAAAACTAGCAAATATTAACAATGAAAAAAAAACAACGGCATATCAAACGGTCTTTATAATTTAATGATGCAACAGAGATGACTCTACAATAAAAGACCAAATTTGAATCGGATGGCGGAAATGATTTACGACAGGGATGGGCAAACTTTTTATACGGAGGGCCACACTGAACATTTTATTGTTATCAGGGGCCATATATTTTGTTTACTACAATTGAAATTTACGACCAATATAAAAAACCGCAAAAAAAATTTTTCACTATAAATCCGTTATATACGAGACATAACTAAAAGAATGTTCATTATAATTATAATACTCAGCACACGACAATCCAAAAATTCAAAATTTTAGTTATGTCTCGAAAAACATGTTTAATATAATGCTCACCGATCGGGAATATATTTTTTAAAAGTATCGTCAATATAATACGCATCGAGTCGCGCAACAGGAAAGTATTAAAAAGGTCGTTCAATATAATACGCACCGCGACACTCTGGCACAAAAATTAACATGATACATAGAGATAAATAGAGATAATCTAAAAATTCATAATTTAATTACAGTACATGAGATCGATCTGAAATGTTGATACATCATTTTTATCATCAGAACGAGTCTGCCTGCAAAATTTCAGCTTTCCAGCTTACGGGGAAGTGGGTTAAAAATCGATCCAAAGTTTTTTCTGCAAACAAGCAGACACCACGAGTTAATATAAAGGATTAATAAAAATATGAATTTATGATAAGTTATTAACCATGTATTTGTCTTTTTTTTTACATTAACACTCTAGTACACATGCAGATGAAATTTTAAAATACGAAATTAAACAGTTTATAATTTGATAATAAGACTTTACTATTCATAACTATTTCAACAAAAGTTTATCGTTTACCTGTCATAATAATTATCAAAAAGAAGGAACGTAATTTACATAAACAGACCTCAGCACACTATAATTAATGAGAAGTATGTAACTGTTCACAATCTATATATAATTCTCTACGTCGCCCAACCATGCGGGACACCACCACACAAGTATGTGCAAACGAGCATGACGAATGACCCTCGCTGGGGTCGACCAATGTTTCGAGACCAACAATTGTCCTTGCGTTCACTTGCATTTTTTCTTCACAGAATAATTTGAGATTCGGAGTGTACTGGTTATCACTTCCACCTTATACGGAGAATGTCCTGGGTTCAAGCCCCAGCGAAAACATTTAATTTTTTTTTAAATGTCTGTTTGTTCCCGTTCTTTTACCCCTTTATTGCCAACATCGCTGACCCTCGTTAGGTTTGGCCAATCACAGTTTATGGTTGGCAAGCTAATGTGGTAAAGGGTGGTGGGCAGGTAGATAACCACAGTGCGAATGTCTCGAAACCAACAATGAGTCGGCAGTCCCCACCAAACTGACGTTCACTCGCATCGTTTTGATTTCTTCGTGCTGTAGTTTGTGTACTTTCTCCTCTTTCTTTGCCCTCTCCACGAGCAAGTCTGCTGCGTATGCTACACCGCGTGGCGTCTAGTTTTGTATAATATTCTTGAATTGTGAAACCAGTTAACTGGTTTTGATTCGCATGACAGCATTCAGTCATCGTCATTCTGTTCTTTGACTTGTTTATTTTTATACAAGAAAAAGCTTACTCACATATTTATGTAGACCCAAATAGGGATAAAAGTTTGGCATCAAATATTTTAAGCATGGAAATCCCGCTGCTGGCAAAAATCCATAAAACTCCAGCTGCACAACTGACTTGAACTTCTCCTTCAGATCATATTCTGCGTGTAGTTCAAGCAGCTCTAACTGTATATCCCATTGGATTGAATCAGCTTCTGCACTTAAAGCAAACTTAGGATTTTGAACATTTGTCCTAGTTTCTTGATGTCTTGGATCTTCCTTTCAAATTCCACAGCCAATCCATCCAACTGAGCCTTGTCAGGCATTTCAATAGAAATGATTTTTTGTCATAAAAGGGTAATGGCACAACCAGTTTTTTCTGCTTGCTTTGAGAAAAGGGAGAAGTTTGCTTTAAATTCAAATGATTGATTTTAACATGCACATATCTTTCATGTGGAAAAAAGCTGTTGCCGTTAAGTTTGACATTTAGATCATTCAACTTTTCCATAATGTAAGGATAAAGTTCTGTCTTTCACTCTTCATTAACTGCGGTAGTAACAAAGTCACAAACAAAGCCTTTCAACTCCAGGGACATTACCATTTCTTCCTTTAAGATGCCACACTCGCTTCAACATCTTGTCAAGGCTAAGTCAGCGGACACTTCTGTGGTAGATAATATAGAATATTCAGTTTCCAAATCTTCAAGCATTGCCTTGACCTGTTTGTGGTAGAGTGCTTTGGTTCTGATTACTTGTATCACACTGATAACTGGGTCAATAACATGCTCGAAATTCAACGCAACTTTATACAGACTTAAATAATGGATGACACATTACGCATTTAAGCATTACTCTTTATCTGCATTTATATTAACTTTAGGTTCATTTTCATATGTCAACTTGTTGTATTATCTTTAAGGTTATTCTTAAAATGAATTTTTAAGATATTGTAATTGATATTTAGAATCACTTAATTATTTAAGAATATAAAATGATTTTTTATAAAATAGTTTTATTTACATTATATAATGGTTGGTTATAGATCTTGCATTTGAAAAAAAAAGAAACATTCTTAGATAACTACAATAGAAATTTTATCAATTTAATTTTAGGTAAAAATAATTTGCAATGAATGATTTAGGCAGTTTAAAGATACTAAAAGGACTAACTTATTAGTATGAAAATGATAGCTGAATATTATGTACACTCTAAAAGACTCTAGGTTTCAGGTAAATCTTAAACATTGAATAATAATTTGTATTTAAAGTTTAATGAAGTTTCAAACGAGGCTAAAACATTGTCATGATTTGTTCACTTTTATTTTGTAGCGTATCCAGTCAAAATGCGCTAAAGGCGCAAATGCTGATCGCTACAAGCAAAAGCTGCCAGACCATTGGTGGAGTTATTTGGTTAGCAGATTTATTTTTCGGACAGTTGATTTGATCTGCAGATGTGATCGTCCATTCCATTTTAGCACAGGAATCTGTTCAATAAATTTTTTAAAATCGTTTTAGACATTTCAATCAATTAAAAGTTGGTTCTTATAAGGACTTCCTTGCTACGAACTCTTCTATACTCTTCTTGCTTGAACGATTTTTATGCATAGAATTATGGTAGCGTATATTCGCTCGTCCAATTCCGGAGGAAATCGTGTTTATAAAATTGAAGAGCTACAAGTATGTCCAAATAGTTCGAAGGTAGCGGCTATTCGGACCCGGTGTACCAGGGCAGATTAAACCCCTGACCAGAATATACCCGGGTATAATCTGGCCTAGGCCAGAATATACCCCGGGGTTAAACTGGCCTAGGCCAGAATATACCCCTTCGAGCCAGAATATACCCCTTTGACAACATGGAGATATATAGTAAAAAAAATTGGTGAGTAACATTTTAGACTTTCTCTTCATGTTTTAGCTCTGTCAGAGAAGTTAAACTCTTTCCTTAAGTATCGAAATTGTTTTAATTAAAATTAAAATATTTTACGATGAATGAAAGGAGCATGAACTTTTATATGAAAATGATGATGTCTTTGTCTCGTTTTTAAATTATGAAATCTCATACAATTTCGACGATTCAAGATCAAAAGTTACAGTCTATAAAAATATTTATGGAACCAGTGCTTTTTTCCCTTTAACATTAACTCAATCAAGCAATACATGCTGATTTTAAAACAATAATTTAAACTTGGTTATATTTGTTGCTTTTCAAACGCATGCGAACACTTTGGATTCCTTATCTTTATATTATCTTATCATTTAAAGACGCTCCTCTATACAGAAGATTATTTCGTCCTACGCTTATCATTTGTTTATGTCTAGTCTTGCATTTTTATTAGAGTTTTAAATGTTGATAGATTTGGTTTTCCTTGATTCCTCAGGAAACCCATTCCACATTTTGATTCAAGTAGTCATGTAGTTGTTATGTATTGCCAGTGTTCATGTGTAGAATTACTTTATCTCTAAGGAGGATGTGTTTGTCCTCTGTTTCTTTTCAGAATGTAGCTTATGGCCCTGAAGTAACCACCCCCCCTTTTTTTTTCGTTTAATATGTACGCCTGGGTTGGTCAAGATCTCGAGTGCGGCCATAATATACAATCTTGTCAAAAGTAAGGCCATAGTTGTGCTAAGACGCTTTCTTCTTGAAATTGTTAGTGGGTTAAAAGTCCTAATCTTCATTTGATTTTTCGACAGGTTGTATCATCAATGATGTTTCTTCACCTGTGCTTTCTGTTTCCTTTTTTTGTAGGGCTCCCATTGACAGTTCCTTTAACAGAATCATCAGGGCACTGATTGGCTGAAGAACCCTGTTTATTGCTGTAAACTTTTAGGTTACTGAAATTGTAGGCATCAGCATCCTTCCGTCTCGTGAGACGATGGTGCAAACGAGTTTTGTGCTTCCCAATGTTTTGGCCATTCTCATAGCTCTTCTGTCTATAGTCTCGTTCATCCTGCGCTCTTCGGCAACTTTACGTTTTCTTTGAAAACTGTGTGCCACGTAGATCGGTCTTTTGATTTACACTCCCAGTCACTTGTCCTTATTCTGGCTGCTTTAAAATCCCAAAGGCAGACATCCTTCAATCGGAGACGTGGGCGACTTGTCTTCCTCTTTCCCGATACCAGTTCTCCATATAGGAGGTCCTTGGGGATTCGAAAAGGGCTCATTTTTTTCACATGTCCTAGCCATCTTAGGCGTCTTTCATTAAGGATTATACAAACTATATGGAATCATCAGTTATTTCTTGTTTGCTTGTATATCTGTAATCAAAGTTACACTCTTGATGCGAATGGGCTGGGTGGATATTGGTACTTACGGTTAGATTCAGCATTTTTTAAATTGCTGTATGGTATGTATGTTCAGTACATCGGCGTTGACTTTGTTCAAATAAGTTTATGGTAAAACTGTTCCATCTCCCGCAGGCCTGAGATCCGTAGGTAGCTTGGCTTTTCGCCCATACATAATTTCAAAAGGAGTGCACCTGGTTGAGGCATGTACAAATGTGGTATGCACTGGTATATTGTTCAGTGGTAGTGCCTTCTTGCTGGGATTTTGGCTTTAGGACAAAACATTTTGTTAGGCTTTGACATATTGGTGAACGTGATGCTTCACTCTCTTCCAATAACAGCGTTCAGAGATTGTGGCTGTCTTATATATCTCTGCCAAAATGGCCATCGAAATTTGGGTTGACATGAAACGTCTTCAGGATATTTGGCAGGTGACTTATTGAGAACTTTATTTTCATCATGGTAAATAATCAATCCCTTCTTTTGCATGAAAAGGCTTTCCAGTTTGTCTAAATTGTGACTAGGAATTTGACTGTTTCTCGGAAGGTTAGTCATGGATCCACTGGGGGCACTTAAATTTCGTTGTACAGTAGAATTGTAATAGCTGATCATACAGTTGGTTTTCCATGGTAGACAAAGTTTGAGCACTCGTCGTTTTGGAGGTTATTTTATAGTGACCAAACATGTGGTTTTTATTTTTGCAATATCCGATTCGTCGACTCTGTAAAGATTGGTCTAATCCAACAAGGTTGCCACCATTCGCAACTTTGTGCTACTCATTTATATTTATGCCTTTCAAAAGAAAGACGGCTGGTTTAAAATAAAATAATAGGGCGCGACGAGGTCAGAGGTTCTTTTGAATGCAGATTAAACGTAACACAATCCGTGCATCGCATAACAATAGATGAATTCATGGAAAGCGGACAATACAACATTTGCAAAATACAACAAGGTTGACCGTATTGTTTTAAGAGTAACACATGTAAAAATAAATTGCGCTGATTAAAAAAAAATGATTAGCGCTACTGGAACTAAGATTTCTTTTGAATGTCTTAAGACGCCGCAAAGGCAACCCGAGCTACAGTTAAAGGTTTGGTAATACGACAAGCACATTTGGGAAGTCAAACGATGTTTCCCACACTTTTAGTCTTGTCCTATTCTTTGAATAATTATTTTGCAGATCAGCATATATTCAGATGGATTTTTTTTAAAAAGGGAAAGGCGCTATATGTTTTTTTTTCAAAGCAAAATGAAAATGGGCCTATGCTGTTGTCGCCAGTAACATTTAAAATGTATGCGAAGAAAAAAAAATCATGCATAATTTAATTCAATAATTAAAAAAAATCTTTATTGCCTTACTCAAAATAATTAAGCATATGATTTGATTAGTAAGCAAGGTCCACGAAATAATTGTTTGCAAGCGTTTCAAAAGCTATAACTATAGTCCGTACCACGCTTAAATTATTTTTTTAGAATAATCAATTCATGTATTGCTTGAATCAGTCAATTTAAAAAAAACAACAAAAAACTATTTTAAAAAAGGCTGATTCCACATATACTTTTGTAGACTGTAACTTTGGATAAAAAAAATAAAAGAGTAAAAATAAAAGAAATTATTTTAATATTATTATTTTATTGTAAATAAAACATCTTTCCTACTTAAGAAATGAGTTTAACTTGTCTGAAAAATCTAAAACTCCAATATAATATCTAAATAGTCATTCATTCATTTATTACCATCTATCCTAATGTCGTCAAATGGGTATATTCTGGCCTGGTGGGGTATATTCTGGCCTAGGCCAGATTATACCCGGGTATATTCTGGTCAGGGGTTTAATCTGGCCTGTTACACCGGGAGGGTTTTGTTAGAAGTGTATTCTATAGGATACTTAAAATTATGTTGTTAATTTCATTGGTTTTGGCCTGTTTTAAAAGTAATTACGCTCAAGGATAAAAAAAATTTGAAGAAAAATGAGGAACTATCCCTAAACCTATTCCTAACCCTAAAACCTATCACTAAACCTAACCCAAACCATAAAACCTATCACTAAACCTATTAATTATCAATTTAATTTTAAAAAAAAAGACTTCCCAAATGAAAATCGAACCGCGAACCACAAAGTCTGCTGTCGATCGCTCTAACCATACGACCAGCAAAGCTGAGTTTTGTTATATTTGAACTAAAAGTCTGTAATATTATGGCTTACGTGTAGCTCTTCAATGCTAGAAACATTTTCTTACACGAGCGCGTATACACTACCTAGAGTTATTGCTAAAATCGTGAGACTTTACATTTATCGAGTTCTCTATTTTGCGTTGCGCTGGTTTAAAGAAAAGGAGTCGCAAATTTAAATAATAAAAAAATAATACACGGTCGAGTTAAGTTAAAGGCAGGAGGCAAGCCAAGTGTTTGGAAGTTAAAAATTAGTTGGCGAGGGGGGAGGGGGTGAGAATTTTTTAATTTTTTTTAATTTTTTTTTGAAATTCGACAATATAAAATAATACAGGTAATTAAAAAAATTATGAAAAGATTTCTGTCAGAGAAAAAAAACACATTTAGTGAAAGTGATTTTTTTAAAATACAAAACGGTTTTTAAATAAATTATACTTCTCTTACGCTTAGCATACATTTTCAATATATAAAAAAAAGGATATTAATAAAAAAAATAGTTTAAAAATACTCTTACCGTATAAAATATTTTTTTTAAAGTACATGTATTGACACATTACGAAAAAAAGTCTGGGCAGATGCATTTTAGATAAAGAATTTAACCGCCTATTTAACCTTTCATTTGCAATAAATTCCAATTGTTTTGCTAAATTTGTTAATTACCTGAATATCTGTAAGGCCTTTCTTACCCAATGCCTTATTTGAATTTGAATATATTACATTTTTGTATTTAGCTTTAATCTGTGAAAATCTTAAATATTTGAGAATGTTTTATAAGCTGGTACGCAGCTGAGTAGCGCGCAGCCCTGGGCAGAACCAAAGTTTGCCGCCCCCGGTAAAATATGTTGGTACTATAAAGACAGAAGAGAATTGTTTATAAAGTAATGACAAGGACACCATACATTTTTATGTTCGAGTTTCTTTACATAACATTGCTGCATATTCGGCTTGATCGTCAAAAATGTGCTTTCCCGTTCTTTAACTGGAAGTTCCATTTAAAATAATAGGTCTCCACGTAGAAACTTGCAAATATCAAAGCATCCTTTAAGTATTCCATTAGTTTCTATGGGAGTAGCCTCTGCAAAACATATTTGGAACTATACGTTTGTAAATAATTGCAGGCATCATTAACTTCATAAAGTACGTGGTTCCAGATTGTATATGATTCACACTGTCAACAAAAAAGTCATTGTGACTAGCAAAGTTCCTGCGTCTGTTCGCATGCCTTTGCCACTTTAGCAATAGCTTTAACCATGGAGTTAAAAGTTGTGGCACTAGAAACGTTCACATATTTTATTAGAGTTCCTTTATTTATTTATTTTCTTATTTCTTATTGTTTTTTTATATTTTATTTTGATAAAAAGCTCCACTTTCTTTTAAAATTTTCATTCTAAGAAGCTAATTAAAGACGAGGTATTTGAATTTTCCTAGGAAAAAGTGCCTCTCTTGCTCCCTTGCTCCCCCCTTGCTAGGCCACTGCTGGTAAGGTTGTTTTCCCCTTCCCCAAACCACTCCGATGATCAACGGCTGCTCCTCGTGAACAAAAAGTATCTAAAACACCACCCACACCCACCCCAATACTGTTTTGTTGAGACGTAGTCCGAGAGTTAACACAACATGAGCTGTAGTCACATGGAAAGAAAACCCCTCATCTTGTCGATAATAAGTGGGTGCGAAATTTCAAAAAAAAATATTTAAAAACTAAACTCGTAGACCAGACAATCAAGGAAAAGCAACCAATAAAATAAATAAATAAATCCCGTGAATCCTGAAAATTAAAAAAAAATTAGCATAACAAACCGAATAAAATGAACAATAAAAAACTTTTTTAAAAAGATGAGACCCTGCTGCAGTGAGGAATGTAGAATCTCGCATGAAAAAGCAAAAAAATAATTTTTTAGGCACATACTAAGTAGTCACACAGGGGGACTCAGAAGAAGTTTTATTGATATTTATTGCTATCGATCGTGGGATTTAATGTGAGATATTAAATTTGATCAACTAACAAAAAAGTACTGAGGAACCTGTGTGACTACTTAGTTTGTGACTAAAAAATTATTTTCTGCTTTTTCATAGGAGATTGTACAGTCCTCACTGCAGGTACTGCACCTGGGCCACCTTTTACGCGTTAACAAAAGATTTGTAAAACTTAATTTCATTTTTGAAAATTTAAACCCTTTAAACATCCCCGTAAAAAAAATGTTTTTGACTATAAATCCCTTATATATGAGACATAACTAAAAAGTATTGATCATGCTTAAACTGGACAAACATTTACAGACTGAGATTGCCTTAACTCCCCTTTGCTGTAAAACGGAAAGGGGGGGGGGTGGTCTGGTCACGGGTGGCTGAATTTAACTCAGAAAGCGTGTTTACGAGCGTTTTGAAAAATGTTCACGACATATACAGATCCTGACGATATATACAGACTGGAAGCGTGCACGAGTTAATAGGATAGGGGCCTAAAAAATAGAGTTATTTGTATCTTTAATTAATTCATTTATCCCCCCCTCTCTTAATTTGTTTCCTTCTCTCTAGCACGTGAAGATGCAGGCGCCTATAAAGCCATATTTGCCATCAGTACACCTGGATTTGAAGAATACAATTATTATACATGTATTGTTGAGTACACAGGTAAATTTTGTTGTATAATTTCAGCCATCGGTACCATACTGGTAAATTCTGCTAAGTAATTGTTATCTATTCTCTTAAAATTTCTGAAAAAGCGTTTATAACCTGAGATCACATGTTGGTAGCTGAGTAAATTTAATTGCAAGGTAGTCTATCATAGTCTCTAAATAATTACTTGGTTCCCATTCAGAAACAGGAAAAAGCCTGGAATAACAGGGCATTTAAAAAAATCTTAAACAAAATTATACAAAATAAGAAAGTATTTACACGAGTATTACGGCTAGTATGTTGATGTTGTTGTTGTTGTTGTTTTTGTGAAACTATGTCACCGGCAGAGGCGTCACTAGGGTTGGTGTCACCCGGGGCGGTAGCTCATGGTGTCACCCCTTCACGACTGAAGGGGCCGTCCATAAATGACGTCACTCGAGGTTGCCGATTTTTACCCCACCCTCCCCCAGCGTCATACTTTGTCACAAAAACTTAGACCCCACCCCTTTTTTACGATATGACGTCACAAAGCTTTGACACCCCTCCCCCAAACCGTATTTTCTCAATAAAAATTAGCATGTTGCAAATTATTTTTTGTTATTTAAATATGTATTTAGGGTAAGTCTGCACTGTAATATCGTAACACGCGTGAAGTCATTGAAAACGTAATTAAATAAATGGTAAACAATCAAATATTTAAGTGGAACTTTTATTTAAAGTTTCGCGTTTTTGATATGACGTCACATTTCTTAAACACCCCCTCCTCGTACCACATCGTCACAGATGCGTGGACCCCCCTATGGCGGATTAAAAGGGGGGTGCTGAACGGGCTAAAGCCCCCAATAATTTAAGGGCCCCCAAACTTTTTATGAATTATAGTGTATAATAAAGACGCAGGCCATTATGTTTGTACGAATCCCTGAAAATGCCTTGGACAGTCATACGGCAATGCTGCACATGAGTAGGAAGTATAACGGAAACCAGGCTATTCTTCGTGAGAAGTGCATTGTAGCTCATTATGTGACGTGCACAGCTCATTCCTTTAATTTGGTTGGGAAAAGAGCAGCAGGTTGTCTTACTGCGGTCAGAATTTTTTGTCTTCTGCAAAATCTTTATACCCGACTTGTTGCATCTACTCATCGTTGACAGGTACTTCAAAAACATATGAAATTGATACATGCTAACAAAGACTTGTCTGACTCAAGATGGTCCGCCTGACATTATGCTGTAAGGTCTGTTAATAGCTCATACCATGAGAATATCGCAGCACTGGAAGAATTAGCAACGAATGAAAATCAGCCAAGTGACTGCCGACTTGAAGAAGAAGGATTTCTAAGGGAAATTGAACAACTGGAAGTCACTATTTTACTTGAAATTTGGGAAACAATTTTAGAAAGGAAGTCTCTCATTGAGTTTGTTAAAAAATAGCATTCTTAATTTTATTCCTATGAAGACAAATGAAAGGAAAAGTCCGTGGTAAAAACAGTGTAAACAATCTTCAATTCTATCAAACAAAAAAGAAAGCGTCAGTTTGATAAAGGGACATCAACAAAACAGTATTCTCCTGGAGAAAAAAATTCAAGATTGAGGTATTTCTGGTAATCATTGACAAACTTTCTTAAGCCCTACAACATTGGTTAGGTGCATATAAATACATCCATGAGAAATTTGGCTTTCTTACAAACCTAACTGAGCTCAGCACTTTCGCCACCCGATGGGCAGCAGCCAAGTTAATGGAAGAATATTCAAGTGATTTCGAAGAAGGGGTCGGGTAAATCCGAAGCAACCGTTTCATCCCTTTCAGTTTACTAGCAGCGCCATCGAGCGGTGCCGGTTTAGGGCCAGGAGCGCCAGTACGGATTAGCAAAAAGTGCCGCGAAGAACGCATTGGACGCCAGCTCTGATGAAACCTTCCAGTGAGGGTTGCACCCTAGGTAGGTCTTTGATGATCCCCCGGTCTGCGGCGGTCCTAACCATAGAGACCCGTGTGCTTTTCCGGGATGGCGCCAAAGTGGTAGCGGGTCGTAGTAAGAAATTCCACCACCCCCTTGTGAGGGCAACTTAGTGGGAGGCATCTTCGACTGTATGTCCTGGATGCCCAGGTGGCCGCTTCAGAAGTGACCGCTTTTGGGGGGGGGGTCCTCAGCTGTTACGTCCCTTTGGTGGCCAGATGGCTAACGGGGTCTTCCGGGAAGACCCATAAAGAGCACTAGGCTCAGGGCTTCTGATTTTCTTCCACATGTACTGTAGGTTCATGAGTGATTTCGAAGACTGCTTATCTTCAGAATTAGTCCAATTTTCAGAACTCTTAAAAAGTTATTGTCCAGCCCCAGGCTCAGGGTATGGAAAAGGAATTAGCACAAAGCGAAACTCAAAAAAACTTGCACAGAGCTAAAAAATTTGCTGCTTTTGAATGAGCTATATTTCACACAGTCCTTTACAAATGTACACATCGCACTTCGCATCTATCTTTCAATGATGACATCAAACTGCAGCTGAGAGCGATCCTTTTCAAAGTTGAAAAGAATATATAATGTGTTAGAATTTGCATGGGACGAAAAAGGCTGAATATGCTCTCTCTAATGAGCATTGAAAAGGAACTTGTAAACTTACTCATCTTTATTGACTTGATTGAAAACTTCGCCATTTGAAAAATTCGCAAACGAAAGTTGTAGGTTGAAATAATAATCATACATATTTTTCAATAATTTTTGTTATTTCAAATAGAGAAAAGAATTCGTTACCTCATGAATTTTTTTTTAAAAAATACGGAATAACGTGTAATACTATTCTTTACGGGGGCGCGTTCGTAAGCACTAAACAGCGTAAGTCGGGATGGGACCGTCGTAACCGGAGGACTACCTGTATATAAACATGCATATCTATGCTTTCACGCCTTTAAAAAAAATATATATAAAATATTAACTCAAAGACATTGAAATCACAATTTTCCTCAAGAAAAACATCAACAAAGAAAACTCATCTTTTGATTTTATTTATTTTGGGGGGGGGGTGATAAAAATCGTATTCCCCCCCACCCCACTGTGGTGGAGGGAGTCGTGAGGTGGGATTCATTCATGCTGTCGGTGTGTCCAAGCCCAAATGGCTTTATATCTTTTAAAACAGAAGACACTGCCTCTTTCATTCCAGCCTTTTTTAAAGATCTCTCTGCTGCGACTATTTCTTTTCTTTTTTTCCATATTTGTTTTAATGTTGTTCGTGTGTTGGGACTGTTTTATTATTGCAAGTTAACTGATATTTTTTTAAATAAAGATTTTCTTGTTTAACGTATTTCATTGTATTTCTTAATTTCCTTCTAGATTAAAAAATTTGTCATCTTTTGTTTTCTTACATAAAATCGTACACAGTAAAATGTTAGGCTCGGGTGTCACCCCCTGATGGGTGTCACCCGGGGCGGCCCGCCCCCCCCCGCCCCCCCCCTAGTGACGCCACTGGTCACCGGTAGAAACTTTTAAAAATAACTATCAACTTTGTTTCATGAAATGACAGTAGTGATACAGCGATCATGTTTGACAAAACAATTTGGGGTAGTCTAGAACAATAAAAACATAATACATTTTACTGACGCTCATCATCATTGGATTTTATTTGTGAAAAAGAAAATGTTTTCTTCCCAATCAATGGTTACACTTTTTTTGAGGCCCCTATTCTATTAACTCGTGTACGCAGGAGGATCTGTATATGTATTCAACGCTTCCGGATCTGTCATCAACTTATTCAAAACGCTCCTAAACACGTTTTCTGACTTGCTAGGGTGCTGAAATTTTCACAGTAGGTTTGGCTTGTGGGATGGATTAAGCTAATAAAGTTTCAAATCGATCGAATGTACCGTACTTAAATTAATGCATTTTTAGTTTATATCTATATAAAACTATATGTAGCGGCCTGTTTTTTCCCCTGACATTTTACGCGTCACGCTGAGTTAAGTTCAGCCATCCGTGACCAGACCTTTTCCCTCCACCTCCGTTCTACAGCAAAGGGGATTTAAGGCAATCTCAGTCTGTAAATGTTTGTCGCGTTTAAGCATGATCAATACTTTTTAGTTATGTCTCATATATACGAGATTTATAGTCAAAAACTTTGTTTTTACGGGGCTGTTTAAGGAGTTTAAATTTTCATGAATGAAATTAAGTTTTACAAACCTTATGTTAACGCGTAAAAGTAGAAAATAAAATGAACAAAAGAACTTTTTAAAAAAAAGATGAGGCCCAGCTGCAGTGAGGAATGTACAATCTGGCATGAAAAAGCAGAAAATAAATTTTTAGTCACAAACTTAGTAGCCACACAGGGGGGCTCAGAACTTTTGTGTAAGTTGATCAAATTTATATCAACATTAAATCCCACAATCGATCACAATAAATATCAATAAAACTTCTTCTGAGTCCCCCTATGTGACTACTTAGCATGTGACTAAAAAATTATTTTCTGATTTTTCATGCGAGATTCTACATTCCTCACTGCAGCTGGGCCTCATCTTTTTAAACAAGTTTTTTGGTTCATTTTATTAATAAATAAAACTGATGAACCTTTTATCGGCTAAATATAAACAAGAAATGTGTATGATTTCTATACAAAAATATTTTTTTTAAACACTGAACTTTTTCTGGTTTAATCAAGATTACTGACACTGTATATCTAACAAAACATGGAATGTTTTTGGTTTCTCCAAATTCGCTGACTCTCTAAGAAACCATTTACATAAATAGGTTTAACTGATATGCCCGACAAATTACCCAGCATAAATGGTCCAACTCACTTGGTTCGACGATAGTAATAGTAGCTTTCACCTCCCCAAGCTTGAAGCGTGTGTCTCCTGGTTTACGCTTGAAGGACCACCCCAAGAAATTGGCCTTGGACCCCTCCTCAACTTCAATGTTACAGGACATGGTGGTTGTCTTGTTGCCATAGTAGAAGTAATCCTCGACTTTAAACTCTGAACAGTTGAGACATTTAAGAAAATCTTGAAAACCGCTACTGGACACTAACAATTGATAGACAATTTAAATTTAACCTAAGCCACTCTTAAAAGTTGAAATGGTGATCAGTATACCAATAATATTTCAAATACAATGATGCGAAAATTTAGTTTTGTTCCTAAAAGCAAATATGCCACACTGTGTCGACCATCAAAGTGCTTATATGTAAAATGTACAGCCAACGATTTTCTGGTTAAATACATTTATCTGTTATTAAAAACAAAGTAAAACATACAATCTAACATCAATCTGTTGGCATCAGCCGATCAATAGCCCAAGATCTGTGATTTATAATTACACAATCTTAAGACCAGAGCTCACCTCTAACAAGCTTTAGTGTAACACTCTTCTTGGGGGCAGTTGGGGTTAAGGCACAATGGTATACTCCAACATCAGTTTGGCTAAACTTGTCAAAGATTAAGACAGCTTTCTCAATTCTCTTACCAGGTGGGTGTTCTGTCTCGGCCATTCTGAAAAAATTGAGGGGAAAAAAGTCATAAAAATACTTACAGTTCCACAGCATTTCATAACTTAGAGATGTGTAACGGTCTCAGCAACTTCGGGCAGAATGTTAGAGTAAATCTCAGTAGTTTAGTGGTGCTAAACGATCGTGTACTTCTCCGTAACTTTGTGGTGATAAATGTTCAAGTACATATCAGTAAATTAGTGCAAAATAGTAGAGTACATCTCCGTAACATTGTGGTGCTAAATGTTCAAGTACATATCAGTAAATTAGTGCAAAATAGTAGAGTACATCTCCGTAACATTGTGGTGCTAAATGTTCAAGTACGTATCAGTAAATTAGTGCAAAATAGTAGAGTACATCTCCGTAACATTGTGGTGCTAAATACTCATGTACATATCAGTAAATTAGTTCAAAATAGTAGAGTACATCTCCGTAACATTGTGGTGCTAAATGTTCAAGTACATATCAGTAAATTTGTGCAAAATAGTAGAGTACATCTCCGTAACATTGTGGTGCTAAATGTTCAAGTACATATCAGTAACTTAGTGCAAAATAGTAGAGTACATCTCGGTAACTTTGTGGTGCTAAATGTTCAAGTACATATCAGTAATTAGTGCAAAATAGTAGAGTACATCTCCGTAACTTTGTGGTGCTAAATGTTCAAGTACATATCAGTAACTTAGTGCAAAATATTAGAGTACATCTCCGTAACTTTGTGGTGCTAAATGTTCAAGTACATATCAGTAAATTAGTGCAAAATATTCGAGTACATCTCTGTAACTTTGTGATGCTAAATGTTCAAGTACATATCAGTAAATTAGTGCAAAATAGTAGTGTACATCTCCGTAACTTTGTGGTGCTAAATGTTCAAGTACATATCCGTAACTTAGTGCAAAATAGTAGAGTACATCTCCGTAACTTTGTGGTGCTAAATATTCAAGTACATATCAGTAAATTAGTACAAAATAGTAGAGTACATCTCCGTAACATTGTGGTGCTAAATATTCAAGTACATATCAGTAAATTAGTGCAAAATAGTAGAGTACATCTCCGTAACTTTGTAGTGCTAAATGTTCAAGTACATATCAGTAACTTAGGGCAAAAGGCTTTAGTACATCTCAATAAGTTAGGGCAAAATGGTAGAGTAGATCTCAGTAACTTAGTGTTGATGGTAGAGTACATCTCAGTAACTTAGTGCACAATGGTAGAGTACATCTCAATAACTTAGTGCACAATGGTAGAGTACATCTCAGTAACTTAGTGCACGATGGTAGAGTACATCTCAGTAACTTAGTGCACGATGGTAGAGTACATCTCAGTAACTTAGTGCACGATGGCAGAGTACATCTCAGTAACTTGGTGCACGATGGTAGAGTACATCTCAGTAACTTAGTGCACGATGGTAGAGTACATCTCAGTAACTTAGTGCACGATGGTAGAGTACATCTCAGTAACTTAGTGGACAATGGTAGAGTACATAGCAGTAACTTAGTGCACGATGGTAGAGTACATCTCATTAACTTAGTGCACGATGGTAGAGTACATCTCAGTAACTTAGTGCACGATGGTAGAGTACATTTCAGTAACTTAGTGCACGATGGCAGAGTACATCTCAGTAACTTAGTGCACGATGGCAGAGTACATCTCAGTAACTTAGTGCACGATGGCAGAGTACATCTCAGTAACTTAGTGCACGATGGCAGAGTACATTTCAGTAACTTAGTGCACGATGGCAGAGTACATCTCAGTAACTTAGTGCACGATGGCAGAGTACATCTCAGTAACTTAGTGCACGATGGCAGAGTACATCTCAGTAACTTAGTGCACGATGGTAGAGTACATTTCAGTAACTTAGTGCACGATGGCAGAGTACATCTCAGTAACTTAGTGCACGATGGCAGAGTACATCTCAGTAACTTAGTGCACGATGGTAGAGTACATTTCAGTAACTTAGTGCACGATGGCAGAGTACATCTCAGTAACTTAGTGCACGATGGTAGAGTACATTTCAGTAACTTAGTGCACGATGGCAGAGTACATCTCAGTAACTTAGTGCACGATGGTAGAGAATTGATTAACCAGAAATAAATAAAATCTTCCAGAACCTCTTACATGTTGGCTGAAGATCCGGGGGCTCTGCTCCATGTTGGCCTGTAGTCTGTACCTGCTTTGTTGCCACAGTCAATTCTTAGCTTTGATCCCTCAGCTACATGAAACACTCTATATTCTGGACAACCCATATTATAAAATACTTTGTGTACACTTCAGAAAGTTTAATATTTCGTATTTATCTAACAAGGACACGTTAGTTGGGCTTTTTTAAAAAAAGCGGGCGCCGCGGCACCCCAGAACAACCTGCTAGTTTTTAATATTTACATGAGATGACGTTGTTCGATTTTAACTTCCGGATAAATATAGCCACAAAATTCCAAGTACAAATAAAATAGAGAGAATTAAATTCGTTAAACAAATCCTTGATATTCTTTATTTCCGCATATTACATTTGCACGTTTAAATTTCTCCAGCGCTTGTTAATTTTTTTATTTTAGAATCGGCAGAGAAATTTTTAGTTTCCGCTATATTGATCATTTATTGTTATATTGAACTTATAAAAGCAAATAACAATAGTAATAATAAAACCAATCAGTGCAAGATATAAATTTTGAAGTACCTGTTCATTTCAATCTGGATCATCTTAGATATATTTGTCAATATTTTTCAAGGTGGTGTAAAATCATATAGTATTTTAATACGTGCTATCAAGTTTTTAATGTACAAATTTTGGTCAAGATCAATTTATTAACCCAGTAGCTGACACTTAATTTTTTATTGCATATATTAGCAACAACAACAATAACAACAAACTTTTTAAAAAATGGAGAAAAAAAAGACCTTATGGGCTCCTGGGACCAATCGGTGCAAGATGAAAATTGCGAAACTCTTGTTCATTTCAATTTGTTACAAAATAGCTGGAAGATGGGACAATAAGTAACAAAGACCATTTGAAAATTTCATCGGTTTCTTTTAGAGCAGGAAAGCCGCCTTCTAAATCACATATGCGTAGTGTGTTAAAAATGAAAGTTTAACATAGCGCACGTCGCCTATCGTTAGGACCGTTGCGCATAGAATTTCGAAATGAAACATGTTTATTTTTGGAAATATTTTGCCGTACAGTTTGTTCAATATGTGTCATCAAAACGTATGCAACAAGTTTGATCAAGAAACTACCATTTAAGCCAGAACCCTGTTCGGAGTGTAACCAAGAACTCGATAAAAAAAATTTTTATGTCGATCAGTTAATACATTTTACTTATACAGCTTTTATAAAACTGACATTAATGGGCCCCAGGGCTAAATTAGTGCAAGATTTAAATTTAAAAACACCAGTTAATTTCAAGGAAATACTTGTTTGTCTAAATTTTTCAAGGTCGTGTAAAATTAAATTGGGAACAAAATGGCATTAAGGGCCCCGGTCCAAAAGAGTGAAAGATGTAAGTTCAGAGGCCGTAAAATTTCAGTGTGGAGCATAATGGAAATATATGTCAATATTTGTCAAGATTTTTAAAAAATGTAATGGGGAATAAAGATTTACAAGTTTACGAAAGAAGATTTCGGGCCCCCGGCCCCGAAGGAGTGACATTAGGAGTTTAGTACCCTATATGATTTTAATATGGGGCATCACATTTTTATGTATCGTTTGGTAAAGATCCAGTAGCCACTGTTGAAAATACCTTTTATATAACTCAAGTAACAAAAATGAGATTTTAGACCCCCGGGCCTGTATGACGTGTACTTTAAAAAAAATTTATGCCAGAAACTTTTGTGGGAATGTGGTGATCGACTTCTTAAAGTTTCAAGGCGATCGGATGAATACAATTTTATTTATACATCTTACAAAAGAAACAATGAAATTAAGGGCCCCCAGTGCCCCCCAGGCCTTATTGGTTTAGGACGTAAAATTAAAAACACGTTTTTCAATATAGATTATAGATCATCATGGATATATTTTTAAAAAATGGTCAAATCGTGTAAAATGAAATGGTTAAGAAAGAACTAATTGTTTAGGGGAAAAAAAGATTTTTAGCCCTTGGCACAAAAAGAAATGGGCATTGGGAGTTAATTACCCTATATAATTTTAATATGAGTAAAAAAGGGATGGAGATTAGGAGTTCAAAGCCCTACATTATTTTAATATCGGCTATCAAGTTTTTATATACAAATTTTGGTCAAGATACTTTACTTTTCCCAGTAGCTAACAATTGAAATAATTCTTAATAGCTCATATAAGAAAAAAAGTCATCAGTGTTAATAGTAAAAAATTGTTGTGCCAATTACCCTGTCAGAAGTGTACTCAACAAAGGTGTAACTTTCTTTTCGATATCAAAATTTTGTTTACTGTCTTTTCAGCTATTTCTCTTTTACTTAAAAAAATCCCCGAAGGAAGAACATCATGCTTTAATTGCCGCAATCTGGTGCGTTATAGTCCACGGACAGATGCAACCCGACTCCTTTTTCAACCTCAGTCTTTCTTTCCAATGAATAAACATGCAGAATGTTGACATTTCATAAACTTCATATTTAAAAAATAATATTGTCAAAGTACCTGAATTTTAAAATTAAATATTTATTACACATTGTACTAATAATAAAAAATGATTAATATTTATGATTTTCCAAACTGTGCATTGAATTGTGGATATCTTGCGCAGATCATGACACTGTTCTTCAGGAAGTTATTGACGAACACACAGGACAGTATTAGAAAGTTTTTGTTAGATAATGTTCAACAATGAGAAAGATTTCGTCATTACGTCTTTTTGCAAGGACCCCACAGCACACTTCAGACTAATAATTGCATATTCTAATTTTAGATAAGTTGCATATTCTAATTTTAGATAAGTTTTAAAATCAAAAGTGTGAAAATTCTGAGTCAAAGATAATTTACCTTGAGAATATACCGTACATATTAGTAAAAAAGTGAAACAAAAACTAAATATCAAGATTTTTAGTTCGTTAGTGTTCTTCTTTTTCCTCAGCAGTTTGTTGATAGCCCTGATAGCAACACCTGTTTTATGTAAATGTCTACTGGTACTCTCAACTTACCAATGGCTTGTACAGCTGGCTGCGGCTATTGGGATATAAACTTTATTACCTCTGATATTAAAAAATCGTTGGCATCAAGACTCTCAAGATGTAGGTATAGGGTTTGGGTTTCAGTTGTACACTTTTCCCTTAGCACTTTTCTTGCGAACTCATTTAGGTATTAGGATACTGGTTACAATTACGTTTAATGATTTATAATTTTTAATTATGAGGTTAGGGTTATCGGTCAGGACTATGATTATGGGTTACGGTTATGGGTCAGGGTTATGGGTCAGGGTTATGGGTTAGGGTTATGGGATAGGGTCATGGGTTAGGGTTATGGGATAAGGTTATGGGTTAGGGTTATGGGTTAGGGTTATGGGTTAGGGTTAGGGTTATGTGTTAGGGGTAGGGTTATGGGTCAGGGTTATGGGTTAGGGTTATGGGATAGGGTTATGGGTTAGGGTTCCTTTTTAGACAGTGCTTCTCAAACTTTTTCGATGACGGACCAGCAGAATTTTTTTCTATTGCACCAGAGACCGGTACACTATTTTCCCGTACTGACGTGATTTTCCTTGTACTGACGTGATAGCAAAATGAGCCCCTACATGGCCAAAAAGCCTACGATATTAAGCATGATTTCGGCTCTTTTAAAATATTAATTTTACAACATACAGGACTGCAACTCTATTGTTTGAGTTTGGGGGACAGGTTTATAATTCTTTGCAGTCAACGTTTTTTCCCCATGTACCTAATTTTATTCCAGAAGATTGAAGTGATTTAATCACAAAAATATGGGGCACCTCCTCCATCCCCTATCATTTGTAGTTAAGACTACGTTCACTAAACTGATTTTAATAAAATTTTATTTTTATTTTTAAAAATTAAATACTTACTGTTTTTAAAACACAGTGGCGTTGTAATAAAAAAGGGTTCTTAACGGTTAATCAATACCAATTAGCCGTATCATTAATTAGTCCATACTAGCTTATTACCCGGCGTTCATCTTTGTTGTGTTCCAGTTAGGTGCAGAGCAGCATGACAGAGCCAACACGCGAGTGACGTTGACAGCAAATCATCTTTTAATATTCCGGTATATATATAGTAAACACGTCATCACTGCAAATTATTTGGGTAATAAAATTGCGCCTAGGTAACCGTGAAAATGGGGCTGCAATGTCTGTACCAACAGTGGCCAAACTGCGGCTCATTAAAGAATTATCAAAATAAAACTTTTTATTTGAAATATTGGTAGTGAAAAACGCTTAATAAGAAATATATGTCAATGGGAAATAAAATACGGTCCCGAAAAACTACAATCACTTGATAAACTTTTTCTCAGAACATGAAACAAAAATCGCTTAACACAAAAAGATTTTGGCTCTTTGATTGCATCAAATAAGGAAAACAAGACTGCGCCGCCGAGAATTAAGAGGAGCTGTATATGAAATGAGAGGTAGTGTTTTGTGTTATTAATAATAACATCCCTACTTTTAATATATGACAGGATGCTAACTTTGCTTTTAAATACACAGACAGCACAGAGTTACCGTTTGAAACGTGGCATTGATGGTGGCTAGGTTGCATTGATGGTGGCTAGGTTGCATCGATGGTGGCTAGGTTGCATTTATGGTGGCTATGTTGCATTGATGGTGGCTAGGTTGCATTGATGGTGGCTAGGTTGCATTAATGGTGGCTAGGTTGCATTGATGGTGGCTAGGTTGCATTGATGGTGGCTAGGTTGCATTGATGGTGGCTAGGTTGCATTAATGGTGGCTAGGTTGCATTGATGGTGGCTAGGTTGCATTGATGATGGCTAGGTTGCATTGATGGTTGCTAGGTTGCATTGATGACACCTAGGCTGCATTGATTGTGGCTAGGAGACATTGATGGTAGCTAGGTTGCATTGTTTAGCGTTCTTGATGGCTAAAATTATGCGGCAGTATTTTGGACGGGTAGCCGTGCAGATTTTTCAAAAATATTGACAGCTAATGAAATATTGATGCTGATGTATTGTTTAATTTTTTAAATAAAATTATCTTATATTACAGAGGCATAGTAAGACAGCTAACACATACTGCGGCAGAAATGTCAAACACAATTATTGGCTCGAACAATCGTCAAGGCCGCGAGTTTTAATATTGACCTTAGGGGCCGTCCATAAAGTAAGTCACGCTATTTTTGACAATTTTAACTCCCCCCTCCTCCCTGTCACAAACTGTCACACATCTCAGACCCCCCCCCTAAAGTACGTCACACTTTCGAACAAAAATTTGGTTTTTCATTAACAAAATAATCAAAATTTAATATAAAACAGCGTGACGTCACACATGGCCGGACACCCCCCTCCCCCTGTCACAAACTGTCACATTTTCTTACACCCCCTCCCCCCTCTGGAGCGTGACGTATTTTATGGACGGCCCCTTACAAGGGTTATTTGATAGTTGATAGACGTAGAATAGGTACCGTGCGGTTCCTCAAATTTATTTCGGTCTTAAAGTGACAGTTTTCCTGATAAGTATATGCACATCAAAGTCATTTGATCAAAAATTATCACATTGATATCAAATCTGATGTTTTCAAAAAATTATTTGGTGTGCATTGGAAAAGGAGTACGGCGAGTACTGTACGACTCCCACATTCGTACAGGAAAAGTGGCGTTTCGTCTTATGTTTTGCAAAATACAGTAATTCTGGCGATTTGAAAACTGAAAAATGATACAGCATTTAAAAAAATTAAATATTATCATAAGTGTTTACTCCGTAAGCCCAAGAGCTTTTTTTTTAATATTATTTTTTAACGATTTCACATACAAGTGAGGTAAACATAATGTCACTAACGGGCCCGGCGTGGTTTAAATTGTTACATTCTCTCGTTGGTTTTAAAAACTAAGGAAAAACACCTGGCTATCGCTATCGGACGGCTTACCATAGGGCAATGGTCGGTAAACTTTTTGTCTGAGAGAGCCATAAACACAACATATTTTGAAAATGTAATTCTGTGAGAGCCATACATAATGTTTAAAACTAAAAACTCAAGTAAATGTGTACATTTTGTGTAATTTCAACACTAAGCGTACAGTAATTATGTCTCTGAATTCTTTTAAATAACATTGTTATTTAATTTTTTTTATATGCAATTAATGTGTAGATCAAATGATTCTGCATAAAAGTTGTTTTTTAATAAACGAACATTTGTCTGAGAGCCAGATGCAGCCATCAAAAGAGCCACATCTGGCTCGCGAGCCATGGTTTCCCGACCCCTGCCATAGGGGCTAGTGAACATGGGTAAATTATCCTATTTGGGATAATTAAAAAACCTGTAAAAAAACTATTTTTTGACTATAAATCCTTTATGTACGAGAAGTAATTAAAAGAATGTTCATTATAATACGCAGCGAAAGACCATCCAAAAATACACAATTGTAGTTGTGTCGTAAAACATGTTTATTATAATGCGCACCGATCAGGAATATGCTTATAAAAAGTGTTGTCAATAAAATACGCACCTTATTGCGCGACAGAAAGGTTGTTCAATATAATACGCACCGCGACACTCTATCTCAAAAAATAACATGATACATAGGAATAAATAAAATAATCTAAAAATTCAATAATTTAATTACAGTACATGCGATCGATCTGAAATTTTGATACATAGTTTTTATCATCGCCACCAAAACTGCCTGCTAAATTTCAGCTCGCTAGCTTACGAGGAAGTGGGTTAAAATCGATCCAACGTTTTGGCGACCGACAAGCGATCAAGGGTTCATTCAACCAGACACCACGAGTTAATATAAAGCAGTGGTTCCCAAACTTTTTTTACCCGTGGACCCCTTTTACATTCAAAACTTTACCACGGACCCCCAAATGAAAAACGTACATAAATGCAAGGTATACAAATTTACTAATTTAAAAAAAAACAATTTTTTGAAGGTTTATTTATTTAGATCAGTGGTTCCCAAACTTTTTTGACCCACGGACCCCTTTTATACTCAAAATTTCCCCACGGACCCCCAAGTAAAAAAAACCTTTATAAATGCATAGTACAAAAATTACAAAAGCAACATTTTAATGAAAAATACTGTATTTATTAAAATTATCACTTTTGTTTAAGATAAAATTGGAAAAAAAAATTGGATTAACGTGATGAGATTTTATGAGTTGTATTTATGCCTGACTCAATGTTTGTGTGTAGGAACCGCAAATCCTCACGAGCACCAATTTCTAGTCATTTATTTTTTATTTTCGTTGTTTTTTATGATGAGGTCAAAACGCCACTGAATCTTTGTTCTACCAAATAGAAAGACAGGAAAACAATCAAAAAAATTCTGTACAATAACCTTTAATGCATGATATAAAATTGGGATCTGACTTTGTAACCAGAATTTAATGGTATCCTAGTTCAAACAGTGGTATAAGTTCCTCATTTGTGGATATTTCAATAAGCTGCTCCTGTATTAGTATGGATTCATCTGTGTTTGGGATCTGAGTTTGTACATGCGCTAAAGAGCTCAACTTATCTTATCTGTTTACAGACGCTCCTTCTATACAGAAGATTATTGCGTCCTACGCTTATCCATGGTTTGTGTTTAGTCCTGCATTTTTATTAGAGATTTAAATGTTGATAAAGTGTTGGTTTTCCTGGATTCTTCAGGCAACCCATTCCACGCCCGAATTCCGGACGGGAAGAAGGAAAACTTGTATGTGTTAAAAACAAAATGTGTTGTAAAAATACAAGTTAAAAACTTGTATTTTTCTACTTATAGTCCAACTGCCAGTCGGAAATGTCCTATAGTGGCAAATGCCTACAAAATGTCTGCATGAAGAGCCGTTAAGTTTTGACAGGAGGCAAGCAAACCTTTAACTTTGTGGCAATTTCAAAAGATTTGAAAACTGAAAACATTCTCCTGTTCATAGTTTTGTTTGCAAAGAAAAAGATTTGCAACAAAGTCAGATATAACGCTTTTAGTTTTGATTAAATTTAATTGGTTACCTTGTAGTAGTTGTAGTTTCAAATTAGTTTTGTTAAAGTTTGGTAAATAATTCATTAATAAAGGATATGTCATTTTTTGAGTTAATTGTGATGCTAATTGTCTTTGTTTTCCAGGATTTGGACAATGAATCAAAGAGAGTATAAAATCGATTTAAATATGTACGTGATGATAACCAGCGTAATTCTGTGTGAATAAATAATCCCATTATAGTCTTCTTCTTCATTTTCCAAACCGTGGTGAGCAAATAATCTCTCATCGAAGGCATTCCTTTTGATTTTATTAACTGCTCTAATGACAAAATGTAGCGATCCATGCAAACTTTCACTAATATTTTTTGGAATAGTTTATGTTGATGAAGGAATCAATTTACTGAAAATACATTTGGTACAGAATGTTTTAAATATGCCATAAATTCAAGTGTAATGCTTTAACTTCAAACATTTTTTTTAATTCAGTAAATAATGTTTCACGTTTCGTATCTGTTTCCAAACATTTAGGCATACATCAAATATTCATTAACACCATATTGTCGGCATTGTTTCTTCGGCTCACTCAGTTCTGGATTTACCTATTTGCTAAACAAGCTATAACTTAGGGCCCCTGCCTTCTTGGGGGCCCCCGGAAGTTTGTTTGCATATTTGTCACTAGACTTCAAAAGGTCCTTAAATAGCTTAGGGCCCCATCAAGTCTAAATCCAGCCTTGGGCTCACTCATTCTCTTATCTGTTGTAACAGACCACTGTTAAGAATTATTAACGTTTTCAATGGAATGCTACAGTAAAGCCCTATTAAAACATTTGATGATAGGATACAATTTAGATAAATATAACTTCCCGACACATCGAAAAATACCCAAACCTTGCAACCCTCGTAGATTCAAGTTAAAAACGTGTATTTTTCTACTTATAGTTATAGGAATTCGGCATTTCATCTGCATCAAGCTTGACCTTTCAACAAACCAAGTATTTTGAATGGTTATAAATGTGGGAATTACAGTAGTTCTAAAACTTTTTTTTACGTAAAGCAACATTGTATCCATGAAGGATATCACCCAAGATGGTATTTAATTAGTAGAAAAGGCATGCACATACTATTTTATTTATTATGATTTATTTTAATTTCAATAATAATAAAAATTTATCAGTTTTATTATTTGATTTTTAAACCTTGCGCGGACCCCCTGACGTTGTTCAGGGACCCCCAAATCAATTTTTATTTTCCACGGACCCCCTGAAAGGTCCCGCGGACCCCTGGGGGTCCGTACGGACCACTTTGGGAACCACTGATATAAAGGATTTTAAAAAGGAAACTCTTCGGGAGTAATGCAGTCTCATTGCAGTCATATCAGGATCTCTAGAATCCGCTCCTTTTGGGGAAAAAATATAATTAAAGTAAACGTTTATATTTTGAGGAATCAGGCAAACAAGTTCGCCAACCCCTGGTTGAAAGAGTTTGTTGAAACAGCCTGTCCTGTTTCTATGTTACAGCCTGTCCTGTTTCTATGTTACAGCCTGTCCTGTTTCTATGTTACAGCCTGTCCTGTTTCTGTGTTACAGCCTGTCCTGTTTCTGTGTTACAGTCTGTCCTGTTTCTATGTTACAGCCTGTCCTGTTTCTATGTTACAGCCTGCCCTTTTCTGTGTTACAGCCTGTCCTGTTTCTGTGTTACAACCTGCCCTGTTTCTGTGTTACAGCCTGTCCTGTTTCTGTGTTACAGCCTGTCCTGTTACTGTGTTACAGCCTGTCCTGTTTCTGTGTTACAACCTGTCCTGTTTCTGTGTTACAGCCTGTCCTGTTTCTGTGTTACAACCTGCCCTATTTCTGTGTTACAGCCTGTCCTGTTTCTATGTTACAGCCTGTCCTGTTTCTGTGTTACAGCCTGTCCTGTTTCTGTGTTACAGCCTGTCCTGTTTCTGTGTTACAACCTGTCCTGTTTCTGTGTTACAGCCTGTCCTGTTTCTGTGTTACAACCTGTCCTGTTTCTGTGTTACAGCCTGTCCTGTTTCTGTGTTACAACTTGCCCTATTTCTGTGTTACAGCCTGTCCTGTTTCTGTGTTACAACCTGCCCTATTTCTGTGTTACAGCCTGTCCTGTTTCTATGTTACAACCTGCCCTATTTCTGTGTTACAGCCTGTCCTGTTTCTATTTTACAACCTGCCCTATTTCTGTGTTACAGCCTGTCCTGTTTCTATGTTACAACCTGTCCAATTTCTGTAGTTACGACCCGCACTGCACTATACAACTGATTGTTGTGTCTTTATTTAGTAACAGGTATTAGGGTTGGCGTGGCGTGCATTGTGATCAGTGTCGTCCTTATTGTCGTCATTGTGATCACTGTCGTCCTTATTGTCGTCATTGTGATCACTGTCGTCCTTATTGTCGTCATTGTGATCACTGTCGTCCTTATTGTCGTCATTGTGATCACTGTCATCCTTATTGTCGTCATTGTGGTCATCATGAACAAACACCGGGATGGAGGCTTGCTTCACACTAAATTTGTCAGGAGCCAAAGATTTGATAACATCGCCATCGCGACACAAGAATTTCTACAACATATTTTACAAACGATTTTAACGACAAATAATAAAGACCTACACATGCAGGCAGTCATGGGCGTAGGATAGGGAAAAAAAATTCATCAAAATGTCATAAAGTTGTTACAATAAAACTGAACTTAAATAAACATTTCCCTTTAAATAATAGACGATTCTTAACTATTATATTTTAAAGCAAAAAATCAATTTTAACCCAGGCCGCAGTGAGTTTCATGACGAGAGGTTATATCGTTATTTCTACGTCGCAAATGGTGCGCCCAGGGGAAATTTATTCAAAATTATAAATTGGCATCCCCCACCCTTTCCGTTTTATCATTTTTTACTATGATATAACGATGTAAGCCTCATTTTCGCGCCCCTGTACCCTGGAACCGGGGACATATTCACATCACTGCCCCACGTTGTTACGACTTGGACCTTCGCACAGTACAGCAATGCTATAGTAGTCATTACATTATTACAACCTTCCATATTTATGTGTTACAACTTGCCCTATCTCTAAGTTACAACTTGCCCTATTTCTATGCTACAACTTGCCCTATTTCTTTATGCTACAACCTGCCCTATTTCTATGTTACAACCTGACCTATTCCTATGTTACAACCTTCCCTATTTCTATGCTACAACTTGCCCTATTCCTATGTTACAACCTTCCCTATTTCTATGCTACAACCTGAAAGTTTATATGTTACAACCTGACCTATTCCTATGTTACAACCTTCCCTATTTCTATGCTACAACTTGCCCTATTCCTATGTTACAACCTTCCCTATTTCTATATTACCACCTGACATGTTTATATGTTACAACCTGCCCTATTTCTATGTTACAACCTTCCCTATTTCTATGTTACAACCTGAAAGTTTATATGTTAAAACCTGCCCTATTTCTATGTTACAACCTGAAAGTTTATATGTTACAACATGCCATATTTCTATGTTACAACTTGCCCTATTCCTATGTTACAACTTGCTCTATTCCTATGTTTCAACTTGCCCTATTTCTATGTTACAACCTGACATGTTTATATGTTACAACCTGCCCTATTTCTATGTTACAACCTGCCCTATTTCTATGTTACAACCATACCTATTTTTTGTGTTACATCCTGCCCTATATCTATGTTACAACATGCCCTATTCCTATGTTACAACATTCCCTATTTCTATTCTACAACCTGCCCTATTTCTATGTTACAACCTGCCCTATTTCTGTGTTACAACATGCCCTATTTCTATGTTACAACCTGCCCTATTTCTATGTTACAACTTGCTCTATTCCTATTTTTCAACTTGCCCTATTTCTATGTTACAACCTGACATGTTTATATGTTACAACCTGCCCTATTTCTATGTTACAACCTGCCCTATTTCTATGTTAAAACCTGACATATTTCTATGTTACATCCTGCCCTATATCTATGTTACAACATGCCCTATTCCTATGTTGCAACCTTCCTTATTTCTATTCTACAACCTGCCCTATTTCTAGGTTACAGCCTGTCCTGTTTCTATGTTACAACCTGCCCCATTTCTGTAGTTACAACCCACACTGCACTATACAACTGATTGTGTTTTTATTTAGTAACAGGTATCTGGGTTGGCGTGGCGTGCATTGTGATCACTGTCGTCCTTATTGTCGTCATTGTGATCACTGTCGTCCTTATTGTCGTCATTGTGATCACTGTCGTCCTTATTGTCGTCATTGTGATCACTGTCGTCCTTATTGTCGTCATTGTGATCACTGTCGTCCTTATTGTCGTCATTGTGATCACTGTCGTCCTTATTGTCGTCATTGTGATCACTGTCGTCCTTATTGTCGTCATTGTGATCACTGTCGTCCTTATTGTCGTCATTGTGGTCATCATGAACAAACACCGGGATGGAGGCTTGTTTCACACTAAAGTTGTCAGGAGCCAAAGATTTGATAACATCGCCATCGCGACACAAGAATTTCTACAACATATTTTACAAACGATTTTAACGACAAATAATAAAGACCTACACATGCAGGCAGTCATGGGCGTAAGGAAGGGGGGTAAGTTGGGGCATTTGCCCCCCCCCCTACATTTGAGAAAAAAATGTCATAAAAATGTCATAAAGTTGTTACAATAAAACTGAACTAAATTTCCTGAAAGTTTATTACATGGAAGACAGTTTACATTTATCAAACATAAAAAAGAATTATATCTGCAAGTATAACTGGTTACATTACTGATTGTTCTAAATATTCCAGTTGTTTAACAATATCTGTAACATTTTCAGCAAAAATCCGCAAACTTTTATATGTATGTGACCATCTAGTTTCACATAGCAAAGGAACATTTAGAAAAAAGTTTTCTTTGCTGATTACTTTTCGGAAAAACACTATAATTGACTTAATTGTTCCTATTGTGTTTCATACAACATTCACATTATTTAAATCGTTCACAACAAGATTTAGTTTATGTGAACTGCAGTGTACAAATGCTGCTTTTGGGTATTTTTTTTCGAATTATTGCTTGGACTCCTCCTTCTTTACCTGCCATTGTAGAACATCCGTGATATCCTTGACCAACAAGCTTTGTCATATTTAATCAAAATTCATAATGAATTAGTAATGATGGTGTTGGTTAAACCTTCAGCTGTTCTATTGAAAATTGGAATATATCCCATGAATTCTTCTGTGACCATCATTTTCCCATTTTGTTCTTTGACAAATCTAACACCAAGTGACATCTGCTCAATGCCTGAAATGTCATTTGTCCCGTCGGCAAGTATAGAAAATGCAACTGAATTATTTGCTTCACGGAACAATGTCTTCACACAAGAGAGACCCACAAATTTCGATTATATTGTTTTGCGTAGTTGCCGAGATACACTCAGCTGTTACCCGTCAAAACGGCCCCAGACAAAACGGCCCCGACATAACTGCCCCGGTCAAAACGGCCCCAGACAAATTGTTAACATTTTTTAACAAAAACATTAATTTTTTTTGCATCTTAAGCTTTCGTCAACTTTTTCACCCTTAAAAAAAGTGGTAAAATTGTAAAATTATTTCTTGTGATGTTATATTTTTTCTTGTCAACAAACAACCGTTATTCGTACCATTTCGCGTAAAGGCTATTAAATTCACTTTTGTGGTGTTATTATTATTGTTTATTGTTAGCTAAACCTGACACTGAATAGGTGAGTAAAAATACGAATATATTTGATTGTAAATTTTACTATTAGTCCAGGGCCGTTTTGTCGGGGCCGTTATGTCGGAGCCCAATTGTCGGGGCCGTTATGTCGGAGCCCAATTATCGGGGCCGTTTTTTCCGGGGTCGTTTTGTCGGTGAACCATACTCAGCACTACAAGAACAAATTGACAAACGATTACCAAGAACTTCATCTCCAGATTCAACACGAAACTCTAACAGTAACAGGTCATAAAAATTACCAGAATTTGACTCTTTTCCACGAAGTGCTAAAACATGCATGCAGCAAAATAGGATTGTAGAAATGATGGGACCCAGTTCGTTGAGATTTTCTTGAATTTGTCTTCTAAATGATGAGTCCAACTGCTCATCTATAGAAACTGCTTTGGCTTCCAATAAAGCAAATAAAATTGCTTGCATCTTCATGAGAGCCTTTGTGCCATAATGTGCTTTGCAGGTTGATACGTGCATCTTCGTTGAAATCTTTATATTTTGTACATGGTTTGATGACAAATACCCACTGAACTCATAGAATTACCTTTTTTGCAGAAACAACACGCAATATTTACAAAATGCACCTATTAACATTTGCGAGTATACAAGCCACGGTGAATAGTCTGATAACCATGCATATCTAAAAACTAAAATCTCTCTTTTCCTCACTGTCAGCTCTAAAATAATATTTTCTATAAAGTGTCAACAATCACGAATCAATTGCAATTTCAATTTATTTGAAAGGTCGTATGTCTAGACATACCTTCCAATATCCAATTTAGGAAATGAATAAGTGTCAGCGACAATCAAATTAGGAACAGTTGCTTCAGTTGTGTCAGGCTGTTGAACGTGTACTGTTGTCCTCAATGTCAATGATAAGTCATATGCTGCAGAAGCCCCAAAATCTTCCAATAACGGAATTTCGGAATCCCGCGATTGGTCTACTTTTCCATTTTTTTAAGCCTGTAAAAAAATGTCTGATATCCATCCTTGGTAATCCTGCAGTTTCTACACGTATATTATTTCACAGCAAAATTCAATTTTCTCGTGAGAACTTAAGTTTTTAATTCATTAAATGCATTAATAAATGTTGTATTTTTAGCTATTACAGAACTAATTTGTAAGTCTTATTAATTTCTAAGGCTTTTTTCGACCCTTGTATTATACTGAACTTGAATTTAATTGAAAATTGTACCTGTATGGCATTGTCAGTTAAAATAAAAAAGTGGGGTTTTTTGCCCCCCACCCCCTGGAAAAATTCCTAGCGACGCCCATGCAGGCAGTAGTATATGATTTGGCGAAATCGCCATATCATTTTAATTGTTAGCTCCATACATAGTTACCCTTACCTTATCTAATTAGATGATTCTTATTCGAGTTTTAAATGTTGATAACGTGTTGGTTTTATCCTTCTTAGTTCCCTTAGGACCAAAATATGAATCGGCCAATAAAACAGCTAATTGCTTAGTAATCTAAAATAAGTTTTTAAGTCATCGACTTTCAATAAATTATGACATTTAAAACAATTCATGCTGAAGCTTAGTTTACGTACTGCTATACTATACTGTGTACCAGGCCTGCGTGCTCAGCACACTCCTCTATGGCAGCGAGTGCTGGACGACCTATGCCAAACAAACAAAGCAACTCAACAGCTTCCACTTCCGATGGTTGCGCATGATTCTGCACATCAAGCGGCAGGATGGGATCACGAATGTAGGGGTACTTAGAATGAGTCATATGCTGAGCATGCACTCAATCCTGAGTGAGAGGCGCCTGCGGTGGTTGGGATATGTCCGCATGATGAGCTCGGAGCGCATTCCAAGAGCCTTGCTTTACGGCGAGCTGGCAACTGGTATGCGGAAAAGAGGACGCCCCTGCTTGCGCTTCAAGGATGTCTGCAAGAAAGACATGACTCTGGCGCAGATTGATCATAAAACGTGGGAGACCATTGCTGAGGAGCGCACCTCCTGGCGGGCAAAAGTGCGCGAGGGCATTCAAGTCGTGGAAGCTTCCCTCACAGCCAGGAGCAAGGGGCCAGTAGAAAGGGGGAAGAGGAGCATGAGGAAACGCCATCATCCCATGAGGATGGACGGATTCCATAGAGAGATATACTATACTAGCCTGGGTTGTAGAATACTGAGTGGTGATTACATTTTATCCCTAATTTAGGTATGGAAACAGAGTGGCTGGCCACTTTCATTGAGACATTGTAATCTACAAATATCTGGCAAGATACAAGTTTTTAAAGATATATTTCAAACATATGCATATTTACTTATTAGTTTAATTTTTTACAACTTATATACTTAATAGGAGCTTTTCTATACACTGCTCCTAAAAATATTAATTATTAACATAAGGTTTATTGCACTTATAGGTAATAAAAATTTGGCTAATACATATTTATTATTTCCTGTATCATAAATGTGATTTTTTAAAAATTTAAATGTTTTAATTTTAACTGGTGAATTACTTCCCTTCATAACAAATCTGTCTTTAATATGGCTCTGTTTATATAATATAATGCTCTAGGGCGAGATAACTCCCAAGAAAAAGACCCAAAAAATTAATTTGAAACATGTTCATTTTCAAATAGAAAATACTGCCTTTATGGGGAAGGCGGAGGGGGAAAGCTTTGTGACGTTATATTGGAGGGGGGGGGGTCTAAGTTTTTGTGGCAACGTGTAACGAAAAAAAAGGGGTGACGTCATTTATTGAAGGCATCATAGGGGCGCAATGTTTTCCTTTTGCACGGTGTGGTTGAAAGACTAAGTCCGGCCCTGCCGCAAGATAGCCAGCAGGAGCGGCGGTGACATCGCAGGTGCATTGATGTCACCATCAAACGACGCAGGGAGACTGATACATTCTCTTATTAATTCTCAAGCTTAACCAGTCGTGCTTTCTTATCTTCTGTCATACAAGTCTAAATAGTCGTAGTGTGAAACAATTGTCCCTTACTCAGGACTGTACAAGACCGTCCATCTCTTTGCTCTTTGCTCTGTCCCTATGATGTACGCTTCTATGTTTTCCTGGTTCACAGAAGGGAATTATTTCATCCACTTCCTCCTTTAGCGAGGCCGGGTTGTCCTACAGGACATTTAGTGTCCTCATTCTCTTCCCAAATGTTTCATATTAATGCTCTTGAATTGTCCTGCTTGGAAACATTTTATAATAAATTTTATTATTTTTAAAAATCCATTTAAAAATTTTTTTTAAAGAGAGACGTTAAGAATGAAGATACATGTATTTAGGTATTATAAAATTAAAACCTCTGTAACAACCGTATCGTGAATGCGGGCGTACGTTTATCAACATATTCATGAATATCTCAAATTAGGGCCCTCGTGGCGTAATTTAAAGATCTATCAAGGCTCTGTCTAAATTCTACATTCACTGACCCATAACCCTGTCACTGCTGTAAACTGAACACCTTTTACGCCGCTGCCCCAACCCACACCCCCGGCTTAGATTGTTGAGTTCCCGGGAGAAAATGTAATCTTCTCTCATGTGTTGTAGGGTCAGAAACGGACACATATTGTTCAGAGAAATTATTTGACCATTTTAGAGAACTTAAAGGATAAGAGTATAAAACTCGTGTTGGTAAATATGTGACAGTCTCATTGGAAGGCCGAGTCTTTGACTCTTTTTACGCGGCCCACAATTCCTGCGGCAAACTTCAACATAAGGGCATCATCAGAAAGGTATTCGTTCGCGGTGCTGGTACTGCCTGACTTGTCCGCATCTCCCTTCGCTGCAGAGCATTCGGACAGCAAGTGTAAAAATGTTATAAAACCGGTGCTAGTAAGGGATTGGTCTTTTTTACTCGGCATGTGCTGGGGTCTAAATCGTCTATAGCGCACATATATCAGTGCTTACATGATCACTAGGGAAATGACAGTCAATTCATGCTCTAATAATTAAGGGTGGTGAACTTTGATTTAAAATGTATTTTTGTACATTTATGTAAATATGCTTTCTATGATTCAGGCTTTAGCGTTAACATTTAAAAAGGAAATCAATTTTTTGATAACTAAAGGATCTTCCCCGTTGCATGGGGCCATCCGTGAATATCTAACCATATAATTTGAATTATTTAATTTAATCAACCTTACAATTACATTTTCCCAACGATAGATAAAATATGATGTTGTTTGAACTTAATTAAATGTATTGATTAATTTTTAAAGATTATCTCCTTAACCCACATGACCAGCATTAGCCTCATGGTCAATTGTGTTTGCGGTCGTAAGGATCATACATACGTTCATATAAGTCTCTTCACAGCAATTAGACAATATTACCTATCACAGGAGGCACCCAACGATAACTCACAACACATGGGGAAGTTAGGAAAACTAAAAAATTTCCAACCATTTTTGTGATGCAACAACGATAAATGTTACTGAAACAGCATAGTACAACGTAGTATGTAAAGACTATTATTTAAACTTAGTGGTTTAAACTGATGTTTTTCATTGCTTCCTACTTTTATAAAAAGATTGTTATAACAGACCTCATTATAACCTTGTATAAATCTTTTAAGTTGAATTATTATAAGCTTGACTATATGACTTTGACGTAACATTTATTAGATCAACTTGATAGTTTTAAATGTGTGTGATACTAGTTAAATATAAGCAAAGTAAATGTTACGACTAATGTTAAAGAAGATAGCAAACACTTATTCATTCAGAAGGATAGCCAACATTGTTGGCAATTAGTATGCAATTGATTTGTCCGTGAGTGCATGAGTGTGTGTGTGTGTGTTTAACTTAGTCAGTAAGTGTATGGGTGTGTGTTTAACTTTGTCCGTGAGTGTATACGTGTTGGCCAACACAATTAAAAAAATGTATTATTTATCTCCTCTACACATCTAACATATTCCTTGAATAAATGCATAGGAAGGCTTTCTTTTGGTTTCATTATTTGAATAGCTCATTGCAGTGATGGACTTAACGATTTAAAATAAAGTGATCAACCAATGGGCTTCAACATCAACCACACACATCAGACAACAGTTTTGATTCACCCACAAATTGTAATGTTAGTAAACACATATATTGCCACAAACGTAAGTTCGTCGATATTTTGACAAATCGCATTTCAACTATAAGCCGATTATATCAGATGTATAACAAGATACAGTTGTTAAAATATTCCACACTGAAGCAAACAATGTACAGGGTTGTCAACACTGATGAATCGTACAAAATGGTTCAACCACGAATTCACTTTTTTTTTACACAAAAAATTTCAAAAATGCACTCCCCACACCACACATATGTTGTCAGATCAACAAACATTCATTTATCAAGAAACATACTAAAAAATGAAAAGAAAAAACAAGCAATTTATTTCTGCATATTTATTTAATTTAATTAAATTAGACAAACGTGTTCTAACATGGTAAAAATAAAAGAAACTGCACGATTTTGCACGATTATACAAATTAATAATACTAAATATAAATTCAAATTTTAAAAATTATTTCTTTTTATTTTAAATATAACACGAAATTTTTTATGTTGCCTCTTGCAAGTGATTAATGGAGTTCGGGGTGCAGATAAAAAAGTTGAAGAGTTACCTTAAAACAATAAAGTAAGGATAATAATCGGAAGCAGTAGAGTTTGTTGTCTAATAAATTTATCAAATGTTCACGTAAGTTTAGATAGTCACATTTTCAACACTAACTTACATTAATAATAATATAGATAATGTAAACAATGGCATACTATTTTACATACTTTATGAAAACTTATATCAACTGTTAATTGTTGTAATAGACAAAACCCTCTATCACGCCCCACAACACCACGCCCCATGTGCTCCCTCACCACCAGTGTCGACACCCTACCTCCTCCAACATTCCCATCTCATGTATCTACTGTACTTATGTCATCTGTCAGTCTGCGAGAGAGGATATAGTTATCTTCATTGTTTGCAACTATTTGTGGGCCTGATGAGTTGATGAGACCAAATCTTGAGTGTCAGTCTCTATTGCATGTCACACGCACGACCAGACCATCTCGTGTGCTTACAAATTATTACTTAAAACGTTTATATTGTTCACATTTGGACTTAATACAAACTGATACCAAATGATCATTATTGTTATAAAGAGTACACTCTACCATGCCTCACGTCAATCACAGCACCACGCCCCATGTACCCATTCACCACCAGAGTTGGCACCCGAACAATGTAGGCACCTTTACCCTTAATTATCCCACACTTACAGCATGTTTATTATTTATTTAAAAAAAAACATTTTGTGAAATTATTTTTACTTTGTACGAAGTTGTATTAACAATGAATTTTTTTTTAAAAAGACAACACCGTCTAACACGCCCCATCGGCGCCCACAGTGCCAGTATTGCACCCCACCCCCAACAATGTCATATCAGTTACATTCAACTCATTAGCGTAAATTATGTTGATGTTGTATCCATCCACCCTTCCTTCAAATCTTGTAACGTAAAATTAAACCACTTTTGATAGTCCTAGAGATCTCAAAATTTTACCACAGATAGATCTTGGATGACAATGCATTGTATAAAAATTTCAGATCGATCGAATGTACCGTAATTAAATTAATCAATTTTTAGTTTATCTCTATTTATCACTATTTTTACACGCTTTTATTTAAGTCACAATGTTTGTATGTTGTATCCATCCATCCTTCCATCCATCCATCCTTCCTTCAAAACTTGAAACGTAAAATTATACCACTTCTGATGGTCCTAGAGATCTCAAAATTTTACCACAGATAGATCTTGGATGACAATGTATTAAAATTTCAGATCGATCGAATGTACCGTATTGAAATTATTGGATTTTTAGTTTATTTATAGTCTATATATAAGCATCGGTACCCGTCTGCTTTGTTGACATCCATAATTTCACCACGTGAACCCAACACCGTAGTATAAAACGTTGGGCGGGCGCTTATGAGGTGTTTGGTATAAAAAAAATAGTGGTAAATAAAACAAACCCGTAAAAACAAAGTTTTTGACTATAAATCCCTTATATATGAGACATAACTAACAGTATTGATTATTTTTAAACCCGAAAAGCATTTACAGACTGAATCTGTCTTAACTCAACTTTGCTTCATAACCTTAGGGGGGAAGGGGGTGGGAGGGGGAGAGGGGAAAAGTCTGGTCACCGATTCGCTTGACCGAGCTCAGCGTGACACGTAAAATGTAAACAAAAGCACCCCGGTGCTTCGATGGGTCGCCTCAACGCGTCAACTCAAACTTTCACGTGGAAAAAAAACAATAACAAACCGTGAATTTGAATTACATACCTCATATAAGGATAAACTAAAAATGCATTAATTTAATTACGGTACGTTCGATCGATCTGAAATTTTGATACGATGCATCGTTAGGTGAGACGGGTCCGTGTGCCAAATTTCAGCTTGATCGGATCACGGGAAGTGGGTCATTTTTGACTTTTGTTTTTCCGCCCGCCCAAGACAGACAGAGAGAGATGATGACAAAGACGCCGGTGAAGTTAATATAAGGGATTTAATAAAACAAACCCGTAAAAACAAAGTTTTTAACTATAAATCCCTTATATATGAGACATAACTAACAGTATTGATTATTTTCAAACGCGATAAGCATTTACAGACTGACACCGAGTGATGTCCCCTGTCTTTTAACGGGGGATTGGACGTGAGGGGGTGTCGGCACGACGGTCGACGTCTAAGCGTCAACTCAAACTCATGTGGAAATAAACAATAACAAACAGTGAATTTGAATTACATACGTTATATAAGGATAAACTAAAAATGCAATAATTTAATTACGATCTGAAATTTTGATACGATGCATTGATAGGTGAGACGGGTCCGTGTTCCAAATTTCAGCTCGATCGAATCACGGAAAGTGGGTCATTTTTAAATCCCTTATATTAACTTCACCGCCGTCTCTCTCTGTCTTGGGCACCGCGGAAAAACAGAAGTAAAAAATGACCCACTTCCCGTCATGCCATCGAGCTGTAATTTGGCACACGGACCCATGTCACCTAACAATGCATTGTATCAAAATTTCAGTTCGATCAAACATACCGTAATTAAATTAATGCATTTTTGGTTTATCTATATAAAACTATATGTAGAGGTCGCTATTGTTTACATTTTACGGGTCAATTGACTTCACGTCAGCCAGAGGTGAATACATCTCGTGTTTTAACCAGGTAAACAACCTGGAGTTGAGGTAACGCGTTGACGCCACCCGTCCATGTCCACACCCCTCCCCCTTCCCCCAGTTTTAAAGCCAGGGGAGATAATTTCGGTTTCAGTCTGTAAATGTTTGTCGCGTTTGCACATAATCAATACTTTTAGTTATGTCTCATATAAAAGGGATTTATAGTCAAAAAATTTATTTTTAAGGGGTTATTTTATTTACTTCTAATTTTCCGCCCGCCCAAGACAGACAGAGAGAGATGATGACAGAGACGCCGGTGAAGTTAATATAAGGGATTTAAAAAGATGTGTGGGCTCCAGATTTGAATTTTAAAGAGTTTTTATAATAAGTTTTTAAAAATAGCTGTAAAAACAAAGTTTTTGACTATAAATCCCTTATATATGAGACATAACTAAAAGTAGTGATTATGTTTAAAGCGTGTCCTTTTAAAAAAAAAGATTTTTTTAATATTTAATTATTAGAATGTATAGTCGTCTGCTAGAGTTGACCTCCACGGCTCACTAGTTTCACTCCAGCCGGTACCGAATTCCCGTGTTTACATCAAGGGCAGAGGAGATCAGCGCGTTTCAGTCTGTAAATGTTTGTAAATAAAAGCGTGTCCTTTTTAAAAAAAGTTTGTTTTTTTTACATTTTACTTATTTAACATAACTTTTATTAACTATTGGATTGTAATTGATAAGTCTATTTAACGCCCTATGTGCTCTTCCACCTTAATGTTCAGCACGTCATCAAACATTTCCATTTTATAAATGAATAATACCTTAATTTTATTCATTTATTTTTATTTAAAAAAATATTCCTTTTTATATTAACACCAGTCCCGACCAGCGCCACTATAATTTCTTCCCTCAGGGGTGACCCCACAGTGGAAATGGCGCTCAAACAAATGGGCATCAACAAACCACAATGGGTGTACATACGCCCCACTACTGCCTGGACATGTAGGTGTCGTGTACGTGTACGTGGTCCTATCATCACTCAGCTCGTACCTGTCTATCCAGTGTCCTACATAGATATGTTTAGGACACCCATGTGGATGCGATACTATCAATGTCAACTTGTCTTTATCTCTAGAGTTTATGTATTTTCTGATTACATTCATCCATAGAACAACCCAGTGGTTCCACATCTTGTACAGTGTGTCCAGTAAATCTACGTCACATGTCACACATTTCAACTCACACCTGTCTTCCTCGGTGTTTGCATTAACCACCGTCCAGCCACCAAGAGTGACCCGGGGACTATCTTTTCTATCAAAGAACAATCTACACGTGGTGTGTCTCGCCTCAAGGTAATCAAACACCACGTGTCCAGCCGTATTCATCCCTACCTCCCCCCACAATTTGCTGGGTGTGTCCGAGTGTTGACACTTGTCACATGGACAAGTTTCCTTTTTGTGTCCAATGTTTACATACTCCACCTTCCCAGTCCCTACTCTCATGACGTCACTTCCTCTCTTGTCATAAAATGGATATGGTTTTGTGGTGTTAGGCCAAAACTCTGGTCTTTCTGTACTGGTCATTTGAACAGCTACCCTGACAGTGAGGTCAGCTAAAGCTTTGATGTACTCAACTACTTCGTTTTCATGGTAACCTTCGGGCAGGTGATTGATGTTAAAATCTTTGACAGGTACAAACTCTTTGTGACCTGGATTCTTCTTACATCTGTTGTAATGTTTGTGCAGATCTGCTTCTCCTCCTTCTGACATCTGGGTTTCATGTGTACCTGATAAGGTCATCAAAGAAAGTACATTTTAATCCATGTGTTACACCTGTCTCTCTTCTTTTATCTCTATTGAACTAGTTTTCATTAAGTCTATATTTTCATTTAAATAGATTTACAGATAAATTTTTGAGATGAATAATAATTATGAGACAATAATTTATTTAAGAAATATAATGTGTTAAGAGCTAAAATCTTAAGACTAAAATTAACTTGGCATAAATTGGACATAATTAATACGATGGCGTAAACAATAATATTAGCCGTTTAAATTGAACCTGGTGTAATGTGATATATCAATAATAATTTTATTAAAATGAGTTTACCGACAAAAATTCCTGAAAGATCCTTCTTGTTACATTTGACATGTGGGCCATCTTCCTTGCTATAATCTACCTGGCTGTCATGTGGACCATCTTCCTTGCTATAATCTACCTGGCTGTCATGTGGACCATCTTCCTTGCTGTAATCTACCTGACTGACATGTTTAGGACTCAATAATCTTTTGTATGAAAAGAGAGTCTGTAAACAGATAAGATTCATCAGTGTACCATTTATTTCTTCTCTTTTCTGTTTTCTTGGTATACATGATTTACTGTTAGAAGTAGAAGTCTGAAAGTAGAAAAAATGAAGAAATCATTACTTTGTTTTTTTTACAAATAAATACATCTTATAATTGCATGATTTAAAACTTTTTTTTTCTAAATGCATTATAGTTCATATCAGATATGTGTGACAAGCAAATTATTGACTAAAGTCAAAAGACAAGTGTCTCTTGTTATAAATTTGAACTAGAGTACTACAAAGATCCAGTTCAATAATATTGTCTTTTAAGGTTTCACGGTCAATTAGTTTTTTTCTTATAAATTTAATTTATTTAATTATTAGTCATCTATTCGGTAAGGTGACTTAAAAGTACAGTACAACGAAATCGTGGAAGACATTAAATTGTTTTTCAGGTTCGTGATAATTGAAATTTTGTTTAATTCTTTGGGGTTATCTATTTTTACTAGGGGTTGTAGGGCGCCTACGGGGCCCACTTTTTTCAAAAGTCCAAGTAACTTAGCCTTGTTTGATATATACGATAAAATTAAACTTCCTGAAATGTACACAAAGTATTTTATAATGTTTGGGTTATCGACCTCATATAATATTTTACGGCGAAAAACAAAACACGCTCTGTTCATTTCGAAACAAAATATGTAAATTAAAAAAAAACAATGTTTTCGCTGGGGCTTGAAACCCAGGACCTTCCACGTATGAGGCGGACGTGATGACCAGTACACTACGAATCTCACGTTTTATGTGAAGGAACAATGCAAGTGAACGCATGAGCTTTTGTTGCCACCCACTCCCACCCCCACCCCCTCTTTTTAAATTCCTTATATTAACTTCACCGCCGTCTCTGTCTCTCTGTCTGTCATGGACGGGCGAAAAACAAAAGTAAAAAATGACCCACTTCCCATGTGGCCATCGAGCTGAAATTTTGCACATATACTTGTTTCACCTAACAATGCATCGTATCAAAAATTCAGATCGATCGATCGTACCGTAATTAAATTAATGCATTTTTAGTTTACCTATATAAAACTATATGTAGCAGTCGCTATTGTTTACATTTTACGGGTCACTTGACTTCACGCCAGCCATCGGTGAACACATCTCGTGTTTTAACCAGGTGAAATTCACTCAGCTTCAGGCTGTATAAATGTTTGTCGCGTTGGAAAATAATCAATACTTTAAGTTCTGTCTCATATATAAGGGATTTATAGTCAAAAACTTTGTTTTTAAGGGGTTGTTTAATTTTTCTTTTCATCCCACCACGCTTGCCAACAGTGATTAGTTGACCCCAGGGGATGTCATTCGTCATGCTCGTTTGCACATACTTGCGTGGTGGTGTCTCGCATGGTCCCATGAAGAGAATTATATATATAGATCATGTTGTTTGAAGTTGTTTTTTTTTCATTCTTGCAAGTATTTACAAATAAATAAACTAGGTTTTAAATTAAATTAGTCTGAATTTTAAAATATAAAGATATATATTTTTTAACATTTTAAGCAATGTTTATATTAGATTGTTAATTTTATTTAAAAAATTAAAATTTTATTTTTGTTTCAGGTCTTCTTTTTAATTTTAAGCAAAGTAATTATTTGAATATTAATTTGAAAAATAATAATTTTGTTTTAATTTTTTTAATTTTTTTTTAGGTCACACCAAGTAACCATTATTAAAGTTTCAATGTTCTTTTTTTAAAATTGTTAAATATATTGTACATACATTATTTGTTTTATTAAGTTATAAAGCTGCATTTAATTATATAAAAAGTTTATCACATTTATAATCTCTCTATATATAATTCACCAGAACAAGCACAAGATGAGTGCAAATAAGCATGACAAATGACCCTCGCCAGGGTCTGCCAATCACAGTTTATGGTTGGTAATGGTGGTACAGGGTGGGGGACAGGTAGCTAACTGGAGTGCGCATGTTTCGTCCCCCCCTTCCCCCCCCCCACGCTCACTCGCGTTGTTCTGATTTCTTCGTGCTGTAGTTTGTGTCCGTGCTTTCCCCCTTTCGTTGCACTATCTATGAGCAAGTCTTCGGCGTATGCTACGCCACGGGTCTTATCTAGTAAAAATAATTTACTACCTACATAGAATACTTACATCCATTTTAAAGTTCTTGTTATTGATTGACTGTTGTAATTATATCTTTCAAAAATTCACCTGTTGATTTCATATAAAATATTGTATAATTTTCTCATGATTTAATATATAGCATTTTTAAAATGTGTAAAATAAACTGTATATAATAATGTAAAAACAATCATTTACACAAAAGTAAACATAGTTATCAATACTAATTTTAAACAGCATTGTCATTACTATACAGCAGCTTTAAATTCATCTAATTTGTCTTTGTTATTGAAAACTAGACTGTTTTCAGAAGCTTTCAGTAACATGATTCGTCGGCTATTGTTATATTCCTTGTTGAAAGTATACATTTTGTTTAATTCATGTAGTATGTAATTTTTATTGTTATTAATCTCGTGAGGTGATCAATATGGGACCGGTCTGTTGTGGAATCTACAGGTAAACTTAACTTCTCTGCAGTTCTAAAATCATCAAAGATTGCGTCTTTTACTGTATGTGCCGTAATTTGGAAAAAATCATCACTTATTTCAATAATAAGATGTTGCACTTGAAAACTTTACTTTAGTCCCTTATCATTTTGTATGCTATATGGCTTGCTAAACAATGATCACATTTTGCTATAAATTCGAGTAATCCAAGGAAATAGCCAATGTCAACAGAGCAAAATGTTTCCTTATCACCTCTGAAAGGTAAACCATGCTCTGATATAGAAATTATGACTGCTGCAACTCGTTTAAGAATATTTTTCCAGTACTACCGTTTATTATGTATCTTTTCTGATAGTCTATTTTAGCAGTAAATTGTTAAACCACGTTTGCTTGTAAGTTATGTTATAGAGTCTCTTCTATGGTCTACGGAGTTTTCATTACTTTGAACTAAATGGGTATTGCACAAGTCACAAAACATTTAAATGAATATGACAATTAAACAATTTTGAGGGCCCCCAACAACGTGGAGGCCCTACCTAATAGCTTGTGTAGCTTATGGCTTATTGGTAATTGCCTTTTATTAGTATAGAATCCAGCACTGCCTATCGCGGTGGTCTCCCGTCAACCGCGATAAATGAGGGTTCACTCTATGTGTCTGTTGTGTGTGCACGTGTTTATGTTTCTGTGTGTGTGTGTAAGAGAATGTTTGTTTGTTGCAGTGTGGCGCTATTATAATAACGACGCTAACGACGCTCCCCCAAATCCCCGAGTCATGTGAGCAGGACCTAGAGTCTGGGGGTGTGGGGGGGGAGGGTAACGCACACATAAACTTAATATTTTGGCTAAAAAATCGACGACTCTTGCCATGAGAGAACCAAACGGAGCTGCGGTTACATCACAAATGCTTTGATGTCAACATCAAACGACGCAGTGTAACAATTTCATATGTTATCTTGTGGATTCTCAAACTTAAGGATTATAATTAGATTTAATTTTCGTGTCTTGATATCTTACGCCAACCAGCGTCTGATGGCCTACCGACCGGCACATTGAGAAGCACTGATTTTTTAAAAAAAAAGAAAAGAAAAAGTCATTAAATTAATTGTAAGCGACCAAATATTTCAGTGGAAGTTTTATTTAAAGTTACCCTTTTGATGTGACGTCACATTTCTTCAACCCACCTCCCTCCCCCTCGTAACAAAAGTGTGACCCCCTCCCCCCCCCTAGATGCGTGACGTCATTTATGGACGGCCCCTTATTAATAATAACACCACTGCTTTTATTATATGACAGGACGCTAACGTCGCTTTGAAATACACCATATTTGTTTAGTTACCCCCCCCCCACCATACTTAAAAAACACATTATCTATTATTGTTGTAACAAAAATAATATTCAGTCATTCAATGATTTTCACTGTACTGTAATAACAAAAATAAATGAACGTTTAAAAAAAATCTGGACAGAAACAAATGGGTGAAAATATTTTTGGCGTAATTAATTTTTAAAAGTTGAAAGGAGCGATTTGTTTGTAAGTGGTTGGTGATGTAAACTGTAAAATTTCTTGTTCCGTTTCGATAAAAATCCCACAAAATATGGCAAGTTGCAGGAAACGAAAATATAAAAAAGAAAATAGAAGCTTTCTACCAGAATGTGAAGAGGATTTTGCATGTATTGATAAAGAAGGTTCGCTGGTCGGTGTGCAAAGTTAAAAAAAAACTTGTGTGCAAAGTTGCACAACATCCATTTTGTGTGCAATACTTTACAAAACTTTGCTGCGCGGTAATTCTAAACTGCTGCGCGGCGTATGGCAGATACATGCGCAGCTCAAAGGGAACATTGGTGGGGGCGTGAGTGATAATGTCTCAATGTGGCTCTCAAAATTTTTGAATATTAATAAAATGGCTCTTAGTTACTACAGATCTGGCCACCCCATTTCCATAGTGTAGATAGCTTGTAGTTGTTCTCTTACGTTTTTAATGCATCAGTTTCACATTCCTGACTTTATCTAGCACTGACCATCGATGTTGTCAGAGGCGTCACTAGGGAGGTGGGGGGTGGGTGCGATCCTCAAAAAGGTTGTCACCAAAATGTAAAAATCTGTATGTTTCCTTTACATTGCACTTGCAGACTCGTCTTGTCTTATCTATACAGACGCTCCTTCTATACAGCAGATTATTGCGTCCATATACCATGACGGACGGTCTGTTGGCAAGTGATGCAGCGTTCACAGGCCACACTATGAGGGTTCCACGCATTATTTCCCTAACTACTGTTAGGTACCCATTCGGAGATGGGTGGACTCAGGGACGCCCTAGGCCTTCACATGGATTCGAACCCGTGACCATCGGTACGCAGTCAAGCACAAATGCCACTCGACCACCGTGCCCTCAGTTGAGGTCTACGGGGTAAGTTGTGACACTATGACTATGAGCAACCGCACTGGATGACAGCAACCCTAGTAATGCTTCTGGTTAATGGGTAATAAGGATCATTTTAATTATTTAAAAACTTGCACAGTGAAAGCGAAACAAAACAACAGATTGGGAGTTTGTCATATATTTCTGTATTGATAAAAGAATAATGTCAAATGTTCATAAAATTATCTTATGATGTTAAATTACCACATAGATTGCATTCATTAAGCCATAAGAAGTATTCAGCTGAATGAAACATTTAACAAATGAATGTTTTCCTGTGTCTTGATGACAAAAATATACTTGACAAATTTAAAAAGTAATATAAATTAACTACAACTGCCTATGTGGTGGTTAGCTTTACTAAAGGTCATAAAATAATTATACATCAAGGCATTGAGTTTAAAGTAAAACAACAAAAACTAACAACGATGCTGTGTGTAGTTTTTAAAAAAAGGAATATATTAAATGGGTGCAAATAAGTAATGTTAAGCATTTTGTAATTAATATCTAGAATTCTTTCATTCAATATTTCTGGATGTTTTTATTATAAGTTATAAGCTTTGTGTAAGGATGTCAAATGTTAGAAAATGTGTATATAAAATTAACCCTCAATACAATGAAAAGTGTAATTTTTAATATGCCATTGTCAATCATTTAGAACAAAAACAAATAGATATTTAGTTTCTCAATCTTACTCTAACTACAGTGGTAAATGTCCATAAAAATACTTGTAAATTTAAAATTTTAAAAAAAGCACTATTTTACTGGACTGATTGAACATGTATTATTAACACAACTGGATCATTTATATGGTATAATTGTGTTCATGATTTTTTATTTAAAAATACAAATGCAATATTCTAGTTCTATTTGTTTTTTCTTTATCGTACATTAACTAACTAATCACCCTTGTTTTTGTATGATGGAATTATACGGCATTGGACATAATGTAAGAAAAATCAAACTTAATGGAATATTTGTTTTATGTATTAATCAACAATCAAAATGGTAACGGCTCTTGACCTGGCATTAATGTCATATAACCAGGCTTGAAACCTGTCTTTTTAATAGACCCGCTGCTCAGTTGCCATTCCTATCCACACAGATTGGTTGCCATTTCTACAGATCCACGGATTAGTTGCCATTCCTATCCAACCACAGATTGGTTGCCATTCCTATAGACCCAATCCCATACAAATTTTTACATCTACACATTTTTTTTTCACGACCCCCAGTTTCAGCTGTTGCCCCAACACAGTTTCTCCACATACATCATCAACCAATCAGTCAGGCACTTTGGTGGACCTCTTCCTGAGTTCCTCTTCAATTTTAGATTTTGCCTCGGCTCTCCTCATCTTGCGTCTAGAGAAACAAAGGACATTTTAAATATTAGTAAAGCTGTTTTCATGCTAAGTAAAAGTTAAGGTCTCCTTTCAGACAATGCTGGCCTGTGGGGAAAGGGAAGCAGCGTTCACAAATTTCTACAGCCACAGCATACGAGGGATTGTGTGGCTAGTGCAATGCTATGGCATGCAAGGGGATTGTGGGGTAAGACATGCAAGGGGATTGTGGGGTAAGACATACAAGGGGATTGTGTGGCTAGTAAAATGCAATGACATACACGGGGATTGTGTGGCTAGCACAATGATATGGTATACTAAGGGATTGTGTGGCTAGCACAATGATATGGTATACTAGGGGATTGTGTGGCTAGTACAATGCAATGACATAGGGGATTGTGTGGCTAGCACAATGATATGGTATACTAGGGGATTGTGTGGCTAGCACAATGATATGGTATACTAGGGGATTGTGTGGCTAGTACAATGCAATGACATATGGGATTGTGTGGCTAGCACAATGATATGGTATACTAGGGGATTGTGTGGCTAGCACAATGATATGGTATACTAGGGGATTGTGTGGCTAGCACAATGATATGGTATACTAGGGAATTGTGTGGCTAGTACAATGCAATGACATAGGGGATTGTGTGGCTAGCACAATGATATGGTATACTAGGGGATTGTGTGGCTAGCACAATGATATGGTATACTAGGGGATTGTGTGGCTAGTACAATGCAATGACATAGGGGATTGTGTGGCTAGCACAATGATATGGCATACAAGGGGATTGTGTGGCTAGTACAATGATATGGCATACAAGGGGATTGTGTGGCTAGTACAATGATATGGCATACAAGGGGATTGTGTGGCTAGTACAATGATATGGCATACAAGGGGATTGTGTGGCAAGCACAATGATACGGCATACAAGGGGATTGTGTGGCAAGCACAATGATATGGCATACAAGGGGATTGTGTGGCTAGTACAATGATATGGCATACAAGGGGGATTGTGTGGCTAGCACAATGATATGGCATACAAGGGTATTGTGTGGCTAGTACAATGATATGGCATACAAGGGGATTGTGTGGCAAGCACAATGATATGGCATACAAGGGGATTGTGTGGCTAGTACAATGCTAAGGCAAACAAGGGGATTGTGTGGCTAGTACAATGATATGGCATACAAGGGGATTGTGTGGCTAGTACAATGATATGGCATACAAGGGGATTGTGTGGCTAGTACAATGATATGGCATACAAGGGGATTGTGTGGCTAGTACAATGATATGGCATACAAGGGGATTGTGTGGCTAGTACAATGATATGGCATACAAGGGGATTGTGTGGCTAGTACAATGATATGGCATACAAGGGGATTGTGTGGCTAGTACAATGATATGGCATACAAGGGGATTGTGTGGCTAGTACAATGATATGGCATACAAGGGGATTGTGTGGCTAGTACAATGATATGGCATACAAGGGGATTGTGTGGCTAGTACAATGATATGGCATACAAGGGGATTGTGTGGCTAGTACAATGATATGGCATACAAGGGGATTGTGTGGCTAGTACAATGATATGGCATACAAGGGGATTGTGTGGCTAGTACAATGATATGGCATACAAGGGGATTGTGTGGCTAGTACAATGATATGGCATACAAGGGGATTGTGTGGCTAGTACAATGATATGGCATACAAGGGGATTGTGTGGCTAGTACAATGATATGGCATACAAGGGGATTGTGTGGCTAGTACAATGATATGGCATACAAGGGGATTGTGTGGCTAGTACAATGATATGGCATACAAGGGGATTGTGTGGCTAGTACATTGATATGGCATACAAGGGGATTGTGTGGCTAGTACAGTGATATGGCAAACAAGGGGATTGTGTGGCTAGTACAATGATATGGCATACAAGGGGATTGTGTGGCTAGTACAATGATATGGCATACAAGGGGATTGTGTGGCTAGTACAATGATATGGCATACAAGGGGATTGTGTGGCTAGCACAATGATATGGCATACAAGGGGATTGTGTGGCTAGCACAATGATATGGCATACAAGGGGATTGTGTGGCTAGTACAATGATATGACATACAAGGGGATTGTGTGGCTAGTACAATGATATGACATACAAGGGGATTGTGTGGCTAGTACAATGCCCTTCCTCCTTTACTTTACGCCAACTAATGTCAGTAAACATTTGGAGCTGGTATGTTTCAAGGAGACATCATAATCAACTGGAACAGGTACAGGGAATTAAACCTGTGAGTCTCGATACACCAGCCAAGTGCACTTTACTCGACCACCACACCCCCTCACCTTAATGCTAAGTAAATAATTTAAAATAGTATTGATTTTAAATTAATGAAATCAACAATTCAATAGATGCAACATTATCTCTATTTTCGTGGATCTAATATTTTGACACTAATCCATTTATATTTAATCTTTTTAAAAAAGTTAATTTAAAAGATGAAGTGCAGTGCGGCTCTTCTTAAAATAAAAAAGTTCAAGATTATCTATAAAATGAGAAAATAAAATTTTTGGCCTTCAAAAGCTAGGAATTTACCTAGAAAAAAAACAATCATGAACTAATTAGAACGAAAATATGTATCTCAAATTTTATGTGGCAAAAATATAATTTAAAAAATAATTCTAACTAGAAAATTTTGACTTATTTCTTTCTCACCACTCGAGGACAACCACAAGTGGCTTCACAAAAAATGTATCTTGCCTGAGAGTCTCCTCGGCTCTCTTTTCTCTGGCCTTGTCGGCATAGCTACAGATGATGACCATGACTGAAAGCACGCCGACCTGAATGATGATACCAAGGAATGGCCAGACCCACTCATACGGATCTGTAACAGGACATGTTTTATATATGTATCTGTAATAGGACATGTATTAAATACATATCTAGTAATAGGAAATGTTCTAAATATGTATCTGTAATAGGACATGTTTTAAATACATATCCAGTAATAGGAAATGTTCCAAATATGTATCTGTAATAGGACATGTATTAAATACATATCTAGTAATAGGAAATGTTCTAAATATGTATCTGTAATAGGACATGTATTAAATACATATCCAGTAAAGGGAAATGTTCTAAATATGTATCTGTAATAGGACATGTATTAAATACATATCCAGTAATAGGAAATGTTCCAAATATGTATCTGTAATAGGACATGTATTAAATACATATCCAGTAATAGGAAATGTTCCAAATATGTATCCGTAATAGGACATGTATTAAATACAAATCCAGTAATAGGAAATGTTTTAAATATGTATCTGTAATAGGACATGTATTAAATACATATCCAGTAATAGGAAATGTTCTAAATATGTATCTGTAATAAGACATGTATTAAATACATATCCAGTAATAGGAAATGGTTTAAATATGTATCTGTTACTGGACATGTTTTAATCCATATTCCCTTAGATTGTTGTGTTGTATTTCCAAGTTAGATTTCAAAGCCTAGTGCATTATTACTACTTTGTTCATCTCTCCTCTAGTGTTTTTTATGTTTAGAAATTTACCTAATGGTGTTGCCCTTTCAAAATATTAAGACTTTCTGTCAAAGATAACTGTTTTTTCAATAACCGTGCAAAAGAAAGCCAAAGGCAATACAACATTTTACTTAAGATACATGTATGCCACCAAAACAAATGTAAGAAATTAGGTCATAGATAAAAGCACAATAGTGGTGCATGTGTTATCAATTTAAAATGATAAAAATAATGATCTTTAATAAGAACTGACATTGACTCATGATATAGTTCAAATCTGTCAGGATAGGCTACTGTATTATCTTAACAAGAAAAGAACGTAAGGCCATGACGGTCAAGTGAAATGCAAACTCGGCTGGCATACTGAGAGTCATGGGTTCGAATCTCTGTAAAGGCAGGGGATTTGTTCCCATTGGTGAGTCCACCCAGCTCTGAATGGGTATCTGACACTAGTTAGGGTAAAAAGGCGGCTGTGCATTGTGCCACACAATCCCCTCAGGGCTGTGTCACTTGCCAACAGACCTGCATAGTCTGTGCTGTTCTTATAAGAACATAGGACGCAAGCATCTTCAACACACATAAAGTGTCTATATTTTTTAATTTAAAAAAAATAATAAAAAGTAATTTAATACTTGTTTGAAGTAATAATTGATGACCTAATGAAACAATACATAGCACATGACAAAAACTTAATGACTGGATATTTTAATGACATGAAACTCACTTTTAACCCTGACAATGATGGATTTTGAGGAAGAATTAAACTCTGGTGAGTTGGCCGTGCAAGTGTAGACTCCAGCATCTAAAATTAAAAAGAGGGTGCATGTTTTGAAAGACGTGTTTGATAGAGTTTACAGTGAGAACAATTGATCATATACATATATAATATATATTAGAAGGACAATTGGGCGATAACAGCTGCTGAGTATGTGGAAACACTGGCCAGGCGGTTGAGCACCTGTGGACCAAGTGTCCGACAACGCTGATCAAAGATTTGGAAGAGACGCTTTTCAAAACCGTGGAATAATATTTTTATAGCAATGTCCGCTTGATGAGGCTTTCCACTTGCCAGTAAATCAATGAGCCGGGTCATAAGAGTGTAGAGCTCAACCCCAAAAAGAAAATGTCACGTGTTTAGTGTGTGCTTATTGTTAAAAATGGAAGTTTCATGTTAGTCTGTTTAAATAGTTATCATTCATTGTGTTCGGCAATCTGGGAAGATGCAGAAGAATTCTATCAGTATTACCAGCTACAGGAATGTAAGGTCACCCATACCCATGCTGGTCAAGATAGGTTGGTTTGGTAGTAGTAATAGTCAATAACGGAGCAGATATCAATGGCATCATAAACCTAAGGACAGGTGATTAGCATTTGATAAAATTGCAAAATAAATCTGAATATCATTGACCTCAGTTAGTCTACCTGTTAATTTTACAGTTATAGCACCTTTACCTGAATGTTCACATTATAACAATCCGAAAATATCTACCTGTTAATGTTACAGTAACTCAGTGTTTCTCGAATTATGGGTCACAGGGGCGCGAGGCTCCGTAAAGGGGGGCTCGTTTGACCGTTATGCAGAGGTGTACTTATAACAATTTTATAGACAAATGATACTACAGTCGAAACCGCTTAAGTCGACGGCGTTGGGGTATGAAAAATGGCGTCGACATAGCCGATGATCGAGTTAAAACGAAAACCAATATGGCGGCAAAATATTAACATGTGCTTGAAATTTCTTTATGTACATGATAAATTAGTTAGCGTTAATTAGTGATGGGATGATTAATCGGAATCGTATCGGAACCCTAATATTTCTTCACTCTTTCCTAAGGTTGTAATGACCGTTCGTTTTTAAGGACCGTTTAAAATTTAAATATAACCATGGTTCCCACTCAGGAAAACGGGAAAAAGTCGGGAATTCTTAAAAATAAATTCTCGGCCTTGAAAGTCGGGAAAAGTTATGACTAATCGGGAATTTATATATATATACACATGTATATATATTTATGCCGAAGTAAAGGACTTTGATTACGTCTCTATCATGTTTCGATTCCATTTAATGAAAAATAAGTTACCAGTTTATAATTGTCTGCGCATGCGCTAAAAGGTCAAAGTTTACGCTTCGCCGTGTCACAGTCGCGTTTGCAGTCGTATCAGCGAATTTAAAATACAAATAAACAAATCAATATGGTTATTTTAAGTTTAATGCTTTCGACGTGCAGGATATCTGTTACTTAACTATCAGAACGTTCTCGAATTTCCTCAGTCAATCAAACTTGTAATATAAATAAAACTATTGTGGCCTTGACCGTTGATCACAGCACACTGTGGGCTGTGTGTACTGGGTTAGATCTCGGCCGGCAAATAAGTCAAAGCGATTTTTAAAAAAAAATCATTCCTTATCAGAAATGATTTCATTTCATCGTCACGCGCATGTTAGTGTCACAGTCACGTATCTTACTGGTAACAACAACAAACTTTTAAAAGAATAATAATTTATTAATTTTTTATTTAATTATATAAAAACCACCGTCTATTCTCGATACAAACCTTTATTTTCATTTCTAAAGATATTCGTTTATCTTTAAAAATAAAATGATTAATGCATCAGCAAATGAATTACGTTTAATAATAATATAACACGCACTGCGAAATAATGACGATTCACGACCTCTAACGCGATTGTCCAGTACCTCGGGTGAATACATACTCCATGGATACACGTCGAATTATAATTCACACGCGCAAAACAACACAATAGCCGGAAGTCTCGAAGAAAAACGAGATGTCAACACTGTTTTGAACTAAAAATGACAGAGTGCATTCCTAGGTCAACCGACGAAAATCGAGCTAAGCAAGTAAAGTTGCAAATTTGGCCCTCTTTTGTGCTCGAGTTACTAGGTTTCGATGAAAAAATGCTAAGACAAAGAGAGAATTTGGCGGTTCCAATAAAAAACGTCGACATAATAGGGTGGTCGAGCTAACCGAGCTCGAGGTAAGTGGGTTCGACTGTATTTACAGTTGCGCGGGGGGGGGGAGGGGGGGGGGAGAAATGTTTTATTTCTTCTGGCGTATGACAGAAAATAATTGAGAAACACTGCAGTAACTACACCTGAATGTCCACATAATCCTAAAATATCTATCTATTAATGTTACAGTAACTACACCCCATTGTAATCCTAAGATATCTTTCCCTTAATGTTATGTTTACCCAACCTACGCCTCCATGAAAATCCTAAGAGCCAAAAAAAATTAATCCCCAGTTTAATTAAGTTTCTCCCTGACCTTGTACTTTAACGTGACTGATGGTCAGCTTTGCATGCTTGTGGCCACTGTGCTCTTCCAAATGTACCCGATGGTCATCCATAGTGATGTTCACATCATTTGCTACCCATATGATATCAGACGGAGGGTGTGAGATGACCGCACAGATGAGCTCTAACGGGTTGCCAATGAAGACATTCTTGGACTTTGCCATGTTGAGCACAAGTGGGCTGGCTGTGAACAGTTATCAATCAAATGCACCCATAAGTTGCAGATTAGTACTAAAGCAATGCAGAGGCGTCACTAGTGGGGAGGTGTGGACCACACTGGGTGAAACCATCACAGGGGGCTGACACCAAAGTGTAAAATTCTGTATGTTTCCATTGTATGGCACTTGATGTCTCGCAGAGGGGGTGATATCATGAGCTACCGCACTGGGTGACACCAACCCTAGCGACGCCTCTGAAGCAATTATAGCAAACACCAATTAATGTGATTTTTTAAAATGTATTGCTAAAGCCACTTATGTCTGACTTATCACAGAAAGATGGCCTGTACTCACAGAAGTAGTCTACAGAGCATGGGTAGTACATGCTGGGACTTTTTTCTGTCGTGAATTCATACCTGGCCAAATATTCTCCTGTGTCTATGCGCCCTGGCAGTAAAAAGATTATTTCCACATGAGCTTTCAAAAGCAAGATTAGAACAGAAGCAAGTTGCCATAATTGAAGGTAAAATTACTTAAAAACAGAGAATATTGTTAAATGATAGAATAGATTTAAATTGATATGTAGAAGTTAAATAATGATAGAATAAAAAGGATAAATGACTAAACATACAGTCATACAGTAAACTAATTAAAGGTACTACAAAATGAGTCTTCTCTTGGTGAGGTTGCTGTATTACATAATGGCATTTTAGTAAGTGTAGTGTAGCACAGTCGGACCTCTTGAACTCGAACTCAAAGGGACTTGGAAAAAAAATATCAGTTTATGGAGTTTTGGAGTTAAGGAAAATATCATAATAGGCACGGATTAATCAAGGACAATGTTGATATTGAGGGGACAGCCATACCGGCTAGAAGGATAGACAGGAAAGAGAGGCGGTGTCTGATGTTTCCTATGAAAGGAGCCCACTTGCTTTGACATACTGACACAAGCCTGTTAGAGGAGACACCTTTCCTCCCTTCCTCCACTTTACTCTCTCCACAGTGGGATGGGGGAAGTTAGATTTTTCTTTTTAAAAAGAGTCACAGCATGCAGCAAAGGGACGCGGATTAGTTACCCTTCTTCCAGCCACTCCTTTTTTTTGTCTTGGTCATTTTTGGTATTTGCAAGAGTCGCTTCATCCCTTGTGGAATGCACTGAGATAAGAATTTCCATCTCTACCGAACGCATGTTCTAGAATGTCACCCCAGAATAATAACCCAAACGCCTTGGAAAATTCGACTACGGGAGGTTGGAAGCCAAAAATCTTCGAGTTAAGGAGATCTAAAATTCATTACTCTTATGGACTTTGGCCGGGACCTAACAATTAATTCGATATAGGGAGGTTTTCGACTTAGAAAAGTTTTACTTAGCAAGTCTGACTGTACTTACTTTATTTCCTAATGATGAGTGTGTAGTGTACTACTTACTTGGTCTCTTAAAGATGAGTGTGTAGTGTACTACTTACTTGGTCTAATGATGTGTACTACTCACTTGGTCTCCTAAAGATGAGTGTGTAGTGTACTACTTACTTTATTTCCTAATGATGAGTGTGTAGTGTACTACTTACTTGGTCTCCTAATGATGAGTGTGTAATGTACTACTTACTTGGTCTCCTAATGATAAGTGTGTAGTGTACTACTTACTTGGTCCAATGATGAGTGTGTATTGTACTACTTACTTGGTCTCCTAATGATGAGTGTGCAGTGTACTACTTACTTGGTTTTCTAATGATGAGTGTGCCATTGTAAGGATCAAAGAAGAATCTTTCCTTGTCCCTGTCAAGTACTGATTGCCCATTCAGGTACCACCCTGAAATGATCGCCTTTAAACCATGGGGGTCATATTCAATCAAACAGTGCAATATTCCCACCTTGTCTTGGTAGTTAAAAGTTGCTGGTGTGTTCTTCTCTTATGAAATAGACAAAGAGAAGAAACTTTTATTACTAATTACCAGAACTTTAAATTTATGGTTGAAAATAAAATTTGAAATAACCAGGAAATATATAATAAACTATTAATTATAACCTTAATTCTTTGATAATTACTAAATTTTGTGATTCTCTTAGTAATTACATCAGCAACAAAACATGGTGAAAGTTATAATACTATTTGTATTATAGATTAGCTGAATACATTTTAAAGGGCTAAATTCTGTTCAACAAATACAATTGAGTCCATACAGACATTTAAACTCTTTTATAATTCTTATTAAAAAAATACTATTGACTCCATGCAGACAGATGGACTCTTCTTTATGAAGCTGAGGGGCCAGACAATTGAAGCAGCCATTATCAAAGGGGGTGAATCCTGGGAAGTTGAGGTCAGTCATTATTTGAAAGGAATCTCCCACTTCAATTGTATCATGAACTCTGAAAAAATAAATGAGTAAAAGATTGTACATTGATACTGTTATTAATATATCTTCTTATCTTATCTATACAGACGCTCCTTCAATGCAGAAGATAATTGCGTCCACAGACCATGACACACGATCTGTTGGCAAGTGATGCAGCGTTCATAGGCCACGGCTTTGAGGGTTCCACGCATTACCCAGCCGCCTAACTAGTGTTAAGTACCCATTCGGAGCTGGGTGACTCAGGGATGCCCTAAGCCCCGGGAACAAATCCTTGCCTTCACATGGATTCGAACCCGCGACCATCGGTGTGCCAGTCGAGCGCGCTGCCCCTCGACCACCGCATCCCATATAGACACCCTTTGCATTCTATGTTTTACATACCAATTCAAATGTATCCTTTGTCTTAGTTCAAAAAAAAATTTCAAATGTTCAATATGTTAAAGTAAAGGTGCAAATGTTTTGAACTATTAGAATAAAGTGGTAGTAGCTGTTATCACTACCCAGTTAATTTTAATGTTTATTTTAACTTACATGTTTGCTGTGCTATAATGAGAATAATTCCAGTACAGATAAAAATTTCGGTCTTCGACAGTAATTGAGCAACGTATTGTTTCCTGAACGCCAAATTGTATGAGCATATCTTTAACTGGAGGTGTTATAGTTATTTCTGTGGACAGGATTCATCAAATCATAAAGCTTTCCAAACTAGATATTCTGACCATTAGGGAATAGAATATAAATGTGTCAGAAGACAGTTAAATGAAACAATGTTAACTATGCCTTCCTGTTGAAGTTACTTTTTTATATAACTGGCATAAGTTTAATGGAAAAACAAAACAAAAACAAGTGAAAGTGCGTGTGTCTCTACAACAATGCTGCTAACTTGCTAAGGCTTAGACTTATTAACTTTTTATATTGTACTATTAAATCAAACATTCATAACTTTTTCCACACTTTTAGTATTACGTGTAGCATTAATTAATGATAGCACAAGTTGATTTAAACTTGAAAGGTCATTTACTCATTTGTTTACAGTGTAGCAAGTAATTATTCCTATAGTATAGCCGATAGGCATGGGAAATATGGTTAACATGAAAAATTTTACGGGCACAACAAAAAAGTATGTATTTAATTATTTTATATTCCATACTGCTCTATAATCTATAAATCTATTAACTTAGTCTTAGGCTAAGTATAAATATAAACTACAACACGAAATTATTTTATTTAGCACTAAAATACTTCAATCCCCTCAATTTCGTGTTAAATGATTTTCACTGGTAACTGTACTGTATTAATAATTAATAGTATAGCCCTACTTATTAGTAGTAGTATTTAAATAATTTAATATTAAGACTAAGTATTACTATTATTAGTAGTCATTTTCAAATCATAATCATAGTGACTAAGATAATCATAGTAATAGTATAGACAGTATAGTTATTCATGATTCATAGTCATACTATGAGTCATAGTCATAATCATAGACATTGAAAAAGTAATCTTAGTCAAAGTTCGAGCGAAACTCTTACACTAGTTTCAATTCAACGCTCACAGAAATTATTTGGAAACTTTACCATTCGCAAGTGTAATAGCCATCCATGTAAGGAGAAAATGTATTTCATAAACTTTCATTCTTTCTTATCGACCGACATTTCTTTCTCATGGATCGACATTATTTTCATCAGTTTGTTTTCTTTATTCCCCGGCAACAACTCATAACGTAATTTGGCCAGGTAGTCATCACTTTTCAGTTCATATTCAATTTCAAAATAATTTACTGTAAGAAAAAAAAATTGAAAAAATGGGAGCTCTCTTTTTAATTAATTCTATTGTATTTTTTAATGCGAGATTATTAAAATTAATAACAATAATTTGTTTTCAACATTAATTATTTCATCATTTATTTCTAACGATGCTTTTGGTGGATTTTCTAAACTATTCATAATACATTTTATTAGGTAAATGCACACCAGTATTTTCGAATTTCCGTTGTTTTTTTTAAATTATTTTTTTTTAAATTTTAATAAATTTAATATAATATAACCACGCATACAGTATCACTGCCAGAAGGGCTCGTGGGGAAATCAAATATTCTCGACTTTAATTAATTTAAATAGAGAAGCTATTTAGTTGATTTCACAACGTTTTTATAAAATTTCTTCATGTCGGTACGCGTTGGTCTCCTGAAATGGAGCTTTCATCCTCTTCCCGTCTTTCAATCCCCGTGAAAATTTTCCATAATTTACTTAAATATCTACCAGTACAACAGATATCAAGGAGTTTGCTGTTTTATCATTTTTTAATTTTTTTATATTTTAATTTAAAGCAGATAAATGATTCCGTACGTGCTGTTGGGCTGTAAGGCATTATATACAATGCCTGAAATCTGTAGGTGAAGTATGAAATGGTTTCAATTTCACACATTTCCTAGACATTCTATACTATTCGGAAGAGCAAGCCGGAAAATTTCAGAATTTGATTTTTTGCTCGGCGGTGACTTGGCATTCGTGACACACTTACACCCACTTAAGATGCTTGCACCGTTGTTCAAGAAACTGCTGAGCAATGTTCCCTTGAAGATGCGCGGCTGCGCAGATATCTGACCGACGCACTTTAGAATTACCGGGCAAAATATTGTTTCTGTTCGCATTACTTATGACAGTAACAAGACTTGGTACTGTACAAGGTTTCTTGAAACAACTCATGCTTTCCTCGTTTGGTTGTTAAGAACGCCCTTTACTTATTCCATGTTTATTCTTTCGTTTTCAAATACAGTTAAATAGGTGTTCATTACGCTCATTTGACACTTCCTTGAAGTAAACCTAAAAATTTTAATGCCAATGCAAGACGGATGATATCTAGAGGGAGACAATCTCAGATATTAAATTTTTAGTACTAAGCATGGATGATTTCCCTTGTTTCAAAAAATCTGTATCAATCAACCATGATGCTTTGTTTAAATTCTTCGGATTGAAGGTTACAAGATAACGACTCTAACTCTAAGATCAGTTGGACATTTTTTTAAATGTTGGCCATCTTTTCATTTATTACCCAATCATCTTCCTTTCATTCTTTGGGAGAGACTTACATGATGTATCAGGTACTGGAACCAATGGTTTCTTTAGGGGACTAGAGTCTATGACAAGCAGTGCTTGATTTACCTCTTTCCTAAACAAGCGATTCTACTACTGCTACTAGGCTATAGCTAAGTGCTGCTAAGGCTATTTAGCTTTCTTGGGGCACCAGGGAATTTTTTTAAAAATCTAGTTATTCGGGCCCCATCAAGTCTAAATTCGGCCCTGCTGACAAGTTGTCACAAGGTAAATTATATTAATCACTGAATTAAGTGTGAAATTTACATAAAATAACATCTGAAATTATTAATTTCTATGAAATGTTTACGATTTAAGATTTTTTAAAACGTCTTTTTTTCAAATATTAAACATACTAGTTATAATCTCCGGGTTCCTCATCGTCATCATCTCCATCTTTGTGGTCGTGTGTGTGTATTAATTACTGCATCACTTCTCTGTTAATAATTAATTTTACATTTGGGGCCGTCCATAAATGACGTCACGCAATTTTGGCGATTTTTTACGTCACGCGTCGTCACCAAAAGTTAGACCCCCCCTAGGGTTGCCAGATGTCCGGTTTTTAACCGGACTGTCCGGTATTATCGTTATTTGTCCAGTTAAAAAATTGAAGCAATACCGGACATGCATGTGTCCGGTATTTTCAATTTTCTTTAATTCAATACACTAGTAGTCTTTTTTAAGCAATCTTACAATCTTCTGATTATAGAATCGACCGTTTGGTCTAATTACGCATCGAAATTTGCAGTTCGGATTGTAATTAAAAAAACACACCCAGTGTCTTTTATTATATAAATGAAGCACGTAAAGAATGAACGTCATTCCATTCTGGTATTACAAAACAATTTTAAACGCCTCACAGACTGATGAACGTAATCGGATGTGCGTTGAATCTGTGAGAAGTGAACTCTGTGTGTGTTTTTAATATACCGTATACCTGCACAGAATTTAAGGAGGCAATTTCTAAGAACAAGAAATTATTGAAAGCACCCAAGTCTAGTTATAAATATAAAATCAATTAGTGTTTTATTATTTCAAAATGCTGATGATTATTGTGCAGTGTAGTGACAGTATTGTATTAAGTCAAATGCTTCAAAAAGACAAAAATAGAAAGTTCGAACTTAAATAATAGTTAGAAGATGTTTAAAAGCCCCTAACATGAACAAAAATGTATTGTTTAGTGACATAATCTTGCTATTAGAGTCGCAGATTTGCAAAGCCTAATGGACCGCTTTGCCAAGGCCGCCAGCGACTTCGGCCTAACTATAAGCCTCAAAAAAGACTAACGTGATGGCCCAGGATGCTGATCCACCCAACATCACCATCAATTGTTGCCAACTTGAGGCCGAGGAACACTTTACGTACCTTGGCTCCAATATCACCAACAACCTGTCCCTTGATTCCGACCAAGACATAAGGAACGGAAAGGCCTCCACAACTCTGGCCAGGCTCTCAAAAAGAGTCTGGAATAGCAAAAAGCTGACCATCGGAACCAAAATGGTGGGTACCGTGCATGTGTGCCAACCACCCTCCTTTATGCCAGTGAATCCTGGACCCTATACTCCAGACAAGAAAGGAGATTGAGTGCTTTCCACATGCGCTGTCTACGCGCAACCTGGGAATTGCATGTCACCAACAATGAGGTGCTACAACAGGCAAAAATACAAAGCATGACAACTGTTCTCCGTCAGCGTCGGCTCAGATGGTTGGGACATGTGAGTAGATTGGATGATGGCAGAATCCCAAATAACATCCTATATTCTGAGCTAGCCAAAGGAAAGAGGACTACAGGCCAGCCTCACCTCGTTACAAAGATGTCTGCAAGAGAGACCTAAAAGCTATTGGCATCGACATAAATAGTTGGGAGGAACTCGCTGGGGACAGGTACAGATGGAGACAGGCTTTGACTGCCGGGCTAGATGCAGGAGAAAAAAACCTGCAACAGGTCGCAGACGTAATTTGCATTAAAAGGAAAAGGAGAGCAAATCAGCCAAACACAAATACTACCTTTTAGTGTCAGAAGTGCAGCAAAGGCTGCCATTCGCGAGTGGGCTTGTGCAGCCACAGAAGAAGCTGCAAAGCCGTGCGCGCAAATTCCATAGGAGTACAGAAAATTCCGTCGTCTTACGAGACATAAGGGAGCCAACAATCTTGCTATATTTTGATATTTGCATTACTGTAATTTTCTCCAGAAAACATGGCATAAGCAGACATATTACCAGACAGACGAAAAACAATTTTATTATTTTATTATATTATTGCATTTATAATCATGCCATATTTTGAAAATATAATAAAGCAAATGAGATTCCGATCTTATTCTATATTTAATATACGAATGTTGCAACGCATTATTATTATCTTGATTTGATCAAATGAATATTAATGACATTTACAGACTACAGCACTTTTTGAATTCACACAGTTCACTAAACCTATTCAATGATCCCAAAACCGCAAAGTATTCATGTTGCTATTTTGGCTTTTTGTGCCATCGACAGTCGACACTAGTGTCCGGTATTTTTGAGACAGCCATCTGGCAACCCTACCCCCCCCCCTCTAAAAATACGTCACAAAGCTTTGACCCCCTCCCAAAAGAAAAGAAAAAACCCCCACCTTATTTTCTATTTGAAAATAAATATGTTTAAAATCCTTTTATTTTCATTTAAGTATTTATTATTTATTTAGTGAAGGTCTACATTGTAATATCGTAACAAGGATTTGATGCATTCAATAAAGTTAATGAATACTTGACTAATTTAAAATGGGCTCATTTATCATTATATCTAGAATCGCCAGGGGCGTTTGACCAAAAACCAATCGAACAATTATATCAAACTTAAAACGTATATAATTCTATCAAATAGATTCCCCCCTCACCCCCCCCCTTTTAAAGAAAAAGGATATTCCATGTCGTTTTGACTTAAAATATCTGCACACAATCCTATTCAGATCATTTTAGACACTTGTCATGCTTGTAAAACTCACCAGTAGCATTTTCGCTAACGGGCTAACGACGCTCCCCCAAATCCCCGAGTCATGTGAGCAGGTTCCAAGAGTCTGGGAGTTGGGGTGGGGGGATAACGCTCAGATAAACTTGTATATTTTGGGGCAACGGGCAAAAAAGTTTAACGACTCCTGACCTGAGAGAACCAAACGGAGCTGCGGCTACATCATAAATGCTTTGATATCAGCATCAAACGACGCAGACAATTTCATACGTTAGCTTGTGGATTCTCAAACTTAAGGATTATAATTAGATTTAATTTTCGTGTCTTGATAGCTTACGCCAACCAGCGTCTGATGGCCTACCGACCTGCATATTTGAGAAGCACAGATTAAAAAACAATTTTTTTTGAAAGTCATTAAATAAATTGTAAGCGACGAAATATTTCAGTGTAAGTTATATTTAAAGTTACCCTTTGATGTGACGTCACATTTCTTCAACCCCCCTCCCTCCCCCTCGTCACACATCGTCACAAAAGTGTGACCCCCTCCCCCCTAGGTGCGTGACGTCATTTATGGACGGCCCCTTTGTGTCTAAGTCTTAAGTACATTTTTTAAAATTATGTGTTTTTTTTTAAAATCAATACCATAAATGTTTAAAGTTTAATTAAATATTATTTCCGGTCAAACAATGTCCCAGGTTGATGACAACATCGTTAACACGTTACTGGACACGTTACTGGACACGTTGCTGGACACGTTACTGGACACGTTACTGGACACGTTACTGGACACGTTACTGGACACGTTACTGGACACGTTATTTGACACGTTACTGAACACGTTACTGAACACGTTACTGGACACGTTACTGGACACGTTACTGGACACGTTACTGGACACGTTACTGGACACGTTACTTGACATGTTACTGGACACGTTACCGGACACGTTACTGGACACGGTAGTGGACACGTTACTGGACACGTTACTGGACACGTTACTGGACACGTTACTGGACACGTTACCGGGCACGTTACTGGACACGTTACTGGACACGTTACTGGACACGTTACTGGACACGTTACTGGACACGTTACTGGGCACGTTACTGGGCACGTTACTGGACACGTTACTGGGCACGTTACTGGACACGTTACTGGACACGTTACTGGGCACGTTACTGGACACGTTACTGGACACGTTACTGGGCACGTTACTGGGCACGTTACTGGACACGTTACCGGGCACGTTACTGGACACGTTACTGGACACGTTACTGGACACGTTACTGGACGCCTCCTTACTAACACGGGCTCTCAAAGCTTTGGTCAGTCGTATGACCGCGCCTAAAATCATGATCCCTAACACTTATCGACACAACATTTAAACAGTCTAAAATCTGGAACCTTTCCTTCATTATGTAAATCTGCTATTATAAAACCCTTGCTGAAAAAACAAGGGTTAGACCAAAACAATTTAAACAACTATCGACCTGTGTCTAATATTTCATTTTTGTCGAAAGTCATTGAAAAACTAGTCTTAAAACAACTTTTTGCTTATCTAAATGACCACACTCTTCTAAGTCCCAATCAGTCGGCCTACAGACCTTCTCACAGCACAGAGACCCCCCTGTTAAAGGTAACAAATGACCTCCTACTCGCACTGGACAGTGGGAAAATTTCTATATTGGTCCTCTTAGATCTTAGTGCAGCCTTTGACACTGTCGACCATCAAACACTGCTGAAAATCCTGCAAAATTATTTTGGAATTTCTGGCTCAGTTCTGGCTTGGTTTCAATCATACTTATCTAAAAGATCACAGGTAGTATCAGTAGATGGCTGTATCTCTCACAAAGCCGACTTGCTTTATGGTGTACCTCAGGGCTCTGTTTTGGGTCCGGTACTTTTTGTGCTGTATACAAGACCACTACTTCTACTGCTCGAAAAGCATTCAGTTAAAAGCCAATCATTTGCAGATGATACTCAGCTATATACTCACACAGATCCCTCTAATTTGGACTCCGCTGTCCAATTGATGCAAGAGTGCATTGATGAGGTAAAGTCTTGGATGACGTTCAGCAAACTCAAGCTGAATGATGACAAGACTGAAGCACTTCTATTTTGCAACAATAAATCACGCAGTAGTTTGTCTCTTCCGAAGTCAATTCAGGTAGCCAGTTCGGATATTCTGTTCACAACATCGACTAGGAATCTTGGCTACATTATTTCTGACAACATGTCTATTAACAACTTTATCAATCACATCTGTCGCTCTGCCTACACTGCCATTCGTCAGATCAGCT